>JASPKZ010005680.1:0-660133 GCA_030220185.1 Diploptera punctata | reverse complement strand
GAGAGGAGAGAGAGGGAGGAGAGATGGAGAGCGAGAGTGCCGAGAGAGAGACGAGATGAGGAGAGAGAGAGAGACTTGCCCAACGGAAGACGATAGAGGCAGAGTAAAAAAGTTTTTGAAAATAGAGGGTGGGAGGGAGAGTTACAGGGCGTGAGAAAAATATTGGGCTAGAGGGAGAAACAGGGAGTTGCAAGGAAGACGATGTAGAAGACAGGGTAAATAGGTTGATGAAAAGGATATGGGAGATAAATAAAGGATATAAGAGAAAGATTTGGACAGAGAGAGGGAGAGATATTTCATTGCGCAGAGCCTACCCGATCTGTAGAAATCAACGATTGCCGTACAACGCTATGTAAAGTAGAAAAGTATTGCGAGAGAATTGTTTCACAATGAATCTCTAGATATTACCAATTATTTAGCAATGAGCATGTAGATGCATCGGCTAAGCAGAGGGCCATGTTACTCCACAACTCATAATCACAATTAGCACACTAACTAACTCACTGGAATTATTCCATCCGAAAGTTCATGGTCACACAGACATAAGCTCTCCATACATCCTTATTGTGTTAGTGTTAACCTACCATTCCTCGTACATCTAAAATCCATAATAATAAACATTTTCATTTGCTAATATATATACTTTCTTATTACAGAAGCCATAAAATGGCAGTGCGAGCGATGTCCCACTGCCTCTTAAGATATAGAATTGTATATAAGGAAAGAAAATTAACGTTTGCACTGGTAGCCTGAGTGGAGAAGATGGAATCCCACTAATGCATAAATTTAGATATCTTGGATTCAAATCCTGGTTCAGGCGTTAATTTTTCTTTTCATGTCATATATATGACAAGTATTGAATGATAAGCATTAGAGCATAGGACATGAAATAAACCTTGGAAGAAAACATAATAATTTACCATTAAACTGAACTAGAACATTATTAAGGTTGATATTAATCCCCTCAACATTCTGATTCATTTCCTCACGAAATGTTATTTTATGGAATCTAATCTTACTGCCCTTATAAGGAATTTAAAACATTACACGTTAGTCAATTGTCTATAATGAACGCAAATATTTCCAACAAATATGTTATTAATTTACTATTATTTATTATTATGAAAACACCATCGCGCAAAAAAATATGTACAACGCACGTTTGTGAAACTAATAGCTGTTTATAAATCATACAGTAGCCAGTGCTGTTTTAGTAGTGAAAACTCCAAGCTTTAAAACTGTTGATGATGGTAGCAAAAAAAAAAAAATAATAATACTCGTATTAATAATATTCATCATCATCATTGTACATTCACGAATTTAGGCCATTTGTTGACCTGTTTCGGCCTCAAGAGAAACACCATCCAAAAGTCTTTTGAGTGGACGTCCTGGTCTTCTTCTTCCTGCAGGTTGATATCGTAACATTTTCGTGTTGAGACTTGAAAGTAGTTTTGAAGTTCCTTAGGACAGGTTACTGGCCCTACGCTAAGTAGTCCAGTGGTAGGGCTGCTACCTTTTTAGTCTCTGGACAGACATTAGGATACTGCATTTACTCAGTACCCGATGGAACGGTTATACCGCCGTGACTCGGTCCTCAGAGCCTCGTTTGTGAAAACGGGTTGTACCACGAGAAGTTGAGGATGAGAATTGGGTAGGAGAGGTTATACACACGTCACTACCCCTTACAACCCCTATTAATAATATTAATAAGTCGACCGCTGTGGTCTCGGGGTAGCGTGCTGCCTTGTCACGCAGCGGGCCCGGGTTCGATCCCCGGTCGGGACAGTTTCTGGGTGAGGTTTTTATCGGGGTTTTTCCTCACCTGTAAGACAAATGTCAGGAAAACTCTAAGGCCCAAACGGTCCCCGAAATCATATGGCCATCGCAATCATCATCATTCATATTCATCTTGGGTTAAGCTTAGGATTAGGGACTCTCCTGGCGCACCATTATCATCATCATCATCACCCATCTTATCATCGGGGCAACATAACCCCGCCTTCCAGGCGCCCCAACCTCAGAAGTGGGTTACAAGTAAGCCATGCCAGGAGAGAAACCAGGAATGTTGAAAGACAAACCTGGGGCATTGAAAAAATTAATAATAATAATAATAATAATAATAATATTAATAATAATAATAATAATAATATTAATAATAATAATATTAATAATAATAATATTAATAATAATAATATTAATAATAATATTAATAATATTATTAATAATAATATTAATAATAATATTATTAATAATAATATTAATAATAAAATCCACCGCTGTGTTCTCGACGTAGCGTCCTGACTTGTCACGCAGCGGGCCCGGGTTCGATCCCCGGTCGGGACAGTTTTTCTGGGTGAGGTTTTTATCGGGGTTTTTCCTCACCTGTAAGACAAATGTCAGGAAAACTTTAAGGCCCAAACGGTCCCCGAAATCATATGGCCATCATCATCATCACCATCATTCTTATCATTATCATCATCATCCTTCACGGAAAGCAACGGGAAGCTACCACACCTACAATTCCCTAGTAAAGCCTGAAGAATAACATGAAAATGCTATGATTGCAGTGAAGGACCTGCCCTCGGGCAGAATTACTATGGATGGAATAATAATAATATTAATAATAATAATATTAATAATAATAATATTATAATAATAATAATAATATAATAATTAATAATAATATAATATAATAATAATAATAATAATAATAATAATAATAATAATAATAATAATAAAGTCAATAAGTAGTAAAGGAATATTGTACTTGATTCGTTCTCACGCGGAAACGATGGAAATAGGCATGTAAACATGGATTAACGAAAAAAGTTAATTTCAGAAAAAAAATTGTAGATGGTCTCTTTTCGAAATGACCCATTCAATTAAACTAAGAAATAATAATGATTGAATTTTATTAAATCTCTCCCCATGAGGGGGAGCAATATATTATGTAATACGAATCATTTTCTCATAATTTAAGATAGCAAATCCTGAACTATTCTATAGGAAGTCTAATAAGATGAGGGATTTCAGCCCCATACGGAGTAGAGAACGTATTCAGACTGTGGAAATAAGGTGCGAATAAGCCGAGAACTCCCAGAGCTCGCATTCTATTCTGTCTGATAAGCCGCGCTATCTTCACTTCCCACAACCAAGCTTGTGGGAAGAGTAACAATTCCAATTTCAAGAGCTTCTTCTCTATTTACTCTTTCGCAGCAAAAAGTACATCCACAAAATGAGCATTCGTGGTGCATCTATTTTCAGAATATAGCCAAAAAAGAAACCGATATTTAGCTACTTGTTTCACGATATAAATGGAACTGAAATTTTTAGGCTCTAAAGTATGTGATTTAAGCACCTAAAATAGGTTTCAAAAAACTGTAAAATAAGTTCTAAAAATAATGTCCATAGCTGTGGTCTTGAGGTAGCGTGCTGCCTTGTCACGCAGCGGGCCCGGATTCGATCCCCGCTCGGGAGAAGTATCCTGGGTGAGGTTTTTCCTCATCTGTAAGACAAATGTCAGGATACTTTATGGTACAAACGGTCCCCGAACATCATCTGGCTATCATCATCATCATCGATATCATATTCACCTCATTAGATTAAGTTTAGGTTTAAGGCCTCTCCTGGCGCATCATTACCCATCGTCATCACCCATCATATCATTGGGACAGCATAACCCCGCCTTCCAGGCGCCCCAACCTCAGAAGTGGGTTACAATACGCCAATGCCAGGAGAGAATACCTGAAATGTCGAATGACAAACAGGTGGCATTGAACAAAAAAAAAGTTCTAAAAAAATTATATTGGTTTAAAAATGTGTAATGCCAGTAATATCACTATTATTAACAGCAAAATGGACGTAACAATTATGAAATTAATAATACAGCATAAGTAAAATAACTACGGTAAATAATTTACGAACTGATAATCTGTAAGTCCGTAGACATTTATGTATTTTTATCAAACTTATGTTAATTATTAAGATTGATTGGAGAAAAACTTTAAATGATGAAAATTCTCAATAAAATGTTTACTGACAAGAAAGTAAAATTATTATTTTTTACATTATTTCTATTCTCTGTTAAAATTCATAAGATCTCTGGGCATTAGAGGGCACTAGTCTGGGACAAATTATCTGAATTAAATAAAAAATACTTCTTTAGGCTCAAAAACTAAAACCAGATACATAGTTTAATGTAAGCATTTTTAGGCACAGTTAAACAAAAAATAATAATTTAAGATTTAAAACACAAAATAGTAATATAAATTAATATTATTATATAGCAAATTCTGCCATTTAATTTACTTTACAATGTCCAATCTATATTAAGTTATTATTTATTAATATTAAATTAACATCTCGTCAGCTTGCTATGCAACTGGGAATAGTGAACCTGTCCGGTTTCAGTGAACACGGGACTGAACAAAAAATAAACACAGCACACCTATAACAGTGAAAACTTTCTTCTTTGTAATTTAACTGGAATCAGTAGCAGTGCATTTATACATTACAGTTGTTGACAAAAATTAACCCTAAGTTTTACTCCGATTGAAATTTATAAATGCTGTAATAGGGAATAAAAAGAAACTTTTTTTTTTCAGTTTGCTTACGTTTGTGAATCCAAATTTTTACTGTATAACAAGTTTAATATTCGCCATGACGAATGTGGCTCTGTCTGAGAAGTTCAAACAGAATTTCATCGAAAGGATGGAATCATTATATCACTGTTTGTGATTCAGAAATCACATTGGATGATAAACAAAATCGAGACCTTATCCTAAAACACATTTATATTTGGAAGTATAAATAATTATCTTATATATAAAAATTAATGTTTGTTTGTTTGTTCGTACTTTATGCGCGTCCAGACCGTGTATCCGATTGTGATGGGTTTTTTGCAAAATGTTCAGGATAGTCCCGAGATGAACATAGGATATAAGAGAGTTGTGATAGTTCAACTCCTACAAAAAAAAACAAAAACCCTTAAAATCGCCCTTTGTAGTGGAAAACTTGCCAAAAAATAGCTCTTTGGACGCTTAAATGGCTTACACTGCCTAAACCATAAGAAATACACAAAATTAATGTACACAGAATTGAATATCTCAAAAAGCTCTACAAAAAAGTCGCGACAGCATATGTTTATCTCTTACGGATAACTCACAAAAATCATTTTTGTCTTTCATTGATACCAAGAGTTCCTTATCTCTTACGGATAACTCACAATAACCATTTTTGTCTTTCGTTGATACCAAGAGTCTCGCGCCGTAGCCGAGTGGTTAAGGCAAGAAGTGTTGGCGCAGATCAACGGGACTTACGCTGGTTCGAGTCTCTACGGGGGAAGAACTTTTTCTCTTGGAATGTCGGCCAGTATGGGACCGGTGCACAGTGGGTCAGAAAGGAAATCTACCTGGGGAGAAAAAATCAATTTCTCTTTTTTTCCCCCTCTAATATAATTGTTATATGACGGTTCTTAATTTATCTGCAAAGGAGGGTACAATTCTAATGTTCATGACTATGTGACGTCATCATTCACACTTCTTGAGCCACAACAGAAGGCTGTAAGAGGTTTTCTTGCGAACTTATTTAATAATATCTAATTATGTCCTAATTTCTAAATCTTATGGTAAAAAAGTAACATTTTTATCGTCCACCCAGGACATGAGAATTGAACGTTCGAGCAGGACAACATCTGCCGGGTACGCTAGTACTTTATAAAAACATCTTTCTTGTTTTACTTTAGTTTAACCCCACCCTTTGTATGCGATTTTACATGCTGCACGACACCGGGCCTTATGGGGATGCAACCTCTCCGGAGAGCATTTTAAACTCTTCATCAAACACATAATTTGTTTTTGACTACACAAGGACATGAATGACATTCATGATCAGCTGAATGTCGGAGTCACCTCCGAGGCAACATGAACATTTAACTAAAGATAACATTCATACTAAACAAGGCGAATATGATATGGGTGGTTTTAATGGCCAGATGATATTCGGGGACTATTTGCCCTTGATGTTTCCTGCAATTTTTTTTGTAGGCGAGGAAACATCAATAAAAAACTCACCGAAGAAACTTGTACCGGCTTGGGATCGAATCTGGGACCACTGCGTCTGAGGCAATAATGTTACTATTCCATGACAGCGTGGACTGAAAAACTCATTTGATTTACATCCATCCATCCATGGCAATTCTGCCCGAGGGCAGGTCTTTCGCTGCAATTATAGCAATTTCATGCTATGCTGTGCAACTTTTTCTAGGGAATTATAGGTGTGGTAGCTTCCCGTTGCTTTCCGCACCGGTGAAGGATGATGGTGATAATGATGGCCGGATGATTTTCGGAGACCGTTGGGCCCTAAGCTTCCTGACATTTGTCTTACAGGTGAGGAAAAAACTTCATAAAATTATTTACGTTTTTTTTAACTTAATAATTAAATTCAATTTTATTAAAATAAGATAGTACTTATTTCGTTCCACCTTTCATTCCAGCCTCTAATTAAGAGACTAATGACTTTAAATTAAGGGATGTTAATCAAGTTATTCTAAGAGTTAGGGGTTTCATTTACATCGAAAGTTTTATTGTGCAATCTAATATAACTTGATTTAGTTTCTATTAATCTGCAGGGCATTTATTATTGACCCTTCTAGGCATTACTGGACCTTCTCTCTCAGCCTCCGAAAAAAAACTCACCCAGGAGCCTGTCCCGACGGGGAATCGAACCCGGGCCCGCTGCGTGATAAGGCGGCACGCTACCTCGAGACCACAGCGGTGGAAATTTGATTAACAAATACCAGAATTTTATTGTTAACCGCGTTTAATTATTAATAAGGAACAGGGCTATAGAATAAATAACACCTTTTTGAAATTTTTTTAAACTTATTTTAGACGAATTCCATAGTAACTGACGTAACAATTGTAACAAAACAAAATAATATTTTTATTTTTTTAATCTTTAGATACAGTAGTTGGAAACTACTTTTTCTCTAAAAAAAAACGCACACACGCACACACACACAAACAAAAACACAAACACAAACAAAAACACACACACAAACACAAACAAAAAAACACACACATACAAAAGCACACGTACACATACATACACAAGCACACACACAAACGCAAATGCACGGACGCACGCACCACACAAACACATATTCTATCACTTTAGCAGAAAATATGAAATTCCTATTTTTTAACAATTGTATCTAAAACATACGGTTTTACATCGATAGATGAAATAATTGTAGAAAGGCGTCATGTTTTACAGAGTGATAGTGTGCACCGGCGTAACCACGCTCAATGCTACCAAAAATTGCACCGTATAGGTGCAGGATCAAACCGTTATTGTTGATAACTATTTTGAATAGAAAACATAGATTGCTCAAATTAAGATATCTTTGCCCGGGCCCATAAAAGGCAAAGATTAATTCAACTTTCCTTAATCAATTTTCAAACATGTAACGTGTTGTAAGCTACAAGCTATAATCGTGGAAGTTTTAAGGAAAGAGGAACTGACACACGCTTGAGCAAGCTTTGGAATTTTACCTTTATATCTGAGATAGGCTAGCTGCTAAATGAATAGGCATAATTAATTAAAATATACAACTAACATTTTAACGCGAGTCAAAAAGTATAGTCAGATATAACATTGAAAATAACTAAATAAATAATTAGTTTAACAAAGAAAACAACGCTATCATTGATCATCTTGTACAAAAATAATATTAATAAACATACATACTTTTACATTCACACTAGTCCAGCCTCGGGTTGGGGTATACAGTCCTTGCGGCCCTACCCTGGCCTACAGTACTAACAAACCAAACTAGCTCTTCTGAGCTACACTGACCAGACTCCGACGATAAGTCAACAGATGATGATCCGATGTTAGAAAACACGTTTCTTTTTGAGAGTTCACTAGGAGAGGAGAGTATGCGCGATAGCACACGGTGCGTACTAGAAAGGGAAGGGGTAGGTAGGAGAGCATTTGGCACTGTTCACAAAGATCACACACGAAATTGAGACGCGATGACGTACTGGTTGCACAGTATGACATAATCCCTTTATCGAAATCTTGATTTCGGTACAATAGTAAAATAATGATCTCTATGAAGTTTTGAATTTTATTTCAACAAGAAATTGCGAATGTAGTATATACAGGAGGAAATACAAAATACATTTTTTTAATGTTCTAATAAACTGTAGTAACTAATTATAAAAAAAGGAAACTGACGTAACAACTAACGCATCTGCGTTGTCAGCTTTCAGAAATTAAGAAATTTTGCTAAAAAAACTGAAGTGAGAGAGTGAACGAAGAAAAATAATGAGATGTTCTGTGATACGGCAAACTTAATATTTCATTGAACTGAGATCTAATGTTAATATTATGATTGGATGATAAAAGGCAAAGCCGAGCTGACAGATATCTAATTAAATATTCCGGAGTATATAACTTATTCATACTAAAATTATTATTTTCAATACTTTTAAAGTTCTACGTTTAGAGTGTCGAAATTTTCATAAATCAGATTTGCTGAGTGTACTATTTATAGTTGAATATAATGAATGATACTTTTTATTGAATTTATCTTATTTTAGTTTTGATTACAGTCAATGCCGTCAAAATTTTACCTAAGTGGCAAATGGTAACTATGAATTGTAGCGATTACCAACTACTGTATATTTAAAGACTAGAGGTAGCTTACATAGGCATTTGACAAAGTAAATAGAAACAAATTATTAGAAATCCTCAAATATGATGGAATCCCAGACCAACTGATAAAAGCTATATATGATATTTATAAGGATAATTACATCCAAGTTAAGATTGAAAATAAAATCTCGGAATGCAGACCAATTAATCAAGGAGTTAGACAAGGATGTGGTCTTTCACCAATCCTCTTCATAATATACATGAACTCAATTATTAAAGAATGGAGACTACAACCACATGGCAGTATACCACTTAATAGATTATATAATTTAGACACCCTATTATTTGCAGATGACATTGTGTTTATAGCGAACTCAGAATATGACCTACAACGTTCAGTCCACTCTTTTCAGCAAATTGCAATAAACTACAACATGGAAATAGCAACAGAAAAATATAAAGTCATAGCTTTCCTAGGAAAAGACCCAGTTCGCAGTAAAATTGTTATTAATAATAAAATATTAGAACAAACCAGCATATTTAACTATCTCGGATACCAAGTTACATACGAAGAAGAAAAAGATTTTAGTCAAAAAATTATAAAATTTAACAGACTAACAGGAATTATAATTAATATTTTCAAGTCAAACACAATACAGCAACACACACGAACTAGAATTTATAAAACACTGGCCAGACCCATATTATGTTACGGCAGTGAGGCCTGGACAATTCGCAGTGTATATGAACAAAGACTAACTGCGGCAGAAATGAAATGTATGAGACGTACTGCAGGCTATTCAAGGACATACCATAAAAGGAATTCTGAGATTCTCAAAGAATTGCACACAGAATCAGTCATGGAATATGTATAAAAATACAGAAACAACTGGAAATCTCACGTACGAAGAATGAGCAGAACAAGAATACCACGTCAGATCTTAAATTACCAGCCACCAGGCAAGAGATCTTTGGGCAGACCCTTTAAACGTTGGATTGAGACCGTAACAGACCACTAGGTATATCACATGAAAGGAAGAAGAAGAAGAAGAAGAAGAAGAAAGAAGAAGGTAGCTTATAATATTCATCACTAAATATGCACAAACCCTAATCTTAATTTAGAATTTCACATGTAATCACTAATTATTATTAAAACACGGAACTGCAATTTTGAAACTGGGAAGAAGGTTAAGAGAGAACTTCCAAATGTAATACATAAGGTATAAATTTAACAATCTCCGAAATATGCTTGAAAACAGCAAAGTGTGCATACAGAGAAGTGGAATGTAACTAAAATGCGGTTTAAATAAAAATTGAATTTAAATTAAACATATCCAGCAGAATAATCGTTCGTTAATTTTAACCGGAAGTTATTTTTGTAAATGAAAAATATGACGTTTTTGTAACCTGTATATCTAATAAATGTATGATTTTGAAATTATTTACTATATAGTATATGCGGAAATTTTTTTATTTCTGTCTGGAACGCAGATCATTTGTTATTAAGATTTGGTAATCACCGGTTAATTTTTACACAGTATATACTGCTTACAGTTTTTAATTTTTATCTTCATATGCCGATCTCTAGATGAATTTTGTTCGCTCTTACTCATGCCTAGTATATTGCGAATATATTACTGAAATCTCCAGCGAGTTTCTACAGTGAGCTTTTACATATTTTTATATTGATGTCCTTCAGTTCGTCTTTCACACATTTGTCTTTCAGACTTTTTACAGATAAAAACGCAAAACACAAATAATGAATTCTCTTTATTAAACTCTACGCAAAATTCCCAGAATTTTTATCACGCAATACCATACAAACAAATTTGCATATACGTGCGAAATTGACATTATATTTAACAGATTCGGCGGATTCTCGAAATAAACGAATTGAGGATAAGAGTTAGTAGCTTTCAAGCGCAGGAAAAACTTTTTTGTTTATTCATTCTAACTCAACGCCAAATTCCGCCAATTTTATCATGCAATACCATAAAACAAATTTACATGTACGTGCGAAATTTTTAGCAGATTCGGCGGATTCCCGAAATGAACGAATTGAGGTAAGCGTTAGTAGCTTTCAAACGTAGGAAAAACATTTTTTGTTTAGTCATTCTAAATCCAAGGAACATAATACGCTAAGGTCATTTTATTTGGGTCCAGCGATACTAGAATTCTAATGCATGCTTTATTCAAATAATAACAACAATAACAATAATAATAATAATAATAATAATAATAATAATAATAATAATAATAATAATAATAATAATGCATAGTGGCCAAGTACCTGAGGAACAACTACTCTCAAGACACCTACAACAATTTTCAAAATTTATTAAAAACATAGACTTTGGCACGTTATATACAAACTATAACACCCTAAAAAATCTTTGTATATATTGTATATTTTGTTACCAAATAGGCAGAGAATATCAGATTACATTACTGTAAAGCAATTAAGAACCATAATCACACATTAATCTGATGTAGGCATACATTCAATATAGTATGTAGTATTAAGCTATGTAATGGAGCATACTGAATAGGCCTAAAGCCAATTAAAAAAATAATAATAACAACAATAACGATAACAATAATAATAATAATAATAATAATAATAATAATAATAATAATAATAATAATATTATTATTACTATTACTTATACCTGAGCAAATGAAACTGGATTAGAACATTTTTGAAATGGAAACCACAATTGACATAATTTTAGAAAATCAGCTTTTACATGTCTTTTGTTGTATTGTATTGTATTGTATTGTATTGTATGCCTATATTTTCCCTTTACAGAGATTTAGGCGTCTTCCCCTACAGGGAAGAATTTGAACCATACTAATTTAGTTACACTTGTTTTCGTATAGATGTCATTTTGAGTGGTCCGTGGTCAGCGTTCCGCCTCATACTGACATCTAGGAAACCAAGGTAGTACTAGGACGGGAAAATTCGGTAAATTTTGCTTAGAGGCCTTTTCATTCAGGCTTAAGGATTTTTTACGAGCCTGAAAATCTTCAGACTCGGGACCCACGGCTTAAAGTCCCTCCTGGAGGACTTGCTCCTTTGGATTTTTTCGTCCTAAAAAATCCATTGACCACGGCCGGGTTTGAACCCGCGACCCTCGGGACCAGAGGCAAGGAGCATAACCACTAGTCCACTGCGGCCGATACATGTCTTTTGTATTAATTTATAATTAAAATCCTTTTAAAAATAATTGAAATCCTATGAATTGATTTAAAACTAAACAATGCATTCTAATTGATTGTAGATATTATATAAATTGATAAATTTCTAAAAACACATATGATGTATATATATGTAAACAATTTACATACTGGAAAGGCCATATTAAATATGGCGGCGATGTGTATTTTAAGAGAATCGTGTGTCCATTCAAATGTAGGTCATTATTGATCACACCAACCCCAAAACTAGTAGAGTTACAGAAGGTAGCCCACTCGTATGTTTATCCTAACTCCTCCCCTCTGACAAACTACCATACTAGAAGTCAACAACAATAGTAGAAAAATGGATTTCCGATTATGAAAATGAAATTCCAGAACTGTTTGACAACAGGTTCCTTTACCTTCATAGATATTTTGAAAATGCTTTATCACTTCTACCACCTTTAGCGAGTTATGAGACAAATACGATAACGCAGATTAACAGAGCTGTTTTGATCCTGAGAGCTTGGATTTACTGCAAGATCGGATCGATTTCGAGGTTTTACTTCATTCGTAAAATAGACCACATATAAATTGTCCAGAAATATAATTTATGATATATAGCAATCAATGACCTCTGGTGCAGTAGGATTATATGGCAGAACATTTTTATGGTTGCTATTTAAAAGATAGGATGTGTGTTTAACGAGGAAACGATATAAATTATATTTCAGAAAGAGTAGAATTATACATTCATACATAATATAATATAAATGTATTTTATTTTGTACTACGAATATGTACCCTATTTCAGTACTAGAGGGGCCTACTGTAATGTTTATATAAAACTACGCAACTTTCGTATACATCATCATCATCATCATCATCATGAACAAATTCGTTTTAGGCCATGTGGCCTGTACGGTAAACCTAACGAAGATCTTTCCACCGATGTTTTGGTATTCCTTGGTCCCTATGTCCAGTTGGGGTACATTGGAATGCCAATTTTGGAAGTCTATTTCTTGCCATTCTCCTCAAATGATTTTTCCATTCTTGTTGGTATCTTTGTATATCTTCATTTAAACTTGTTACTCCAAGTTTTCCTTTGGTGATCCAATCTATTAACTCCTAACAATGATCGTAAGAAGCGCATTTGGCTTACTTGAAGTTTATGAGAGTTTCTTTTATTTCAAATCCAAATTTTACTTCCGTATTTTAGAGCAGCTTTTGATGTGATGTTATGTAATCTTAGTTTTGTCTCTGTCCTCATCTGTTTACCAAAATGTCTTCGTATTACCCCATTCATTTGATTATATTTTTGTAATTTTGAATCAATGTCACTCTGCAAATACACTTCCTAAGTAAGAGAAATCTGACACTTGTTCTATAATTTATCCATCAAACTCAATTTTCACCCGTTGTATGTTTTTTTCCACACATTGCCATTGTTTTGGATTTTGAAGTGGACATTTTCATATTATATTTACTGGCAATTTTGAATAATTGATACACTGCTATTTGTAAGCTATCTTCGGAATCTGATAATATTATTTGATCATCAGCTATAATATTGTTTCAATTATTTTATTCCTAGTTATTGAAATTCCACTATTTACTGTTTGTTTCCATTCTTGCACTATTCTGTTAATATATATATATATTAAATAAGAGTGGAGATAGTTCACATTCTTGTCGAACACCTTTGCTTGTGTTTATGTGTTCTGTTCGTATACATCTAATATATAAAAATGAATGTTTGTTTGTTCGTACTTTATGCGCGGCCATACTATTGATACGATTGTAATGGGGCTTTTTGCAAAATGTTCAGGAGATTCACGGAATGAACATAGGCTGTAAGAGAGTTGTGATACTCAACTCCTACACTCTTAAAAATCGCCCTTTGTAGTGGAAAACATGAAAAAAGTAGATCTTTGAACATTTAAATGACTTACGCTGCCTAAACCATAACAAATACACAAAATTAATATATACAGAATTGAATATCTCAAGAAAGCTCTAAAAAAATTCTGGTACAGCATATGTTTATCTCTTACGGATAACGCACAATAACCATTTTTGTCTTTCATTGATGCCAAGAAGATCGAGGTAAGTATGTAGATTCCTGTGCAAGTATAGCAGCATATGGCGGGTATTATTTTACGAATTTTGTCTTATAGCTCATTTATGCCAAGAAAATCGAGATAAGTAGATTCCCGGGCAAGACCGGGTAATCAGCACGGGGAATATTAAAATAATTTCGATGTACATTTATAATTATTTTTCATTTCACTTATTCAACTAATCATTAGAAGTAAATTAATTTTCGTCTTTTAGCTCATTTATGTAAAGAAGATCGGGATGAGTAGAATCCCGGACAACGCCGGGTAAACAGCACGGGGTATCTAAAAATAATTACGATAGAAATGTTCTCCTACACTTATTTAACTAAACATAAAACACAATTTTCGTACTTCAGCTCATTTATGTCAAGAAGATCGGGATAAGTAGATTCCCGGAAAACGCCGGGTAATCAGCACGGATATCTAAAAATATAAATTTATAATTATTTTTCCTTTTACTTATTCAACTAAACATAAAATTATATTAATTTTCATTTAAGCCTATTCAGGCGTAGCAGCGCACGCCGAGTATTAGATAGTATTAAATAAAACATGCCACACGCAAGTAATTTTACAAGTAAACAAGCAAGGATAACAAATGTTTATTTTATAGACACAAATAATAAGTTCATATCATTGGTACTCATTTAATTGTAATGAACTCATAGGCACTGTCGAACCTTGAGGTTCATGGCCGCGCGGACATAAGCCTCTATACATCCCTATCCTGAGCTATTGTTTTTCAATCATTCCCTTTACAATTCATCTCCCTCGTATCATGTTTAATGTGATTCTCCCACTGGATTCTTGCCCTAAGTAATGGTGTTTACCCTCCTGTTTTCCTACAAGAAATTTCTTGAATACTTTACAAGATGTGACTTTTAGAAACTGGCTTAATTGCAATGCACCTTCACTTGCAAGTTATTTATTTTAAATTCAGAAAAATAAAATATTTTTCTGCCTGTGACTATTCACATTAAATCAGATAAGGAAACTTGCGGCAGAGAGCATAAAATGAAAATACGACTCCAATCCGCAATTGTATGTCACGAGAAGTAAACAGCGAGTTGTGTCAACATCGTATTCAGGTTTGAAGTCTATTCTTCAGAGGAAAATTGATTCATTATATTGGTTCACGTCTCTTGAGTG
Organism: Diploptera punctata; assembly: GCA_030220185.1. Taxonomy (NCBI): domain Eukaryota; kingdom Metazoa; phylum Arthropoda; class Insecta; order Blattodea; family Blaberidae; genus Diploptera; species Diploptera punctata. The sequence continues at coordinate 645,026 of JASPKZ010005680.1, read as the reverse complement.
AAAACTTTATGTCGCCTCTGAAATAATTCTATGATAAAAGGTAATTTTTATAGAAGGTATCTAAGTTGCTTATTTCATTTCAACTACATTGAGTTTAAATATAAATGAAATATCCTCAACTCGTGTCCAACTCAGGGTCGGGTCGAGGAATGAGATGAGATGGAGCCCCTAATTTATGGATTTCTGTGAACTACAAGCGCGCCTGTTGACCATCCCTGATGCACCGTTACATGGAGGGGCGGATGAACGACATGAAACTAAATGGATAACATTATAGGAGGTTGGGATTGGTAGGTAATGGGTAACACAATAGGTTATAAGTTTTCAAAATCTATATTAGGGAATCCCCTGCCTCTGGTCCCAAGGGTCTCGGATTCAAATCCGGCCGGGGTACATGCATTTTTTAGGGCGGAAAAATCCGAAGAGCAGAAGTCCTCCCGGAGGGTCTTTAAGCTGTGGATCTTGAAGAACCGCAAGCTTGAATAAAGAGGCCACTGGGCAAAATGTACCGATCTTTATTACCCTAGTAATATCTTAGATGTCCACTAGATGTCTCATTGGAACGGTATGTTGATCGCATGCCATTCATGAATCTTTAGGGAAATAAGCTTAACTAAATTAACTTAGTCTAGTAACGCCTAACAAAGGAGAGGCTAAGGTACAACATAGGGCTGTTATGCCAATGTATATAGATAGATAGATATTAGGGAATTCTTGGGAAAACACGAGTAGGAAAGCCTAGGTGCAGGTAGGAAGATAATAGTAGGAAGGAACGTGGATAAATGGATATCGAGATTGCGGATGCTTAGGTAAGGGGGCGATGGAGAACCTTAATAGAATTGGGTTCGACATTGAATCTAAGCCATAGAGCGAGTTACAGCAGAAATAATATATCTCTGGAAATATGTCAATTCAGCATTTGAGAATTGTGGCTTTGTGTTGACATAGAAACGAAATTAACCTTGGTAACAGGCGATCACCGCGAGACCATCCCTTACGCTCCTGTTCACAAACATGCATATCTGCAAAATATTGAAGAATGGGAAATTTCTAAAATACACACCATGTGATTTTAGTTCCGATTTTATTCATTGGCTTGTTTTTCAGTTTTGTTCTAAGTAAGTTATTGGTATCAGTGTGTATATCCTAGAGTGTCTGTTATAAATTATGGTACAAGTATCTGTTCATGTCGAGATTGTACCACGTCTGAGTTACAAGTTTTGATGAACTGGCGCTCCCCCACAATCTCAGCAGTCACTCTATGTATTATTATCTACAATATTGCATCCTCCTCTAGAATCCGTTTACTAATCAGAAGATAAACGTATCCATGGTTATTACAATGTAATTAGATATTTAGTAAGTGGACGGAGGGGAGATGCGAATCGGCCGAAGATCCCAATTGGCTCGTATTTCACTTATTCTCCACCATATGACAATAATGTGTGCCATTTAGCGTGATACTGCTCATAAAGTAATATGCACAATATTTTGCACATTTATCATAAGTAATGCCACGAGTTATTTCCAAATTATCGATAAATTCACGACTCACGAAGTGAGTGGCTATTTAAGGAATAAAATTAAGCTGTTTACTCACAAATCATTATTTATTATACTTAATTTAAAATATGTATATATTTAATATAAACGGCGATGTTTGAAAACAAATGAGAAACGATCGGTACGCTTCATTTGCTACTTTTGTTCATCACTGCAACCAGATCATATTATTTATTGCCAAAGGATCGCAATATTGTAAGAATGCACCCTAGTGGAGAATTTTATAACCAACATATCAGGTATTAATTAATTTCTGATGTCCTATGATGTAAATATGTCAATTATATTTTTCTGCAACGCCATTTCCTGAAAAATAATTCGTTTAAGATAGTGCAAACAGTAGTTTCTTTTTTGTGGTATAATCGATTGCTACAAATGTTTTTATATTATCTCCCGCATGCGCCATCTGCTGACATTCATGCACTATATATACAATCTGGTAGCCATATTTCTTGGAGAGTCAGTCACTGCAAAACAATGCTATAACCATTCAGAATGTTAAAAAGGAGGAGCTTTCTTTAATATGATAAACTTCAGTTGATAAATTCGAGGCAAAACACGACTGTGATTGGTTGTAAATAAAAAATCATTGAAATGTGATTGGTCATCAAAAATCAAACGTACATGGGGAATTTACTTTACCACCTGCAAAACACATGGCCAAAAATGCACAAAAAGAAAAAGATAATTCAACAGTCGAGACCAAAAACAGATTTATTATTCTACAAACAAATCCAGACACACCGCCTCCAATAATTGCAGATACAAGCAAATTATATGCCTACAAACTTACACGAATCACTGCAGAAAAGTGACAAGATATCATAATGAAGTACACAAATGATCAACTAAGAATTTACACCAAGACCAAATCTTCAAACGATCACGCACGACATGTACTACAATACACCCATACACTATATCTTGTCTACAGTATTCCAAACTCACAAAGGGTCACATTGAAGGTACTACCAACAATAATTCTTCAGAAGAGATTCTTCAGGAACTTCAAGATAACAATGATTCAATTCACTCTGTAAGACATCTGAAAAATACTAGTTTTGTAAACGGAACGAGGATCAAAACTTCCATTCCCGTTTGGATTCTCACCTTCTGCGAAACTACAGATTTCAAGACAAAATTGGAACAACTTACCGACATATTCAATATAAAAATGAAACTTGAGCCTACAAAAAACCTTCTGGAGGAACACAGTGTTTCAACGTCAAGGATTCGGCCATCTGGTCCAATTCTGTTACAGAACGGAGCGCTGTGTCAGATGTTCTGGAAAACAGAGTTTCTCAATGCAACGAAGCTACACCTAAATGCGCAAATTGCAACGAAGAACACGCTGCAAGCTATAGAAAATGTCCTATTTACAAGAGATACACAAGCACAAGACCACACAAGAAATTAAAGACCAACAAGTCAACACCTACGATAGACAAACCTAAATATAACAATAAACCTAATAATACAGCGCCCAAATTAGACACAGTAAACTTCCCATCACTTCCTATTCCTACAATCCCAAATCGCAATCCTGAAAATCTAACCAAACAGCTCCTGACACCCCTAACTAAAATCCTAGAAAATTCTCAACTTCTTCAAACCACCATAACTTTTCTAACAAAAGACTGCGAAGCTTAAACAAAAATTTCTCAAAAGAACAACATCACAACTAGGAGAAGGACAACTTCTTTCTAGTATCACGGAACTCCAAAAGAACATAAAAGAAAAACACATTAATTAATGGGTCATGCCTCTAAAAAGTAGTCTGTACCGACAACCAACTCACAGTTGCCTCTGTAATATCTCATACAATGCATTCTCATGCATGAATTTTTTCCTTCCAGATTTAGCGATTTTCCACCGTTTTTTAATAGTTATATTTTCTAATACTTGCGATCATAAGTAAGTCCCAATTAATTAATATTTCCTATATAAATAATTTATATAACATATAAAATATAAGTTGAAAGTAATTATGATTACATGATCAATTTACACAAACAATATTTAATTTAATTTCTTAAGATGTAAGATCTGTAGATCATTCCTCTGTGTCTATGTAAAATATTACAAAATAAAATATATCGTACATATCAACAAAGTGAGAATTTCGTGATACTCTTTTGCCCGGCTGGCGCAGAACATGTAAAAATACATAAAAGGGAGAGTTTATTCAAGAACAAGAAATAAAGAAGGAAATTACGGTACTGTATAATATAAATAAAATATAGTCAATAAAATTAATAGAGAATATTTATGCCGTAATATTACTTACTCACTGGCACTATCGAACCCGTAGGTTCATGGCCGCGCGGAAATAAGCTCTCCATACATCCCTATCTTGAGCTAATGTTTTCCAATCATTCCCTGTATAATCTATTTTCTTCAAATCATATTTAATTTTATTCTCCCACCTCATTCTTGGTCTACCAACTGGGCATTTTCCCTCTGGTTTTACTACAAGAAGCTTCCATGCACGTCTATCATTCCCCATACGTGCTACATGTCCTGCCCATCTCAGTCTACGAGACTTAACTGTTCTTATTATATCTAGCGTCTCATAAAGGCCATGTAGTTTATTGTTATGCAGTCTTCACCATTCACCTGTCTGTCCATCTCTCTTTGCTCCAAAATTTTTCGTAAGTACTTTATTCTCAAATACTCGTAATCTCTTTTCCTTCCTTAATGTAAAAGTCCATGTTTCGCATCCATATAATATAAGTGCTAGAATAAGAGATTTATATATTTTCATAAGTAATGCCACGAGTGATTTCCAAATTATCGATAAATTCACGACTCACGAAGTGAGGAGTGAATTTATCTAGAGAATTTGGAAATCAAGAGTGGCATTTGTTAGGACTATTTAACGAATAAAATTAAGCCGTTTACTCACAAATCATTATTTAACTGTAGTTATTTCAAAATATTTATATATTTAATGCAAACGGCGATGTTTGAAAACAAATGAGAAACGATAGGTACGCTTCTACTGCTTCTTTTGTTTATCACTGCAACCAGATCATACTATTTATTGCCAAAGGAACGCAATATTGTAAGAATGCTCTCTAGTGGAGAAAAAATGAAACATCAATCTGTATATTAATTCATTTCTGATGTCGTATGATGTAAATTTTCTGGATTATTACCTGGGAAAAAATACATTTAAGAAAGTCAAACAGTGGTTTCTTTTTTTGGTGGTATAATAAATTGCTACAAATGTTGACATGTATGCACTATATATACAATCTGGTAGCCGTATTTCTTATAGGCTCAGTCACTGCAAAATAACGGTCAGACCTGTTCAGAATATTAAAAAGGAGGAGCTTTGTTTAATATATGGTAATTATAACACTGATAAATATTTCGTGAAACACGACTCTGATTGGTTTTAAACAGAAATCATTGAAACGTGATTGGTCATTGACTCCCATTTGGGGCATGAGTTAAATAGTCAGTTTAATGTTTTTTGAAAGGAGTTGGGGCATCAAAAGTCTGTAATGCATAATAGCACGCATTTCCAGAATTGAGCCTATGTTTAATTTCTTTGTGCATCTGATTCCTATTTGTGATTATTGTTCCTAGGTATCTGAATTAAGCCGCTTCCTCAAAATTTTCCTCATTTGTCATTAACTGTCATCTCCATTATACGTACTTCTACGTGTGACCATATATTTAGTCTTATTAATATTTACTTGCAGTCCGAATTTCTCAGTGTTACTCAATAGCGTGTGCGTGTTGTCCTTTAGTATCTCCTCGCTATCGGCCAATAGTACTACATCATCAGCATAAACTAACAGCTTATTAATAAAATTGAGTTGTAGGCCTTCTTCATGCTCTAGAGATTTGATGGCATTATTTAGTAAAATATATATGCATTTTATTTATTAATTCTAGCAGAATTTTTTCAAATTGAAAATACTGATAACTTAAGTGAAAACAAGTACTGGGAAACAGGTGCTATTTTTGGTTCCCTAAGGTGTCTTCTACCTCACATATCTCTCCATTTTTTTTCAATAGTCAAGTTTTCCCCTTCACATAATAAAACTTCGCTTTCCACGCACAACTTGTTTCCCCTTCCTCCCTGAGGAAGTATTAGCAGTTTTACCGTAATCTTCACCCTCAGATGTGCGTATAACAGCTTCCTTGGTCGTTTTCCTGAGGAACTGTTTATTTATCAAAGTATTGTACTTCCTATTGTTGAGCTGTGTGAGATTTCGAACTCGTGTTTTCTAACGAGTTGCAGCTGAATACACAAATTGTAGTCTGCTTAACCCCTTCGATAATCAATTTTCTCTATAGTAGGGCCAGTATAATTTTGTTATATATATATATATATATATATATATAATATATATATATTATATATATTAGAGCACATCTATTTAAAATCTGATTTGAATAAATATGAGTGTATCTATTACATTAAATGTTTATATAATTTGTAAGCTCACATACTAAACTTAGGAACGATAGTTCATACATAAAGAATTAATTTATGTTAAGAATCATGAACTCCCAAAATAATAGTTCATTACTTAAGGGCATCCGTCAAGGTGAGCACTACGTCACATAACAAAGTCGTTTTTTTGTTTGGAGAAAAAGTATTGTGTATGGATCTCGAGTTGTCATCATAACTCAGTTGATCGGCCGAATGAACGATGAGTTTTACCAGTATAAACGGAATCCTAATATGTTAGAGTTGAACGGTCGTTGCTGCGACGGCATTAATGACACAGGAGGGATTCTGTTTGAATTCATTGTAAACTGTCAGAACATGTCTTTTAATAAAATATATTTTGTGGCTATAAAATTGTCTTCATTCAGTGTATGAACGGCAATGGCAAGTAACTTGATAAAGGCAGAACTCGTCAACAAAAATTATTTTCTCTATATGACCTATCGTTAATTGGCAGGTTTATTTAAAGGAATCTTGTGAAAAATATATATTCGACATTTCATTTCGTAAAGCGTTTGAAAAAGTCATATCTTCTTCATTGGAAAAAAGTGCTTTCCTCAGCTTTGATTACGCCGCATTTCGATTACTGTAACATTTTAACCGACATGAGCATCACATTCGGACAAGGATTGCAAGTAGTTACTAATGCTTGTGCACCTTATATTTGCAATATCCATAAATCAGAACACACAAATCCAGCATTTGAAATACAGTATTGGCTTCGATTAGAAGACAACCGAAAGATACACGTCTCTGCTTGTTAAGCAACTCTTTGTTCACCTCATTGCTATTTCTACTTGCTTCCGTTCACTATATTCCCGCTATAATTTAAACGCACAACCGAGAGAAAACTTAACTATAATTGTACTTCTACATCAAATATCTAACTATTCCTCATCCTTCCTTGTTTCACTAATATTGTCACAGGATAGCCTCGATTTTTTCTACGTTATTTATCCGTAAATAAGTACAATGAATTTATTAACAATTTCACTAAACACTTTATTTAACTCTTCAATTATCAACGAACTTCTATTCACAATTACAATTCCGGAATAATCTTCTTTAATTGTTATCTCAGTTAGAACAATTTTTCACTCACTGGTAAATAATTCGGCACGACTTATCGTCCACTGTTCACCACACGACTTGCTATCGCAGACTAATTGCCATCTCATGCCTCTCCTCTTATACGGTGGGTTGTTTCTGATCTCTGATAAATTATTTTTAAGTTTTACCTTAAGAAAAGCCGTGTCTCCGCCATCGAGCATACTCTACTTGATGGCTCTTCACCCGAGCTATGGCTCGGCATCGGAGTTTCCGCTGCAGAAGACTCTTACGCAGCACAACCATGTCTAGAAGTTCCCACTCCTCTTTATATGCTTTCCAGAGACCGTCTATTGTTCGAGGACGCCTGTTTCCCAGTGCCCTTTTGAAGAGTCCAAAGACACAAAGTCCATCGGTGAAGCATCAGGAGACTTCACTGGGATGTTGCTGAATGGAATAGCATATATTACAGTTTCCTGTTCCATTTCTCCAGGAATGTCAGGGTTGAACCCGAAGTGTGACTGGAGGCCTTCTCTTGGTGCACCCAGACTTGGTTTTTGTCTGTACCATAGAGAGCTGGGATTTCATTCGGGTAAATTGGGGCGAGAACTTCTTCCTGGTAGTACTGGGAATTGATTTTGGCCTTTTTAGCTACTCTACGAATGGTCAGTTTTTCATTGTAGCAATATCCCGCGATGACCATAAATCCATTGGAGAAACTTTCTCTGCATTCGGCATACCCCACTTTTGAAAATTTGTTTCACCCCTTTCTCTATAGTAAATTGCCCGGGGTTTGTTGCAGTCTCCTAGATATACATATGAATCATCAAGTGTGACCAAAAATTTCCATTTTTCTCCTGCCAAGCGCTTTTCATAGTTTCCTGCTGTTGGTGCGGTGCATTCGGCAATGTGACGTGGCAACAATTTATGAACCCTGCTTTTGTGGCGCTTCTCCATGTTTAAATCTTTGTTTATTATGGTGTTTACAGTTTTAAGGGATATTCCCAATCTGTTTGCAATCACCCTTTGTGTGGCATCACCAGAGATAAGGACCTTGACCTTTCTGATTACATCTGGGGTACAGGTCGTGGATTTGCCCGTTTTTTCCTTTTGGAATTAATCCCAAGCGACCCTTTCCCTTTTTATTTAGCACTGAGCTAATTCCACATTTTGACACCATAAATTACGTTTTTGCAAGCCTAAATAATCGCGGAATGACTATAATTAGCGTCGGAAAGGGCAGTAAGTACCCTTCCCAAAACGGGTCTATCTTCGTAGGCATTATGAGAGCAACACGCGTGTGAGTGTAACAGAAGCAGCACACTGACTGATTTGATCACCTCGCACGCTCCTGTCCTGATGACTCACACTCCAACGACACAATCTAATTGGCAAATCGTTATCAGAGATCGGAAACAACCCTCCGTATAAGCCACAAGGAAATCTCCAGAAACAGCTTCTAGGCAGTTCCATGCCCAGAATCATCTAACATGGTTCTCTCTCCAAATAAGAGAGAGACACCGGTAGAACCATCTGGAAATACACTCCAGACAATTCTGCCGGCTGTGCGGGTAATCTAACTCGCCATGGGCGACTCGCCCGCGCAATTCAAACGTCGCTATGCGACATGTAACAATATTTCCTAAGACAATATAGTGCATATACAACTAAATTCTAGGATAATTTTAATATAATTTTATATTCTGTAATTTCATTACCAAGCCAACTATTGAATCAAGTAATAGGTTATTATTATTATTATTATTATTTAATAATTTTTTTTCTTTCTTTGTCGTCTGTATATTGTGTAACCTAGTCTATTATGCATTATTAATCAAGTTGTAGATAATTCATAATTGTTATTATTGTATAATTTAACCCTGGCGAAGTGGAAAAAATGACCTTATGGTCTTCATCAGGTAAAATAAACCATCATTATAGATCAAATAAATCATTACTGTTCCTAAAGGTTTCTCGATTAGATCCTGTTAGTGTGTGTGCGAAATTTTTCTGTTTAGGTAGATTCTGAACGCGGACAATACAAACTCATTAAAATAACTTCACAGGAAAGTTGGTGTCTTCACTCTTCAAATCGTTTTGCTATCCGAGGATGTCTACCGCAGCAGTAGACGAAACGCATCGAGTAGTATGATGCTCTGGTCCACGATCATTTAGCCCGGAAGACGATTCAAGAAACAACAATAATACATACTTACTCACTGGCACTATCGAACCCGTAAGTTCATGGCCGCGCGGACATAATCTCTCCATACATCCCTATCCTGAGCTAATGCTTTCCAATCATTGCCTGTATAATCTACTTCCCTCAAATCATAGTTAATGTAATTCTCCCACCTCATTTTTGGTCTACCAACTGGGCGTTTTCCCTCTGGCTTTCCTACAAGAAGCTTCCATGCCATGTCTTTCATTCCCCATACGTGCAACAAGTCCTGCCCATCGCAGTCTACGAGACTTAACTGTTCTTATTATATCTGGCTTCCTATAAATACCATGTAGTTCATTGTTATGTAGTCTTCTCCATTCACCTGTCTGTTCATCTCTCTTTGGTCCAAACATTTTCCTAAGTACTTTATTCTCAAATACTTGTAATCTCCTTTCCTCCCTTAAAGTAAGAGTCCATGTTTCGCACCCATATAATATAACTGGTAGAGTAATAGTTTTCGGCCATGAACCTACGGGTTCGATAGTGCCAGTGAGTAAGAGTAAGAGTAATAGTTTTATATATTTTCAGTTTAACGTTTTTTGAAAGGAGTTGGAACATCAAGAATCTCTACAATGCATAATAGCACGCATTTCCAGAATTGAGCCTATGTTTAATTTCTTTGTGCATCTCATTCCTATTTGTGATTATTGTCCCTAGGTATTTGCAATCAGCCACTTCCTCAAAATTTCCCTCATTTGTCATTAGCTGTCCATTTCCATTATATAATGAATTTCTATGTGTGACCATATATTTAGTTTTATTGATATTTACTTCCAGTCCTAATACTCAATAGTGTGTGCATGTTGTCCTTTAGTATCTCCTCGCTATAGGCCAATAATACTACATCATCAGCATAAACTAACAGCTTATTAATACCATTGAGTTGTAAGCCTTCCTCATTCTCTAAAGATTTAATGGCATGCTCTAGTACAAAATTAAATAGTAGAGGAGATAGTGCATCTCCTTGCTTCAACCCATTCTGGATTTCAAAACAATAATACCAATAATAATAATAATAATAATAATAATAATAATAATAATAATAATAATAATAATAATAATAATAATAATAATAATAATAATAATAATAATAATAATAATAATAATAATAATAATAATAATAATAATAAACAATAATAATAATAAAACAATAATAATAAACAATAATAAAAATAATAAACAATAATAATAACAATGATAATAATACCGTTTCCTTAATTCAAATTTACGAAGGAATAAGATATTTATAAATTTAAGTAATATGTAAAGAAAAAAAACTACATCCATGTCGAATACCAATTTATTAACTACTACTGAAGAAGAAAACAAAATATGGACTCAAACAATATTAGCACTGTAATTCGGCTTAACTCAATAATTAAGGGAGAAAATACAAATTAAATATTGTAATGTCATTTCTCATTCAAAATAAAATTGAATATGCGCACATCTCTTAACAAATGCTTCGTTTCAGTTGTCAGAAAAAAAAACTCAGATTCTATGCAAAAAAATTGAGTTAAACATTTTCGGTAATAAAAGTGAAATATCTTAAAATATTCGTACATATAAATCTAAACTTTTAGCAATAAATATATTAGCAATAAGTGTCACATTTTATGTAAAATTTCAAGATTTAAAAAATATATTAATTGTAGAAAAAGACTTGCTTATGTAAAGGTCATTAAATTCTCTGGCACGGTTAAGTTAGTAAATATGCTTACGCAAGTTTTGGGATGTTAATAAAATATGAGAACAATGAGGAGGCAGAACTGAAGGGAATTATTTAAACATAAAATGAAGGAAAATAAAAACGAAACAAGAATACAGATGAAAATGGAGAAAGAAAATAAAGGATAATTTGAGCACAGAATGTTGTCATTTGTCAATCAGTTTTATATTTGGAAAATACAGTTCTTAGGAAAACCCATATTTAAAATTAAAATGATGGCCGTGTTATCGATTGGCAAAATTTGTTTAGACTTTTTAAATTTCGATTCATGTCGTACATTTAAATGCCACGACTATGTCCAAAGAAATTAGCTGAGGATGGAGTTTCAAGCGTGAAGCGCGCGAAAGTATAACAATTACTATCCAAAAGGGAGACGAAGATTTGCGATATGCGCCGACAGTTTCAAACTTAGGCATTGAAGCTAGTGCCGGTACTGCTTCAAAGAAACAGACTGTGGTTCTTCGACGAAATGGTTGCTTTATAACCAAGGAAAATCACAAGACACCATACCAACTTTCATAAAAATACATGTTTATATATACAGGATCATCGAAAAAGGTTGTAGCAATTTAAAACAATCATAGCTGAGACACTATATGAGATAACAAAACGAGTATTTTTTTTGTTAAATTCACCAACTCAAAAAGTTTTTTCGTACCTTATAATGTTTCTATGTGCGCTCAGTTGGTTGCTCTGCAAACATCCAGCCGATTTCGGCCGAACAGCGTTGGATTATCGCAGGCATGATTGTTGTAACATCAGTGATCATTTGCCTTAAATGTTGCAGATTTCTGATCGGTTCACTGTACACAATATTTATTACGTATCCCATAAAAAGTCTAGGGGTGTCAAGTCGGGGCTTCTAGGAGGCCATTGAATAGGACCGAACCTACCAATCCACCTATTATTAGGGAATCTTGCATGCAGGGCATCTCGAACTTCTTGAGAAAAGTGTGCGGCGCGCCATCTTGTTGAAAGAAAAACATTACGTTATTTTATTCTTCAATTTGACCTTGCGGAAGAACGTACTGTTATAGCACGTCTAAATGAACATCTCCTGTGATAGTCTGCTCAATAAAAAAGAAAGGGCCTATGACCTGATCGTGCATCAAAAACATTGAGGTAAAAAACATTGTGTACAGTGAACCGATCAGAGATCTGCAACATTTAAGGCAAATGATCACCGATGCTATTGCAACAATTACGCCTGCCATGATCCAGAACTGTTGGGCCGAAATCGACTATCGGCTGGATGTTTGCAGAGCAACCAACAGAGCGCACATAGAAATATTCTAAGGTAAGAAAAAAAATTTAGTAGCTGAATTTAACAAAAAATACTCGTTTTGACATCTCAAAAAGTTTCTGAGCTATGATTTTTTGAAATTGCTGCAACCTTTTTCGATGACCCTGTATAGGAAATTTTATATTCGTTAAGGCAATACGCTACACATCGGAAGATTGAGAATTCGTGTCCCGGTGGAGTCACGGTATTTAAACTAACCCATATCTTTTGGTGGCGCCATAGCACTATGTCGACTCAGCCTCTAAAGGAAATGCATACCAGACGTTTATTCTGGGATAAAGCGGCCGTCATATATGACTGACAAGTGATTGTCTAGAAAAAGTGGGAGCCTTAACATTCTACTACTCCAAGAATATTTTATGCCATGTAGTTGAATCACTTTACCTTTACCAAATAAAATAAATCCATGGCGCAACAGAGCTAGAAGACCATTGGCCTATAATCCGGGTGCTGGACTCACATCCACATGTGTTGATCATTAGCGGACGATCATCTAGCCAGAATAGAGATGACATATGATCAAACATGTAGGATCCCCAGCCGTCATACCTGGTTTTCCAAATCTGGAACCGCTACTTATGCAGTTACTCCAAATTCTACACGATGCTGCGTAGGCACCGGACTCATACTCGCCGAAATTTCAATAGAAAATTTCTTCCATCATAGAGATTCGAACCAGCTCAAGTTCCGTAAATCTGCATCATGCCATTATGACTTAAACCGCTCGGGCGTGGGACAGTAATTGTATAGGTCAAATTAAATAATTCACTTAACACTAACATTCCTGACTTTTTGAAAACTCAGGTATTAAATATTTATTGCTGTAACTGGGAAGTTAACCATTAGTTAAAAAGTTGTTTAATGATGCAATGCAGTATAGTTGATTAGATGTTTCAATTTGTAACTTTAACAGTTTCACTAGAAGCAAAACAAGTTAGAATGTAACTTCTTGTTTTAAGATCCGGAATAAAAAAATATTGGCGTCTAGAAGAAAATGTCTGGTTTGAAACACTGCTTACAGAATTTGCTGTCAATAACTGAAGTTGCGATGAAGATAAAGAAGTTACGACATATACAGAACATCACTTAAAAAGAGAGAAAAGTCTGAAGCATTATTTTCCTTACATAACTGTATTTACTGGTCTTAGACTATATATGGTGTAAATTAGAATACAGTGATGATAAAATGAAACCGATAAAAAAATATGACTCATCATTTTACCATTTTTCAATTTATTGTATAAAAGCCAGAGAAAATGCTGAATTAGAAAACTATTTCATGAAGTACCAAATCCTAGGCCAGTGACACCTACGATTGTACATCGGTGGTCGAGTCATACTTTTCTAAGCATAATAAAAAAAACTCCTTAACTCGTGTCGGACTTAGCACCTGGTCGAGGGATGAGATACGATGAAGCCCCTTACACTGGAGGTCTGTGAATAACAAGGGTGATGGCTGACGCGCCCATCACGGGGGCAGATGAATGAAATGAAACAAAATTAACACATTCAGTACCAGGCACTGAGCTGGGCATTTAAACCCACAGGCCAGCCATTTAAATACCCCAGCTACCCTTTTCGTGGCACTTCAGAAAATGGACCATTATTCACAAACTATTAGTCCTAGAAAATTCAATTTTGTACATACCTAAAGGAGATATCCTAGTAGTATTTGATGGTGAAATAACTTGGGTGATTGACATCACATGTATCGGCGTATTAATTTCAGGAAGTGGAAGTTCATCTTCACTTTCACTTTGTGTATCTTCTAATTCAGGAATTAGTTCATCACCTGAATCATCATTATATAAAATATTCACTAATTTTTCTTCAGTGAGATATTTTTCTTTCGCCATGGTTTCATTCACGCACAAAGAACAGCGCGATAACGAGAAACATATACGACTGCATTGGAGCCTGGAGGCAAGTTTGGGTGAACGAATTCCATGTGTTGTTTGTTTTAAAAATAAAAGGTTAAACGTGTCAAAACGGGTATAAAAAAACGTACATTTACATGCCATCTATGATCTCCAAGACATACTAAGCCAACACAATATTTAGGCGCCGAATATAAACGCGGTTTGTTCGCGCCCGCTCTAAAACGAGTTAACTGACCGACGGCCGCACACACGATAGTCTCTTTAAACGCCTTAACTGGTTTACGATTCTGAATGTGTTAATGAGATGAAAATGGAGAAATGGTGGAATGAAATTTGTGACAGATGAAAACTGGAGAAACGCCGAGAAAAACTGCCCAGACTGTTTTGACTACCAAGAAACCTACATGGAGTGACCGAGACTTGATCTTGAGATCCTAGCGGTGAGAGGCAAGCGTCTAACTGCTTGCGCCATGGAGCCACCTTACGGATATTTATTTCAATAAAAATTTAAGGAAGTGTCCAATGAATGTATACACGTAATATATGATCTATATAAATAATAGTTATTTACGCGGTAAATAGTAGATACAAGATGAGTATGAATTAGCGAAGCCTGGCATTGGGGTTCAAACTTGGTCATACTTGTAATCACTGTGTCTAATAGCCGACCATTTTGAGGTAATAAAAATTGATTTTGAATTATTCGTTGGTTTAACATAAGTTAATACTACAAATACAGGATGAACATAAATACATGTTATAAGCCTCTTTGATAGATAGATGGAACAATGAGATATTTTTTTTCTTAAACCCTTATTCAGAAAAAAAAAACTTTCCTTTCATACTAGAGTCTCTGGAATGTGAAGAATGACAGGCAGTATAAATCACAAAACATAGGAAAGACTAAAAACAAAACTAAATAAACATTTAATAGACAAGGAAAATTAATACTGAAGGCGTTCAAAATGCCAGTCGTCTGCTTCGATACTTTTTCTGCACCTCCTCCCTCCGTGGCGGAACGATTCCCACAATATACACGACGATTCTATCTTTTACTAGAATATATATCATAAGATGATGATGATGTATCCCACACCAGGTTTTTCCTGTGCCAACAGCAAAAGGACTGCACTATATAACGTAACTGTAGATTAAGTAATGACTTTGACCAATGTGAGATATGTCTACAAGCATACCCAATAACATTGCGGAGAACCTAGCGCTTAAATGATTTTTTTTGACATAAGTTTATAATTTAAATATGATCACTTGGTACTCATCCAATTACCACAGAGTCTTGTACTTTGTATGTTGAATTTAGTATTCTATTTTTGTTGCTAAGCGACTAACAAAAATCTCAAATTTGTTAAATTTAATTACTCCCCTAACTAGCTCATTGGCCCTAACGAACCCGGAGATTCATGGCTACTGAAGTAAGCTCTGCATACATCTCTATTTGTTTTTTTAATTATTTAATAAAAATGGTATTAAGCGATAGATTGGGGGGCACGCCGTAGCGTAGTGGTTAAGGCACTGAGCTACAAGCCGGAGGGTCGAGGGTTCAAGTCCCGTTGGGGTCACGATTTTTAAACTGAACCAAACCCTCTGGCGGCACTATGGCCCTGAGGTCGACTCAGCCTCTAACGGAAATAAGTACCAGACGCTTGTTCTGGGGGTAAAGGCGGCCGTCACGCAGGGCTGACAACCCGGCTGACATAAAGTGCCGATTGTCTAGAAAAAGTGGGAACCTTAACCTCCTACTACCCCAAGGACCTCCGGGTCTGTTGTGGGATCACTTTACTTTTTTTACTTTTTATTAAGCGATAGATTAATTCATTAGAATTTAATACTTTCTTTGTAAATATATATATATATATATATATATATATATATATATATATATATTTCTTTTTATGTATAATAGATTCGAGCTGTTATTCCTTTGTGTACATTATTCCATTAGTTTAATTTTAATTATATTTAATTTTATTGTATCATTAAACATTAGTCCACTGCTGTGGTCTCGAGTTAGCGTGCTGCCTTGTCACGCAGCGGGCCCGGGTTCGATCCCCGGTCGGGGCAGTTTTTCTGGGTGAGGTTTTTATCGGGTTTTTTTCTCACCTGTACGACAAATGTCAGGAAAACTTTAGGGTCCAAACGGTCCCCGAAATCATATGGCCATCATCATCCTTATCATTATCATCATCATCATCCTTCACCGGTGTGGAAAGCAACGGGAAGCTACCACACCTATAATTTCCTAGTAAAGCAGCAAGCATAGCATGAACATGCTATGATTGCAGTGAAGGACCTGCAATCGGGCAGAATTACTATGGATGGATTAGACATTATATTCATTATTGTTCAGTTTGACCAGGTAATTAACTGTTTAGTACGTAGTGTTATTGTAATTTTTTTGTCTATGTTTGTCCTGGTGAGTGGAAGAGAAGGCCACACGGCGTTAACTCCACCAGACTAAATAAATCTATTCTATCTTGAAATGTTATCCAATCGTCCCCTGTATAATATTCACCATCTTGAAATCATTGTTAATGTTATTCTTTCATCTCATTCTTGACCTATCTTTTGAGCGCTTTCCTTCTGGTTTCCCTATAAATAGTTTCCATGCTTCTCTATCATTCCCATTCATATCCTGCCCATCCAAATGTACGAGACATAATTATTTATTACAACTGGTTTTCATAAAGATCACGTAACTCACTGTTATGCAGTCTTCTCCATTCAAACGTCGCGTCAGGTGGTCGTCTCTTTGATTCAACAATTTTCCTAAGAACTTTATTATCTAATACGTAATATTTTCTCCTTCCTTAAAATAAGACACCTGTTTCGCGTCTATATAATATAACTAGTAGAATAACAGTTTTATATATTTCCAGTTTAACGTTTTTCTCACAGAAGTTGGGTGATAAGACTCCCTGTAATGCATAATAGCATTTTCTTTCAAGAGTTGAGCCTATGTTTATTTTATTTCTGCACCTCATTCCTTTTTGTAAATATTGTTATTAGTATTTGCATTCAGCCACATATTCAAAATTTAGCTCATTTGTCATTAACTGTTCATTTCCATTACTTACTCACTGCCACTATCGAACCCGTAGAATCATGGCCGCGCGGACATAAGCTCTCCATACATCCCTATCCGAACTAATGCTTTCCAATCATTCCCTGTAAATCTACTTCCTTAAAATCATAGTTAATGTTATACTCCCACCTCATTCTTGGTCTACCTACTGGGCGTTTTCCCTCTGGCTTTCCTAGAAGAAACTTCCATGCAAGTCTTTCATTCCCCATACGTGTAACATTTCCATTATATAATTTATTTATACCCAAATAATAATAGCAAATTCAGAAGATAATCTACAGAAAGATCTGTACGAACTTAACAAAATTACAGAAGAATATGGTTTGAAGATATCTACAAAAAAAAAAACAAAAATTATGGCATTTCAAGGTGTAGATCCTGTTAGAAGTAAAATTGTACTGGACAATAACATTTTGGAGCAGGTGAATAATTTTACATATCTAGGATGCAATATCTCATATGAAGAAGAAAAGGATGTAAATGCAAAAATATCTAAATTTTTAAGAATTTTAGGGTTAATAAATTCTATCTTCAAGCCACAGTTAGTCCAAAAGCATTCAAGATTAAAAGTGTATAAAACACTGGCTCTTCCAACTCTTTTGTATGGTAGCGAAGTATGGACGTTGAAACAGAAGGATATACAGAGACTTAGATCTGCTGAAATGAGATACCTTCGGAGGACTGCAGGATACACACTACTGGATCACAAAAAAAAAATGAAGACATCTTAGAAGAATTACACATGGAACCTTTAGAAAAAAAAATTCTGATTATAAGTCAAGATGGATGCAACATGTTCATCGAATGGAAGATCACAGAATACCCAAACAAATGTTAAGATATCAACCTGCAGGAAGAAGAAGACCAGGACGTCCATTCAAAAGACTTCTGGATGGTGTTTCTCTTGAGACCGAAACAGGTCAACAAATAGCCTAAATTCGTGAATGTACTATGAAGATGATGAATTTATTTATACGCGTAATCATAGATTAACCATATATGGAGAATCAAAACATTTCAGGGGTGAGAGTCTAGATAGATCACTCACATAGCTATCGTAACCAATTAATTAAATCTACATCAAGGCGAAGTCTACAATTAATTTAGACAGGCAGTGGAGTGTGCAAAGAAGCTGAAACAAGTAGGTTTAATCAGCAAGAAGACTGAAGACTTACATCTCCGGAATTATATTTTTTCCGCCTTGTGATAACGATGAAAGAGAATTAAAGACTTTCCCCCTCATAATACCAATGCGACAGATTAACTGAATCCCTGCACTCATAACCGTCACACAAAGATTTAACCCCACAGACCGTACTTGCATGCAACAATAAACTATGGAACTCAAAAAAATAATTTATTAACTCTTTAATTAGGTATGAATTGTTTTCTTTATTTTATTTTACTTTGAGCAACATATCAAATTGTATCACACTACGTAAAAAATATTTATTTTATACTATTTCACTGTTTTACGGTCATATCAAATAGCCGGAAAATTGAAATGACATTAACATTTACTGTATATTATGCATTAGAGGGATTCTTGTCATTCCAACTTCTCTAAAAAATGTCTAAACCAAATATATGTAAAATGTTATTATCCCATGTATATGGATGTGAGATTTGATCTCTTACCTTAAGGAAGGGGAAAAATACGAGCATTTGAGAATTAAGTTCTTAGGAAAATTTCTAGGCCAAAGAGAGATACACAGACAGGTGAATGGAGAAGACTTCTTAACAGTGAAGTACATGATCTTGATGAGAAATCAGATGTAATAACAGTTAATTTTCATAGACTGCTTTATGGATATCTGGCAGGAATGGGGAATGAAAAAAGGGCATGGAAACTTCTTGTAGGAAAACCAGGGGGAAATCGCCCATTTTAGGCAGACCAAGAATGAGATGGGAGTATAATATTACCCATGATTTGAGGAAGGTGAATTATATTATTGGAGAATATTAGCTTAGAATGGAATTATGTAGAGCATACGTCCGCGCGACAATAAACCTCCAGGTTCGACTTTGCTAGTAAGTTAGGAGTTATGACCATATGCTGCAATATTCACAAAAATGATAATTCCACCAACATAATATATATAAACCTGGGAAAAATTAATTAGAAATTTACAAGTAAACATGCAAGATTATCAATTTAAAATTATATGGACATAAAATGCATTTTTGCTGGTTATGGTAAAATTGTAATTAGATTTTGTTAATTAGAGCATTGAACTCTATTGATTGTCTCTCTATTAACTATCGAACCTGTAATTTCATGCCGCGCTGACATAAGCTCTCCATACATCCCTATCCAAAGCCAACGTTTTCCAATCCAAGTAAAATTTACTTCCCTCAAATCAAGTTTAATGTTATCCTCTAACTTCAGTCTTGGCCTAACTACATGGCGCTTTCTCTCAAGTTTTCTACAAGGAGTTTCCATGCCCCAGTTTCATTCCCATTCGTGCCATATGTCCTGTTCATCGCAATCACGAGACTTAACATTCCGCGTTTCTAGATGGTTGTATTTTTTTTACCCATGTCTGCGTTTCTTGACGATTGTATCTTTACGGTTCTTACTCATTCGACCGAGTTCTATTTTCGTCTGGCTTATCCAGAATAGTAACGTTTCAGTAGCAATGCAACCTCCGGCATAGCTCTCGGTGTCATTTTAGCACGCAAAACACTTCGCCACGACGATATAAATGTACTATGGAGGGACTGTCTCTTTATTACAAGTAACATTCGAAATGGATGACTATAATAATTCGTAAATATGAATTTATACAGTGATCAATATTATTTTGTCCACTGCCACCAGGTTGCCTTTTATGACATTTCTGGCTTTCTTCCCTGGAATTGGCGGAAATGTTATCCATTTCTTAGTTTGGGGCACCTGGAAGGTGGTGTTACGTTACCCCGATTGTATAATTGGTGATAAATTGTAATGAAACGCCAGGAGAGTCCTTAACCTAAATTTAACTTAAATTCCATACCATGTGCAACCACAGGATTAATTCCTTTTAAGGAACAATTCCTATGATCTGACCGGGAATCGAACACGGGACCTCAATAACTGTTGTCAGAAGCGCTGAATTATATGGATGTGCAAACTTACTTAGTGAGAACACGGTAAATATGGTTCTGACATGTGACCATCCATAGTAATTCTGCCCGAAGGCAGGTCCTTCACTGCAATCATAGCATTTTTCAAGCTATGCCTGCAGCTTTACTAGGGAATTGTAGGTGTGGTAGCTTCCCGTTGCTTTCCACACCGGTGAAGGATGGCGATGATGATAATGATGATGATGATGATGGCCATATGATTTCGGGGACCGTTTGGGCCTTAAATTTTTCCTGACATTTGTCTTACAGGTGAGGAAAAACCCCGATAAAAACCTCACCCAGAAAAACTGCCCCGACCGGGGATCGAACCCGGGCCCGCTGCGTGATAAGGCAGCACGCTACCTCGAGACCACAGCGGTGGACTGACATGTGACAAGGGTGGAAATAAGATTCAGATGTATTTTCCTTGCAAAATTTCTAAACACCGCTGTGGTCTCGAGGTAGCGTGCTGCCTTATCACGCAGCGGGCCCGGGTTTGATTCCCGGTCGGGATAGGCTTCTGGGTGAGGTTTTTCGAGGTTTTTCCTCATGTGTCAGACAAATGTCAGGAAGCTTAGGGCCCAATGGTCCCCGAAAATCATCCGACCACCATAATCATCTTTATCATTATCATCATCATCCTTCACCGGTGTGGAAAACAACGGGAAGCTACCACATCTGTAATTCCCTAGTAAAGCTGCAAAGCATAGCATGAAAATGCTATGGTTGCAGTGAAAGACCTGCCCTCGGGCAGAATTACTATGGATGGATATAACTTAAAGTTTAAAACGTACCCTAGTTACTCAATCAACTATTGTTTTAATATGTTCAATGCTGACAACAGTCCGAACGAAAGGACTCCGCAAATTAAAACAACAATTGAGGACGCATGAGTACCTGAGGTACAATGTTTGAACCTTCGTATTTATCTCAACGCTGGAAGAGAAAGTAGCATCGTTTGAACTCTATTATGCTAGATATAGGCCTATGTACCATTACAGTACATATTAAAACCATACAAGAAGTAACCCATAAAATACGTTAGTATTCTATTAGGGCTATTTCAAGTTAAAACACGATAAAATGAAGTGTATCGAAAATATGGTATTTAGGCCTAATATTCTCTCTGACAAGCCTAGCGGTCAGCATTTGTCGAACGCCTGGAGAAATTTCAACCGAATCTGGTAAACATATAAATAATGATCTGGTAATGTGGCTGTAAGGAGTAAACTATCCCTAGAACCCCTAGGGATTGTAGAAAGAGGGTTGAAATGGAAAAATGATCGGGAATGACCTATACATGTTCCAGCATAACTCCAGGACAGTAATTTTAACAAAACTCAGTACACATATAACTTACAATTTAATAAAAAAATCTCGTGGGGTTAACAGACCCCTATCACGCCCATTACGGGAGTGAGATGGGGTGAACATTAAATACAATTGAAAGTGACCGATATTAGTGACGAATTCATAGTGTTCGGGTTACTAAACCCATTGGTGGCAGTCCCGGTGACATTTAAAGCCAAATTTTGACCAATAGCAACTCAAAGAAGGTTTGAGGCGAGAAGAAGTGAAAAATAAAACAACAAAAGAGGTAGAGATTAGTGTGGAATGCATATTTTATGGGGTAGTAAAACCGTTAGGTGACAGTTCAAATGGTATTTAAGCCCCGTTTTGACCATAGCACGTGAATGGGGGCGAGAAGAGATGGAAATGTCAAAATTGACAAAGATCAGTGAGGAATACATAATTTTCGGGGTAAGTAAGCTGATTGGTGTAGTCCTGGCACCATTTAAGCCCAAGTTCGACAAAGGGTGGAAAATAAAATGTCCAAAAAGACCAAATTGGTATAGATGGTTTTTGGGAGTCGCTTATCTGATAAGCGACAGTCTCGATGACATTTATGCCGAATTTTGACCCCCAGTACTCTTAACGGGCAGTGGGAAGGGGTAAAAAATAAAATTTAAAAAGTGGCCAAGACTAAGGTAGAAACCATAGCTTTCAGTGTCACTATTATAATTAGTCACAGTTCCGATGACATTTAAATTCATTTTTCGCCTCTATAATCCCTAAAAGGGGGTGAGAAGGGGCGAAAAGAAGACAACGCTGACCAAGATCAGTGACGAATCCATAGTTTTCGCGATTCCTAATCTGATTAGTGACAAGTAAGCATTCGTTTGGTCCCTAGCATATTCAGGTGGGTGAGAAGGAGACAAAAATAATATGTCCAAAATAACTGGTATTGGTGACTAATCCATAGTTTTCAGTGTAGCTTAGCTAATTTATGACATTGCAGGTATCATTTAAGTCCGATTTTGACGTCTAGCGCCTTTTAAATGGAATGAGGAGTAAAAAATAATGTCTACCCATTATTATTATCTACTCCATATTTTTCAGATTCGATAAGCTCACGGTCACATCGCATTGACATTTAAGCCCAAGTTTGATCCTTAAAATCGTTCGCGAACTGAAAGGGGATGGCATGTAGAAATAATCATAAAGGACCGATATTAGTATTGAATCCATAGTATTCGGTATTGCTGAAATGAAGTGACATTCCCGATGTGTTTTAAGCCTAAGATCGGACCATACCTGCATAAGGAGATGAGAAGCGGTGAAAAACAAAATGTCTAAATAGTCCGAGAATGGTGCAAATCAACAGTCATTAAGATGATTGGTGCTAAAACATGAGATAAATACCCAAGCAACGCCGGGAAATCTGATGGTTTACTCGTAAAAAAGAACAAATCTAATTCCAATTTTACCAAATTTACACATCTCCAACTTTACTGGATCAACAGGAAATCGTTACCGATACATGAAATTAAATTGCTCTAATTTTTGTTGTGTTGGTATATATATGAGACGGTTAGCAGCAAAGGTGTGATTTTTTCACAAAAAAAAGTTGATGCATTATTACATTCTTGAAGCATAATTGTATTTAGTGGCAAAGGGATAGGCCTATGAGTATATGCGTTAGGAGTAGATAAAGTATGATTGTTATTTTCAATTACCTATGGTTTTCGTATACAATTTCAACTTTAAACCGTTTTTTACTGCAAAACGTGCACCCTTTTGTTTCGAACTGCCTCATACAACCTTCACAGATTCTTAGTGTAAGAATATCAACATATTTATCCTAGATAATAATTAAATTTGATTGTTTTAAATTAATTTGATAAACAAATACCTTTAACATAATTTAAAATGAAGTATTTATATGATTATAGCTAAATGTTTCTTAAAATAAATTATATAGTTCATTTAATGTTATTACATATTTTCATCAATAAAATCAATAATATTATGCATTAAAATGACATTAAATTGTTTTAGAAACTAAAATTAACTTCAATTTTATGTGAGAAATGTTCATGTAATTATGTTGTTTTCAGATAAAAAAACTCGCAGTTTATTATGAAAAAAGGGTCTCAATCCCAATGATTGAAAGATCATCCGGAGTCTCTCACATGATGAGACACCGCCCCTTGTTATCTATCGGAGAAATTACAGTGCATTATCTTCTCCCTTCTCCTCTATAACTTCATCATTATGTCCTCTGTCCCCTAGGAGTATCTTTCCAATTACTTTAATTCTATTTTCCGCCAGTGCCCTCACAGAACTTATTGTGGAACTTCCTTCCGCAGTAACTAATTGTTTGTTTTACAGGGGAAAGTTTTCAATGTATGGATTTCTATTAATTACTTTAAAGCTATCTTTTGAAATGTGCAAAAACTTCTTACTTATGTATATTGTCTACACTTTTAATAATCATGTTTGAACACCGTTGAGGTTAAAATTATTACAATTTTAAATTAGTACCTAGAGTAGAAGAAAATAATAAAATGAAAATAAAGGTGTATATGAACTCAAATGTAACGACTGTGAAAAATCGTTTATAGGTAGAACAACGAGAAGTTCTGAAATAAGATTTAATGAACATTTCTCAGATTTTATTAAAAAAAGAAGGAAAATCAAGTTTTGCTGAACACATTTCAAAAACCGGCCAACTTAGATAAAACAACATCAATAATCGACAAAGAGAACAAGAGACAAAAAAAATCAGTATCTTAGAAGATATTGAGATTATCAAGGAAGTAGAAAATACAAATATGTTAAATGAGAACATACCCAACAACCAAAGCCCTCTGTATGAAATATAGAAATAATTTCAGTACCATAAGAATTCCTGAAGATGAAGCATGCCTTTAAAAGGCCTAGAATTTTAATAATGTAACGACATTTATAAGAGAAGTTATTATAGTTGAGGACGATTGTTTTATAACGAACACATTTAATATTGAAATTATGTATGTTGAACATTCCAGTTTAAAAACTTTCGTTCTTATGATAAGAAAAAATCGATATGCTAACTGAAGTAGACATGGCTGAATGTAATTCGTAATATGCAAAATTTTAGAGAGATCTAATCAATTTAAATATCTTGGATATTATCTCTCTATCTGGGATGAAAAGGGTATCCCTGAAAAAGTTACTAGTTATAATAAAAGTTTAGGAAATTATTAATCAAGTTATGAAACCATCCCTTGTACAAAAAAAAACACCAGATTACGTTTATATAACACTTTGGCTAGACCAGTGTTGACCTATGGTAGTGAAGCATGGACACTAAAAAAACAACATGAAAGCAGAATAACGGCTTGTGAAATGAGATTCATGCGCAGAACAGCGGGTTACACCAGATGGGATCGGAAAAGGAACACCGATATCTTAAAAGAATTGAAGACTACGCCAATTTTGGAATATATTAAACAGTACCAACTAAATTGAAAGCACCATCTTGAAAGAATGAGTTCAAATCGGATCCCCAAAGCTATTTATAATTATATACCAAGAGGACGAAGATCACTGGGCCGTCCTATGAAACGCTGGAGGGAAAATTTTCTATAGGATCGTAACAGGCCTTGGCCTAATACTTGGAAGGAAGAAGAAGAAGAAGCATAACTCGCTACGAAAAGAGACGAGATAGATATACTATTTGAGTTTTGAATCCAAGAGATCATGGGATCGAGCAATCTGAGCTTCTATTCAAGATTAATATTAATAATTAATTCACAATATAATTCGGTGTGAATACAAGAACTTCATGTTATAATCAATACGTTTACAATTAATAGTAAACCACCGTTGAGATTATTTATTAAAATATTAAAATTATAAAATTAGCACTTGTTGTATCAGCCGTCCTCAACTAAAACAAATTTCGGTTTATGAAACATGGTCAAACACTAAAAATGTAGGCCATTCAGAAGACGATCTTCCATCAACAGCATCATAAGTACCATTGTAGATGCTGATGATGGAAGATTGTCTTCTGAAAGGCCTACTTTATGTTTCAAGATATTTTATAAACGTAAGTTTGTTTTAGTTGTGGACAACAGATACAACAGGCATGAATTTTATAATTTTAATATTTTGATGTTATAAATAAGAAAAATTGAGATAAAAGTAATTCTTGTATGCTCAGATATCAAAATTCACTTCCAATCAATCAGACTTTAAACAAGATCCATCTGTTGGTGGATTGTTAAACAGACTTATAAATTTGTTGCGAGTTAATAAGGTCAGGGTTTTTACATGGTAAGAATGCATTTTTTAATTCACTTATCAGGTTCTTGCATCCATGCACAGAATTAAATTTAAATTAGTGTACTTTTAGAAAAGACACATGATTGCTTGTAAGAATATAAATTGACAGTTGTACTGGAATACAGTCAAAAATGTTAGAAGCGATATATGAAAATTAAATCATCTATAAATTAACCCTTAAATTGGAAATGTATCCTATAAGATGATTAAATTAATTTAATTTATTTAATATTTTAGATAAAAAAAGAGTAGAAATTACTTAAATTTGTGTCGAATTACACAATATATCTCATGATAACAGTATTGCGTTATTTCGTTCTCACGGCGCAGCGGTCCGCCATACTTAAATGACTGACTCAAGAAAATTAGTGTTTGCCAAAAGCTATAGTGCGCAATAGGCCACCGAATACAAAGGCGTGCTACACACCGAAACATATTTTGATATAGTTAAATTCACAAAATGTATGGGATACTGTACAATAAATCACAATAAAACACCATAATTTTCCAACAACGCCATTTAGATAAGAAAAAATTAAAAAACCCTATAAAGCAAGCATCAAAAGTAATTAGCCGTCAAGAGATAAACATAAGAATCGGCACACTGGACGGCGCATTCTTGCCGTCACAAAAAGCAAACAAGCGTGGTAAGATTTCAGTAAAGCGAAGTGAATGTGACATTATTTGATTTTATAGAAAAATAAACAAAAACACTAATACTTATAATTAGTGATAAGGGAGGGAGCGTGCTCATAATGCGTGCATTCGATTTGTATTCAATCTACGTCGTTATGGCCAGCTGTCTCCATCATGTCAGGCCTTATCATGGCTAAGCCTATATGACAGAAGAACTTTACATTAACATGTTTTACTATTCCAAATTCTGCACACATATTTACCGAGTTATTTATCAACACGTTTTCAAAATTTATCGGCTCATCACAATTTAGGAACAAGATCACAAGACACTTCTTTACTTTTGATACTACAGCACAGGACATGTCTATACTCTGAATCTTACACAATATATGCGACTAGAGCATGGAACTCACTTCCCAGTCATGTCAGGGACTGTCAATCACTATCATTATTTAAATACAAATTAACTGATATCTTAAGTTTGACACAATGAATAGGTATACATTAACTGCGTAACAACTATATTCAGCATTTTCTAAATAATCATCTAGGAAGTTTTACTTACTTAATTGTATATTATTTTAATTTTATTATATTCCATGTTTTCGTTAGTATTAGCTAGTATTAGATCACATCTCCATTGTCTTTTGTGTAGTCCAGAACCGCTCGAACTTGTTTGTGTCGCGGGCCAAATTGGAAGCAACATCAAAGTAGCCTGGGCCAAAGGTCCTGTTAGAGCTGTTGTGGATTATTTTTATTAATATTTGGCGCTTTTCATATCTTCCTACTCCCAATTAATCTACTGTCAAGGTCTTCCACACCTCTCTGTCATTTCAATCTCCATCGTCTAATACCTTTTCTCTCATGATGCACAAAACACCATAAATCCACCTTATTTTTTGCTCTCCTTTCCTTCCTCTACCAAATGGCCCCATTCTAGTATTCTCCTTGGGAATCTGTCTTCAGTCATTATTTTTATATTACCACAGCATTTTATTGTTTGTTATTATTATTATTATTATTATTATTATTATTATTATTAACATTATTGTCATAACAATTTTCTTGATAAGTCGTTATAACATGTTTCACAAGTTCTTGTTGCATTATTGATAAGACTAATATCATAAACCAACCCTCAGCATATTTTAAGTTGTTAGAATAATACAGGCCTACTGGGGCTGGTTAAAACGTGATGGAGGGCGTATCTGGCCTGCGGACCGTAGTTTGGGCGTCCCTGGTTTAGTCTATATTATAATAATATCTTAAAATTGAATTAATCTGTAATTTTTGTAAAATTTTACTATTCGCTGTTGAGTTGAAGTGAAGGCCTTATGGCCTTAACCCTGCCAGCTAAAATAAAGCATTATTATTATTATTATTATTATTATTATTATTATTATTATTATTATTATTATTATTATTATTATTATTATTATTATTATTATTATTATTATTATTATTATTATTATTATTATTATTATTATTATTGTCATCATCGTAGTCGTCGTCATCATCATCATCATCATCATCATTATTATTATAAAAAATAAAAGAACAGTCGCTAAGATATGTGTTAATAAAACAATTTGATTGTAAAGTGAGGAAAATGAACCCAAACTTTAAATTTCACAAATTAAATATTAAACATAGGTTATTACTTTAAAAGTAGAAAATATCCCTTTTCCGTCGCACAGACTATTCAATAATCATTAAAAACATTTTTTGAATGGAAAGAAGGACGACTATAACAAAGTAATTTAGAATATGTGATAAAAAACACAACACGTGTTTCCTATAATTAATAAAAAGGTAATAAAATGTGTCCGTTGGCAAAGCATTGTTTTTAAGTTAAAATGTAATAACTGAAGCTGAACAACACATGGAAAATAAAATACAAAACAGTCTTCCATTATAATGAAGTGAAACAGGTTTAATCACAACATTTTCATAGGTTTCTCTAGTTTAAATGTATGAGTGAATGCGAACTTCATATAAAAACAAGAAGTTAATCAGAGAGTAAACTAGGTTTTAATTATAAGCCAGTGTCGCCATGTAATTTTACAATCAGTTTCATTCGTGTTTAGCATCAGTTTTCACTTGTAGTAATTAATAAATATGTGTGTGTGTGTAAAACTATTATTCTACCAAAACTATTATTATTTTCCATCGTAAAAATCCTTCGACCACGGCCGGTTGAACCCGCGTCCCTCGGAACTAGAGGCAAGGGACATAACCACCAGCCCACCGCGGCCTACAGTAGTAATTATAATGAGGAGACATGGGTGTTCTTCTAGTGGGGTTTTATTCACAAAGCTAATTTAGTTACACTTATTTCCCTACAGATGCTAGTAAGTGAGATGTGGACAGCAAATTGCCTCAATGAGAGATTTTATAGACGACTAAGGCATTACTTAGATGAGGAAAGTCAGTTAAATATCGCTCAGAGGCACTAATTTAGGTTTGAGGTTATTTTACGAACTGAGAATCTTCAGACTCGGGGCTCATGGGGACTTGACGCTTAGATTTTTCAATCCTGAAAATCCATCGGCACCGGCCGAGATTGAACCCGCAACCCTCGGGACTAGAATCCAGAAATATTACAATGGTTAAAATTATTTATGGACAATTACTTTTTCTTAAATTCGTCAAAAAAATTATATTTGATTATTTTATTCATCACCATTATTATAAACACTTTAAATTTAGTTTCTTCTGAACTACTTCCTAAGTCGCAAGATGTCCGTCCACCGTTGTTTTGCTCTTCCTCTGCTTATGAATTCTACACAAATACTAATTAAAAATTAGTTATCATATAGTTTCCTGTTTTCAGTAACTATTTTCAAATATTACCCTAATGCTCATGTAACTGGATGCCAGACTTCTATTAAAAAAGGCACTTTTCTCATAATACTAAAAGTGGATCAAATATTTGTAGAATGAAAAACATATTTTCGTTCAACTGCAGAAAATAATTTATTTTCTTCTTATTTACCTTAGATTAACATCGAATGAAAGTAAAAAAAGACAATTATGTATTTTAGTTTTCTCAAAGATAATATTAGAAAATAAACCAATAGAACAAATTGTAAGATATAACTTTCTGGATTGCGAAATATCATACACAACGGAAACAGATATAAATAACAAACTAAATCAGTTTAATTACATAACAGGAACGCTAGAAAAGAACTTTGAATAATAAAGCCAGGAAAGACCCTATAATGAAATTATACAAGACAATGGCATTTCCTATTATTACTTATGGATCCGATACATGGACAGTGACAACACAACAATTTGTCAGAATACAAGCTGCTGAAATGAAATTCCTGAGACCATTAGTAGGACATCAAAGAACAGACAAAAAAAAACACACACACGCACAGAAATAAGACAACAACTAAAAGTAGAGGAATTAAACCAACAATAGTGAAATACAGAACAAACTGGAAATAACACTTAGCAAGAATGACTTGAGAATAGAATACCAAAAACAGCATACAATTATTCACCACGAGGAAGAAGTTTGGGAAGACGAAAGAAAATATGGAAACAGCAGCAATTTGAAGCCGGAACAGGCTAGTAAATAAGCCTAAACTGTGACGAAGAAGAAGTTTTCTAAAAAATTATAACGTTTATTTGTGCTGTATTTTATAATGATGGTTGGTAGTGATCTGATTTTTACAAGTTAAATATTATTGGTATTTTTTTATTTGGTATTTTTTTTAGTTGTCAATTATAACTCATATTATAAAAATAGATAAAATGAATTAAGAGTTTTTTGTCATTAATGTTGAGTAAGGAGAATAAGTAACTTCAGAGTTGCCTATTACGTGCTTTGTTGCGGAACACTTAAAGGAAAACTCGTCCCATTTCATATTCTCTATGTACTGTATGAAAATCGGGCCAGTAGTTTACCATCATTATAAAGTACGAGTATTTAATGAATTTTTTTTTACTTTTATTTTCGAGAATATAGTACATTTGCGAATTTTTACATTAATTTTCGAGAAAATAGTACATTTGGTTATATCGCCGGGATGTCTACTTAAAATCTGTGCATTTGCATTACTTCTATCATCATCATCATCATCATCACTCCAGGGATTAGGCAATTGCCCGTTCCGACTTCATAATGCATCAGCCCAACGTCTTCTAAGTCTTCCAACATCACGTCTTCCTCTTGCTTGATAATTTCTTGCTAACAATGGATAATAATGCAAAAATCTGTGATGTAAATAGTATTCATAATCGCAGTATGCTTAGTATAAAGTTGACTGATTATGTTCTGATGTGAAAATAAACTTAATTTTACTATAAATTCGCATAACTAAAATGTTAACGCAGCGATATTTAAAAAAAAATTAAACAAAGTTTAATAAGCGTTATGCAATAAATATGAAAATTGATGATTTTTTATTCAATGCCACCACTTGTCATTTAGACATTGTGGTATTCTCTCCTGGCATGACGTTATTGTAACCCGCTCCTGAGACAGGGGCGCCTGGAAGGCGGAGTTACGCTGCCCCGATGTTATATATGATGGGTGATGGTTAATGATACTACATTTAATTAATTAATTAATATGTTGATCCAGATGATGTTCGGGGAACGTTGAATGTTTAAGCCTTTAAGTATCCTGACATTTGTCTTACAGGTGAGGAAAAACCCCGAAAAAATCATCACCCAGAAAACTTGTCCCGACCGGGGATCGAACCCGGGCCCGCTGCGTGACAAGGCAGCACGCTACCTCGAGACCACAGCGGTGGACTATTAACTTAATTATAGATGTACATTTACAATAATGTGTCAAGGTATACGGGAACTTAAACACATTTTATGCAGAAAAACTAAAATATTATTGAAAAATGTGCATTCATTTAACTGAATAAGTCAAGGGCAAATTCTGTACTTCACTTTATTAATGAAATTCTGACAGAAAGAGATACATAAATTATCAGATTATTTTATTCGAGACTTAAGATTTAACGGAAATATCTGAAAGTATATTTAAGTTGTAAATAAAAAAAAAACTTCCCAGAGAAAATGTTGTCAAACATAACATTATTGTAAAATTAAAAGGTTATTATTGATCAATACAAAAAAAATTCAAATCGATGACAATGCTGAGTAAATGATTGTGTTATTATTGTTAATAATGTATGTAGACTTCAACTTTATACACATTCAACAAGTTCTTGTTAACAACCTTCAACTGTTACATTTGGGCGTTTCTTGACATCATAAATAATTTAAACACTTCTAAGAAACTTGATCGTCCTAGTATTAAGCATAACACAATAATTTTTTAACTTCTTTTTCGTGATGCTATTTTAATGTGGAGTCCCGCGCCGTAGTTGAGTGGATAAGCAAGATGTCTTCACGCAGAGCTACGGGACTTGCGCTCGTTCGGGTCCCCATGAGGGAACACATATTTTCACGTAATTTCGACCAGTATGGGACCGGTGCCCACCCAGCATCATCGTGAGGAATTTGGGTAGCTACAATAAGTAGCCACTCCAGGTTGAGAAAATAGCTATAACGGCTGGGGCCCAACACGCTGACCACATTTCACCACTACATTGGCTGAATGATCTGTGATTAACACATGTGGCCTTCTATGCTTGTCGCGCCCTGGAGTAGAGTAATAAGTATTTAATGTGGCATTAGACTCGTTTTCCTTGTTATTGTAATGCAGCATTCGCTGGCCAATATATACAGGGTGAATTTTAATTACACCGACAAACTGCAGGGACTTATTCCTGACTGGAAATGGAGGAAAAAAAATGTCCTATGAATAAGTGTCCATAAATGCATCGTTGCCACGGTAGATGACACTGACGGATGATTTTTTCTCGGCCCTGTTGCATAGCCTTCTAGATCACCTGAATTAAACCTTCTGGATTTTTAACTCTGGGGGCATCTGAAAAGCGTTGTGTATGCTGAACCAGTTCCTTACGTGCTTACCATTCAACGGTGTGTCCACGTCGGCTGTGACGCTATTCGGAGAGAGGCCGGAACATGCGAAATAGTGAGGCAGTTCATTATACGACGTGTGAACGCAAGCATTGCATCCCATGGAGGCCACTTTGAACATCTGCTGTGACGTGGATGCGATTATACTATGTAGTGTGGATGATTTGTTGTCGTTGCAAACACATCGTTCATTTCCGAACACACGAACTTTTTTTTCTTCATTTTCAATCAGAAATCAGTCCCTGAAGTTTGGGGCAGGGGTAATTCCTAGAATTAAAATTTATTTGGTACCACACAATAAGCTGTTGTTATACAGCGGTTAACGGTAACTCAAGGGTTGGCAGCTACATGTACCTAGCGAAGCGAAACTAATGTTTATTATAAAAGTGTAAATTTGATTGACGTGTTGAATATGGTCAGATTTGCAAAACTATAAATTTTGTTAAAAGGGAATACTTGAGCCAATTTTAAAACGTCCTTGGGAAATGAATATAAAATGCCAAGAAATGTTATTGTTAATACAGTGTGGCCAGTAGCTCCCATACGAATACACAGAGAGGAGCCATTTGCTCTCATACGATCACAGAGTGGGGCCAGCAGCTCCTTACGAAAACAGAGTGGGCTAGTTTATCATATTACGAGTATTCAGAGGAGCCAGTTGCTCCCATATTATTACCTAAAAGTGTGAATCAATTTAAATATATTCTAGTGAAGTCTAGATTTGCTCAAATAGTCTACATGATATTATTAATTTGTTGTGAATATTGTGTTGTTCATAAGAGGCTAACAAAATAAACCCTTTTTAATTAATTGCACAACTCATTGTTACTGATCATCGAATTTCTTGTCCTTCACACCAGCAGAACCCAGAAATAAGCTTAATCTAAAACACGCCCTGAAGAGACCCTCGTGCCTACTAAAGCCTGTTGCAAGTTTGTTGGTGTAATCACCGTTCACCCTGTACAACTCTTTATTTGAATTGGATTCGCCTGGTAGTGTAATGGATATCACGCTGAGGTACAGACTCAGATATCCGGGTTCGAATCCCGTCCAGGCATTTATTTTTCTTATCATACCATATTAAGCTTGCATTGCTCAATGTTAAAGATTTAATTATAACATCGATAAAGCGTCACTGCTATAAAGTAAAATAAATATTCTCTTTAATTTGCTTACTTGATATAGTCAGCTACTAGATGGCAGTGAAGACAGTGTTCTCGCGACATCTAGTAATAATGGAGAGTATAATACATATATAAGAAAAAAAAATAAGTGTTTGAATTGGATTCGCCTGGTAGTGTAATGGATATCACGCTGAGGTACAGACTCAGATATCCGGGTTCGAATCCCGTCCAGGCATTTATTTTTCTTATCATACCATATATATATATATATATATATAGTAGATACAGTGTATTATATTTATTTCTATACGTACCTCGAAATGAACACCAACCTCTTCTGAAAGGTATATACACTTTATTTTAAGCTTGAAAATGAATACAATAATGATGCATGACGGTAGACAAAGGTAATGCGAATCATAGTTTCTAGTGCCAATTAAAAAAAATCCTCCCTGTATGGTGTGAACATAAGGATTATGTTCGAGATAGCCTACTATGAAGGAACGCCTTTCAAGAGTAATTCTTGGTAGCACGCATGCATGGTAACTTTTTTTTTTGTCCAATACCACCAAGTTGCCTTTTATGACATTTCCGTTTCTGACTTTCTACCCTGGCACTGACGGAATTGTAGTTTATTTCCAAATTTGAGGACCTGGAAGGCCGATGTCGTTATATACCCCGATGATATGATGGGTAACGAATGAAATGAAACGCCAGGAGAGTCCTTATCCTAAACTTAATCTAAATTCCTGACCAAGGGCAAACCACAGCAATAATTCCCTTTAAACAAAAATTGCTATGGTTTGATCGAGAATCTAACCCGGGACCTCATGAATTGTAGTCAGAGGCTGGTCATAACAATTAATATTTGAGAAGCTTTACAGTACTACAGTAAGAATCCACTATGACAAGCTACTGACATTAATAAATGACCTTGACATAATCGATAACTATAAATTGCACTGCAATTCTGCACTCAATGTATTTTTTTATTTCAGTACTATTGTAATTTAACTTCTTAGTTATGCTATTGCAATTTTTTCCCGAAAGTTCGGAATGTGCTCTAAGTAATATATATATAAAGACATCAGCAAAAGCTACGAAGCGTTAATTTATTTTCATGAAATAATTGAGAATTTATCACGCCAATTCTATATATACCGCGGTGGTCTCGTGGTAGCGTCACTTCGTCGTTCGCAGCGAGCCCGGATTCGATCTCCGATCGGGTGGGGATGTGTTTTTTTTCTCACCTGTAAGACA
Organism: Diploptera punctata; assembly: GCA_030220185.1. Taxonomy (NCBI): domain Eukaryota; kingdom Metazoa; phylum Arthropoda; class Insecta; order Blattodea; family Blaberidae; genus Diploptera; species Diploptera punctata. The sequence continues at coordinate 609,989 of JASPKZ010005680.1, read as the reverse complement.
AATGTCAGAAAACTTTAAGGTTCAAAGGATCGCCGAACATCATCTGGCCATCATAATCAGAATCACATTCGGCATGTTTGGTATGAATGTGTGTGAATGCTGTGTTTCCTTTTAAAACGTTGTGATGTCTCGAAAGAGGCATTAAGCTGATCATTCATTCGGGGAGGTCCTACGTGTCCCTGTGTGGCAAAAAAAAAAAACTGTAAAAATGCGATCCACGTTTTAAAATCACTCTCCTCACAGATCGTTGTTACTGTAAGGCCCGATGGCGTGTGGCATGTAAAAATTACCAACAAAGTGAGAGGTTAAACTGAGATAAAGAATATACATATATAGGCCTATATATATATATATATATACATATATATATCCCTCTCCCGACAGGTCGTACATATATAGATATATTTAAATAGGCGCAGATGGCACACCTCAAAAGTGTTATGAGACATCGTAAGTAAGCATGTCAAGAATTCCTTTATGTTCGAGAGGAGAAAAAATCTCGAGGAATTTCGGGTAAGGGAACCGGCGCAACCTATTATCGTGAGTAATTTTGGATAGGTAGAATAGGTAGCGACTCGGACTGATAATACCAGCTTTGCGGCTTTCTAACTGGGTGGTGACCCATATCATCCATATACTGGGTGAGATAGGCACACGAATGCCAACAAGTAATTTATTGGTAAGCCAAGATATTTCTAGACTAAGCGTGCCATTAAGCTAAACTGAAAAATGGGAAATTAATTATTATATGCAAATAATGAATTTTGAGTATTAATTCATCCCAATATGTTAATCATGAAAACATCATTAATTGCATGAAGATCCTAAGTCATAACACTGTACACTAGTAGATGGTGCATTTTTACTGCAACTGTCTTGTGAAAATGCACTACAATATTAATATATTTATTAAAGGAGAAATGACGAAATTATAAGTAATTTATAATTATAAAATGAAGAAACTAGAGAGGAGGAAAGATGAAAATGTTTAGGAGTTGTATTTAACGAAGATAGCAGTAATTATGAGGAAGTTACACGTAGAATAAATAAATGCAGAATCTTATCAAGATGTTTAAACTATATCCTACGGAAAAAAAAGAGAAAGAGAGGGGGAGGGAGAGAGAGAAAGAGAGAGAGAGAGAGAAAGAGAGAGAGAGAAAGAGAGAGAGAAAGAGAGAGAGAGAAAGAGAGAGCGAAAGAGAGAAAGAGAGAGAAAGAAAGAGAGAGAAAGGGGGAGAGAGAAAAAGAGAGAGAGAGAGAGACAGAGACAAAGAGAGAGACAGAGACAGACAGATAGAGGGACATAGACAAAGACAGAGACAGAGCGAGAGATAGACAGACAGAGAGAGAGAGAGAGAGAGAGAGAGATAGATAGATAGATAGAGAGAGAGACCATTGATGAAAAAATATGCGAAGGTAATATGGTACGAGCACACGAATGGACAACACAATATGGACAAAAGAAGATCTTACAATGGGTATTGCTAGGGGAAGGAGCTTGGAAAGACTTCAAAATAGTTGGAAGAATGAGATGCAGGAACCATGAAAGGAAGGGAATTTGAAGAGAAGGACTTCTTAGACAGAAGGAAATGGAATTTAGGAACAGAAAAAACATCAACTGTAACAACAGCAACAACAATAGTAATAATAATAATAATAATAATAATCATCATCATAATAATTACTAATTATAATTGATGGTGAAATAGATCGTAATATTTAATTCCTAATTTTCCTTAATGGTGGAGAAAAACAGAAAAAATCCGAAAATTTGGTGTCTATCGGATTGTTAGTCGGAAAATTCTGAATCTGTAAAGCTACTCTCCGAGTCAGTTGGATGGGTTTATTAATTATTCTATATTATTAACTGTTATATTGCTAATTATTGTTAAAAAGCACTGTTAATGTAACAAGTAAAATAATTAAAAGCAGTGAATATTAGGCCTACGTCCTGATTTAAGAAATAACATTTCAGTATGTGCCACACATGAAATTAAACATCATTAAAAAGTAAATGTTCAAAAAAAAAAGTACTACAAAAGTTTGCTACTGTTGATGTCAGGAAAAATACATTAATATATTAACTAACTCACTGGCACCATCGAACCCGTAGGTTCATGGCCGCGCGGACACAAGCTCTCCATACATCCTTTCCTGTGCTAATGTTTTCCAATTATCCCCTGTATAATATACTTCCCTCAAATCATAGTTAATGTTATTCTCCCACCCCATTCTTGGTCTACCAACTGGGTGTTTTCCCTCTGGTTTTCCTACAAGAAGCTTCCATGCACGTCTTTCATTCCCCATTCATGCCACATGTCCTGCACATCGCAGTCTACGAGACTTAACTGTTCTCAGTATATCTGGTTTCCTATAAAGACCATGTAATTCACTCTTATGTAGTAATAAATAGATTTTTACGAGTCACCTCATAATTGTAGATTTCTTGAAGACTATAGTTTCGATACACTACGTATAATTAACAATTTCATTAAATTCTAATATTAAGAAAATCAATTAGAACTGTTAAGTCTTGTAGACTGCGATAAGCAAGTCATGTGGCACGAATGGAAATGAAAAAAGGGGCATTAAAAACTTATTGTACAAAAGCCAGAGGAAATGCTCATTTGATAAGCCAAGAATAAGTATGGAGAATAATATTAACTATGATTTGAGGGATGTAAATTAAACAGAAAATGGTTGGAAACTATCTCGAGATAGGGATGTATGGAGAGCTCATGTTGGCTCCGTCATGAACCTTCGCGCTCGATATGTCAGTGAATTAGTTTTATACACTGGCTTTTAAAATTATTATAAATGCTTAGAAAAATGATGCTCTAATCTCCACATACTTCCTAGGTTTGAGCATTACTATTCCATTACGTGAGAATAGTTTGTGGAGGTCGATCGATGTAGACACAATTTACATCCCATGCTTTATTCATGTCCTGAATATTTTAGCATGAACACGGAACCACTACATCCTTTCACGTATATTACTCGTATGAACTGCCTAAAATACATGCTACTCTATTGCTTCTTAAGCCTAGTGTATTCCTTGCACATTTCAGTTTGTAGCAATCTTAGGAAATGGACACCCGCACGTTCCTAAAGCTACAGCACAACTAGAAAATTATATTCACTAAAATATACTGTTTTAAAGGAGTAAGTTACTTGTTACTTCAATACAGTAATCCTTTTAAAGACTACGCTAAACATAATATGCACTTATGTATGTTTTCAACTTTCATGAGAAAAGTTACGCATATTGCATGTTTTAACAGTTTACATAATTTATACCTGAACGATGAAAGTTTCAACCTGTACAGGTCATATTTGATTGAAATCGGGCAAATGTTAATCCAACTATGCGTAAACCTGAATCAAATTGATCTCCTATTTTTGGCACATTTCATTCCGCACTAATATCGATCGTGGAGAAAATAAAGTTTTATCGTAATCGGACAGATTTATACAGTTTCAATACGCGGAAACTTTCAAATGTCTTGTTTTTATAGTGGATTTGATATTGCTTCGGTGGTCTAAGAGTTAAGTTGCTAACATCTGGCTCACAAGAACGCGAATTCAAACACGGCCAGAGTCGATGGAGATTTTTAAGATTTCTTCTTCTTCTTCCTTCCAAGTGTTAGGCCAAGGCCTGTTACGATCCTACAGAAAATTTTCCCTCCAGCGTCTTCCGGAAAATTCTCGTATAAGGCTTGAAAGCATAATAATAGTCCCTTCGATTGGTTGCTGGCCAAAGGAAGGCAAGACCAGTGATGGGCCTGCCATCTTATGTAAAAGTCCAAATCACAAGTTTTTCGGAAGGGACATTAAGCCAATGATCCCGAGTCTGAAGATTTTCGGGCCCGAATCTGAATATTTTCGGTCTGGAAAAAATCCTCAGGACTAATTAAAACATCTGAGCAAAATGTAATCGGTCTTTCCCATTCAAGTACGTAATACCATAGTTATCTACTGGGCGTCTATTTAAGGCGACTTGTCACTTGCTGACATCGTTAGGGAAATAAGCGTAACAAAACTAGCGTGGTGAAGTAACTCCCGCACTCTTTTCCCACGTGGAGATATATGGACATAGACTGACAGTCAGTCAGACAGATAGAAGAAGCTAATAGGTATGAATCCTACACATGGGAGTTTGATACAGATGATAGATGAGCTTCATACATCAGCGGATGCTTTAACTTTCTATATGTCTTCGTGACACGGGATAAAACCCTTTTAACTTCCCTTCTCAAACAAAAAAATGCGTTTTCAAATGTTCCTTATCCGAAAAATCTAATCGAACCTAATCAGAATTGAACCTGCTCCTCTCGAGTCCGACTTGCAATTCTAGGCTATCAAATAAGACACTTTTAAATTAGGTTTAAATACGGTTCTTATACTTTTTATTAAATGGAAATAACTGTAACATGCCAATGGACTTCACATCAACATGATCTAAGAACAGACGATAAGACAAAAACTAATATATTTTTGTCCAATATGTCGAATGGAAAAGGCTCACATGAATCATTATAATCTAACTAACTCATTGGCACTATTGAATCCGGAGGTTAATGGGTGCTCGGATATATCCAATCCATATTCCCCTATCCTGACCTAATGTTTTCAAATCATCTATTATATAATTACTCTCTCTCAAAATCATGATTAATGTTATTCGTGTACACCATTCTTGATATACTTACTGGGTGCTTTCCCTCTCGTTTTCCAATAAGGAGTTTCCATGCATATACTCCCTCCTCATTCTTGGTCTACTACTGGGTGCTTTCCGTCTGGTCTTCCTGTAGAGTTTCCATGCCCTCCATTCATTCCACATTCGTACTATATGTCCTGCCCATCGCAGTTTAAGAAACATAATTGTTCTTATTATATATGGTTTCTTACTAAGATAATGTGCATCATAGTTATGTAATCTTCTCATTCACCTGTCTGTTCGTCCTCGCTGTTCCAAAAAATTACATAATAACTTTAATTTAAAATACTGGTAATATTTTCTCCTCCCTTAAAGTAAGAGTCCACGTTTCGCATCCATATAATATAATTGGAAGAATAACAGTTTTATACATGTTAGTTTAACATTTTTTGATAGAAGTTGATATGATAAGGGTCCCTAAAATGCGTATAGCATGCGTTACCAGAATTAAGCCTATGTTTAATACCATTCTGCACTTCATTCCTGCTTGTAAATATTGTTCCAAGGTATTTAAATTCAGGCACTTCTTCAAAATTTCCATTAATTGTCATTAACTATCCATTTCTATAATGTTTAATTTATTTCCAAGAGTGACCATATAGGCTATATTTCCTTTTATTGATACCTACTTTCAACCAATTATGATCTTTTAGCTGCAATAAATTACGGGTGAGAGAGAAAATGTGTATGCAAGTGTGGTAAAACAATGTTTTGGTTCCATTTTGAACATTTTTAATTATTGTTATAAAATATTTTGTAATAAGTAGTTTTTAAGAAAAACTGTGAAGAATTAAAAACATCGTGTCAAAATATAGAAAATTCCTTATTAAAGACTAATGCAGGTAATAGAGTTCAAAATGGAGAACACAGTATTTATTAGGGAAATTGAACATGGAGATTGAAGGAAACGAAAGGATTCAATCATTAATCAAATGAACGAGAATAGATCTGTAGAGGAAATCTGACGCCAATATGGCGCGTGCAGAATATTAAAACATGAAATGATGAAATACAAAATTTACTTTTCGACTCAAGGGAAATTCTGACGAAGAAACGGTTCATCGATGTATCATCAAAATCAATAAACATTTTTACTCCAGCAACTTAATCTAATTAATTTCATTTGTATTCAGTATTCTAATACATATATCAGCAACAACAAGCAATCAAGTTTTTCCCGTTCATAAGGTATGCCCTTTCAAACATATAAATAAAATATTAAAATCTATAAAAATCACTATAAATATCCATCCATCCATCCATCTATAGTAATTCTGCCCGAGGCAGGTCATTCACTGCAATTATAGCATTTTCATGCTATGCTTTGCAGCTTTACTAAGGAATTATAGGTGTGGTAGCTTTCCGTTATTTTCCACATCGGTGAAGGATGATAAGGATGATGGCCGGATGATTTTCCGGGACCACTGGGCCCTAAGCTTCCTGACATTTGTCTTAAGGTGAGGAAAAACTCCGAAAAAACCTCACCCAGAAGCCTGTCCCGACCGGGAATCGAACCTGGACCGGCTGCGTGACAAGGCATCAGGCTACCTCGAAACCACAGTGGTGGACACTATAAACATAGGCAACGTAATTATATTTTATCAATCATTATTGAATATTGAATTTTGGAAGATGACATTTTGTTATTTAGATTGCATAAAGAATAGTTCAGAAATGAATTAGTTTATTAACTTTTTTGATTGGAAGTCAAATATACTGAATATATTAAATAAATAATACTTATATTTTATCAGTAATATTTTAAAGTGCAAAAAAAACAAAAATAAATTCACTGTGTGACATCTTCAGAGAGTCAAAGTAGACAGAAATGTTCGCTATTACTGACTAATAGATACCCGTACTGTAAGTCACATGGTTAATCCTTCAATAATTTCAGTTTTCTTATTCAGATTTCCCTACTTCTGAATTCAGTTGGCTAATAAGTTGTTCTCGTGAGACTAAGTGGATTCAATTCTTATAGGCCTACTCGGAGACAATTTATATTTTATAATATCTGGGCCGTCCAATGAAACGCTGGAGGAAACATTTTCTATAGGATCGTAACAGGCCTTGGCCTAATACTTGGAAGGAAGAAGAAGAATGTAACTGATTTCTTGGAATGCAGTCATACATTAACCGCGGAGCATTTATTATGGAATTGTGTTCTTTAAGAAAATGTTTGTTTTAATCCAATTAAAATTAGTGTATTAACTAAATGTATATAAATAATGTCCCATTGTTTGTACCGACGAACCGCAGAACATACACTCTAAATGAAAATAATATCAATCCGACGAATATACAATTCATCATTATCATCATCACCATATTCATGGTAGGCCGTCAGCCTGTTCCGCTCTCAGAATACATCTCCCCATCGTCTTCTAGGACTACTCACATCTCTATAGCCTTGAGGCTGGTACAAGAGTGCTTGTTTTGTTAGCCTAGAAGAGTCCATTCTTAAAATATGCTCATGCCATTTTTATTTATAGTTTTGTATTTTTTTCATTTAGGTTAAACATTTTGAGTTCTTGCCTAATTGTTTCTCTAGGAATGTGGTCTCTTAGAGTATATCCTGCAACGTATTTGAGGAACTTCATCTCTGACGTTTCTAGTAATCTTCTGTCGGATCTATTTATGACCCAATTCTCTGATCCATATGTCACAATGGGAACTGCATTACCTTATAAAACTTTAGCATTGTTTCTTTTGTTGTTTTTGTTTATAGTGTTCTTTTAACAGTCCCACACATAATTCGAAATTTATAATTTTTTCATGTATATCATTTTCCCAATTGTAAGATATGTGACATCCTAAATATTTAAAACTCTGTACTTGTTCGATAATTTCATCGTTCAAAATTATTTTTCAATCGAACTGCATATTTTCCCCGAAAAGGCCATTGTTTTTGTTTTTTTCGTTGAAATCTTGAGATTATATTTCTCCATGGTTTTCTTGAGCAGTAGTGTGGCTTTTTGTAATTGATTTTCTGATTCTGCACATATGACCTGATCGTCTGCAAACATAATTGTGTCTACAATGGTAGTTCCTAGTTTAAAATGTTTACTTAGCTGTGTTTGCCATTCTGTGACAGCTGCGTCTAAATATGCAATAAATAAAGTCGGCGAGAGTGGACAGCCCTGTCTTACTCCTAAAGAATATATAATTACTCGTATTAAATTTTGGGAACACTTTTGTTATTTATACAATGATTGCACAGCCTTAGCTTTAGAAATCACTGTTGCATTATTCATGTAGAATGTATCAATTTGTGGTGGACTATTGTGGTTTTTTAGGTATACAGTATGTAGCCTATAGAGTTTTATTTATTCCATCATCATCCGTCACGAAGTAGGCATTTGTAGACCTGTTTCGGCCCCGTCTAGAAGTTTTAAGACTTTTTCCTGGTCGACGATGTCCTTTGGGCTTACGTTGCATCATAATTTCTGGGATTCTTGAATTATCCATTCTTTTTACGTGGTCTAGCCAGTTTAACTGATATCTGTTGATTTTTTTTTTCTTCTATTGATTCTACTTCTACTTTTTCTAAAATATCTTCTGCTTAAGGGGTGAAGAAGGGATAGGAAGCGTAGCAACACAGTCTCTTCTATCCAAATGCCATTCTCACCTTCTCGTGGTCCGCCCTGTTTTACACATACGAGGAAATTGCGACCGAGTCACAGCGGTATAACTGTTTCATCAAATGCAGAGGAAATACTGCATTATAAGCTGTCCAAAAGCTAAAGTGGCAGCCCCACTACTAGACTACCTACGATAAGGCTATTAACCTATCTTAGAGAAAACTACATTATTTTCAAGCCTTAGAAAAGCAGAATCCATCCATCCATAGTAATTCTGCCCGAGGGCAGGTCTTTCACTGCAATCATAAAATGTTTATGCTATGCTTTGCAGCTTTACTAAGGAATTATAGGCGTGGTAGCTTTCCTTTGCTTTCCACACCGGTGAAGGATGATGATGATGATGATAAGGGGGATGACCGGATGATTTGCGGGGATCGTTGGGTCCTAAGCTTCCTGACATTTGTCTTTCAGGTGAGGAAAAACCCCGAAAAGAAAACCTCACCCAGGAGCCTGTCTCGACCGGAAATCGAACCCGCCCCGCTACGTGACAAGGCAGCACGCTACCTGGAGACCACAGCGGTGAACAAAAGCAGAATAAGGATAGATAATTTGATGACACTCAAAAGCAAGACACTGGTTAAACGAGTTTCATTTATTTAAAATGTATTAATAATTTTATTGTTATTAAACTTGGATAAAGTCTTTCTTATTCTTTCTTCTTATGATGATGGTGATGAAGATAAAACGTGTGGTAGCCTGACATTTAATATTTGTGGCTCTTCCAGTTTCTTTCCAATATTAAAGGCTCTTAGTGCAATATTGTATAAAATGTTTTGGTGATGAGTCGAATATTTGATTATTTCTTACAACTAGTGACAGTGCGAAGGATTCTGTTTTGGATAACTGGAAGTCGGATATTTAACTAACTAACTCACTGGCGACTATCAAAACTGTAGGTTCATGGCCGCGCGGACATAAGCTTTCCATACATCCGCATCCTGAGGTAATATATTCCAATCAATCCCTATATAATATACTTCCTTCAAATCATGATTAATGTTATTCTAATTGGTAAAATTGTATAAAAATTATCTTCTTCTTCTTCCTTTCAAATATTAGGCCAAGGCCTGTTACGATCCTATAGAAAATTTTCCCTTATGGGAAATTCTCATATAAGACTTGAAAGCATTTGCACTCTTTTAACTTTACTATCTAACCTCTCTTGGTTAACTCTTGTTTTTTCGACTCCGACGCTATTAGGGCATCCGAGGGCTAGGGAGTCCTTCCTTTCTTCCATTTCTTCTTTCCTTTATTTTCTTTTCTTCTCCAGAAAGCCTGACCAGAGGCTATAAGATGGCAGCCCCATCACTGGTCTTGCCTTCCTTTGGCCAGCAACCAATCGAAGGGACTATTATTATTATAAAAATTATAATGTAATTAAAATCCACTACATTGTATCAAGAGCACAATAAATAAAAGTTTCACTACACAAGAAATATATCTATATTTACTTTTCCATAAACAACTCAAATATAAATTATTTTATTGAACAGTGATTGGGGACTGTATCATACATGACCTGATGTCATAATAAAAAACAGCAAAAACGGAAGAATTACTATTGTACATTATAATTAGCGGCCTAAGAAATATGTGTATATTTTGTTTTGTTAGAAGAAAATACGAGAAACAAGAAAAAAAAATAGAAGTCATGATAGAAATGACCTCAAAACGCGATGTACACGTTATGAAACGTGCAAAGATAGACGTGAATTACGATTAAAACAGGATAGGCAATTTAAAATAATGTTTTTATATATGCCGGCTACAGTGGTTCAGTCGTTATCGGCGTCGTCTTGAATCCCACCGGGGTAAAGCATCCTGAAACTTCAGGTATTCTTCATAACGTAATGTAGCGGAAGCTAATCTAACGACCTAACCTAATTTAAGGTAAGGGCCGTGTTAACGATGTAGTAATTTGAATGTTATTTGTTGACAAATAGGCTGTACGTGCTTGAAAAATCACATGAGTTAACGAAATGGGATACACTACATGCTATGTGCGTATTTGTAATACAAGAAAAAAATACATTTACCAGCTTGTGATACAATGGAAGATAATCGATATGAATCGAAATATGGCCCGTTATTACACGTACATATCAAGTTATTTGCGCTAAAATAGCCGTGATATCAAATTCAGAAAATTTAAAATAATATAACTAACTTTCTTCCTTTTTTTTTCCAAGACACATCTAGAGATTACAGACGCAAATTACGAGGCATTCTGTACAGAATGTGTACGAAGTGTGATATATATTTACAAACAGTTTCACAGTTCAAAAGGGGATATTGTTTTCTGGTGAGATGGAAACCCACTTTACAGCTACAAGAGGTGCATGTAATGAATACAGATTTCCTGGAAATGGAGAAACAATGTCAACACTAGCGCCATGAAAGGAACACAGACTATCGTTGAAACCTTACGTAAGTGATCTTAGTCTTAACGGTTTCCATTTCACGCCATGAAATGATAAGCCTAAAATATTTCTCGGTATGCATGCGGTATTGTTCATCGCTCCATTTATCCACATTTTTATGGAACATATTTATCACCAAAGTTCAATTTTATCGAGCGAGATGGCTCAAGCGATAGCGTTTGAGATCCGATTCCTGAGATCCGGAATTGAAATATCGGTGCTGAATAACATGACACCAGTTTTTTTCTCTTCCTCAGTAGCCAACGTAAATGCTGGGTTAGGATTTTATTAACTTACTAGGACCTATTTCATAATAATAATAATGATCATTTTTATATACAGATTTTGAAACGTTTACACATCTTTCTATGCCTAAACTTTTATTTCCCTTCTCCATCCATCCCTAATATAATATAATAATAATAATAATAATAATAATAATAATAATAATAATAATAATAATAATTATTATTATTATTATTTTAAGAATTCGTTTATCGGCTTTACTTTTGAAAAGTCTATAGTTCCCAAAATCCATTGTATTTTCATCTGTTAATCTTGTTTCTTGGAGTGCCAATATTTTAATATTTTGTTCTTTTAAAATTTTCTCCAATTCATGCATTCCTGCTCGCAAGAGGGAATTTATGTTTAACATTCCGAAAAAGGTTTTTGGGCGAAGTTGACCAGAGGTCTCCGAAACCCACTGTTTGCGTGTTTGGCCAGACTCCCCAGAATCCGACAGCCTGGTTGTACTGTTGTTAACGGCAGTGGATTGGTTACCACCTGGGGTAAAACATTGTTTCCTTTCACGCTTCATAGTACTTAGTTATCATAACGTTTGGAGACCGAAATCCAGTTTCATAGGACTGGAGTGGTTAGTTCCAGAACCGGTTCATCCGCCCTCTCTGCCGTTGGGAAAAAATCCTCTTCCGCCGTCGAAGCCGTTGACCTCCTCAGGTGATCAGCGGGTGCTTATTTGGCAAGGCCTTATTCGCATCTGTCTTGTATATCTATAGGAACGTCCCTTATCAGCTATTGGGACGCGCCCTGTCGGGGTTGAGGACCGCCATCCTAGTGTCTTACATGAGGTTAAGTCTAACCCTTACTTAATTCAGAACCAAACCCCCATGTAAGCTAACCAAGCATTTAGACTCAGAAGTAAAAAGGAAATAAAAATATACACAGACATTCATAGTGCGATTAGAAAACGAAGGTTAACATTTTATGGCCATATTAAACGAATGAACTCAAATAGGCTTACAAAACAGATAATGGAATTCTACGAAAACAGAAGTAAAGCTCCAGTGGATACTATGAAGTGGATTGATGAAGGCAAAAAGGACTTAAAATTGGCAGGAATTACTAAAGAAGATATCCCAAACAGAGATATATTTAGAATTAAGGTGAATAAGTGGCAAGTTGACCAAGAGGACAAACCGAAGAAAAAAACTGGAACTTGGACAGATGATAGAAAACAAGCTCATAGCAAAAGAATGAAAGAAATTTGGGCTCAAAGGAAACGCGTCTACTTTGCGTAGTCCTACATGGGCTCATCCGCAATAAAAAAATACTACTACTACTACTACTACTACTACTACTAATAATAATAATAATAATAATAATAAATATTAATTTAATACCTTAAAAGTTTGTATTAATAATATACACAATAAATATATACATAACCTCATAAATAACAAATATTCTAGACGTAATTGAAGATCTTAAATGTTAAAAGCCTATAAATAAGCCTGAAATAAAAAAGTTTTAAAACCTATAATAATTTTCGAATTACAAATTGTAAGACTCCTCTCTAGAAAGCAAGCGAGTTGGCGAAGTTGAAAGAGTTAGTTCATGACACAGCCATTGAGATTCATTTTCAAGAAGTCCTAATTAAAATTTTCGGGGTGAATAACCTGACATATTTCATGTTTTTCCTTAGTGGTCAAGAAAATGATGGATTCCATACTGAAATCTGTGGCATCACAGGGAATTGAATGCGGCACCCTTGGGATAGCACAGACATACTGATCGTTTCACTACAAAGATTATTAGGGGGCTGGAATAAAAAAAAAGCTGAATCGGGACATCAAATAGAAAACGAGTGTATTTTACTTCAATTCTAATGACAAAATGCTTAAAAATTTGATGCCATATTATGTTAGATATACGGTAGGTTGTTTATTGTCGTAAAAGTTCCTTATCACACCGCTTCACTAGACCTCTGATACATATAAATTAGGTACCCGATCCATTGAGCGCAGTGTCCTTTATATCCCTCCTCATCACACTACCTATTACTCGAAATCTTTAACAATTTCTCTTGCTAGAATATGGAATTCTCTTCCACCCTATGTCAGAGACTGCCAAACTTTATCATATTTGAGAAACAAATTGAAAATAAAACTACTAACAGAAACAACTCACTAATATTACTTTTTAAAAATGAATAATGCGTTTTTTCATTATTTAATAAAAATGGTTATAAGATTCGTTAATATATTTACCTAATGCCTTGTATAAAAAGCATAGATTAATTTATTGTAGTTTATTACTTTATTTGTATTTTTTTCTTTTTCTTTTCTTTTTATGTATAGTAGATTCGAGCTGTTATTCATTTCTGTATTCATTATATCATTAATTTAATTTTAATTGTATTTAATTTCATTGTATTATTAGACATTATTTTCATTATTATTCAATTTGACAGATAATTAATTTTTTAGTATGACTATTATTGTAATTTTATGTATTTATATGTAACATATGTTTGTCCTGGTGAGTGGAAGAGAAGGTCACATGGCCTTAACTCCACCAGGTTAAATAAATCTATTCTATTCTATTATACATTTGACAAATTATGAAATTGTTATTAATCACGAAAAAAGAGCACATCTGTTTTAAGGTATGATCATAAATACCAAGAATATTCAAGATGCTGTAAATACAGTAAGTTTAACGCAAAAACCAGTAATATGAAGCATTTTTTATGTAAGTGTAGTAACAGAATACAATGAGTGCTTACAGAAATCCTTGAAATAATGAAGACTTTCCAAACACAAATCTATAATAATTACCTTCTCAATAGTAATTGCTTTGGTTCATAAATTTTATTTTCAAGGAACAAAAATATTTTGATACTAAATTGGGACAAGGATTTGTGGATTGCGTGATGAATAACATTATGTCTTAGCCAGAGAAATGCAGCTTTCATAGCGTGAAGGAATGGGTCAGGCGCCAAGCATAGGAAACTGTATCAAATTAAGATAAATCATTGTACTGATGTATTATATTTCGGATATTTATATAATGTTCATTACTATATCGATATTACTTTTAAACTCGAAGTATTACCGTAGCGTCGATTTTCAAATGAAGGAAGCTATTAACATGTACTGTGAATTATTCCATTAGTTTAATTCTAACTTTATTTAATTTTATTGCATTATTATACATTATTTTCATTATGGTTCAGTTTGACCAGACAATTAATTGTTTAGTACGTACTGTTATTGTAATTTTTTGTATTTAAATGTAACATATGTTTGTCCTGATGAGTGTGGAAGAGAAGGCCACATGGCCTTAACTCCACCAGGCTAAATACATTTATTCTAAATTAATTTATTGTATTCTATTCTGAATATATTGCGAAAGTAATTGTGCAGATCGCAAAAAAAAGTAACTGAAAATTAAATTACTTTATATGTATGCTATCTAATGACGAAGGAAAGGAAAAATTTATATCTGTAGGCCAAAAACGTTGCTGAAATTGAATAAATCTTTCGGCGAAGTCAGGGCAAATTTGGTCATTTTTATTCTCCTCACCTCTATCTGGAATCTTAAAGCCGCGGAATCGAGGTTTGTGCAAACAAATGGAAAGCTACTACATTCATCAATTAAACTATCGATAATCCAATGGCTCTTAAAGCCAAAGTCGATCCCTGGCCTCCTCCTTTTTGACCGATCTTATTTAGTTACATTTATTTCCCAATATAACATGAGTGACACGAGTTCCGTTCCACATGTTGCTTTAAGGGACTTTTAGTAGGTAATTAAGGTATCACTTTGATGGAGGAAAGTAGGTTACATTTTGCTCAACGGAATCTTTTTTATTTATTTCAAACTTTTAAGTTCTTTTACGAGTCTGAAAATCTTCAGATTCGGATCACACGGCTTTTCCCCATGGAGGGACCTCGGCCAGGTAATCCGCAACCCTAGGTACTAGAAGGAAAGAACATAACCACTTGATCACCGAAATAGCATATTACGATGCGAGGTTGGGAAGTGGCTTTTACAGAAGCGAGGAAAATGCTTAAAAACCGAGCGATAGCCAGATTTTTAATTTCTGTGATTCTGTAAAACACTTCGCAAACGTGCGTTGTACATTATTTTTTGCGCGATGGTGTTTTCAAAATAATAAATAATAGTAAAATAATATCTTCGTTCGAAATATTTGCGTTCATTATAAACTACTAACGTTAAAGAGAGTGGGCAACGTTTATTAGTAGGCCGTGGCACCAGTCATTGATAAAATGGAGGCAAGTACGTAACTACGGTTTTTTATTGTTTTTATATCGTTTCAAATAAAGTTCAGTTCGTTTAAAATGCAGTGATTTTTCCGTATAATGTATATTAAAACTATCTTTTGGATATATTTTTGTATACATATTGTACGTAGTATACACAGAGGGCAGTGGTTTTACTTCCCGCATGTGGTTTGTAATATGTAATATTACAGTATACTTATATAGGTTGGCAACCCCGAAATGTAGGAAGTTGAACTTTCAATCATGGTCGCCATTGTTTGTAAGTACGACAAAACGCACTATCACGTACAAATATATATTATAGTTTTGCAATAAACTACCTACACTTGAGCAGAAATAAATGAATAGAAATCTACATTGTTAAATTTTAAATTAGGGTATTGTTATACTTTACTTTTTGTAGCTAAAGACGATCCTTCACTTTAAATATAGAACAGTTTTTAAAATTCTTCGCCACTGAAACTACGGAGAATTTACAAGAATGTATCTGTGTTTGAAAATACTGTTTAAAATTTTACATTCCCTCTAAAATATGAATGATTTTTCTCACATGGACACAACTTTTAATACTGAATTCCAAAACATAAGAGGTTTAAAATGCTTTAAGATGCATTCTTTTTTTATCATCAGTAAGCTCAAATATATCTAAATATAGTAACAATTATTCAAAATTAGTTCTAATTGAGCCACTTTTGTAACACATTTTAAAATCTACGTGATGTCCTAACCAATTTTCCTCATCCGCCTTCAATTTATACACTTAAATCACTGTCATTTAAAAACATTTTCGATTCATTGCGAATCTTTTTTTTTTTTTGCTAGATGGAAAATAATTTACTTTACTGCGATATTTAACAATTATAAAAGCTATTTAATATTGGAGACAAAGAAAGTTCACATGGTAGTATGGACACTGACGCAAGACATCCAGTGAGTTAGTTACCAATTTGATATATATGAAACAATCGCTTACAATTCTTTAGTTAGATTAGTTTACACAGGTTACATTAGTTGTTAGTTTATTTACATAGGTGATACTAGTTATTAATAGGGAAAGGATTTTAAGGTGCAAATTTTGGTCGTAAAAAGGAGAAAAAAGTTTCTGAAAATAAATACAAAAAGGTGCAAAAAAGGTACTGCTGAAACAATTGAACTAAGGTTTAAACCAGTTATATGAACTCAATTTATATACATTATTATGCATAGCATTTTGCACCAAATTTTTCTTCTTTATAGAGTCCATAAGAGGTAATTCGTAGTTCTTTAGTTTAATGTAATATTTACTTCGCAGATGGAACATCGAATAATGATGCCATCAGTTTCGATAAATTGCGTTTTGAATTCTTCTGAAAGTGCATACAACTTATCCTTCTTAACATTCTTCGGCCAAAGAGAGACGAACAAATAGATAAATGGAGAAGACTACATAATAGTGAACCACATGGCATTTACGGGAAACCAAATTTAATAAGAACAGTTAAGTCTCGAAGACCGTGATAGACAGGAAATGTGGCACGAAAGAAAATACAAGAGGGGCATTAAACTCCTTGTAGGAAAACCGGAGAAAAGCGCCCACAAGGTAAGCAAATAATGAGGAGGAAGATTATCATTAATCATAATTTGTGGGAGGTAAATTATAAAGGGAATCATTGGGAAAAATAGGATAGGGATGTATGGAGATCACACCATGAACATACGGATTCGATAGTTCCAACGAGTTAGTTAGCTTAATACAACACTGTATATTGAAAACTACACATTACAGCATCACTTAAAATACCAGGATATCTTAATGTGTTTTGAACATGTAAACTTACTTACTCACTGGCATTATCGAACCCGTAGGTTCATGGCCGCGCGGACATAAGCTCTCCATACATCTCTATCCTGAGCTAATACTTTCCAATCATTTCCTGTATAATCTTTACTACTGGCGCGCGACAGGCCTACAAGGCCCTTAGCCTATCAGCCGGCTGCTGGCCTCACATCTGCATGTGTCAATCACAGAGGTAGATGATAATCAGCCAGTGTAGGGGTGACATGTGGTCAGCATGTCGAGTCCCCCCCGTTATAGCTGGTTTTCTCAACCTGGAGCCGCTACTTATTGTAGCTACCCAAATGCATCACGATGCTGGGTGGGCACCGGTCCCATACTGGCCGAAATACCATGAGAAAATTTCTTCCCCCATGGACACTCTAACCAGCGCAAGTCCCGTAGCTCTGTGCCAAGGCTTCCTGCCTTAACCACTCGGTTATGGCGCGGGACCCCTGTATAATCTACTTCCCTCAAATCATAGTTAACGTAAAAGGATCTAAAATATTTTAATAAAAATATAATTATTTCATGTCAACTTATTTACTTACCATAGTTTAACCTCTCTTTTAGGTATCTTTCATATGCCCCACGCCACAGGTCTCATATCTTAACTAAAATATGAAATTATCGTAGACATTTATGAGTTCTGACACCAAGTTATAAAACAATGATAGTATTTTCAAACTTCATCTAGTAAGAGTGAAACGGATATTGTTCTAAAATAATGTTAATACAAGTCTGTCTGGAGTTAACACATTAAAAGTCACAAGTAATAATCATTATCGGATAACCACCCAATAAAATTAATAATATTATACCGATATTAGACAACAAACAAATTCGATTAGCTAATGTTAAAAGTTGGGATTCTAATCTCAATTGAAAAGTTCAAGTGAAACAAATATCTAAAAAATCTATATAATGAATTCCCTGAAAAGTCTCAACAATTTTATTTCATACAAAAATTATGAATGTTACTCCAAATCCTGGTGATGCTGCATTTTGATTAATGTTACGTTCTACAAACCGACGTTACTTAGGATTGCCAGAAGTGTTCGTAACATGTGTTCGAAGATAGGATCACATTTCTTCATTGTTATAACGAATTGCCATGACCACGATTGGAGAAAATTGCATGGTCTAGTTCTCCTATTCAATATTTAAGATTCTTCACACCTTGAGTCCAATTTTACGGTATTAGTCTCTCGTTTCCAAACTTAAACACACGATCACATACTACCTTATAATGTACCTCAATACAGGACATAATTCCACACCATACACTATCTCCATATCCAGTACTGAAATTGCCTAACACAAGAAATCAGGAGATGCCGGACGTTAAAATTATTTAAAATAAATTCACTCTTTTTTACACTTTTACATCATTTTAACGTGTTCAAGTTTTATAATTTAATATAACATCTATATTGTACGATAACTAACTAACTCACAAGAACCCGTAGTTTCTTGGCCGCACGGACGTAAGATCTCCATACATACCTATACTGATCTAATGCCTTCCAATCATTCCATTTATAATGTACTTGCTCAAATTATGGTTAATCCTATTCTCCCATCTCATTCTTCGCCTACGTGCTGGGCGCTTTCCTTCTAGCTTTCCCACAAGAAGTTTCCTTGCCCCTCTTTCAATCCCCAATCATGTCACATACACTGTTATCTTCTTCTCCATTCGTCTGTTTGTTCATCTCTCTTTGGTCCGAAAAAAAAATCCTAAAAACTTTATTCTTAAACACCCGTAATCTTCGCCTCCCTTAAAGTACGAGTAAATGTTTCGCATCCATATTAATACAGAATATGGATATTATGTATTTTATATACTTTTAGTTAAATGTGTTTTGAGCGACGTTGGGACGACAAAACTCCCTGTAATACATAATATTTCCAGAATTGAGCTTATGTTTATTTTTTTTGTGCACCTCATTCCTGTTTGTAATTAATGATCATATGTATTTGAATTCAGCCACTTATTCAAAATATCTCTTATTTGTCATTAACTCAAATTTCCATTGTATAATGTGTGACAATATATTTAGTTTTATTGATGTTTATTTCCAGTCCCAATTTCTTAGATTACTCAATAGAGTGTGAAGGTAGGCCCTTGGTATCTCCTCGTTATTGCCTAATAATACTATTACATCATCAGTATAAATTACCAGCGTATTAACAGCATCGAGTTGTAGGTTTTTTTCATCCTCTAAATATTTGATGGCATGTCGTAGTACAAAATTGAATTTTAGAGGAGATAGCGCATCCCCTTGCTTTAACCCATTGTGAAATTGTGAAAAAATATCTGAAAACTGTTTGCCTACACGCCCTATTCTTTGTGCCATTGAGACACATTTGGACAAGTCTAACCTTTTAGGAATTCCGAACTATATAACTTCCCGCTCTTAATTGAATTGTATGCCTTTTTAAAGTGCAGTGTCATTATATTCCCGTCTCGTTTTTAATACTGCTTTACTAAAATATATTATGTATTGTAGACTTATTTATTCGAAATCCACATATAATATTACAACATGTATTTTGTATATTTGCACTGGTTGAGTAATCTTAAGTCTGTCAGAATAAATTTAATACTGTATAATAATAATAATAATAATAATAATAATAATAATAATAATAATAATAATAATAATAATGATAATGATACTAATAATATAATAAAGTAAAATAATTAAATTTAAAAGAGTCAAATGAATAATATAAATGTTTTAATAAAATTTAATGAAACATTTCACATAACAATTTTAGTAAAAATATGATGCAAATATATGGGGAAAACGAAAGAAGAAATTTCTGATATGAATACTTCTTTAATACGATCTACATACGCGAGGAAATACACACGGTAGGAAGACAGTGTTTTATTTGACAACTCATATGATTAGCGTCGTAATTCAAATTTGGGTATAAAACAGTCGACAAAATTTGTTCAGTGGACTCATCAGGCTTGGCGTTTTTTTATGTGCCTTAAAACCAAGACACTAGATAGATGACTTTACTTTTCTTCCCAAGAAAATCTTAATCAGGATTTTTGTGCCCTAAAACATCCATTAAAACCAGCTAGGTTTGAATAGTGAGCCTTGAAATCTGAGGCGTGCATAGTAAAAACTAATTCAACAGAACCTATAAGCAGGAACGTTTAAATGGTTAGTAGAACCATATATGGAATAATTAATAAGTGGTCAAGTTATATGACTGTCAACTGACGGACTATAAATTAATGAATATCACAGTAATATGACACTGAAGTGGCGGCTCGCCGAGTGAAGGGTCCTTCATCTCGTTCATAACGAGATAGCAATTTATTTGAGGACACCACTCTATGAAACCTCGAGATTGAATATGAATGTCGCACAAACCTTAACACAGTAAACAATTACAAGTACCGGTATTTTTAAACACTAGGCTCTTACCTTGATTTAATATCATCATCTATATCTTTTTCGACTCGCGAACCCCTTCCACAACTATCTGAGTTGGGTGAACCACTGACTTTTAAATATACATACAGTAGACGTGCATAACATTTAATTCCAAGCAAAAGGTTCAATAACTTTAAATTAACTTAACCCTTAAGGTTAAAACCTAAAGTCATTCTGGTTATGGCTTAAAAGTTACACAACGTGTAGGCCTAGTTGCAACCACACAAGTTAAATGAAGTCTCAAATCACTTTCAGCACAGTCTGTTTCTGTATTTGTTTTGTTGTTATCGCCTCACTATGATGGTTGTCCAGCTGCTCGCTTTGTTTCCCCGCAGCTGTTATGTATATAATTAATTACAAAGATGCCGACTACTGCCACTATAATAATTCCGCATGTTAATCATTTTTAAGCATTGTCGCGCGGCACCCGGTTTTATATAAACGGACAACCATCATAGTGAGGCGATAATAAGAAGCATATGGAGAAAACGACATTCGCGGTACTGTTGTTAGCATTGTTAGAAAGCTGTCAGATTAAATTTCGATTGTAGATAAATAAAATGCATTTCTAACGTTGTTACATAACTGTACCATTTTGCGCCGCCGGATCTACAGATTTACTTTCTATTACCATTTTGCACTGGCCTGTAGAGGATTTACTCATATGTTTAGTAACACTCATAGTAGCGTCCAGCTCATAACTATCAGTGCTATTTATAATTCTTTGCCCGGGCCCATCAGAGGCAAAGAATTATTCATCTTTCCTATTTAGATTCATCAACATATATTGATTAATGATAATTCCTGAAACACACTGTAGTAATTTATGATTCGTTGTTAGACTCAATATATTAGTTTCAACCATGAAAGCTAGACGGGAAAGGGGAGCTCATATAATCTTGAGAAAGCTCGTAAACAGGAATTATACAAGACAGCTGTAGCATAGCTAGCAAATACAATAATTAGACATTATTGTATACTTAAAATAAGATTTAATATTTCAATTGTACGTCTGAAGTTGAAATATGAAAATATATTAAACATAAATTATATTTTGATCATTCCAAAGTTAAAGAAAAACAACAATAATAATAATAATAATAATAATAATAATAATAATAATAATAATAATAATAATAATAATAATAATAATAATAACAACAAAAGTAATAATCTTTACACACTCAAACACCCATGCATACCTTTTTAGTCCTGCCTAGGGTACCCTACCCTGGCTTGCCGGACCAAACTCAGGCATTCACAATTCATTGTGGAAATAATGTGATAAATTCCCAATGTTACACACATGTAACAAGGGAGATTATAGGGTTAATTTAATTTTATAATAATAATATTAATAATAAAATATAATAATTACTATTATTATGACAATGCCGCAGAAATGAAGGGCGCAATAATAGATCTAACGTCGAAACCCGCCATTACGGAAAAGTTTTGGCGAACCCCTTGAAATATTTTGAGAACCCCCAGGGGGTTTGGCCGCGAACCACAGGTTGGGAAACAATTATCTATATCTACCTCCATTTTTTAACATACCTGCAAGCTTTGTGGCAAAGTAATAAATTGGGAACATTTATACGCTGAATACTAAACACATGTAAACGTCAAGGAGTGTCGTCCCTGAAGAGGAGTAAAATATTATTCCTAATCAAAACCTACCTCCGGTTCTAATTACGTGACATTATTAAAAGTATTTTTTTAATAATTCAATATATATTTCGCTTTAAAAATACACATGTATGTTTAGACAAAATCATTTAGTCCGATTTTATTAATAAACGATTCCTAAAAATTGCACTACAGGTACAATTATCAGAAAGTACACTGCCGCTCAGAAAAAGTGAGCCCTTGAAATATTCAAATTATTACGTCTTCCGCATTGCGCATCCGAAGCTATAAACATACACGGCTACGCAATATTTAAGTAGCTTAAATTTACTTATTTGGTTCGGTAGTCTGAGATATGTTACAGATTAGACCGGATAGTATATGGTGAGGATGTGAAGAATTTAATATTTGCATGAAATGAACAGATACGTACAGTATATGTGCAGTAATATTACAATTTTACAGATAATTTGTATATGAATAAGAAAATAAAAAATAAAAGTTTGGTTATCAAAGTTACAACGGCGAAGATTATTAACGCAAGAACCATGGTAGATAAACTAAATTGGCCTCCTATTCAAACCTCTTCCAGTACTATTTTTTTAATAAACAGATTTCTCAACATATATCTAGAGAAGTACAACACTTTTCTTTCTGCAAATGGCTGTTCTTCTATAGATTATAATAATTTAGCATAATTTAATGAAAACGAAGCAGTACATATGAAACAGTTAACATTTATCTGCAGACAATGGTATGTTTGCTACTTGCAGAGAGAATATAGAACTGTCATATAATGCCATTCGTATATGTAATTTGGTAGGCTTATGATATGTTAAGCAATTTAACATGTGTCAATCCTGCATATGTTCTCTGTTTTAAACATAACGTAATTGCATAATAATGTTCCATATCTTGTTTTCGTAAATATTATTACAGATACATTCTCGGTAATAATATGGCGACATTTCTTATAATGTTCATAAATAAATGATTTAGATCTCTTCCCCTGCACTGTCTATGTTTATCATAATCCCTGAAAACGTCAGAGAAGTTCTGCTTTTGGAGTTCATAAGGCACGGGCCTTTCCGCTGCCGCAGCGGGAAGAGAGCTCAAGAGTTCCCGCGTCTAAGACATCAAGGTGGTCGAGTAGGTTTTGCCTAGGAGGAGAAGTAAGAAATCGTGTAATTCCTGGAAGGCGACTAATTTCTTCAAGGAGAGAGGTCGCGAGTATACTTAAGGAAATAAGTGTCACATATTTCTAACTTCGCCTGAATTAATAATCAGGTCCAATTTTCAGGCTCCCCATCAACCGTCAGGAGCCTCCTCAATAGTCAAGGTATAAGGTCTCGGGAAGGTTAGGTAGGATGATGAGCACATAGTGGATCATTCAGCCCTCACTACTACTTGAAAATAATTCGATTGGAGCAATGTTACATTCTCCGTCGAATTAACCGTCTCAAGTATGAATGGCGGTTCTGTACATGTATATCACATGGATGACTACAGATATGACGCCCATTATGTGTATCCGGTTGTGAGGTCGAGACGCATCTGCAAACTGTTTGAGAGAGGACTCGCCGAAACAGCAGTGTGCAATTGTAACAACCCTGAAGAGGACACCGTCACTCATGTGCTATATCATTGCACTAAGTACGGTATCATCAGAAGGGAACTCGAGTTTGCAGCCATGGAAGGAGGAGTTCACTGGCCGCCGCCCCTGGAGTACTGGACAAGGAAGCAACCGTACAAAGCAGTCACATGCTACATCGGTAGAGTTCTACTATTAAGAACTGAAGAAGATGGTAGAAGAAGAATGATCCGTCATTAACATTCCCCTCTTCACACACACGCACACACACACACACACACACACACACGCACACACGCGCGCGCACACACACATACACACAAACACACAGAAACACACACACACACAAACACACACACACATAAACACAAACAAACAGCAAACACAAATTACACACACACATACACTAACACAAACAAACACAATTACTCTCATATCACGTATCATCAAAACGATTATCATTACTTTAAGTATTATGTATATTTATTTTGTGTATCACTAAACACAAACTCACAGACACAAACAAACACACAATACTTTTCACTTTATGTAACATCTACACTTCACATACCCGAAATATGTATGTATTATGTTTACTTATTCAATAAAGGTTAGATAGTAGTTAGGGACATAGAGCAGACCCGGGGATAAGGGCATTATGCCCGAGGTGACCCGGGGGGTGGTGGTGGGGCTCTAAATAAAAAAATAAAATATCATGTTGCAGGCAATGTCATTCCATGGGACAGGAATTCTATGTCATTCGATGGACCCCAGGAGATCTAGAAAATATCCATGGGAGGTTCTACACGACAGCCTATCTCCATATTTTGGAAAACCTATTCGTTCCTTCCGATCAGGAGCGTTATTTTGAAGAAATGCTTATGTTCCAACAGAATAACCATCCGATCCACCACTGCTCTTCGGGTTAAAATATGGTTTCGGAGAAGGCCTGATCTCCATGTCTTGGATCACCCTCTGATGTCATCTGATATGAACCCGATAGAATATATGTGGGCAGAGTGAAGGCTGCTTTACGCTCCAAATGGGCAGTACCATACTGTAACCAGGGCAAATTGTGTAAGAGTTGCTGATGTATGGGTAGTGGATCAGTAACTTTTCCAGAATTTCGTGGACTCAAGCCGCGGCGAATTCGTGCTGTGACGGACGCAGGCGTTATGTGGACGAGCTATTAATTCCACAGTTTTTTCAAATTAAATTAATTATTTGTTTTCTATTTTTGTGTTACGCCTCCAAGTATGACATTTATATATATGCTAAGTCCAGTCTCATAATAGCCCTGATATGTAGGGCAATAATTTCACATAACCAATAGTGTTCTATTTTTAAAAAGGGCAAAAAAAAAGACCGCTGATCGAAATCTTACCTCGTGTATACGAATCAAGCGCTTTAGTACTGAGCTAAACATTACGCTGTCGTAGTCGCATCAAGTGAGGTGTATTTCACTGAAAAACAACACCTTAATATTATGGTGTCATGTCTTACAGCATAATGTATAATTCATACTCTTTTGAACTGCGATGTAAAACTTGTGTATTTTAATGACAAGAGTCCGTTTAATATTTTTCGGCGGCAATGTACAGCCTTTGAAAGAATTGATGGCGCACAGATAATTTTTAAGCCTTAGATGCGCTGATCAGAGGTCAGCTATTTGGTTCACAAGTGTACAAATAATTGAGAAACTAAAATCTGTTCTATTTCGTTGTGAGAAAATAATTTCGTGTAAATAAATAAAAGAAATCAATGAGAACAAACAAAATTAATTGAAATAAGTACGAGAAAAAAAAACACGACAGCGGGATCGAGCACGCGACCTTATGCATGGGAAACGGACGTTCCCTCTACTAGACCACAATACGTCCCTGCTAAAAGCAAACTGTATGAAGCGATGAAAATCTCCAGGACTTACTTGTATATTGAAATTAAATATTAAATTGACTTAGTTTAAATTAATCAGACACGTTTTGCATTAGTTGTGGAAATAATCTTGTTAAGCCTTGTGTTTTATGAATGAAGTAATGAGATGTTGCAATCGTTATTTATTTTCTATATATGACCTGTTTCCTTATATATACAAATTTATTTTTTAAAGAAGTCTAGTAACGTGCAGGCTTTGTGAAAATTAAAGACGTTATTAAAAAAAAATCCTGCTAGGATAGAACCTGGGCCCGCATCTTCGCAAGAGAGCTCTTACCGAGAGCTCCACTGAAGCGGACGAAACGAATACTGTTTGAAAGAGAGAATTATGCCGCGCGCTTTGTACTCAAACGAGTCTGCACACGTAACAACGCACTGGTGTGAATCGCTCTTCAAAACTCTTAAACTTTCCATCATCAAGAGTTGCGCCATAATTTTTTTCAAAGGCTGTACATGAGATAGATCTAGGAGATTTTCAGGTTACTTATGATGAACCTTCTGAAGGAAGATGCAGTTCAATACTCTTCAAAAAGTGTATTTTCATCAATAGTTTATGTATCTTCTTCTTCATCAACTTCAAGGTTAGACTGTAAGCCTGTGCCGACTTACAGCATATCCCTCCATTTGGTTATGGGGCATTCAACGGAACGTTTACCTCTTGGAATATATTGTAAAGCCTGTTTTGATAGACATGTCTCCATTCGATTTATATGTTCAAACCATTTTAATTTGTTGTCTGCCAATTTATTTGGTAAATCACATACAGTATATAGGCTATATAATAAATCTTGTCTATTGTCGGTATTACGGATGTGATAGCTTTATGTATAATTCTTTTAAACTTAAAATTCAATCATATCCTGTATTCAAAATAGTACAGGTAACTAACTCACTGGAACTATCGAAACCGTAGGTTCATGGCCGCGCGGACATAACTTTTCCATACATCCCTTTCCTGACCTAACGTTTTAAAATTATTCCCTGTATAATCTACTTCCCTCAAATCGTAGTTAATGCTATTCTCCCACCTCATTCTTGGTCTACCGACTGGGCGTTTCCCTCTGGTTTTCCCACAAGAAGCTTCCAAGGTGTCGGCCGCGGTGGACTAGTGGTTATGCTCCTGGCCTCTGGTCCCGAGGGTTGTGGGTTCAAACCCGGCCGGGATCGATGGATTTTTTAGGATAGAAAAATCCAAGGAGAAAGTCCTCCGGGAGGGACTTTAAGCCGTGAGTCCCGAGCCTGATGATTTTCAGGCTCGTCAAAAATCCTTAACCCTGAATAAAAAGGCCTCTAAGCAAAATTTACCGAATTTTCCCATCCTAGTACTACCTTGGATTCCTAGATGTCAGTATGAGGCGGAACACTTACCACGGACCACTCAAAATGACATCTATACGAAAACAAGTGTAACTAAATTAGTAAGATTCAATTTTTTCCCTGTAGGGGGAGAGCGCCTAAATTTCTGTAAAGGGAAAACATGGGCTTACAAAGTAAGCTTCCATGCACGTCTTTCATTCCCCATTCGTGCCACATATCCTGCCCATCGCAGTCTACGAGACTTAACTGTTATTATTATTATTATTATTATTATTATTATTATTATATCTGGCTTCCTATAAATGCCATGTAGTTCACTGTTATGTAGTTTTCTCCATTCACCACTCTGTTCTTCTCTCTTTGTTCCAAAAATTTTCCTAAGAATTTTAATCTCAAATACCCGTAATCTCCTTTCATCCCTTAAAGTAAGAGTCCATGTTTCACATCCATACAATATAACTGGTAGAATAATAGTTTTATATATCTCCAGTTTAACGTTCTTTTGAAAGAAGTTGGAACGTCAAGAGTCTATGTAATGCTTAATAGCACGCATTTCAGAATTGAGCCTATGTTTAATTTCTTTGTGCATCTCAATCCTATTTCTCATTAGAATTCAGCCACTTCTTCAAAATTTCCCTCATTTGTCATTAGCTGTCCATTTCCATTATATAATGTATTTCTATGTGTGACCATGTATTTAGCTTTATTGATATTTACTTCCAAAAATATTACAGGTATAATAATAAAATTGCTAGAGCAGATTTTTATAATAATGACCACTTATAATTAAAATGTCATTTTCTTATTTATTGTAAAATGTGAGAAAACTGTACCTTAATATAGATATGAGATGACCAAACTTAAATTATTAAAACATTAATTCGCACTGAATGGTTTAAGATATCTAAAATACATGTTTATTGTTAGAGAAGACTACTCTTAACTAACACAATTTTTAAAAAATCAGGTAAACAAAATAAGAGTTGTATTTATTGATTACGAATTACTTTTTACTGTTTACAACCGACTCCCACTCAGTATGGTACATTGCAATGCATTTTGCATTTCCCGTTTTAACTCATCTGAAAGAAGAAAAAAAAAGATCATTGATTCCTATCCACAATTTTTTAAATTATTGGCTAACATGCAAAGTATGAATTCTTATTTTAAGGGAGGAGAAGAAATTGCGAGTTTTTAAGAAGAAAGTTCTTAGGGACATTTTTTTTGGAACAAAGAGAGTCGAACGCTCACGCGAATGAAAAACCAGATGTAATAACAGCATTTAAGTCGTCTTGTAGACTGGGAAGGTAGGACATGCGACACAAATGGGAATGAAAGAGGGGCTTAGAAACTCCTTGTATGAAAACCAGAGGGAAAGCGCGCAGTAGATAGACGAAGAGCGAGGTGGAATAATAACATTAACCATGATTTGAGGGAGGTAAATTATACACGGGATAATTGGAAAACATTAGCTCACGATAGGGATGTAGGGAGAGCTCATGTTCGCGCGGCCATGAACCTACGGGTATAATAGTGCTAGTAAATTAGTTAATTACCCTAAATTAGTTGTAACCTCAAGATTATGTCAGATAAAATAAAGTCATTATTAGTAATTATTATTATACTTACTTATTTACTTACTCACTGGCACTATCGAACCCATAGGTTCATGGCCGCGCGGACATAAGCTCTCCATACATCCCTATCCTGAGCTAATGCTTTCCAATCATTCCCTGTACAATCTACTTCCCTCAAATCATAGTTAATGTTGTTCTCCCACCTCATTCTTGGTCTACCAACTGGGCGTTTTCCTTCTGGCTTTCCTACAAGAAGTTTCCATGCACGTCTTTCATTCTCCATACGCGCAACATGTCCTGCCCATCGCAGTCTACGAGACTTAACTGTTCTTATTATATCTGGCTTCCCTATAAAGACCATTTAGTTCATTGTTATGTAGTCTTCTCCATTCACCTGTCTGTTCATCTCTCTTTGGTCCAAAAATTTTCCTAAGAACTTTATTCTCAAATACTCGTAATCTCCTTTCCTCCCTTAAAGTAAGAGTCCATGTTTCGCACCCATATAATATAACTGGTAGCATAATAGTTTTATATTATTATTATTATTATTATTATTGTTGTTGTCTTATTATTATTATATTATTATTATTATTATTATTATTTTTGATATGTAAGAAAGTATATTAAGAAAAGAATAAATAAAGGTAGAGCAATAACAGCATTGATAATGGTGTCCTAAGGAACATACACATAACCAGGAAAAATAAGTTACAAATATATAATTCAATAGTAAGAAGTACTGTCACATGTGGAGCTGAAGTATGGAAATTCGATAAAAACTTAAAACAAAAACTAATGTATATGGAAATGCATTTCTTGAGGAGAGAAGCAAGATGTTCAAAATTGAAATAAATAAATAAATAAATAGGTAAATAAAAACATAGAGGAAAAAAAAAAGATTACTAATTAATTTCTGATGTCCTATGATGTAAATATGTCAATGATATATTTTCTGGAACTTAAGGCCTACTTGGGAAATAATAGTTTAAGAAAGTGCAAACAGTGGTTTCTTTTTTATTGTGGTATAATCAATTACTACACATTTTTTCTATTATATCTCGCAAGCGGTATCTGATTACATTCGTGCACTATATATACAATCTGGGAGCTACATGCATTCCATGATTCTTACATCTCAATATATATAAATTGTTATATTCAACGTATTTCTTGGAGAGTCAGTCACTGAAAAATAATGCTATGACCTGTTCAGAATATTAAAAAGGAGGAGCTTCCTTTAATATGATAAACCTAATTGATAGATATTGGGTTGAAACACGACTGTGATTGGTTGTAAAATTGAAACGTGATTGGTCATTGAATCCCATTTGGGGCATGAGTTAAATAGTCTATAAAAATGCATTCCCTGAAGTGCAGTGTTTTTTTTTACTGATGGGTTGGAGGACAAAAAACATGTATATAATACATGCCTTGGCATTTTATCGCCTCCATAAAGCTCCCGCAACCTCAAAAAATTACACGCTCCTTTCCTGTAAGAGGACATTCATTCCTTTCAGCAAATAGAGTGGTCGGGGTTGTTGAAAAACAACATAAAAACACTAGCCTATGTTCGGTGCTGATGATCCTTCCAAAACATTCAATCTGATTCAGATTTGTGAAAAAATAACAATAAAAATGACTTATTTCTGAACCATTAAGTGTTCTATCTACCAGTAAAGTGTGAGAGGTCAAAACAAATATGTTAAATCTGCTAGAAAATAGGTTTCTTGAGGACTGGAAAAGTAAAAATATAGAGGTACTTTACTAGTGCTCTGGTTATTCCAACTCTGTATGGCAGGAAGAATGATGATTGTAATTGTGTGAAGGAAGAGGGCAAATGAGCACATTGTAATATACTGATTTCTGAGTAATTTACTATCTAATAAATTATTATATTTTTTCATTTTACATTATGTAGATCAACTTTTGTTAATTATCCTGTGCTATTACGTTCTTCAAGTTTCGCTAGAAATATCACTAGGCTTGCAGCGTACTGTTGATTCATACAGTGATAATTTCAAGTAGAATGTTGAATCCACGCAGAGAGGGTCCTTGTATTTTGATGACTCTTGACATAAGTCATTATGTTGTATAAAACAAGCTCATTAACCAATTTTAGTTGCAAAGCAGAATCTTCATTTGTAGTAGTAATGTTTTGTAGAATTATTTTCTTCTTCTTCTTCCAAAATTATTAATTTGTCTATGCATTCATTTAATTATTATTATTATTATTATTATTATTATTATTATTATTATTATTATTATTATTATATTATTGGTATGTTTATGTCAAAAGAATGCCAGAGCAAAGATTGCCTAAAATTGTTATGGAATGGATCCCAATGGAAAGGAGGAAGAGAGGAAGACCGAAGAAAACTTGGATAGAAGGGGTACAAGCGGCTATGAATATCAGAGGATTGGAGGAAGATCAATTGATGGGCAGAGAGGAATGACGTTTGGTTTCCGGAAGACGGCATCAGCTGCCATAATACCGGATTATTATTATTATTATTATTATTATTATTATCATTAATTTCGTTAATGTCTGTGTACTTTTACATAAATTAACTTGTTTGCCAACGAAAGTGTATTCAAAGGAATTATTTTCACCATTAAAACAATTTTAATTGTGAACAAACCAAACCGTATTAAGTCCAAAACTGTTTACCTAATATTGAGTAACCTAATTTTAAAGTGATTTCATTCTTTATATAATTGGATTCAGTATGTAAAGATCCACAATTCAGTGTTCTCCATTTTTATAAGTAGCTCTCTTAATTTAAGGGTAATTATTTTTTATTTTTTATAAGTAGTGCCACGTGATTTCCAATTTATCTAGAGAATTTGGAAATCAAGAGTTGCAATTGTTAGGACTATTTTTTTTATTTATTATTCCGGCTTTTACAATGAATATACATTTTTCCGGTACCCATGTTCACAGTTAACTACACATTTGATTCAACACATTTTTCCATTCTTGTCTGTTCATCCATATATCTTCTTCTATTCCCCATTCCCTCTTAGTTTCATTGATTCCATCTTTAGTAATTTTAATTCACAAATACTTATATTCTTCAGTGTATTTAATTGTCCCTAAATTTTCTTCTAGTATTAAATCTTGAGGAAGATCCCCTATTGTCATATATCTAGATTTATCCACATTGATCTTTAAACCCCATAAACTATATTTTTGTATTAATTTTCTAGTGAGGTATTCTATATCTTCAAATTCTTGAGTCAATATCAATTGGTCATCTGCAAACTGGAGTGTATATATTGTTGAATTATCATCTAGTGGTATTCCCATCGGTTTAAATTTCTTTTTTCCATTCTTCAATAGCTTTTTCAGCATAAATCTTATATAATGTTGGAGATATACAGCATCCCTGTCGTAATCCTTTATTTGTTTGAAAACCTTTAGACAAGTACTTTCCCATTTTTATTTGCACACATGATTCGGAATATAGTTTTTGAATTGCTTCAACCAGTGTTGGATTTTTTTTTTTTTTTTAGTTTTAAGACTTTCCATAATTTTGATGTAGGAATGTTACCGTAGACTTTTTCTATATCTATAAATACTAGATGTAGCGGTTGTGCTCTGATTGTTTTCTTTTCTATAATCTGTCGTATGCTGAAAATGTGGTCTATTGTTGATCTGCCTAAACGAATAAAATTAAGCAGTTTACTCACAAATCATTATTTAACTATAGTTATTTTAAAATATTTATATATTTAATGTGAACGGCGATGTTTGAAAACAAATGAGAAATGATTGGTACGCTTAATTTGCTTCTTTTGTTCATCACTGCAACCAGTTGCCAAAGGATCGCAATATTGTAAGAATGCATCCTAGTGGAGAAATTTATAACCAACATTATAGGTATTAATTGATTTCTGATGTCCTATGATGTAAATATGTCAATTATATTTTTCTGTAACGTCATTTCCTGGAAAATGATTCGTTTAAGAGGTCAGTCACTGCAAAATAATGCTATGACCTATTCAGAATGTTAAAAAGAAGGAGCTCTCTTTAGTATGTTGAACTTCAGTTGATAAATTCGAGGCGAAACACGACTGTGATTGGTTGTAAATAAAAAATCATTGAAATGTGATTGGTCATTGACTCCCATTTTGAGCATGAGTTAAATAGTCTTGTAAACTTTTACTTTTTGAAAATAAACTATTTGCAAGGATGTTCCTCAAATACAATCGATAGTAATAAATAAAGTAAAAAGCTGGACGAGAGAGTTTAAATATATATAAAGAAATGTAAGAACTAAATGTTACTTATTTCATTGGACGGTTGTTCAGAAATGTCATATAAGTTGTAAAGGGCAGAGTCTAAATAATATCTGATAAAAACAAAATTATTCATCCTAGTGACGTTAAAAGTATCCATAATGTACATAAATAGTGACGTGTCCCTTTTAAAATACAAAAGCATTCCACGTCAATGCATGTGTATAATAGGCATTTGCTTTGAAAATATATTGATCCAATCATCAAATTAATGACAACACCTGTCCCACAAAGGCTTTCTAATTAGGAAATCGAATTCATAACTTTCATTCAAGTAAACTGTAAAGCATTTTTATTTGGATGAATAAATCGAAAGTTTACTGACAAGTCTAGTCAGTACATTAAAACACACCGAACAATATATTTCATGGTGAATTTTAAATTAATTTATCTGAGAGAGTAGTTAGGAAAAACATAAATTATAATTGGTCGCAAAGGCAAACAAAGAACGCTTACAGCAATATGCTATGACTACCAAATTAGGAACACAGATGCGAAATTCAAGGCATAGATGCGAGGTTAGGACTCCAAAATATTGGTATGGTTGGTTATGAGAAAATGTGAACGAAAATCGAGAAAAAATCAGGAGGAGGTACCTGGATGTAAACCAACAGAACATTCTCCAAGATTTTATGCAAAGCATTCACTGTGCTTTGGAAATGAACAGTTAATGACAAATGAGAGGAATTTTGAAGAAGTAAAACAGGTTTGGGGAATATATATATATATATATATATATATATATGTGTGTGTGTGTGTGTGTGTGTGTGTGTCCACCGCTGTGGTCTCGAGGTAGCGTGCTGCCCGTGTTCGATCCCCGGTCGGGGCAGTTTTTCTGGGTGAGGTTTTTATCGGGGTTTTTCCTCACCTGTAAGACACATGTCAGGAAAACTTTAAGGCCCAAACGGTCCCCGAAATCATATGGCTATCAACATCATCATCTTCCACCGGTGTGGAAAGGAACGGGAAGCTATCACACCTATAATTTCCTAGTAAAGCTGCAGGCATAGCATGGAAATGCTATGATTGCAGTGAAGGACCTGCATATATATATATATATATATGGATTGAAAGAGAGAGCAGCGCTCGACTAGATTAAGTTGGGGGCATGGACATTTCTAAGAATGACTGAATTAAGATATGCAAATATGCACGAGCTCTGAAAAAGAAATACATATTCTAGAAAACTGTAACGATTTGTAACATCGGAGGCGTCAGTTACAGGAAAGATTTCTAAATTCAAATCGCGATAGATTGTAATGTTATTTGCGTTAATGCTAAACCCAAAAAGATTAGATGAACGTGAATAGATTTCTGGACAAAATGCGTAAGTATCTGAACATCTGAAAACTTATTTAATACTGTTAATCTTCTATATAAGATACAAATTAAATAAATAAAAGTAAATTGATATTGGCAGTTTTTAAACTTCAAAATTTGTTTAGACTTTTTTTTTGTTTTGTTTAATTCTTCATTTCGCAGAACGTTCTTAAGTATTCAAAGATGATTACTTTTATTATGCAATATAGGTCTACGTATCTGTTAATAAAAACGTACTTCTGTTTATACAAGCTTCATTTGACTTAATTTATTTCTTCAATTCACAGCACACGCTCTATCTAAAAAAATTATCATTCCTTCTAAAGTAGTATTTAACATATTTATTTCTTACTGAGAGTACCTACATACAAGCTTCGTATGAGTTATTTTTCCATGCGATCCTCGTATATCATGTCCTTATTTATAATATCAATATGGAAAGAACTGTTTAACAAATGCATAGAGACGAGAACCATACCAGAACAATGGAGAAGGGCTACCCTGAAAATGCTGTATAAAGGTAAAGGAAACACGGGAGACATGAACTCATACAGAGGCGTTGTACTGGAGAACACCCTGTTCAAAATCTTTATGAAGATACTTACAAACAGATTGATGGACATCACAAAATTAAACATCCCAGATAACCAATTCGGATTTAGGAAAGGAAAATCCACTCTGCAAGCAGCATCCGCATTATTATATGAGATAGAAGCAGCCCTCAACAGACCGAAAGGGAAATACTACGTGGTCTTCATAGATTATGAAAAAGCGTTCGATTACATAAACAGAACAAAACTACTCACGAAGATGAGGGACATGATTGGAAACGAGCACCCCATTGTTGGAATAGTACAGGACATAATGAGGCGAAACTGGTTACAAATAACAGATGAGGTTGCGGCATCAGACGAGGTTATGCAAACTAATGGGATACTACAAGGAGATCCCATCAGCCCGCTACTATTTTTAACATAATGACGGCTGACATTGGGAAAGCAACGAACGGGACCACGCTGGTAATGTATGCGGACGACATGGCCATTGGGGCAGAAAACAAAGAAGAATTGCAA
Source organism: Diploptera punctata (assembly GCA_030220185.1). Lineage (NCBI taxonomy): Eukaryota > Metazoa > Arthropoda > Insecta > Blattodea > Blaberidae > Diploptera > Diploptera punctata. The sequence goes on along the minus strand of JASPKZ010005680.1, from coordinate 574,652 downwards.
AAAGGCATAGATGGGATACAACGATGGGCTATGGAAAATGAGTTCAAGATAAACAGCAACAAGACCGTACAAATGGTTTTCAGGAAAGGAGGAAGAAGAACAGCGGCAAGTGATAATCTAAAACTAGGAGAAGAACCGATAAGAATGGTCAACAAATTCAGATATTTAGGCATAACACTGCAGCCAACAACAAAGTCTTTCAGCGCACATGTGCAGGAGAGAGCAGCAGCAGCATATAAGAGCTATGTGCAGTATCAAAGACATCACATCGTTAAAATTAGTCACAGCCATGAAATTATTCGCATCAGTGATCACCCCGATCGTCACCTACGGGATAGAACTGATATGGGAGAAACTATCGGCCCAGCGATATGGAGAGGTTAGAAAAAATAAAACCAAGATTCATCAAAAAGGCATTAGGTGCAAGCAAATACACACCAAATAGAATGGCCTATATGCTAGCCAGAGAAACCTTCTTCCTAGAGGACCTGAGGCAAAGGATACTACTGCCAGCAACGGAGCCATATAAGAAAGTCATCGAAAAAAAGAAACAGAGAGAGAAAGAGATCGACGAAGATTTCTACGCCTCAGATGCCATGGTAAACAGAGAGTGGGCTGGAAGTAACCAACCACAAAGGCACAGAATCATAGGTCTAGCAACACACGGATATCATCACAAAATGTGCAAAAATGCAAAATTCCACCAACCGAGTGATTCGTGTGAATGCAAGATATGCGACCAAAAGTGTGAGCGATACCATTACAAACAATGCAGAATATGGACAGGATCACTGAACGAACTCATAAAAGACAAATCATAAACTTATAACTTAATGCTCTTTCGAGTGCCTCTTACCAATTTATTATACCAGTAAGTAAATTTATACCATGAAATGTTAATATGACTTCATAAAATATACAACTTATTTGAAATTTGATTTGATGGTTCCTGTGATTGAGAAATGATTAAGGGAGAATAAGTAATATCGTAAAGAGATAAAATTACTGTAATTATTCTTGTTTAAGACGTAATTTATTTGAGAGGCGCCACCATAACATTTTATCAAAATGCAGATGTTTAGATGGAACATTATGTTTACTTGTTGCTACTACAAATGTAAAACTTTACACCACAAATTAAATAGCACCGGATTGTAACCGACGATGTAAAAAACATACATTTTTTGTCCACTTTAGGTTTTTAAAACTCAATTTTTGAAGAAAATTTTACTTTTTTCTTAAATTACACACACCTCTCCACAACTGACTTTCCCTAGAACACCAATTAAAATTAAATTACTGTATATATTTGCATGGAATTAATTTTGCAAAATGTCAAGATGATATAGGCTAATTAAGATTTATTTAGGAATAAATTATAAAATAACTTTTTTTATTCTTCTTAAGTTAGAAATTACTTTTGGCTGTGTTATCCTTATATTATTAATACTTTTATTTTTATTTGAATATATTTCATCTTATATTCTATGGAGGAGGATCATTGAATGAATAGTAAGAGGCTGAGTAATAGGAATTCTTATTGTCAGGAAGTGTTTGATTATAATATGTATTTTTACACATTATATTAGGAATGGCCTAAAAGATCACGTCAATATACATTTAAAAATAACACTAAAGTAAAAGACACGATAAGATGAATACAAGTTTCATGTACAGCTTTAATTGAAACAAATTTCAAATAATGATACCAAATTGAGTAGAGATCAAGTAATTAAAACAATTCTGTATGCTGATGACAATCATCTTAGTAACATCTGAAGACGAATTACACAAAGCTTCTTATAAATTAAACAAAATAGCTCAGAAATATTACATGAAGATATCTACTTCAATAACAAAATCAATGGGGATTTTTGGTAAATATATACAAAGGGTCAAAATAGAAATAAATGGACATCAAATAGAACAAGTATCTAATTTTAACTATCTTTAAAACATAATTTCAGAAAATAAAAAATATATATATGTAATTAGAAAAATATAATACATTAAATGGTATAATAAAAATAAATTTTGGAAAATCAATGTCAACAGAAAACAAATTAAGATTACATAATATTATTTCGAAACTAGCACTTAAATATGGAAGTGAATCATATTTGAAGAGAAAAATTATACGCTCAGACCAGGACTTGAACCCGGGACCCTTGGTTTTCTAGTCCAAGTGCTCTACCATCTGAGCTACCTGAAGTTTGGGTCCTGAATCAGAGAGAGAAAAAGAAATTGGAAGCAGCATATAGGCTATGAGACTTTTGAGACACTTGGATTCACTAGGTTATATAATCAAATAAATATTAATATAACCAAATCTTCGTAAAAAAAGAAACCTTGGTTCAGCTTGCCCAGCTGATAGTACTTTGTGAGGGCCCCTTGCCAGGGTTACGGTGAAGACCTCAACGGCAGATACAGCAGAGGAGGAGTCCTTCGGTACGGTGTACCTGACGGAAGAGGCAACTCTACATCTACTGCCTTGTAGATTGACAAACGGACGGATGGGGTTCGTTAGTCCTGCAAGACAACCCACCTAGGAGAGACAACTCCGAAATAAAACGGGGCAAGCTGAGCTCTGTAGCTGGGTGTAGGCAATCGGCCTACGGAGGAAACCACGAATAATAAACCCGCCATGAAAACGGGCTAGCAACCCACTTCAAGATGTATCTTATACATTGCTCGCAGTCCCAAGGATCAAGCCTCGGATCAAAGACGGAAACAAAATACGACAAACGGTAGGTGCACATCCAATAATACGTCTTCCTCGAGGAGTGATTTTGGAAATAAACAGGACGTAAAATCCTACAAATTATGTTTAAGAAGAAGAAGAAGATATAACCAAATATCAACAAAATTTGAGTCAACTTGTTTTGAGAATGGAAAGGGGAAGATTACCCAAACTATCTCTACAATATCAACCACAGGGAAAGAGAGATTTGGGAAGGCCTTGAGTAAACTTCAGGCGATAGATCTTACTAAAATGTTCATGGTGATTTGAAGAGAAAAATTATACGCTCAGAGAAGGATTTGCGTTTAGATCGGTACTTGCTCAGGTAGCTCAGTTGGTAGAGCACTTGGTCTAGAGAACCAAGGGTCCCGGGTTCAAGTCCCGGTCTGAGCGTATAATTTTTCTCTTCAAATATGATTTATCCATCATTGAGATGTAAGAAATCAATAATAATAACATGGAAAAAGCCGTACTGGCTATAATGTATAATTCCCAAATATGTCTTCTTAATAAAGGAGCCCCCATTTGCAAGATAGAAGCATGGCTTCATAGCATTTGGTGGATGGGAATTACAATGTATATAGAGAAGGATTTGCGTTTAGATCGGTACTTGCTCAGATAGCTCAGTTGGTAGAGCACTTGGTCTAGAGAACCAAGGGTCCCGGGTTCAAGTCCCGGTCTGAGCGTATAATTTTTCTCTTCAAATATGATTTATCCATCATTGAGATGTAAGAAATCAATAATAATAACATGGAAAAAGCCGTACTGGCTATAATGTATAATTCCCAAATATGTCTTCTTAATAAAGGAGCCCCCATTTGCAAGATAGAAGCATGGCTTCATAGCATTTGGTGGATGGGAATTACAATGTATATAGAGAAGGATTTGCGTTTAGATCGGTACTTGCTCAGGTAGCTCAGTTGGTAGAGCACTTGGTCTAGAGAACCAAGGGTCCCGGGTTCAAGTCCCGGTCTGAGCGTATAATTTTTCTCTTCAAATATGATTTATCCATCATTGAGATGTAAGAAATCAATAATAATTTCATGGTGATGATGATGTATAGCTTTAAGATTCTGTTTAGGCAACATTTTCAGGTTAGGTTTTAATTTTTAGTTAAAGCTTGATTAGAATGACAATTACGAGTGCAATGCACAGCCTCATAAGAGATATTGTAACATAACATACAAATAACACAGCATCACGGGATATTTTTTTCTTATACTTAACGTAAACTACGAATTGCCGAATATATAATTTGTTATAGTGTAGTAATTTATACACTCAGTGGCAGTGCCTTCTGAAGGCATGAGGGACCATAATATCTGTCCAGTTGGGGAATCTAACAATGAGAATGCCACACATCTGTAATGTTCTGATAAGAGCAAGAGAAGGACATATTGTTCAAAAGTCAAAATAACCAGAGAAATAATACTTTATTTAATCGAAAAAGAATATTGAAATTATTTTTATTGTGGAAAGTGATTATATATTAGTGTAGGGCTATAATATTTGGTAGAACATTATTATACACATTTTGGTTGAGGTGTTTAAACCAAGAGTCATTTTATTTCCGAAGAATCAAATGTAACAGTAACTACATCGTGTACATCTTGGAACAAGAATGATATCAGTCTTGTTCACATTAAAGCTTAATTGTGAAAAAAGTCTAATAAAAAATTAAAAATTCGTTCGGAAGCAAAAATAGGGGTACTATGGTTACGCAAAATGTGAGGTAAAATGGTTAACAGAGACAGATTTTGTATTATTATAAACATTGCAGTTTTATGGTATAAATTGAAATAGTATTAGTAGTATGGCTTTGTATCCTTCAGTGAGACTTAGGTGTTCTCCTCCTATAGGGGAGAAATCCAACCATATTAATTTAGTTAGCTAATAGTTCAATATAAAACAAAGAGATAAAACTAATGGACAAATGTACACTTGTTTTCGTATAGATGTCATTGGGTGGCCCGGGGTCAGCGTTCCGATTCACAGTGACACATAGGAAACCAAGGTATTACTAGGATGGGAACATTTGGTTAATTTTGCAAAGAGGCCTTTTATTTCAGGCCTGTGGTTTTTTACGAGCATGAAAATCTTCAGACTCGAGACCCACAGCTTTAATTCCCTCCCGGAGGACTTTTCCTTGGATTTTTCCATCCTTTAAAATCCCATCGACCACGACCGGATTTGAATCCGCGAACCACGGGATAGAGGCAGCGTTTCCTAACCTTTTTCGACTCACGAACCTCTTTCACAACGATCTGAGTTGTGTGAACCACTGACTTTTAAATATAGCATACATACAGTAGACATTACAAAATTTAATTCGAAGCAAAAAATGAATAACCTTAAATTAACTTAGCCCTTAACGGTTAAAACCTAAAGCTACTCTAGTTACGGCTTAAAAGTTACACAACATGTAGGCATAGGTGTAGCGAAATCAAATGCATTCCTAACGTTGTTACATAACTGTAAATCAGGTATTCGCGGTAAATATTAATTTATTGTGGAAATAATGTTATAAATTCCCGATGTTACACTATACAACAACGGGCATTATAGGATTAGTTTAATTTTAAAATAATAATAATAATAATAATAATAATAATAATAATAATAATAATAATAATAATAATAATAATAATAATACTTACTCACTGGCACTATCGAACCCGTAGGTTCATGGCCGCGCGGACATAAGCTCTCCATACATCCCTATCCTGAGCTAATGCTTTCCAATCATTCCCTGTATAATCTACTTCCCTCAAATCATAGTTAATATTGTTCTCCCACCTCATTCTTGGTCTACCAACTGGGCGTTTTCCTTCTGGCTTTCCTACAAGAAGTTTCCATGCACGTCTTTCATTCCCATACGTGCAACATGTCCTGCCCATCGCAGTCTACGAGACAACTGCTCTTATTATATCTGGCTTCCTATAAAGACCATGTAGTTCATTGTTATGTAGTCTTCTCCATTCACCTGTCTGTTCATCTCTCTTTGGTCCAAAAATTTTCCTAAGAACTTTATTCTCAAATACTCGTAATCTCCTTTCCTCCCTTAAAGTAAGAGTCCATGTTTCGCACCATATAATATAACTGGTAGAATAATAGTTTTATATATTTTCAGCTTAACGTTTTTTGAAAGGAGTTGGGACATCAAAAGTCTCTGCAATGCATAATAGCATGCATTTCCAGAATTGAGCCTATGTATAATTTCTTTGTGCATCTCATTCCTATTTGTGATTATTGTTCCTAGGTATTTGAATTCAGCCACTTCCTCAAAATTTCCCTCATTTGTCATTAGCTACCCATTTCCATTATATACTGAATTTCTACTTGTGACCATATATTTAGTTTTACTGATATTTACTTCCAGTTCTAATTTCTTAGTGTTACTCAATAGTGTGTGCGTGTTGGCCTTTAGTATCTCCTCGCTATCGGCCAGTAGTACTACATCATCAGCATAAACTAACAGCTTATTAATACCATTGAGTTGTAAGCCTTCCTCATTCTCTAAAGATTTAATGGCATGCTCTAGTACAAAATTAAATAGTAGAGGAGATAGTGCATCTCCTTGCTTCAACCCATTCTGGATTTCAAAAGTGTCTGAAAACTGTTTGCCTACACGCACCCTACTCTTTGAGCCATTTAGACACATTCGTATAAGTCTAACTTTTTAGGAATTCCGAACTCCAGCAGGATACTATATAACTTCTCCCTCTTAATTGAATCATATGCTTTTTTGAAGTCTACGTATAGTTGATGAACAGTACCATTATATTCCCATTTCTTTTCTAAAATCTGTCTTATACTAAAAATCTGATCTGTTGTAGACCTGTTTCTTCTAAATGCACATTGATGATCTCCTAGAATGTCATCAGTATAGGGAGTAAGTCTGCTTACTAATATATTTGTTAGAATTTTGTACGACGTTGAAAGTAATGAGATGCCCCTGTAGTTGTTGCAATCAGTTTTATCTCCTTTCTTATAAATTGGTATGATAATTGATTCCTTCCATTCATCTGGAAGAGCTTCTTTTTCCCAAATCATACTAAGCAACCAGCGTATCTTGTCCATCAATTTTTCTCCCCCTGATTTTATCAGTTCTGCTGGGATCTCATCTGAACCTGATGCTTTATACATCTTCAATTTTTCAATTGCCATTTCAACCTCTAATGCACCTGGCTCTGCGACTAGCATTTCTGCTGTCTGTAAATTATCCTCCTCAATATCCTGTTCTGTATGTACATTTAATAGTTGATTAAAGTAACTTTTCCATCTATTTAATATACTCCTAGAATCTGCAATCATATCCCCATTTTCATTCCGAATTATGTTTGTTCTAGCCTGAAACCCTTTCTTCTCTATACTAATTCCCTGATATAATTCTCTAATTTTCCTATTTTTTGCATTCATTTCAAGATCATTAATCTTCTCTCTCAAATATTCCCTCTTTTTACTCTTTAGTAACTTGGTGGTTTCCCGTCTAACACTACCCAAGTGCTCTAAATTTACCTCATTTGGTTCGTGTAACCATTTCATTTTTGCTAGCTTTCTTTTCTTTACAATGTCGGCACATTCCTCAGCAAACCATTTCTTGTTTTGCCTCTTTTTTAAACAACCAATGCTTTCTGATGCTGACAATTTAATAGTATCTCTTATAGCCTCCCATTCTTTATTTATATCAGTTTCTTCTTCGTTTGTCACATTGTCATCACAAGATTCCAGTACTTCAAATCTATTAGCAATTTTTATTTGGAATTCTTGCCGCATTTAATCATTTTTCAAGTTTTTTAATTCAAATTTTACAGAATCATCTTTAGCGTTTGTTCCTCTCATAAGCGATAGCCGTTGTCTGATTTTCACTCTGACCAGATGATGATCCGGATTTCAGTCTGTCCCTCTAACTGATCTAACATCAATGATGCTACTGTGCCAGCGTTTATCCACTAATACATGATCTATCTGGTTCCGAGTTTCTCCATCTGGGGACGTCCAGGTGTATTTATGAATATCCTTATGCTGAAATGTTGTGCTCTTAACAATGAGATTCTTTGATGTGGCAAATGTGACTAATCTAATCCCGTTGTCGTTACTATCTTCATGAAGACTGAATTTGCCTATTGTTGGTTTGAATATATCTTCCTGCCCCACTTTTGCATTAAAGTCTCCTAAGACAAGTTTCATATGACATCGTGAAAGGCTATCAAATAAGCATTCTAATTCTTCATAGAACTCATCCTTGATCTGGTCATCTTTATCTTCTGTGGGAGCATGTACAATTATAAAATCATGTCGTTTACCCTTTAGAATTATGTATGATATCCTATCACTAACAAACTTAATATCTCGGATAGCGGATAGGATCCTCCTCCTGACTAAAAAACCCGTTCCAAATGCAGGTATTTCTGCACCCCCCGTAGTATAATGCAAAGCTTCCTGATTCTTGACTACCTTCTCCTGGCCACCTAACTTCCTGTAAAGCGACTATATCCAAGGGTGATTTATCTAATTCCCGCGTTAATATCTCTAGTGCCCCGCTATTGTATAAAGTCCTAACATTCCATGTTCCCAGGAACATGTCCCTGTGTTTGAGCCTTTGGCATGGGTTCCCTGAAGTAGTCCCCGCCCGGAGAACCGAATGGGGGACTATTTGACCTCCGGAAAATTTTACCCCAGATGAACCCATGTCCGCATTTCTTGACGGTTGTATTTTTACGGTGAAAGATCGTCACTCTTTCGCCCAAGGTACTTTTTTTGTCTGGCTTATCACCTTCGACCAGTCCGGCATGGGTAACCCTATCTGCAGCAATGCTACCGCCGGCATAGCTCTCAGGATCATTTAAGCACGCAAGCCACTCCACCACGACAAGGTAAAGATACCATGGAGGGAATAATAATAATAATAATAATAATAATAATAATAATAGTAATAATATTATTATTATAATTTATTATTGTTATTATTATTATTATAGTTTAGGAAGACCAAAGAAAAGATAGAAACAGCAGTTATTTGGAGCCGGAACAGGCTAGTAAATAAGCCTAAACCGTGAAGATTATTATTATTATTACTATTATCATAAAAATGCTACAGAAATCATGGAAACAATAGTAAACCTAACCTCGAAACCCGCCATAAAAAAGTTTTGGCGAACTCCTTGAAATATTTTGCGAGCCACATGTTGGGAAACGATGCACTAGACCACCGCTGCCGACTTATATTGAAATACTTCTTCTTCATTCATTAGGCTTATTTACTAGCCTGTTCCGACCTCAAATTGCTGCTATTTCCATCTTGTCTTTGGTCTTCCCAAACTTCTTCCTCGTGGTGAATAGCTGTATGCTGCTTTTGGTATTCTATTCTCAGTCATCCTTGCCAAGTGTTCTTTCCAGTTTGTTCTGTATTTCACTATTGTTGTGTTTAATTCCTCTACTTTTAGTTGTCTTATTTCTGTGTTATGTGTTTTGTCTGTTCTTTGATATCCTGCTATTGGTCTGAGGAATTTCATTACAGCAGCTTGTATTCTGACAAATTGTTGTGTTGTCACTGTCCATGTTTCGGATCCGTAAGTAACAATAGGCACTGACATTGTTTTGCATAATTTCATTATAGAGTCTTTCCTGGCTTTATTTTTCAAAGTTCTTTTTAGTGTTCTTGTTATTTAATTAAACTTATTTAGTTTATTATTTATATCTGTTTCCGCTTGGCATGGAGACCTTTTAAGTTGTGCTCCTTCGGTTTTCCGGATGGGATGGTGTCAATCATTGCCTCTTTCTTGGAGGAACGTCCGTTCGTAGTAAAGAAGGATAATGCACTATCAGAGTTTAAAGAGATGGAAGCGGGGGTGCCTTAGGGGTCCGTTTCATCTCCCATTTTGTATAACATTTTTACCGCCGATGTTCCAAGGAACCTGCAAGTACAGACGGCCCTGTACACAGACGATATAGCGATCTACTGTAACGGTAGATCGCTTAAAATGACAGTGAGGAAAGTGCAGAGAGCACTCCGGGATATTAAGGAGTGGGCGGACAGGTGGTGTTTTAAAATTGGACATGAAAATACACCAGCAATTGTCTTTAGTATCTGTAATAGTGTTGATGATATTGAATCGCTTTACTTTGATGACTCGCCCCTTCGATACCAGCCCACTGTTCAGTATCTTGGGGTGACATTTGATAGGAGGTTAACATGTTGATAAGATAAAGAGTAAATTTTATAAACGTTTTATGAAGATTAAGCCCATGTTGAGATCTCCCCCTATGCCTATTAAAAGTAGTATTCTGCTGTACATGGCTTGTCTAAGATCCTTGATTACCTATGCCTGTTCGGCGTGGTTAACCTTAGCGAAGAGCAGACTAAATCAACTACAGGTGCTTCAGAATAAATGCCTAAGATTCGCGGGTGGATTTCATCCATACGGATCTCGGAATTGATCGACTGCTGGACGTGATGTTCAAGCAAGCAAAAAGTATTATGACAGAGCACATAAAAGTGATAATAAAATTATAAGTAGCCTGGGAGCATATAATGAAAGATTGATATTTATTTGTATATTCATTGTCGCGGTGGACTAGTGGTTATGTTCCTTGTCTCTGGTCTCGAGGGTCGCGGGTTCAAACCCGGCCGGGGTCAAGGATTTTTTTAGGATGAAAAAATCCAAGGAGAAAGTACTCCGGAAGGGACTTTAAGCCGTGGGTCCCGAGTGTGAAGATTTTCAGGCTCGTAAAAGATCCTTAAGCCTGAATGAAAAGACCTCTAAGTAAAATTTACCGAATTTTCCCGTCCTAGTACTACCTTGGTTTCCTAGATGTCAGTATGAGGCGGAACGCTGACCACGGACCACTCAAATTACATCTGCACGAAAACAAGTGTAACTAAATTAGTATGGTTCAAATTCTTCCCTATAGGGAGAGAGCGCCTAAATCTCTGTTAAGGGAAACATGGGCTTACAAGATACAAGAAGATATACATTGTATGTAGTATACATAGAGGGCAGTGGTTTTACTTCCCACACGCGTTTTGTAATATGTAATATTACAGTATAGTTATTTAATACAGTATAGTTACATAGGTTGGCAACCCCGAAATGTAGGGAGTTGAACTTTCAATCATGGTCACCATTGCTGTAAGTACGACAAAACGCACTATCGTGCAAAAAATATTCTTGAGGTCTGGTATTATTTTTCTTTAAGTATCTCACGCCTGGATCTAAATCTGTACACAGGCTACCTAAGACATGAGTGTAGTTGGAATTCCCAGCAACATCATCAGAATGAAGTAAAAATAATAATCTATACACTCTTATGATTAGAAGGGTTCTGTAGAGACGTGTAGTATTGAGCTTCTAAGAATTTTTGATTGTAGGGGAAGGAAATAGTGCACGCAATGTGAGGGAGTGAGTTGAACAAGCCGCAATAAAAGACACGCTAACTTAAAGTTCACGCAGACTTCTTTCAACTTTCAAGTTCAGGGTAACAAACACACTGCACACATGATCAATTAATGGGCAAACTTTTTACTTGTGAATAAAAAATGTTCAATAATGGAATCTCAATTTTGTTTTACACTGAAAAGTCGTATTTGCAACAATTCAACTATAAAATATTCCAAACTCAAAGAGAATTAAAAATACGGGTCTAGGAATATTAGTAATTTGATGATTTGGAAGTTGTGATTGTATCTTTTATAATATAAACAATCATGCTTATGTTATCTCGGTGACTAAAACTGATTTCGTTAACCTCTAATCTACCACGAACTATTTTATGAAAAGTTTCACAACTTCTAGATTCATAAATACGGCGATATTCAGAGAATCGCTTCTGGCAGCACAGTTTTACATTTTTCTTTGTAAAAAAATGCATGTAAAAAGTTTACAGAAGTTTATGGTCCTGTGCAATTACATCATTATCTACAGCCATTAAGTTAAGATACCCCGAACGGATTTCAACTCGCGGAGCTCAATCCAGAGGCGAGCATGGTAACCACTAGTACAGCAGACCTAGGCTCAAATAGACTCCTAATTGGTGCAAATTCACTTACAGTAGATATTATGGTATATAACATGGATTTTCAGGATGATGAAATAGTTAATAGGCACTCTTGCGGCATTATTGTATCACATGCTGTAGCACGATGAGGAGTGAAAGAGGAGCGTAAAGACTTATTGTAGGAAATCCAGAAGAAGCGCCCAATACATAGGGCAATAACGAGGTAGGAGAATAACATTAACAACGTTTTGAGGGAGGTGAATTACACAGGGGATGATTTGGATATATTAAGGACAGGTATGTATGGAAACTGGTGTCCGCGCGACCATGAACCCCGGGTTCGATACTGCCAGTGAGATAGTTGTATAGTTTTTAAAATATGATACATTCATTTTATAAATGGAGGTTTCCAAAATTATAAAAGGAAAATAACTCTGATATTTAATTTACTAAATTCGAAAATTGTATTTAATATCATGAAACGATATTTAAAAAAAACAAAATGTTGTATTGTGGCAGTCTTCTTCAACAAATTATATTTGTATAAATTATTCAGCTAGGACTTTAGGAACCGGTTTCATTTTCAAAGCTATTAAAATTATCATGAAACAAGTTACCAGCGCTTACATTCGAAAAAAAAAATACAGTATGCTTGTATACCTTATAACTGTAGGCCTTACTAGTGTATACAGATTGCATGTTAGTAATAAGTTAATGTCAAATATCATTACACGAGGAGCGATATAAAATATTTGAATCCCAGCAAAAACATGAACATTCAGATCTCGAATAATTTTGGTAAACCTTAATCCACGCTCAAGAGGTCACACTTTTATATTTTAGCTTTATTCACCTAAACTGTATTTTTGAATTCTCTTGGTCCCGTAATACTGGGTAATATGATACGTGTAAATGTTCATAGACTTCGATATTCATAATTTTGAATTATTTTCTTTCATAATTTTCAGTCAGCAGCATGATATTCTTGAATTACTCTTTATTTGGACTATGTTCAAATTCATTTAAACTATAGGAGAAAACCGACTGCACGACGCGACAGAAAGATACGATCCAAAAAATCTTTAATCCTAATCTGCAACCAAGCATGAAATAAAATATTTTTATAAATAATAATAAAATTACCTGCTCAAGCAATATATCTTCAAAAAATAGCTAATGATGCCTCTAACTGCTAGATTTATATTACTACATACCTATTACTTTCTTGTGAATGGAGAAGTTAAGAATATCCTTGCTTGTTCAAATGTTGAGTTAATAACAAATTTCTAATCGCACATTGAACTGTATAAACGCCACCAAAGAGAAATTGTGACAAAATACAAAATAAAAGGAGTAAATAAAAGTTACATTTTCATTAAAAGAAAACCTTAAAATAGTTTCCAATGCAAAGAAGAGAATGATTGTGACTTGACAATTTTCTTCATGAATAGATTTTTATTTCTTGAAATGTACATATATTTCCGGTTTTAACAATGTTAATACTCTTTCCAGCACCGATGATTTCTCTTCAATTTCGCTTTATAATTTTCCTCCATTCGTCTCTATTATAACACATTTCTTCCTCTATTTCCCAGTCCTTCAAAGTTTCTCTAATCCCTTGGATTCACGTGAGATTTGGTCGTCCTTTCCTTCTCGTTCCTGATGGTGTTCATTCCATTATTTTCTTCGGTAATCTTTCATCCTCCATTCGCCTAATATGTCCGTACCGTTTCAGTTGCTTTTCTTGGACTATTTAACTCATGCCCCACATGGGAGTCCATGACCAATCACATTTCAATGATTTTTCTATTTACAACCAATCACAGTCGTGTTTAGCCTAGAATTTACCAACTAAAGTTTATCGTAATAAAGAAAGCACCTCCTTTTTAACATTCTGAATAGGCATTATTTTGCAGTTACTGACTCTCTAAGAAATACGGCTACCAGATTATATATATATATATATATATATATATATATATGAAAGTCAACAGAAAGCGCATGCGAGAGATAATATAAAAACATTTGTAACAATTGATTATACCACAAAAAAACCAGTGTTTGGACTTTCTTAAACGAATTATTTTCCAGGAAATGACGTTGCAGAAAAATATAATTGACATATTTACATCATAGGACATCAGAAACCTATAATGGTGGCTATAAATTTCTCCACTAGGGTGCATTCTTACAACATTGCGATCCTTTGGCGATAAATAATATTATGATCTGGTTGCAGTGATGAACAAAATAAGCAAATGAAGCGTACCTATCGTTTCTCATTTGTTTTCAAATATCGCCGTTTACATTAAATATATAAATATTTTTAAATAACCATAGTTAAATAATGATTTGTGAGTAAACAGCTTAATTTTATTCGTTAAATAGTCCTAACAAATGCCACTCTTGATTTACAAATTCTCTGGATAAATTCACTCCTCACTTCGTGGGTCGAGAATTTATCGATAATTTGGAAATCACTCGTGGCATTACTTATGATAAATTTTAACATTGAGTTTTGTACATTCATGTTCTCTTTTATAATTTCATTTCTAATTTTTTCTATCCTTGATATCCAAGCAGATCTTCTCCAATAGTCCATTTCTGCTATCATTAATTTTCTTTTCATCTGATAATTTATAGTCCAAACCTCTGAACCATAAGTCATAATACTTCTAACTATAGTTTTAAAAATTTTGACTTTAGTTTCTTTTTTGATATGTTTATCCCATAATATTCCATTCAGGGCAGATATTACATATTTTCCTGAGTTTATCTTTGATCTTATTTCCTTTTCCTGCTTCCCAACTTCTGTAATTTTTACTCCTAAATATTTGTATTCCTCTATGTATTTAATTACCCCAATTTCATCTTCCAGTATTAAATCTTGATGAACGTCTCCTATGGCCATATACTTCGTTTTTTTCAATATTCACCATTAGTCCCCATTTATTATATCCTTGAATCAATTTTCGGGTAATATATTCAATGTCCTCATACTCTTGTGCCAAAATAAGTTGATCATCCGCAAATTGGAGGGAATACATTGTTGATTCGTAATCTAACTCCGCCATGGCCGGTCCCAAGAACGGATGAGAAAGGGAGTAATAACCTCATTAAAAAACCAGGGTTCAGTTGGCTCAGACTGATAGCACCCTGTATGGGTCCCTAGCCAGAGTTACGGTGAAGACCTCAAAGGCAGAGTCGGCGCAGAAGGAGTCCTTCAAGACGGCGGATCTGGCAACCTTATCTCTAAGGGAAATAGAGAGAAACGCTGCCTTGCGGTGAAGAGGCATCTTCAAAGGCTATGGGAAGAAAACCCAAACAGAACATTTCCTGGTCCTCCAGGTTGGGGGTTGATGCGACGGACTAACTGCCCGTACATTGAAAAAAAAATGTTAAAAAACCCAATGATTTACAGCCGGACAGATTCATATATATTTTTTAAAATAATTTCATTAATTCTCAAAATGTTACTTGTACCACTGATGCCTTCGTTCATCATACATCCTATTAACCAACTCATTGGAACTATAAAACTAATAGCTAATGTTTTCCAACCATCTCATTCTTAGCCTTACTGGATGTTTTCCCCATCTGTTTAACCTAAAATAAATGTCTATACCCCTCTTTCATTTCCCATTCGTGTCATGTCTTACTCATTGCAGTTTACGAGACTTAGGCTAGCTATGGTGATCTTGACATCCTGAACAAAAGAGAAGAAAACAGCAACATTTATCACACTATCTACAGAAAACCTACCCACAAAGACAGGTATCTTCATAAAACCTTGAATCATCGCCCTAAACAAAAATTTGGAATCATCAATTCATTGACAGATCGAGCCAAGGAACTTTGTCATCTGGATTTATTAAAAACGAAACTTCAACACCTCCATACGGTATTCACAGCCAATGCATATACCAGGAAAGAAATCAACCGAGCTAATCATCCCAGATAATACAACAGCAGCAAGGAATCAGAAGAAAAAACTTCAACCAGGGCATTTTTACCGTTCCTTAAGAATGTAACGGGCCGCATTGGAAAACTACTAAAGAAAGAAGACATAAAGACAATATACAGACCTACCAAGAAAATCAAGAACCTTCTCAGACCTCTAAAGGATCATCTCTATCCCCATCAGATAGCAGGCATATACAGGATATCATGCAGTTGTGGAAAAGTGTATATAGGCACCACCAAACGCAGCATCGCAACCAGACTTAAGGAGCATGAAAGATACAGTCGTCTTAAACAAATGGATAAGTCAGCAGTAGCAGAAACACTCTTTACTTGATGGCGCATAGTACAGTACCAGAATGCTGACATATTATCTAACGGCACAC
Organism: Diploptera punctata; assembly: GCA_030220185.1. Lineage (NCBI taxonomy): Eukaryota > Metazoa > Arthropoda > Insecta > Blattodea > Blaberidae > Diploptera > Diploptera punctata. The sequence goes on along the minus strand of JASPKZ010005680.1, from coordinate 558,569 downwards.
ACAATTTTACACGTCTACAACGAGAAGCCATCGAAATATTCAAGCATAAAAAGAGTTTCAATAGAAAAGAAGAATCATTAAAAGTCAATAAAGTATGGATACCGGTTCTAAAAAACGCAGAATGCAAACCTCTACAAGTACAGTCGACTAGACCATCAAACAGCAATATCATTGGAGCAATGGAAGTCCCTATCGCTGACCAATCAGAAGGCAGATATAAGTTACGAACAAATCGCGGTGAACGTATAAATAGGACAGACAGTGGACAGAATCAATAGCTGACACTCTTGAGCTTGCGGTTAGACCCAACGACCACGACTCGTATGACGAGGACTGGATTTATGGGGTCGAACACCAGGCGGAGCGGATCTCTGAGGCTACCCCAAAGGATAAACTACGACTTACTTCCTTTAATGAAGTAGAGAAATTAATTAAGGCCCTCCCTAAAGGGAAAACGCCGGAGATTAATGGCATTACCAACGAGATGATTAGGCACCTCCCCCGGATATTATAAGATACCTGGTCGGTATTTTTAACAGAGCAATTAGTATGACCTATTTCCCAACCAGTTGGAAAATAGCAAAAATTATAACTCTCCCCAAAACGGGGAAGGATCCAATTTTTACTCAAAATAGAAGATCAATCAGTCCGATGAGCAATCTAGGAAAACTGTTCGAAATAATAATACTCAGCAGACTGATGGAAATGACGACCGACCGAGGTGTCATACCGGACGAGCAGTTTGGCTTCATGCCGGGACGTTCAACAACACTGCAGCTGACACGATTATCAGAATATGTAATTTCAGGATTTAATAATAAGGAAAAAACGGTTGTAGTGTTTTTGGACGTCCAGGAAGCCTACGATTCAGCTTGGCATGGAGGCCTTTTGTTTAAGTTATGCTCGATCGGTTTTCCGGATGGGATGGTGCCTCTTTCTCAGAGGAACGTCAGTTCATAGTAAAGGAGGATAACGCACTATCAGAGTTTAAAGAGATGGAAGCGGGGGTTCCTCAGGGGTCCGTTTTATCTCCCATTTTGTATAACTTTTTACCGCTGATATTCCAAGGAACCTGCAAGTACAGACGGCCCTGTACACAGACGATATAGCGATCTACTGTAAAGGTAGATCGCTTAAAATGACAGTGAGGAAAGTGCAGAGAGCACTCCGGGATATTAAGGAGTGGGCGGACAGGTGGCGTTTTAAAATCGGACATGAAGACACAAGTGATTGTCTTTAGTATCTGTAATAGTGTTGATAATATTGAATCGCTTTACTTTGATGACTCGCCCCTCCGATACCAGCCCACTGTTCAGTATCTTGGGGTGAGATTTGATAGGAGATTAACATGGGCTTCACATGTTGATAAGATAAAGAGTCAATTTTGTAAACGTTTTATGAAGATTAAGCCCATGTTGAGATCTCACTCTATGTCTATTAAAACAAGGATTCTGCTGTACAGGGTCTCTCTAAGATCCTTGATTACCTATGCCTGTTCGGCGAGGTTAACCTTAGCGAAGAGCAGAATAAATCAACTACAGGTGCTTCAGAATAAATGCCTAAGATTCGCGGGTCATTACCCTTTATTGACTAGGGTGGATTTCATCCATACGGATCTGGGCATTGATCGCCTCCTGAACGTGATGGTCAAGCAAGCAAAAAGTATGTATAACAGAGCACATAAAAGTAACAATAAAATTATAAGTAGCCTGGGCGCATATAATGAAAGATTGCCAACTAAATATAAGTTACCCAAGCACAATTTGAAGCAATATGAGTTATATGCCCCTAGGCTGTAACCTCAGACGTTTTTCTAAATTGTAGCTACCATCGCGTTCAGGAGATGAAATCAAGGCGGAAATCACCGGTATCCTGAGGCACCTGTGGTACGATTGTGATTGAGAAAATTGCCAGTCTCAAGACAACCCTTGAGGATGCCAGACGCAGTCTCTAGAGAAACGTCGGGGGAACTATAAGCCTCACGACCACGGCCTACAGCCCGAAAATCTTCTTCAAGATCATCATAGCAACTCCGGCCGTGAAAGTCTACGTCAATACCTTAGGCTAACTGTTCCTATTGTGTCTGAATTCCCACAATGTTAATTTGGCTCACTGGTACATAGACTTCTCTATTCACCTGTCTGTTCATCTTTCTTTGGTCAAAATATTTTTCCAAGAACTATTCTCAAATAATCATAATCTTTTACGGTACCTTGAAGTAAGAGACAATGCTTCGTATCCTTATAATATAACCGGCAGAATAACTTTTTATGTAATTTCAGTTTAACGTTTTTGAGAGAAATTGAAATGATGGCTTCCCTATAATGCATAATAGCATGTTTCTAGAGTTGATCCTCTGTTTCATTTCTTTCTGCATGCCATTCCTCTTTTAATTATATTGGTAGGTATTTGAATTCAGCTAAGTCTTCAAAATGTCCCCTCATTTGTATGTAAATGTTGATTTCCATTATATAATGTATGTATACATATGACGACATATTTAGTTTTATTGATAAACAGGTGTGTTATGATTTAATTTGTTTAGTCTACATTTAATTTAAATTGAATTGGGGAAAGGCTCCACAATTTACCATCCAAAATAATAAAAATAAGTGTACGAACGAAACATGTGTGTTTCAATAATTTGCTTAGCCTAACAATGTTTGATTTTCCTGTACAATCAAAGAGTTACTCGAATCCAAACATTGTATATGTGACAACGAATTTTATTTTGAAACACATTTTAACTTATGGAGCGAATTTATGTCAACAATTTAAGTGCAATGATCCATATAATCACGTTTTTCTCCATTTTTTCTGTGATAAAATATTTACATTGTATTTTCAAAATGACATTTGAACTATACTCTATCGTCACATGTCATGCGACATTGCGTCAAACATTACCAGCGATCCTTTGATCTACTGTGACCCAGATCCGCGCGCAAACATTTATAATTCACTGTGATTGAAAAATTTAATTTTGAGTAAAAGCCGGTAAAACATTCTAAAAACAGCCGAGAGAATGTTACATCATCCTCAAAATTAGTTTGAATTAATCACCAACTGAATAAAAAATATGCCTATCTCTATTACATTTTTAATACTTTTTAAATTATATATAGGCCTACTTAATGTTTCAAAATTCAATGGATATTTAAACTATTGTTGTATAACCGGAAAAGTTGCCCTTATGTTAATAATAATTTGGGGATTCTTTTTATTTAACTTTTAATTTGAATAATGATTTAAATAATTTGGAACTAAATATTATTTATTTTATAATGTTAAAATATAATAGATGATATTTGTAAAATCAATGTGAAATGTAACAATGATTACGTCACATATATTGTTATGGTAAACAATAGATGCTGAATTCACAGACAAATGATTACGACAAAAGAATGTTCAAATAATGTGGGCTTAAGTCGACCGAACATTAATAAAAATATGATTGGATATTGAGAAATGAAGGTGAGAGAATCGTGGTCTCTCTTGATGAGGTTATTACCAATCAGAAACTGACAAATTATGATCTGCAACAAGAAAGAAGAGAGATGGCTACAAAAATATGATAACTATAGACGGCATTGAATATTATCCTAATTAAAGTTTATATAACTTAAGTGTTTATTGAAATATATTAAAATATGTAGAAGAAAAACAAAAAAATTACGTGAGTCTAGTGACTTAATTTCATATAATAAATAGTTTAAGAGTGGCGTAATTTTTATAATAAATAAAAATTGCATATAAAAAGTTGTATATGACTATTAAAGTAATTCGAAAGAATAATTAAATATTATTAAAATAATATAAAAGTGAGAAAATCCTTATATAATTAAAGAACATTTATTTAAGAATTTAATACAATTAAAAATAAAATTGTGAACACGACCAATTTGAAGATATATTAAATCAATAGTCATCAGATTAAATTAACGAAATAATAATATAAAGTTTCATCTTTATTGGTAAATATTATTTAATAAAGAATGTATAGAAGAAGTGAATGTTTTATTTAATAAAAAATGTTATTACTCACCAAAATTGTGATAAGTAACGGCAGCTCCCTCGAGAAAGTGATACATGCCGGTGCAACTAAATAATTGAACGATGGAATATCTAATAAAAAAATGAGTATTACTCAAGTACCCCCGTTGCAATTGCAATGTGGAGAAATAAGGTCAATTATACATTCTAAAGAAATTTCATTCATGAAAAAACAGCCCGCTGCGCCTAAGGCAAGGCTTTACCACTTGACCAAAGCGATGAACACACAGTCCATAATCATTTGTCCGTCGCCGTGGCGTAGTCGGTAGTCCCTACCTTCCACTCCGGCGACCCGGGTTCGATTCTCGGCGGGGTAGGGGATTTTAAATCTCCTTCTTGGGGCTGGGTGTGTCTCCTGTCCTTGTGTCAATATGTGAGAATAAAATAAAGTTAACAAAAAGGTAAAAACAATAAAGTAAAACAAGAAGGAAAAACAGTGTAAACGAAAAGGAGAAAAAAAAAGAGAATAGACGTATCTTTTAATATGATTTCATAATTCACAAGTATAATTTATGGTGTAATGCCATAGAGTAGTAGTTTAAGCCAATACGTTACAAGTTAGAAGATCGATGGTTCGAGTCTTGATGGGAACAGGGTTATTAATCTGGTCGAAATATTCTGGCGGAATGTTGGCCCTGTTGTTGACTAAACCTCTAACGGGAATGAGTGCCAAACGTATGTGTTGGTGGTAAAGATGACCGTCAAGCAGGGTTTGACAATCCGATTAACTCGCACCAAAAGTCTAAGAAGGTGAGAATCTTAACTTCATACTAATTCAAGGACCTTCTACGGCCTGTAGTGGGAACAATTCACCTTTACCAGTACATCATGTAAGTGATGTATTCTCTTGCTCTCTTTCCCTATCCAAGGAATAGCAGAAGGTGGAGTTGAAAGTCCCAGTCTTAAAGATTATGCCTTTCTCCAGGGCACGTAAAAATAATTAAGATAATCAAGAAAACATAATAAATAACACTGATAATCGATACATTATAAATGTTCTTACATATTTTTACATGTTATTACGAAACATTCATGTTCGTAATTTTCTGCAGGCAGTAGGTTAAAGTTTATTTCTGATATATGAAGCCTTCAAAAAGCAATCATTCATCAGATGCCACATAAAATTTTCCTGTGAATTTCTAAAGACACCGCTGGTAAGACATGAAAAGTTTATTACTCATTCCAGACAAATGGCGAAGCTTTCTCCAGTCTGTTCCATGAAACAGAGTTATTTGTGGAACTATTCATTGCACGCTAACCAGACACTGATAAGATCTGCAAATTAGTAACAGAATATGTTCTTTAATCTACTTTCATACATACCATATTATAGTATGTAAAACTTATATTTAAACATAGTATAACTACAATATATACGTAATGCTGAACCAAATTAATTCTTCAATAGAATAAATACGTTGACTACATAATACAGTGGACACGCCGAAGCGTAGTGGTTAGCCCAATACAAACCGTAAGGTCGAGGGTTCGAGTCCCGGTAGGGTCAGATTTTTAAACTGACCCAAAACTTCGGGAGGCACTATAGACCTGGGGTCAACTGAGCCTCTAATGGAAATTAGTACCAGATGCTTTTTCTTGGGGAGGGGATGGCAGCCGCCACGCAGGACTGACATCAAGTGCCTATTGTCTAGAAAAGGTGGGAACCGTAATCCTTAAATTGGCAAAACATTAATTTATAGTGTCAGTTATTTAAATGTGACGGACCGCACTAAAAACAAAATCATACACGATGTTATTATGTCTATTGTGTAATTCTTCCGTTTCATTAATTATATTAAATAAATCTAACCAATTAATGCGTCCTATATGATACATTGTCAATTTAAAGGTCCTCTTACCCCATAGGTCTCCTAAGGCCATTTGTGGATCACTTTATCTTTTACATAATATAGCATTTATTATATACGTGTTGCTATCAGAAGGATAATGACAGATGCCAGTTTTACAGGCAATTTTAACCAGGAAAAATAAAGGGATTTTTTTTGTTCTCATTTGGAACATGATTCATTCTATGTCAAGATTGAATTGTTTGAATTAACTAAATTCATTGAACTAAACTGATTATGTTTACGCATGGAGGAGTAATTGAAGGGCATCAAAGAAAAGAATGTCACAGCTACTGTAAATGAAAACTGGCTACAGGGAATTGGATTAAGAGTGACAGAAAATCAATGGCACTATTCACCGGTTACGATGCCAAATCTCAGGATGACCTCGGGCACTGTGCCAAGTTGTTGCACCTCCCCCACAGTCTGACTCAAGTTATCATTTTGCATTCAGTAATTCCCCAAGTGAACATCTTTAACATATCACGTGCTTCCCTCTAAATTTACTGACAATTCTCGTATGTAACATATTCGTACTTTGCTATGAACTAGACATTGGATTAGGTCTTCTATGACCTGTTCCACAGTGAATCTTACAGAGGTTCTTGTTCTTGCCATGTTTTTCAAGATCATCCCAAGTCTATATTCCCTGTAAGTTTATACTTTTAATCTAATTTTGGTACAAGGTTTGGTGTGATTTTTTTGTGTTGAGTAATTTTTGTAGATACAATGTTGTCATCTACTATATCATAAAATTTTCTTCTATATGTAGGTTTAGGTTTTCTATGATCTGTTTCACTGTAGATCTTGTAGAGGTTCTTGTCCTTGCTATGCTCTTTATGGTTAGCCAATGCCTACTTTACCCTAAGTTTATATTTTTAATCCAATTTATGTTCACGGTTTGGTGTGATTTTTTTTTGTGTGTGGAGTCATTTTTGCAGATACAATATAGTCATCATATATATAAAAATTAATGTTTGTTTGCTTGTATATTTATTTGTTCGTACTTTATGCGCGGCTATACCGTTGATCCGATTGTGATGGGTTTTTTGCAAAATGTTCAGGAGATTCCCGGGATGAACATAGGCTATAAGAGAGTTGTGATACTCAACTCCTACAACCTTACAAATCGCCCATTGTAGTGGAAAACGTGAAAAAAGTAGCTTTTTGGACGCTTCATTGACTTACGCTGCCTAAACCATAACAAATACACAAAATTAATGTACACAGAATTGACTATCTCAAAATGCTCTACAAAAAAGTCCGCGACAGCATAAGTTTATCTCTTACGGATAACTCACAATAACCATTTTTGTCTTTCATTGATACCAAGAGTCTCGCGCCGTAGCCGAGTGGTTAAGGCAAGAAGTTTTGGCACAGAACTACGGGACTTACGCTGGTTCGAGTCTCTATGGAGGAAGACATTTTTCTCATGGAATTTCGGCCAGTATGGGAATGGTGCACAGTGGGTCAGAAATGAAATCTAGCTGGGGGAAAAAAAAAACTTTTGACTCACTCTCATCAATTTATCTTTTTTTTTCACTCTAATATAATTGTAGTTCCGCGCCGTAACCGAGCGGTTAAGGTAGGAAGCCTTGGCGCAGAGCTACGGGACTTGCGCTGGTTCGAGTCCCCATGGGGGAAGAAATTTTCTCATGGTATTTCGGCCAGTATGGGACCGGTGCCCACCCAGCAACGTGAGGCAATTGGGTAGCTACAATAAGTAGCGGCTCCAGGTTGAGGAACCAGCTATAACGGCTGGGGGACTCGACATGCTAACCACATGTCACCCCTACACTGGCTGTTGATCATCTACCTCTGTGATTGACACATGTGGATGTGAAGGGCCAGCAGCCGGCTGGTAAAAGTGCAACCGCTGATAAGTGGAAAGACCCTCAATCGGAAATCGGATAAAATTGTTATATGACGGTTCTTAACTTATCTGCAAAGGAGGGTACAATTCTAATGTTTATTAAGACAATACAAACATCGGAAGTTGCCGATGGTTAAGAACTCATCTGGTCTATATCCCCAGTTGCGTTATTAGCGTTGTGTGTTCAAGTTCAGTGAGCCTTTCTTCTTATTCTATATGGATACTTCACCTCCAGGTTGTAATTTTATTGATATATTTAATGTGTTTCTATATAACCAGGTATTATGTTAAATACATGTGGAATCATACCTTCCAAGCACTAAAAAATTTACACAATCATCTTATTTTAAATTGAGCTACAAAGCAGTGGCGGTTCCAGGGAGGGGACCATGGCCCCCCGAGAAATTTTTAAAGATAAATTATGATTCTAATTAACGAACTATTATCGTACACTTAAAAAATCAATTAACTTCGGTGTATTAAGTAGCAAAGAGCGTTGCTGACCGGTCTGTATGTGTATTTGTCACTGAACCTCTCCTAAACGACTGGACCGATTTTGATTACATTTTTGTGTGTGTCTGTTTGAGTCCCTAAAGCCATTAGTTATAGGAGTTCACCTGAAGTAAACATTGAAAAATCGCTCTAGCGGTCACATTTTTCGACGTTTCACAACTCAACATTGTCCAAAAATGAGCGAAATTCCGACAATTAGAAGTGGAGGTTTACTTGAAATCCGAAATTAAAAACTCCTGTATATCGACTGGACCGATTTGGATGGTTTTTTTTCTGTGTGTTTGAGTGGGTCCCTGGATGGTTTAGATTCACAATTGGACTTGGTACGTGGCGCGGCGATCGGGTTATAGAATTTTTTATGTCAGATGCGTAGTCCTCTGCATTATCGTTATGTTCCGACATAACTATGTGACGTCATCATTCACACTTCTTGAGCCACAACAGAAGGCTATAAGAGGTTGTCTTGCGAACTTATTTAATAATATCTAATTATGTCCTAATTGCTGAATTTTATGGTAAAAAAGTAACATATTTTTATCGTCCGCCCAGGACATGAGAATTGAACGTTCGGGCAGGACAACGTCTGCCGGGTACGCTAGTCTAGTATATAATCTGATTTTCGTTTCTCCCAGCTATCTACATTCAATATTGTAAAGGAACATCATTTGTGCCTTTTCTATATTCTGAACATCCTTTTTGTTATTGATCCAAGTTTCTCTACCATAGAGGAATATAGGGTTCGAAATAATGTAAAGGAACATCATTTGTGCCTTTTCTATATTCTGAACATCCTTTTTGTTATTGATCCAAGTTTCTCTACCATAGAGGAATATAGGGTTCGAAATAATGTAAAGGAACATCATTTGTGCCTTTTCTATATTCTGAACATCCTTTTTGTTATTGATCCAAGTTCTCTACCATAGAGGAATATAGGGTTCGAAATAATGTAAAGGAACATCATTTGTGCCTTTTCTATATTCTGAACATCCTTTTTGTTATTGATCCAAGTTTTCTCTACCATAGAGGAATATAGGGTTCGAAATAATGTAAAGGAACATCATTTGTGCCTTTTCTATATTCTGAACATCCTTTTTGTTATTGATCCAAGTTTCTCTACCATAGAGGAATATAGGGTTCGAAATAATGTAAAGGAACATCATTTGTGCCTTTTCTATATTCTGAACATCCTTTTTGTTATTGATCCAAGTTTCTCTACCATAGAGGAATATAGGGTTCGAAATAATGTAAAGGAACATCATTTGTGCCTTTTCTATATTCTGAACATCCTTTTTGTTATTGATCCAAGTTTCTCTACCATAGAGGAATATAGGGTTCGAAATAATGTAAAGGAACATCATTTGTGCCTTTTCTATATTCTGAACATCCTTTTTGTTATTGATCCAAGTTTCTCTACCATAGAGGAATATAGGGTTCGAAATAATGTAAAGGAACATCATTTGTGCCTTTTCTATATTCTGAACATCCTTTTGTTATTGATCCAAGTTTCTCTACCATAGAGGAAATAGGGTTCGAAATAATGTAAAGGAACATCATTTGTGCCTTTTCTATATTCTGAACATCCTTTTTGTTATTGATCCAAGTTTCTCTACCATAGAGGAATATAGGGTTCGAAATAATGTAAAGGAACATCATTTGTGCCTTTTCTATATTCTGAACATCCTTTTTGTTATTGATCCAAGTTTCTCTACCATAGAGGAATATAGGGTTCGAAATAATGTAAAGGAACATCATTTGTGCCTTTTCTATATTCTGAACATCCTTTTTGTTATTGATCCAAGTTTCTCTACCATAGAGGAATATAGGGTTCGAAATAATGTAAAGGAACATCATTTGTGCCTTTTCTATATTCTGAACATCCTTTTTGTTATTGATCCAAGTTTCTCTACCATAGAGGAATATAGGGTTCGAAATAATGTAAAGGAACATCATTTGTGCCTTTTCTATATTCTGAACATCCTTTTTGTTATTGATCCAAGTTTCTCTACCATAGAGGAATATAGGGTTCGAAATAATGTAAAGGAACATCATTTGTGCCTTTTCTATATTCTGAACATCCTTTTTGTTATTGATCCAAGTTTCTCTACGATAGAGGAATATAGGGTTCGAAATAATGTAAAGGAACATCATTTGTGCCTTTTCTATATTCTGAACATCCTTTTTGTTATTGATCCAAGTTTCTCTACCATAGAGGAATATAGGGTTCGAAATAATGTAAAGGAACATCATTTGTGCCTTTCTATATTCTGAACATCCTTTTTGTTATTGATCCAAGTTTCTCTACCATAGAGGAATATAGGGTTCGAAATAATGTAAAGGAACATCATTTGTGCCTTTTCTATATTCTGAACATCCTTTTTGTTATTGATCCAAGTTTCTCTACCATAGAGGAATATAGGGTTCGAAATAATGTAAAGGAACATCATTTGTGCCTTTTCTATATTCTGAACATCCTTTTTGTTATTGATCCAAGTTTCTCTACCATAGAGGAATATAGGGTTCGAAATAATGTAAAGGAACATCATTTGTGCCTTTTCTATATTCTGAACATCCTTTTTGTTATTGATCCAAGTTTCTCTACCATAGAGGAATATAGGGTTCGAAATAATGTAAAGGAACATCATTTGTGCCTTTTCTATATTCTGAACATCCTTTTTGTTATTGATCCAAGTTTCTCTACCATAGAGGAATATAGGGTTCGAAATAATGTAAAGGAACATCATTTGTGCCTTTTCTAATTCTGAACATCCTTTTTGTTATTGATCCAAGTTTCTCTACCATAGAGGAATATAGGGTTCGAAATAATGTAAAGGAACATCATTTGTGCCTTTTCTATATTCTGAACATCCTTTTTGTTATTGATCCAAGTTCTCTACCATAGAGGAATATAGGGTTCGAAATAATGTAAAGGAACATCATTTGTGCCTTTTCTATATTCTGAACATCCTTTTTGTTATTGATCCAAGTTTCTCTACCATAGAGGAATATAGGGTTCGAAATAATGTAAAGGAACATCATTGTGCCTTTTCTATATTCTGAACATCCTTTGTTATTGATCCAAGTTTCTCTACCATAGAGGAATATAGGGTTCGAAATAATGTAAAGGAACATCATTTGTGCCTTTCTATATTCTGAACATCCTTTTGTTATTGATCCAAGTTTCTCTACCATAGAGGAATATAGGGTTCGAAATAATGTAAAGGAACATCATTTGTGCCTTTTCTATATTCTGAACATCCTTTTTGTTATTGATCCAAGTTTCTCTACCATAGAGGAATATAGGGTTCGAAATAATGTAAAGGAACATCATTTGTGCCTTTTCTATATTCTGAACATCCTTTTTGTTATTGATCCAAGTTTCTCTACCATAGAGGAATATAGGGTTCGAAATAATGTAAAGGAACATCATTTGTGCCTTTTCTATATTCTGAACATCCTTTTTGTTATTGATCCAAGTTTCTCTACCATAGAGGAATATAGGGTTCGAAATAATGTAAAGGAACATCATTTGTGCCTTTTCTATATTCTGAACATCCTTTTTGTTATTGATCCAAGAGTTTCTCTACCATAGAGGAATATAGGGTTCGAAATAATGTAAAGGAACATCATTTGTGCCTTTTCTATATTCTGAACATCCTTTTTGTTATTGATCCAAGTTTCTCTTCCATAGAGGAATATAGGGTTCGAAATAATGTAAAGGAACATCATTTGTGCCTTTTCTATATTCTGAACATCCTTTTTGTTATTGATCCAAGTTTCTCTACCATAGAGGAATATAGGGTTCGAAATAATGTAAAGGAACATCATTTGTGCCTTTTCTATATTCTGAACATCCTTTTTGTTATTGATCCAAGTTTCTCTACCATAGAGGAATATAGGGTTCGAAATAATGTAAAGGAACATCATTTGTGCCTTTTCTATATTCTGAACATCCTTTTTGTTATTGATCCAAGTTTCTCTACCATAGAGGAATATAGGGTTCGAAATAATGTAAAGGAACATCATTTGTGCCTTTTCTATATTCTGAACATCCTTTTTGTTATTGATCCAGTTTCTCTACCATAGAGGAATATAGGGTTCGAAATAATGTAAAGGAACATCATTTGTGCCTTTTCTATATCTGAACATCCTTTTTGTTATTGATCCAAGTTTCTCTACCATAGAGGAATATAGGGTTCGAAATAATGTAAAGGAACATCATTTGTGCCTTTTCTATATTCTGAACATCCTTTTTGTTATTGATCCAAGTTTCTCTACCATAGAGGAATATAGGGTTCGAAATAATGTAAAGGAACATCATTTGTGCCTTTTCTATATTCTGAACATCCTTTTTGTTATTGATCCAAGTTTCTCTACCATAGAGGAATATAGGGTTCGAAATAATGTAAAGGAACATCATTTGTGCCTTTTCTATATTCTGAACATCCTTTTTGTATTGATCCAAGTTTCTCTACCATAGAGGAATATAGGGTTCGAAATAATGTAAAGGAACATCATTTGTGCCTTTTCTATATTCTGAACATCCTTTTTGTTATTGATCCAAGTTTCTCTACCATAGAGGAATATAGGGTTCGAAATAATGTAAAGGAACATCATTTGTGCCTTTCTATATTCTGAACATCCTTTTTGTTATTGATCCAAGTTTCTCTACCATAGAGGAATATAGGGTTCGAAATAATGTAAAGGAACATCATTTGTGCCTTTTCTATATTCTGAACATCCTTTTTGTTATTGATCCAAGTTTCTCTACCATAGAGGAATATAGGGTTCGAAATAATGTAAAGGAACATCATTTGTGCCTTTTCTATATTCTGAACATCCTTTTTGTTATTGATCCAAGTTTCTCTACCATAGAGGAATATAGGGTTCGAAATAATGTAAAGAACATCATTTGTGCCTTTTCTATATTCTGAACATCCTTTTTGTTATTGATCCAAGTTTCTCTACCATAGAGGAATATAGGGTTCGAAATAATGTAAAGGAACATCATTTGTGCCTTTTCTATATTCTGAACATCCTTTTTGTTATTGATCCAAGTTTCTCTACCATAGAGGAATATAGGGTTCGAAATAATGTAAAGGAACATCATTTGTGCCTTTTCTATATTCTGAACATCCTTTTTGTTATTGATCCAAGTTTCTCTACCATAGAGGAATATAGGGTTCGAAATAATGTAAAGGAACATCATTTGTGCCTTTCTATATTCTGAACATCCTTTTTGTTATTGATCCAAGTTTCTCTACGATAGAGGAATATAGGGTTCGAAATAATGTAAAGGAACATCATTTGTGCCTTTTCTATATTCTGAACATCCTTTTTGTTATTGATCCAAGTTTCTCTACCATAGAGGAATATAGGGTTCGAAATAATGTAAAGGAACATCATTTGTGCCTTTTCTATATTCTGAACATCCTTTTTGTTATTGATCCAAGTTTCTCTACCATAGAGGAATATAGGGTTCGAAATAATGTAAAGGAACATCATTTGTGCCTTTTCTATATTCTGAACATCCTTTTGTTATTGATCCAAGTTTCTCTACCATAGAGGAATATAGGGTTCGAAATAATGTAAAGGAACATCATTTGTGCCTTTTCTATATTCTGAACATCCTTTTTGTTATTGATCCAAGTTTCTCTACCATAGAGGAATATAGGGTTCGAAATAATGTAAAGGAACATCATTTGTGCCTTTTCTATATTCTGAACATCCTTTTTGTTATTGATCCAAGTTTCTCTACCATAGAGGAATATAGGGTTCGAAATAATGTAAAGGAACATCATTTGTGCCTTTTCTATATTCTGAACATCCTTTTTGTTATTGATCCAAGTTTCTCTACCATAGAGGAATATAGGGTTCGAAATAATGTAAAGGAACATCATTTGTGCCTTTTCTATATTCTGAACATCCTTTTTGTTATTGATCCAAGTTTCTCTACCATAGAGGAATATAGGGTTCGAAATAATGTAAAGGAACATCATTTGTGCCTTTTCTATATTCTGAACATCCTTTTTGTTATTGATCCAAGTTTCTCTACCATAGAGGAATATAGGGTTCGAAATAATGTAAAGGAACATCATTTGTGCCTTTTCTATATTCTGAACATCCTTTTTGTTATTGATCCAAGTTTCTCTACCATAGAGGAATATAGGGTTCGAAATAATGTAAAGGAACATCATTTGTGCCTTTTCTATATTCTGAACATCCTTTTTGTTATTGATCCAAGTTTCTCTACCATAGAGGAATATAGGGTTCGAAATAATGTAAAGGAACATCATTTGTGCCTTTTCTATATTCTGAACATCCTTTTTGTTATTGATCCAAGTTTCTCTACCATAGAGGAATATAGGGTTCGAAATAATGTAAAGGAACATCATTTGTGCCTTTTCTATATTCTGAACATCCTTTTTGTTATTGATCCAAGTTTCTCTACCATAGAGGAATATAGGGTTCGAAATAATGTAAAGGAACATCATTTGTGCCTTTTCTATATTCTGAACATCCTTTTTGTTATTGATCCAAGTTTCTCTACCATAGAGGAATATAGGGTTCGAAATAATGTAAAGGAACATCATTTGTGCCTTTTCTATATTCTGAACATCCTTTTTGTTATTGATCCAAGTTTCTCTACCATAGAGGAATATAGGGTTCGAAATAATGTAAAGGAACATCATTTGTGCCTTTTCTATATTCTGAACATCCTTTTTGTTATTGATCCAAGTTTCTCTACCATAGAGGAATATAGGGTTCGAAATAATGTAAAGGAACATCATTTGTGCCTTTTCTATATTCTGAACATCCTTTTTGTTATTGATCCAAGTTTCTCTACCATAGAGGAATAATGTCATATAAACGTAATTTGTTTCCTATTAACATGTTTGTCAAAATGACTTGCACTTTTGTAATTATATATATTCCACTGTCTCTAGGTAGCGTGCTGCCTTGTCACGCAGCCGGCCCGGGTTAGATCCCCGGTCGGGGCAGTTTTTATGGCTGAGGTTTTTATCGGGGATTTTCCTCACCTGTAAGACAAATGTCAGGAAATCTTTAAGGCCCAAACGGTCCCCGAAATCATATGGCCATCATCATCCTTATCATCATCATCATCATCCTTCACCGGTGTGGAAAGCAACGGGAAGATACCACACCTCCAACTCCCTAGTAAAACTGCAAAGCATAGCATGAAAATGCTATGATTGCAGTGAAAGAGCTGCCCTCGGGCAGAATTACTATGGATGGATATATATATAAAACTAACTCACTGGCTATATCGAAGACGTAGGTTCATGGCTCTCCTTACATCTATATCCTGAGTTAATGTTTTCCAATTATCCTCTGTATAATCTACTTCCCTCAAATCATGATTAGTGTTATTCTCCCATCTCATTCTTGGTCTACCAACTGGGCGCCCTCTGGTTTTCCTACAAGTTGTTTCCATGCACCTCTTTCATCCCCCATTCATGCCACATGTCCTGCCCATCGTAGTGTACGACTATGTTATTGTCTCGCGCACGCACGCACACACACACACACACACATATATATATATATATATATATATATATAATTATTTATTTGGTATTATATTTAATAGGTAAATGAAGTTGGATATTTGTTCTATTACTCAGATGAAATATTAATAAGTAAATATATTTTAAAAACTGTAGAATTTTTTTATCTTATTATAATTAGCCTAATGATGCTGTCTTTAGATATTATGTTCGTCAGTTTTGTATCTGTCATTCTATTAGGTTATTGATACTATTTTGTACCTGTGTTCAGTACATTTTTTGTTTCGTTGGAAGTCTTCTGAACACCAGTTCATATTCCGTCAGGGAAATATAATATTTATGTTACTTGTAAAAAATCATAATAAATAAATAGATAACACATATGTCCTTCATTTGTAAGATTTTAAATAAATTTATGATGAAAAAGTTCAATTAAAATCTTATTTACATAGTAAATTTCATATTAAGCATCAGTTAATTGTAAGAACATAAAACGATCCTACTATAATGTTAAAATACAGATAATTAATCTTGATGAAACAAGAACATATTAAAAATAATCCCATAGGACACTGCAAAAAGTAACGAAGAAAAATATGAGCTACGAAATAATTCTGTATTTGAGTCACTGACATTAGTAAAGGGCCTATCGAGAAATTCTTTAGAACGGTTGAAACCCATATAAACTCTACGGCAGTTTTTATAAATAATTATTTGGTTCAATTTGTTCATAATCATAATGTTAATTTTATTAATGTTAGAAAGTTAACTAGCAATTGTTTTTAATTACTGCCGCTTTAATTAGAATGACCATACCGCGACTTCGCATCGGGATATGACAATAGGTTTCTGGTATGTAGTGTCTTCTCGCCTTAGAGATACCTGGCATACCGTTTGCAGTGCTCTCTCAGTGCCACGCTATTGAATGCGATGCACGTAAATGACAGTCGAATGTTCTCACTAGATAGCGCGTTTGATCTCGCACAAGAATCTGACAATATTTTTAGTTTTTAATGGAAATATCCTTATATTATTACTCATTGCATATCTTGCCTTTCTCATAAGTTTTATGTTTATGTAGCAGTATTTTATTCATTTAACGAACAGCTAAGATAATTAAAATGCAATTCTGATCTAGGAGTGGAAGAGTCGACAAATTTTATTCAATGGCCTTTTAATAAAGGCTATATGTGGCGTAAAATCTTCGAAACCGTTCCTACGGATTTACATCCCTTACGAAGGAACCCAGACTCAGAATGTTTACCCCTTTAAAAATCGATCGATCTCGTCTGGATTTGAACCCGGAATCCTGGAACCAGAGGCGAACATGGCAATCAATCACTAGTCCAACGGGACTGACTTTTATCTGTAACTTAACAAAACAACATGTTTGAATATATATTAAAATATCGATATGCTCTGAATTTGCCGCTTGGCAAAAAAAAAAAAATCTACGTAGCTGCTTATTCTCGTACAATGACTTCATAATCAGATGAAGTCCAGTCATAAGCTATAAAATGATGCACTAGAGAGTTTTATATTGTTAGGATTAACGTAAATTACATTTTGTTTCAGATGTTTTGCACCTATTAGATACTGCGACAAAACTCAACTAATATAAATAAATATTTCGCAATAATTGTGGAGAATTTAATTCAAGGCATATTTTAATTAAATGAATAGAAAACTATTAACTAATTAAATTAACTAACTCACTGGCACTATCGAACCCGTAGGTTCATGGCCGCGCGGACATAAGCTCTCCATACATCCCTATCCTGAGCCAATGTTTTTCAACCATTCCCTGTATAATCTACTTCCCTCAAATCATAGTTAATGTTATTCTCCACCTCATTCTTGGTCTACCAACTGGGCGTTTTCCCTCTGGCTTTCCTATAATAAGCTTCTATGCAGGTTTTTCATTCCCCATTCGTGCCACATGTCCTGCCCATCGCAGTCTACGAGACATAACTGTTCTCATTATATCTGGCTTTCTACGTATTTCATTGTTATGCAGTCTTCTCCATTCACCTGTCAGTTCATCTCTCTTTGGTCCAAAACATGTCCTAAGAACTTTATTCTCAAATACTCGTAATCTCCTTTCCTCCCTTAAAGTAAGAGCCCATGTTTCGCATCCATATAATATAACAGGTAGAATAATAGGTTTATATATTTTCAGTTTAACGTTTTTTGAAAGGACTTGGGATGTCAAGAGTCTCTGTAATACATAATAGCACGCATTTCCAGAATTTAACCTACGTTTAATTTCCTTGTGCATCTCATTCCTGTTTGGGATTGTTGTTTCTAGGTATTTGAATGCAGCCACTTTCTCAAAATTTCATAGAAAACCATTAACCTACGTTAATTAAACTGTTAAAAT
Organism: Diploptera punctata; assembly: GCA_030220185.1. NCBI lineage: Eukaryota > Metazoa > Arthropoda > Insecta > Blattodea > Blaberidae > Diploptera > Diploptera punctata. The sequence goes on along the minus strand of JASPKZ010005680.1, from coordinate 540,374 downwards.
ATTGAAATAGATACCTGGCATATCAGTCGTCCTCAACTAAATAGATTTTCTGTTTAAAAAAATTCAAGTAGTTGAAACCATGTAGGCCTTTCAGAAACACGTTCCATCTTCGGCAAGTCAGTACCAAATGTCGAAGATGGAACATGTTTCTGAAAGGCGTACATGGTTTTTAACTACCTGAAGTTTTTAATCAGAAATTCAATTTAGTTGAGGATGACAAATATATCAGGTAGTTATTTTATATTTGAACATTTTACTACACAACCTCAACGGTGATTTACAATGAATTTTGTAAGTATTGTTCTTTGCTTAGCATTTCAAGGAAATCTACAATGGCATAACAGACAAATGACAAATGTCGGGTCTTAGCCTCCATCTTTTCAAGTCCAATTTCTTTCTTTTCTATGTTGTCGAATCAAGGAGTTTTTTTTAGCCAGTTATTGCTGTATCAAATCAACTATCCTTAGATCTTCCAACATGTCTCTCACCAAGTAGCTGGGTATTTTTCCTTCCATAACCTTCTGGTATCCTGTGTTCGTCCATCCTGTAGATGTGACCAGCCCATTCCGATCTTCTTAATTTAATATGAACAATCAGGCCAGCAGTCCTATACTTTTCTTACAACTCATAAGTATTGTGTTTAATTTTTCAATTACAGTTGTCTTACTCTCCTCCACAAATATACCTCTCAATACCTTTCGTTCAAATGTAACAAGCATAATTTTAATTTCCTTGGATATTATCCAAATTTAATTTCTATAGGTGAGAAAACTCCTGATAATGGTTTATATATATATATATATATATATATATATATATATTTATGATTTATAATATTTATTTATTTATTATTAAGACTGCATTTTATATGGCAAATATTTAGAGAACTCACGATTCTACGTATAGATTTGCGAGACGATTACAGTGCTTCCACTTTATTCTTTGACATTAGCAATTGTTTTACGAGGCTGTATAACCGTGAAAAAGACTTAACCAACATAACTGAAATTGATCATGCATATTAATACAACACTTAGCTTAGGAACATGCTAGAGATTGCTTCTTTCATCAGGAAGGCTGGCACACAAGATGATCTATGCAGTTGCTATACATACCTGCAATTAAAGAAAGAAATCTGATAAAACGTTTGGATTATGTTGGCTTTAAAGTTACAATCAAATATACCAATGTCAATGATAGCATGGAATAGATCAGAGCAAATAAAGAACACTAGATCATGGTGTTTGGGGGTATACTCCAATATGAAAAACATAAGGATTAATGAGATATACAAAACACAGACTAGTAATAATAATAAATTAAATATGTTATCGTAAATGAATTACTTTAATGAAGAATAAAGATGCCCACAGGAGCAGTTTCAAGGCATTAAGAATAACTGACATAGGCCCTAAGACATATTTCAACAACGATAATAATAATAATAATAATAATAATAATAAATAATCCATACAACTGTTAGGCCAAATGACCTTTTACAATCTCGTAAAGGAGGAATTTTACTTCCATCGCTTTTTGGGAAGTCTCAGAGACCTCGTTCTATAAGGTTGATGGTGAAACGTTGCTTTCGGGATTCTAGATTATATTTTCCGCCGTAAATTGATAATAATAATAATAATAATAATAGTAATAATAACAATAACAAGTCACTGGTTAATAATAATAATAATAATAATAATAATAATAATAATAATAATAATAATAATGTCAATTTATAAAACACATTGGTACGTGTTCAGTCATATGTTCAAGGCATTTTAATGTTATTTTCTGAATTATGCTTAAATGGAACATGGCCAATCTAATTTTAAGACAAACGTACGTACCTACAGACTTTTTTTAAAATCATCAAATATAATTGCTCTCTATTTTCAATCTTAATGTGTATAACACGGGATCTTACTAATAAGGAAATTGTATCTAAATATTTTATATACCTCTCGTTTTAGCTATTTTGAGCTCAATCAGCATTTATTTAAGGAAAGAGTTCTTTTAAGAAATTAAATACATAATGAGGATTTAAAACAAGAAATCGTTATAATAATGACACAAATCGCCTTAATCTGTTATTCTCCTATTTAAATTATATCGTAGAAAATTCCTAGTTTGTAGCAAAGTTTTGAGATGCTGCTACCTTTTATTTTTAAACGGACTACAGTTTTAATAGATATGGGAAGTTATGTTAGATCTAAGTTTTAATGGATATAAGAAGAAGCATACATACAAATATGTATCATTAAATTAGTCATAGATTTTTCCACTGTTATTCTTTGGAATGAATGGTTTAGATTTTCCCGAGACTTTGAGACCGATGTTATTAAAAGTAATACTAAGAAAGTTCATTTACAGTTCATCGAAAAAAATCGATTTAAAAAAATGTATATAATCGTTGATGGGTATCGAACCCTGGAAGAGCACACGCTGCAGATGTGAGCGAGGCGCCGGGACGCCTTCTCACTAGCGCCACTATAAATCTGATGACGTCGCCGCCTTCGTAGTAACGAAACCCCCAACAATTCGTAACGACGACGGGATTTCATTTGTTTTGTTTAGCTGTTTGTAAGTTTTACTAGGGAATGCGCTATTCAACTCTCTTATTGTGATGCAGATGTTGATGGGAACCAGAGGCACAAGAAAGCTAGAAAGAGAAGGAAAGGGTAAAGAAAGAGGAGTCTTTTCTAAAGAAAATAATTTTTTATTTATAAAAGAAATTAACGATGGTTACAACAGTCCTATTTCAATAATAGTAGCATAATATATTATTCTTAAACAATATTCCGCAAATACAATCATCAGAATCCTGAATTACATTTTAAGTATAGGCGTAATTGTTTAAACATTTCTTTTAATTTATTTTTTACTTTCTATACAATTGCATTCTTAGTTTTATTTACAAGTCTGAACTAACAAATTTAATGTTTTATATCAAATTAACATATTAAAATATAAAGCAAAACATTTCTCATCCAACATTTTATTACGAAGACGAAAATTTAAAAAAGTAACTTTTGTAACATAATTTTGGGAAATCTCCATAAAGCTATAAAAACAAAGTATATTTCATATAGTTCATAATATCTTCTCTTCATTTTAACGACTATTTAACTCATGCCACAAATGCTAGTCAATGACCAATCACGTTTCGATAAATTTTGTTTTACAACCAATGATAGTCGTGTTTCACCTCTCTCTTTATCGATTTCTGTTTATCAGCTCCTGCTTTTGTGATACAGAAAGCTCCTCCTTTTTAATGTTCTGAACAGGACAGAACATCATTTTTCTCCAACAAATTAATTGAATATAGCAAATAATGAACAGATTCCTTGATTTTACTGAGTTGTTTACTAAAAAAATAAATGAATAACCCAAAATGTTGATTATGATATATAGTTTGATGTGTTTCATTATTTCTCCACTTGGGTACATTCTTACAATATTGCGATCTTTTTTGGCAATAAATAACAGTTGCAGTGAATGAACATAACCTCACATTTCTGATTTGTTTTCAAACATCGCCGTTTACATTAAATACATAAACATTTTAAAATAACTATAGTTAAACAATGATTTGTGAGTAAACAGCTTAATTTTATTCGTTAAATAGTCCTAACAAATTCCACTCTTGATTTCCGAATTCTCTAGATAAATTCACTCCTCACTTCATGAGTCGTGAATTTATCGATAATTTTGAAATCACTCGTGGCATTACTTATGATAAATTACATTGCCGTATGTCCCTACCACTATAGGGGGTCCGAGCACCACAAAACTGAAAGAAACATTTTCGTAAATCGGTATATTTTAATGGCTGTTCCTATATTGATGTATGGATCAAAATAGTGATCCGCGCAGACATAAATCTCTGAGATGGTGTTAGCGAGTGAGAAAGTTAGTTATGAATTTTTATTTGGGCATGTTTTTAACAAATCGACACGAAGTTTTTATATAATAATCCACGATCTTGTATCAAGTATTCATGGAGTTTTATTCTTGCTCATATATTTACTTTGAAATAATCTTACATGAACGTCTGTACCAAATTATTATGGTCTTAATGATCAATTAAAATCTTACGTTTATAAAACTTAAGTAATTAGCATCGTAATCCAAATCTGAGCGTGAAAGAACCGATAAATTTTGTTCAGAGACATCTTTTTCATACTTGAGCTTCTGATATGTCCCGTAAATCAATGACACGGGACTCTCAGCTTTACGTCCCTTAGAAGGAAACCGTACTCTGGATCTTTTACGCCATTAAAAATCCATCGAATCCGTTGGAGTTTGAATCCGCGTACCTCGGAACCAGACGGTAGCGTGGTAATCAACAGTCCACCAGGTCTGACTAGATCTTTAGAGAATAATTGAAATAATTTTCCTTTTTTTTTTTTTTTTTTTTTAAATTTTATGCAAGCATTAGCGATGAATTTGTATCAAGAAAGAAGTTACTTTTTCAATGAGGGGAAAATCTGCGACTGCAAGTTTAAAATATTAGGATATAACGGAAATGTGTAGTGGAGTTATGGTACATGCTGCCGTTTGGGTTGAACCACGCCCTCCTGCGAGTGACTAGCTACAATTTTCTAGACAGAAATTTGCATGTAATCGTAAAATATGCATTTGTAGCAAGGTCGGACTTGTCTAGTTACAAGTAATTACTGCATCTAATAGTTACTAATACACTTCAATCTAGTTTACACGTTTAGAAGGTCCAATATAAAGTTCAACATGCTTCAGAAATAAATTATTAATACATGGACTGTTATTTTTACATTTGTTAATAACTAACCAAATAAATTATCAAGAAAAATTAAGGAAACGTTTCCCTCCGTTTCAGAATAACTATCATAGCAAATAGTTAACATAATGTACGAGTACAGGTTAAAAGAGTGTGTATATGTGTTGCCATGCTCACCTTTGGTTCCTAGGTTCACGGGTTCAAACCCGGTTCCGGTAAATGAAATTTTGAAAGCGTAAAAATCCTGAGTGTGAGTTACTTCGGAAGAAAACGAAAACCGTGTGTCCCGAGAAGGCATAGAAGTTTTAAGGGATGTAAAACACTTCAAATCGGAAAAAATAGGCCCCTGAGCAACATTTGTCGGCATTTCTACTGAAAATGGAATTGCGGCGCTAATTGTATTAGCTGTTAAATAAACGCGCGAGTGTATGTTTAAAAATTAGATTGTTAGACATATAATAACTAACCAAATAAATTATCAACAGTAATCTAATGAGAGGTTGTGTTTTTCTGAAAAAATCAAGTCGTAATTTTGTGTAATGAATAACTCAACCTGCGTTAGATTTGGAGTGACTATTTAGCGAATAATACATCAGAAGCTATAAATAATTACAATTTAATATTTACCAAATGTGCGGTTATGTATTCCGATCTTACTTTCAGGCGATTTCTAAGCCAGCTGTATAGTTATAAATAGCATATATTTACTGTTAAATCTCTTTGGGCTTGGGAAAAATTAATAACATTATTATATAAGAATTAACTATTAACGTCCCGCGCCGTAGCCGAGTGGTTAAGGCAGGAAGCCTTGGCACAAAGCTACGGGACTTGCGCTGGTTCGAGTCTCCATGGGGGAAGACATTTTCTCATGGTATTTCGGCCAGTATGGGACCGGTGCCCACCCAGCATCGTGATGCATTTGGGTAGCTACAATAAGTAGCGCCTCCAGGTTGAGAAAACCAGCTATAACGGCTGGGGGACTCGACATGCTGACCACATGTCACCCCTACACTGCTGGCTGATTATCATCTTCCTCTGTGAATGACACATGTAGATGTGAGGCCAGCAGCCGGCTGGTAGGCTAAGGGCCTTGTAGGCCTGTCGCGACAGGAGTTTTTTTAACTATTAACAATAATGCAGATTCATTATACAACATTTAATAAATTTCTTAGAGCAACTGAACTAACCTTTTTTTTTACTTTTGAAATTGTTTTCTTTTGGCATTTCTTGCTGTACCATATCGATCGTTCAATGTTGAATCGATATCCTTGTCAAATAAGTTAATTAGCGGAGATATCTCTCATTACAAACAGGAAGAGGCAATATTATCAACAAGAAGAGGCAAATTTATCGGGTCTATGAGTTAAATAGTAAAAAAATAAGGAAACGCCTCCCTCCGTTTCTGAATGACTATTATAGGAAATAGTAAACCTAATATAGGACATTACAAGTTAAAGGTTTGTGTGTTTGTGTATGTGTGCAGATAAGATCCCGATTACTTAACTCGAGATCTCCTAATTACGAATTTGAAACTTGATTATTTAAGTAAAATTGTTTGACGTTGAAATTATTGTAATGCACATGTTCGTAATTATAGTCATATCCACTCATATAACTCAGAAAATCTTGTAGTTCACCTGGCACTTGCTTTTTATAGCAGTTGCCCGGGATGTAAATGGGATAATACAATGGGTATTAATTAGAGACATTACTAGGATTTGCATTACAGCTGGTTGTGAATCACGTCTAATGAGTTAACAAGCATCATTAACGCAAGCAGTATTGCATTACATAACCCTTCCCATAATGTTACTGTGCTATAGCGGATTTTACTTGCATATTAAAGTCGCCCAGACTCTTTATTATATCTAAATAAGACTAAAGTTTCAAATTATGACTTCAGTTTGTACACACACATATAGACATATTGTTATGAAGTGGTTACTGCATAGTGTATGCACGGACGGCTAAACAGGCCTTTGCGACTTATGCAATTTTTTTTCGAAAAGTCAGTAAAATCCTCTACATACTCTACGGTAGACAATAAATAGAGGAAGAAATATTTATTAATTAAATAAAAATAAAACGTAATTTTATTTGATTTTCATATTTATTATAAATTCAGTGACAGCTGTTTCGGTACACTGTACCTTCTTCAATCATGTTAACAAATTATGAATTGTGTTCCAACTTATCTAAGCAACAATACAACAATATTTATTTAAATTTTTAAATTTAACAAAGGGGATTCATTCAAATCAATGATTTGTTAACACGTCTGAAGAAGGTACAGTGTACCGAAACAGCTGTCACTGAATTATGTAATAAATATGAAAATCAAATAAAACTACGGTTTATTTTTATTTAATTAATAGATATGGATTTTCATCAAGTAAACACCAACTCAATTGATTACTTGAAGAAATATTTTGTCACCAATCCACTAGAATTTTTATGCGTCACGTCAAATACATATAGTGTACATAGTAAATATATTACTGTTATGATGACTTAAATGAGGAATGTACCAAGAAGATTTTAAGTTAAAATTAAACTAATAACCTTCAAAGTTGTAAATAAAGAGGATTATTTAGGCTATAATATTTATTAGGTCCCATGGCTATGACCATATCATGTTCAGAATATCCGTTACCATGGCGTGCGGTGGAGTCCCTATATTTCACGTCGGCAGTGTCAAGGATCCTATTCCCGACGGGGTAGGATATTTTAAATCTCCTTCTTCGGGTTGGAAATAATATGAAGGGTGCAACAAAAGAACCAGGCAATTCACTTTTCGTAGAAATGTGAGTTTAATGTGTCATTAAATTTCCATGGAAATCATTACCACATACAAATGTGAAACAGTTAAAATATTCAGTTTAGTCATGGGTTTGTTTACCTCTAAAGTTTGGCGTTAGGGTATCGAAATATGTACACCTATGTTGTACGATTAAAAGTGCTTTTCTAGGTATCTAGGAAAGAGTGACCTGCCTCGTGTCTTGTAACCTTCATATACGAAAATCAAAAAGATAATTAGTTAGAGAAACAAAGATAACGGAAAATTAAAACTGAAATATAAAAAAAATGAAAGTAAAATTGATAATTTATGTTACAGTAATATTTTTCAGAATAGAATGTATGGTTGCATGTCTAAGGCACAGTAAGTAAAACATCCTCAACTTACGAGAGTTGAGTCGCACGTATTTTAACTTTTGTTTCGTTGAATTTTGAGAAAAGGAGAGGTGAGCAGAATAACTTATAACGAAATGAGATCCACGAGGTATACAGCAGGGTATACAAAGCGAAGAAGCTACGGTTAGTATCAGTTATTAAGTACATACAAAAATACCAGAACAACTAAATATACTGCTCAAAAAAATTAGGGGATATTGTAGAATAACCTATTAAGACTATGTTTTTAGGAACAGTATTAGATGCAATCACTTTCTATTATTCCAAAAGAATGTAAACAGGAGTTTGAAGTCATTACGTAACCTCTGTACCACACCAGATGTCAAAGAGACCCTGATTAGGAATATGGCAAACAAACAAAGCAACATTAACATGGGTGAAAATGTATCTTAGGTATGGTGTATGGTCTCCTCGAAAGGCCAGCACTGCCTCACACCTGTGTAGCATTGATGCAATGAGGTTAGCAATGAGTTCTTGGGGGATACGTGGCCACTCTTCCATAAGAACAATATGCAGCTCTGGAACAGTTGTGGGAAGTGCTGGTCTGCATGCAATGCGCCTGCCTAATGCATCCCACACATGCTCAATCGGATTTAAGTCCGGGGAGGAAGCTGGCCATTGCATACGCTCGATACCCTTCACTTCCAGCATGTCGTCCACCAAGCCACCTCTGTGAGGTCGTGCATTATCGTCCATAAAAAGAAAAGAATCACCTATGGCACCAGCATAAGGCACGACAAAGGTCGGAGAATCTCATCTCTATACCTTACCGCAGTCAAAGTATCACCTTGGATGACGTAGAGGTCCGTACGTCCACCACTACAGACTCCTGCCCCCACACCATCAATCCACCGCCACCATATGGGGATATTTCACGTACAAAAGCTGGATTGTTTCGTGTCCCTTTTTCCCTCCAGATGAATACACGCCGACTATCACATTCCATGTTGAATCGCGACTCATCAGAAAAACGAATTGATCACCATTCGGCATGCCTCCACCCACGATGTTCCTCCGCCCAGTTTCTGCGATCTCTACGGTGTTGTGGAGTTAACGTGGTACACACCATGGGCCTACGGGCATAGAGACCACTTCCATGCAGTCGATTACGGACAGTTTGAGTTGACACCCTGCGTCCTGTTGCTGTTTGAAGTGCATTTCGCAGTTGAGTTGCATTCTGCTGTCTATTCCGACAGGCTGTTAACAAGAGGTAACGGTTATCCCTTGCAGTTGTTGCCCTTGGTCGACCTTGTTCGGCTCTTCTGTGAACAGTATCTGTTCTTTGAAAACGATTCCAAAGTCTGAAAATCACGCTTTGAGACACCCCAATGGCTTGTGCCACCTCTTGTTGTGTCTGTCCAGCTTCCATCCTTCCTATGGCCCTCCAAGCCATTGGTTCAGGTAAATCACGCTGTCGAGGCATTACTGTCCCTAAGGCAAGTCATTCACTAACTGAAAACTGGACTGGATTTAAAAACAGCAACAAAACATTCACCCCCACACCACCCTTTCACATCAACAGTACAGACACTGCCCTCTGGTGTGGTACCGAGGTTACGTAACAACTTCAAACTCTTGTTTACATTATCTTAGAGTAATAGAAAGTGATTGCATCTAATACTATTCCAAAAAACATAGTCTTAATAGGTTAATCTACAATATCCCCTAATTTTTTGAGCAGTGTAGATCATTTGCGACGAATGAGTTCAAATAGAGTTCCCAAAGCCATTCCTCGGTATTTTCCAACACGAAAGAGATCTCTGGGCCGTCCAGGGAAACGCTGGAAACAAAATTCATAAGTGAGACCTTAAGAGGACTCTTGGCCTAAGACTTGTATGGATGAAGAAGAACTGTTTGATTAGAGGTTAAATAAGAAAAAATGAAGAGACATGAATGAAGCGTATTATGGGGTGTGGCGCGTCTCAGTTGTATTAAGGTGACGTTGTAAATATGTTGTATGGATATTAATAGCTATGAACGAATTTTTCGCTATGGGGGATAGCGAAGAGATACTAAAGGCCAACACGTACACACTATTGAGTAACACTAAGAAATTGGGACTGGAAGTAAATATCAATAAAACTAAGTATATGGTCACACATATAAATACATTATATAATGGAAATGGGCAGCTAATGCCAAATAAGGAAAATTTTGAGGAAGTGGCTGAATTCAGATACCTAGGAACAATAATCACAAATAGGAATGAGATGCACAAAAGAAATTAAACATATGCTCAATTCTTGAAATGCGGGCTATTATGCATTACAGGGACACTTGACGTCCCAACCCCTTTCAAAAAACGTTAAACTGAAAATATAGGCCTATATAATTATTCTACCAGTCATATTATATGGATGCTAAACATGGACTCTTACTTTAAGGGAGGAAAAGAGATTACGAGTATTTGAAAATCAAGTTCTTAGAATAAGTTTTGGACCAAAGAGAGATGAACATACAGGAGAATGGAGAAAAGTACAAAACAGTGAACTACAAGGTCTTTATAGGAAACCAGATCATAATAAGGACAGTTAAGAAGACTGGATAAGTGAATTGCATGGTCTTTATAGGAAGTCAGATGTAATGAGAACAGTTAAGTCTCGTAGACTGCGATGGGCAGAACATGTGGCACGAATGGGGAATGAAAGACATGCACGGAAGCTTCTTGTAGGAAAACCAGAGGGAAAACGCCCAGTTGGTAGGCCAAGAATGAGGCGGGAGGATAACATTAACTATGCTTTGAGGGAAGTAGATTATACAGGAAATGATTGGAAAACATTAGAGTTCAAGATAGGGATATATGGTGAGCTTATGTCCGTGAACCTACGGGTTTCATAGTGCCAGTGAGTTAGTTTTTAGTTAGTAAGTTCGAATTTTTCAATTATCTGTATTTTTTTTTTTTGGATAATTGCAGCTTTCATACCTATTGCAAACTGTTGTATAATTTGACACAAATTTAAATAGTAGACTATGTACCCATTCATTTTACCACTACTTTATTAAAAATGTTAAATAAATTAAATCAATGTATTTGATAGGATATATGACCAATTAAAGGGCTAATATAATTGTACGGCATACATTGCAGCGAAACAAACATGGCGGTTGCTAGAGCGAATTTTTAATTTCGGGTTTCAGGTAAACCCCCACTTCTATTGGTCGAATTTAACTGCTTTTTGGATAATACCTTCCTAGTTTTACTTAGGATAAACTGAGTTTCAATGCGAAACATCGAAAATTGCGACAGCTAGATTTTTAAATTTTCGGTTCGGTTGAACACCTACACCTAATGATAAGATTTTGCTAATAAACGAACTCGATCTTACTTTTTAACTGATTGATATATACCATTTCTTTGGAAATTGCTGAAAGGCAATTTCAAGGTATTAGAATGAATACACTGTCGTTTATGTAATATTTCCCAAAGTTGTAAATAATTGGCGTGGTGCTAAATACGTGATATCATTTGCACACGATTTTATTTATTTATTTTACCTGATGGAGTTAAGACCGTAAGGTCTTCTCTTCCACTTCACCAGGTTTTAAATTAAACATACAATAAGAATTATGATTGATACATAATAGACATAGACTACACAATATAAATTTGACAAGGGTAAGAAAGAAAAACAGTGCTTGGCTAAAATATAGTGTTCTATCTAAAAAATGTAACATGGAATTGTTGGTTACTCCCTTGTTCAATATAGGTTTTCAATTTGTTTTTATAATTTATACTTAGTAAAATAATTAAAATAAATGTATTTTGTCACTATCTCCAAACATGTTCTGTCGAAATCGATATATTTTCAACTCTAGTATTAAAAGTGCTGATATCTTACAATTAGAGGTTCCACAAATAAAAGATATTCCGCTTGAGAATATATTAAACATCCTGTATCTGACAATTACCTATAATCCCATTATATTAATCCACCGCAGCGTGTCTAGAAAACCCCTCACAAACACAGCGATTCGTCACTGTTCAGTGCAGAAGCTTCAATACTATGCTTACCGGCATGAGAGAGAAGTAGAAGAAGTTGCCTGTTCCCCAGGCGGTACAGACACGTGAGTTTGTGGAAAAGTTTACGATGGGGGAAACAATGAATGAGCTGTGAACCCTAAGAGTTACAAGAAGGGGAATGATCGAATAGTAAGTTAATAGTATAGAATGCTTTAAAAAGTAGTTCATCATTCGAATTATTAAATATCAAATTAATGTTTTTCTTGTTTAATTTGGCAAAGATCTTAATTTGAGAAATAAGTTTTTACTTGTTGGATATGGTCTGTATGAAGTATGGGATTACCCTCACGAAATTTGTAAATTATAAAACAGCTATGATAAATAAAACAACGGTTTTACAGAAGTAAATCAACGTGTTTCTTTATTATTATAAGCTAAGCTACTAATAGTTATGTATTATTTTCTTAACAATGGAGCAAGGTCAAAGGCTTAATCCTTAATGCCAGTATACACGTATTTACAACACAATATTATCAGCCTAATATTTATTCTACAAAAAGTTAACAAATCCCATTATTACCTGTAAAATGTTTTTTATTCTTCTCTCTTACCAATTTATGAGGTTTCTTATAATGTGTTTAAAGTGGCATACTCAGTTTTGAAACACGCGTGATAGTATACAAATCGTATCATACATGTTAGCTGAGAGGACATTTTTAAGAAATGTAGCAAGATATACTCTGCTGGATAAGAAAATAAATGAAGATATAAGAAAGGAACTAAATATTTTCAAAGTTACAGACCGAATAATTGAGTATAGTAACGACTGGAAAGAACATACTAATAGAATTCGAGAAGGAATATTTCCAAAATTATTGCTACGAGTAAATTATAAAGGAGAAATGTTGGACGCCAACACAGAAGAGGGTCTGAACAATTTTAACAATTCCAGCTTTCATGAAACCGGAACGAGCCAACAGGCTTAATCCCTGGATGACGATGATATGTTAGTATTCCAATGTTATTGTTGTTAGCATGGATAATCCCCAATTATTTCTTATTGAGTTAATTTTTCTCCTAAACAATAAAACATTACATTACCTTATTCCATATCCCAAAATGTACAATATCCCGATAGTTAAATAAATTAACTAACTTTAGGAATTTTAATTTTTCGAACTGCGATTCTTTATTCAATGTTAGCTACTTCTTACCTTTCTAAAATATTTCTGACTCTTAAAAAAAAGAAAGAAATCTCTCATTAAAATTAAATAATATGTAGCTTCGAACTTAATGAGTAAAATCTTCAAACTAATGAGCCACAGATGAAAACGTAATGTAATTTACTCTTTTTATATTATACAAATAGGACTTTAAAGATACAAGTATAACTAACTAAAATTTATTCACGGGCATTATCGAACTTATTGTTCATTGCTGAGCGGACATACATCCCTATCCTGAGCTAATGTTTTCCTATTATTCCCTGTAAAACTACATATATTGTACGTTAAGTACTTTATCTCTAAACTGGAGATTTTTCTGTAATACTAGCGTTGGTATTTAGTAGCGTTTACTATAATTTCCATTAAGGACTGAAAAAAACTAAGTTGCCATCCTATTTATTAGGTGGTTATACAACAAATCTTCCCAATTGGGATCAAATTCTTGCGGAATGTATTCTCATCAAAGTCGAAATAATTATAATGCGAAGAAAAGTTGAACATGTCAATGGTTATGGAGAAGATGTTAAATATAACTTCCATCCATAATAATTCTGCTCGAGGGCAAGTCTTTCACTGCAATCATAGCATCTTCATGCTATGCTTTGCAGCTTTACTAGGGAATTATATGTGTGGTAGCTTCCCGTTGCTTTCCACACTAGTAGAGGATGATGATGATGGCCGGATGATTTTTGAGGACCGTTGGGCCCTAAGCTTCCTGATATTTGTCTTACAGGTGAGGAAAAAACCCGAAAAAACCTCACCCAGGAGCCTGTCCCGACCGGGAATCGAACCCGGGTCCGCTGCGTGACATGGCAGCACGCTACCTCGAGACCACAGCGGTGGACAAATATAACTTGTGGTGCGTTAAAATAATCTTAAGATGGAAAGCACATTCCTTATATAAATTACAGTTGTAGATCGAAATTATCTTCAGATCATAAATAGATGATATGAAACACATTAAAAAAAACTATCGATTCTAACAAATCTGAAATATAAATATTACAATCTTGTTAGTAAGATGATTAAGGAGATGGAACTAGTAACTGTTATGATTGAATATGTGGATTTATTATTATTTAGTTCTGAGAGATTGGGCCACGAAACTGCAGACCCTTTATCCTCTAACAGTCAACACTGACTGTGTGTACTACACCAAGGTTTAGTACAGTTGATTCCTATAAAGCGCAGAATATTATTCTTATTGTTTGCCTGATTCTAATGTCCTATAGAAAATATAGTCACATATGAGATGGATAGTGCTTAATATGTTAAACGAAATTAACGATGGAGAAAACAGTGAGGATGATTATATGAAAATAAAATTGATTGGTAGAAATATAGTAAGGAAAACAAAAGTAAGTTTATTTTGTTTGTTTTTTTCTTGTAACAATAACGAATTACTTGCTTTAAAGTAAAATGTTTATATATGACATTAATTTGTTTTCATAATAGAAAATAATTATGTACATAAAGGGCCAATGAAGCGAGTAGGCCTGTATGTTTGTTGTAAAACTGTAGAGGTCTTACTATAAATTTAAAGTAAGACTATCATTAATATTTTTCAGAATCATTTTAATAAAATGGGATTGTGTATTTTGTAACAATAATAAAAATATGTAGACCGCTGTGGTCTCGAGGTAGCGTGCTGCCTTGTCACGCAGCGGGCCTGGGTTCAATTCCCGGTCGGGACAGGCTCCTGGGTGAGATTTTTCTCACCTGTAAGGCAAATGTCAGAACGTTTAGGGCCCAATGGTCATCGAAAATCATCCGGCCATCATCATCATCCTTATCATCATCATCATCATCATTCCTCACCGGTGTGGAAAGCAACGGGAAGCTACCGCACCTATAATTCCTTAGTAAAGCTGCAAAGAATAGCAAGAAAATGCTATGATTGCAGTGAAAGACCTGCCCTCGGGCAGAATTACTATGGATGGATAGTAATTCTGCCCGAGGGCAGGTCTTTCACTGCAATCATAGCATTTTCATGCTATGTTTTGCAGCTTTACTATGGAATTAAGGTGTGGTAGCTTCCCGTTGCTTTCCACACCGGTGAAGGATGATTATGATAATAAGGATGATGATGATGATGATGAAGAAGAAGAAGATGATGATGACCGGATGATTTTCGGGGACCTTTGGGCCCTAAGCTTCCGGACATTTGTCTTACAGGAGCCTGTCCCGACCGGGAATCGAACCAGGGTCCGCTGCGTGACAAGACAGCACGCTACCTCGAGACCACAGCGGTGGACAGAATTACTATAGAATAGAATAAAAATATGCTAACAGAAAAATTTGCAACCCAGTTTTCTCAATTTTTAACCTATATATTTTTTTTTCTACAGAATGGCTCAATTATTATAGGTAAAAGTACACAGCAAATTGCGATCTTTAGCAAAAATTAAAATAAATACATTTTAAATTATTTACTGTATTACATCGTTCAAATAATTTTTTCATATCGATATATGTTACTCTAGCATTATACGATATATTACAAAATCAATGGTGTAGGTACTACTTACACTAAGAATTAAACCACGATACAATTTAAAATGCTTTTGTAGAGAAATTAAATATGAAAGCACTGACATTTTAATGATATCTGTACTTTTCTCGAAGTATTTTCACAACTTCCGATACACGTTCTTTCTCTCTATAAGACATCCATCTCATTCGAAGACATTAGGGACAGTTCCTTATCTAAAGTAACTGTTCTTCGTCTCCAGTCAATGACGAAACAAATCGCAATCAGATAACTTGTTCTTTTCTCGTCTCTGTGGGAATGTAATCACATTCACGAAAATTGGAAATCGATGCCTGGTTTACATTATCCTTCATTGAAGATTGACATGCAAACATATAACAATCTATTTTAATGTACGAATTCTACGAAACAAATAAAATAAAAAGGAAACATTTACATGTTTGCGTGTGAATGTTTCCCATTAACTATAAAAATATCTAGCTCCTCTAATTAGAGTAACATTAGTCTAAATCTATTTCAGTGCGAGTAGGCCTAATCGATTTATGTTATTACGTCATATAGTCTAAAATAAATAGCACGATGACATTAAAACATTACATTAATTGCGTCATTTCAAACAACTAACACTACCTGCATACCACAAAATATATTTTTAGAACAAAATGTATGTAAGGTACTATTTAAATAAATTCTAGAGATGAGAGAAAATACAGTTGGAATCCTCATTACTTAATATGATCATGGATTTTTTCCCCCATTCATATTAAATATTATTTGGGTATTTCTCAGTTTTTTATTATATTTCCTTGTCTATTTTGATATCATCCCAAAAGACTTCAATGAATGTTAACTAAACTAAGTATTAGTGTGATATTGTGGTTATGGTAACTGCTAGTGTTATAATTACGGGATTCAAAAATAAAACATGGTGCGGTCACTTAAATTTGTGTGGTTAACTGTAACAAATACGGTTTATTCGATTAGATTATGGGCTAAGAATCCACTAGAAAAGAGTAAAAGTAAGGGGGATCATCCTCCGATAAAAAAATGAATAGACAAGTGAATGGAGAAACTTAAATAACAATGATCTGTATGAACGTTATAGGAGATCAGAATATTGAGAAAAGTTAAGAATCGTAGCCTGTTAAGAGCAGGAAATGCAGCACAAATAAATTTAACTTGCCTACATTTCAGAAGATTCTCTTCACTGATGCAATTTTTCTATAATTTTGTATTAATTTTTACTCCATATTGAACAATGTCAAATATTTATTTTCTATTCCTCCTTTAAATAATCATTGTACTTTAATTGATTTTAAGTTCATTCCATTAACGCAGTTTAGCCTATAGACTTATACGTAGATACTTTTACGTCGCCAACCGGGCCTTACAGGTACACGACCTGTAGGAAGAGGGATTTTAACAATGGATCATATAATACTTTCTGACCACATATGACATAAAAGATCTCCCCGAATGAGTGATCAGCTCAATGTTAGGGCCACCTCCGAGACAATACAACATTATAGCGAAATACACCATTCATACTAAACATGGCTAATATGATAATGATGATTATGATGTTCTCAACCGTTTGGGTCTTAAAGTTTCCTAACATGTGTCTTACAGGTGAGGAGAACTACGAAAAAATCTGACACAGCGACGCTATTCCGAGAGCACATCGGTGAACAATTTTTAGTTCATAAATGTTCAAAACATTAAAAAAATATATTTTGTATTGTCTCAATGATCCATCTTCAACTACATACAACTGAAATATTTTAAAAATCATTTAAATAATTTTATGTGATAAAGTTGTGTCTCTTTAATTTTTATTGTACCTTTATTTAATGAAATGAAGAAAGGATTTTGTGCAGTTCTCTGAAGCCCTCGGGTGAAATTTCTGATATGGGCTACATAACTAGTTGTAATATTTTCTACATTTAATAAAATGTAGAGAATGTAATTTTTTCTGAAGCCCTCAAATGAAGATTCTGATATGAACTGTATCACTAGTTGTAGTGTTTTCATATCGTGATTAATTCTAAAGAAAATAACCTCCCCAGACTCTAAGAAATGCTGAGGAAGGGCGATGAGAGGGTGAGATAGGGAGGGGATGTAATATTGCCTCTTGGCACGCAGCACTTTGAAGCGAGCTCTGCAGATGTATACACTTATCTCCAATGTATTTCACATTTATACTTCTTCTTCATACTATTTAAATGTAATCTCAAATCTGAATAATTTTACATACATCGTTTATCAGTACAATACCCATCATTATCATTTTCGGATGGATATTATTTAATACTGATTATCGAGATATCTCTCATTACGAACAGGAAGAGGCAAAATTATCGGTCTATGAGATAAATAGTCAACAGTAATCTAACAAGAGGTTGTGTGTCTAATGAAAAACTCAATCTCGCGTTGGATTTGGAGTGACTATTTAGCGAATAATAGAACATCAGAAGTTAAAAATAATTATACTGTTTAATATTTACCAAATGTGAGGTCATGTATTCCGATCTTACTTCCGGGCGAATTCTAAGCCGGCTATATAGTTATAAATAACATATTTACTGTTAAATCACTTTGGGCTTGGGAAAAATCAACAACAGATGATTGTATGAGAAATGACTATTAACAATATATAGAACATTTAATAATGTTTTTTAAAGAAACAGAACTAACTTTTTTGGGTAATTTTTAAGTTGATTTATTTTGACATTTTTTGCTGTACCATATCGATCGTACATTGTTGAATCGATATACTTGTCAAAGAAGTTCATTTGCGAAGATATATCTCATTACGAACAGGAAGAGGCAAAATTAT
The DNA here is from genome assembly GCA_030220185.1 of Diploptera punctata. Taxonomy (NCBI): domain Eukaryota; kingdom Metazoa; phylum Arthropoda; class Insecta; order Blattodea; family Blaberidae; genus Diploptera; species Diploptera punctata. The sequence continues at coordinate 521,912 of JASPKZ010005680.1, read as the reverse complement.
CGGTCTATGAGAAATAGTCCACATAATAATTCCTAAAGCGTAAGTATAAAAATACATAAGTTGATTCTAACAATATTTTATTATATTTTTGTTATTCCAGAAGAAATAGGTTCTAAGAATCAGATGATACACTGTCATTTATGTTGAGAAATATGCATTTACACGGCAAGATATAACCATGCTGGACTAGTAGTTAACCATATTCGCTTCAGGATTTGAGAACGCGGATTTAAACTAGGCCTAGACAGATGATTTTCTAAGAGACTAGAATCCTGTGTATGGGACTTCTTTCGGAATGAAAATAAAATCGTGATTCAAGTGTCATAGATTTACGGAATATAACAGAAACTCAAATATGAAGTAACATGCTCAGATTTAAAATTGGATTTTAATGATTAACGACTGTTAAAGATTGTCACTAAAAAAACCCAACTAACTACACAATAAGAGGTTGGTCGCGGTGGTCTAGTGGTTATGTTCCTTGCATATAGTCCCGAGGGTCGCTGGTTCAAATTCGGTCGGGGCAAAATTATTTTTAGGATGGAAAATTCCTCCGAGAGGAACTTTAAGCAGTGAGTCCCGAGTATGAAGAATTTCGGGCTCGTAAAAGAATCTCAAGCCTAAATTAGTGCCTCTGAGTTAAATTTAACCGACCTTCTCTATCCAAGTAATATCTTAATTGCCTACTAGATGCATCATTGAGCAGATATAGTGACCACATGTCATTCACTGGCATATGTAGGAAAAATAAGGTTGACTAAATTATGTTGGCCAAGGAATTCCTGCCAGGGGAGTATTCATGTCTCCATGAGGGATGCATGGGTGTATACACACACGATAAGATACCTTAGAGGATATATATATATATATATATATATATCCTCTAAGGTATATATATCCTCTAAGGTATATATATATATATATATATATATAACACAACGGAACCACGGGAAATCAGCCTGACTCCCAGAAAAAAGCAAGGTTGTGTGGTTTACGGAGTGTAAGATACAACAGAATGCAATGGTCTAAAGTACTTATGTTATGATTATTATATTAAGATGTTAATTATATGATTTTTACCTGGTAAGTCAATCGTCCTCAACTAAGTTATCAAACTTCTTCAAGTTATTCTAATATGGAGGCCCTTCGGAAACAATGTTTCATCTCCTGCGTTTTACTGGAACAGGTTGTATAACGGATTTATAAAGTAAAGTAATCCCACTACAGGCCTCAGGAGGCACTTGGGTTAGTAGGAGGTTAAGGCTCCCACTTTTTCTGGACAATCGGCACTTGATGTCAGCCGCGTTGTCAACCCTACGTGACGGCCGCCTTTACCCCCAGAACAAGCGTCTGGTACTCATTTCCGTTAGAGGCTGAGTCGACCCCAGGGCCATAGTGCCGCCAGAAAGTTTGTGTCAGTTTAAAAATCCTGACCCCACCCGGGACTTGAACCCTCGACCTTCTGACTTGTAGCACAGTGCCTTAACCACTACGCTACGGCGTGCCCCATAACGGATTTATACAATATTAAAATAACTTGAAGTTTAATAACTTAGTTGAGGATGACTGACTTACCAGGTAAATATCATATAATTAACATCTTATTACGATGCATTAATATGAATTTCAAAAGTGTTGATTATTGAATTATCTCCAGCACAGTTATCGTTTGTTTTCCAATGATAAATGGAGATACAACGCGCACATAGATTATATTATCATTAATATTAATGTAAACAAACTCTCAGAACCTTAAATACTTATGAAAATCATCGGAGTGAATTCTAAATGAACAACTTATTACCTCAATGACCACGAACTTCTTTACACTTATTAATCAGGATTCCGGGCTTATTACACTACGTCATTCGCATTACCTAATATTATCGTAGACATTTCTGAGGCTACGGATCAGAGTAAATTGACTGTTTTAACTCTAATTGACTTTTCCGGAGATTTTGTCACGCTAATACAAACATTTTACTGTCAAAATTTAAGTTTCTGAACATCGAAAATTAGACTCAGTGGTTCCACTACTACCTCAAGGAACGCCAACAGTGTGAATATTGTTTTTTTTTTTCCGAGGTCAGTATAATGTGGAGTAACACGAGGATTAGTATTAGGTTCAATTCTTTTTCTATATACATTAAGGACAATACTGACTGCATCAAACGTTGTAAATATATCTACGATGATGACCAGACCTAACGGATTCTACACCAAACAAACACTACAGGGTAGGTACTACGTGGATTAGTATGAGATGTAGGGAGTATTATTCGGTCCTGCACAGTATCATCCGGTTACTATAAAACCGTGTAGGAGTAATACGTTCAGGGAGTAACATTAATTTCAGTTCTGATACACGTATTACAGGTATTGGTGTGCATTGTTTTATGTTTGTTTCTCTGTATTCGCTAGCATCGAAAATACTGCGTAGTTTTTAGTTACTCTATTGTATGATTGTTTACTATACTATAATTTTTTTACAGCAGCTAACTATATCTGGTCCCGTCATGACGACTTCCTATTGGTCCCATCCCTCGTATAAGCATGTGTTGTTTACATCGTTTCACTAGTCAGGTCGTCCTGTACTCGAGTTTGGCGTAACATGAATGTGCAAAACTCAATTTTAGAATTTATCATAAGTAACGCCACGAGTGATTTCCAAATTATCGATAAATTCACGACTCACGAAGTGAGGAGTGAATTTATGGAGAGAATTTGGAAATCAAGAGTGGCATTTGTTAGGACTATTTAACGAATAAAATTAAGCTGTTTACTCACAAATCATTATTTAACTATTGTCATTTTAAAATATTTATATATTTAATGTAAACGGCGATGTTTGAAAACAAATGAGAAACGATAGGTACGCTTCATCTGCTTCTTTTGTTTATCACTGCAACCAGATCATACTATTTATTGCCAAAGGAACTCAATATTGTAAGAATGCTCTCCAGTGGAGAAAAAATGAAACACATCAAACTGTATATTAATTCATTTCTGATGTCGTATGATGTAAAATATGACAATTATATTTTTCTGGATTATTACCTGGGAAAAAATACATTTAAGAAAGTGCAAACAGTGGTTTCTTTTTTTGGTGGTATAATAAATTGCTACAAATGTTTTTATAATAACTCCTGCATGTGGGATGTGTTGACATCTATGCACTATATATACAATCTGGTAGCCGTATTCTTATGTGCTAAGTCACTGCAAAATAATGGTCTGACCTTCTTCAGAATATTAAAAAGGAGGAGCTTTCTTTAATATGGTAAATGTAACACTGATAAATATTTCGTGAAACACGACTCTGATTGGTTGTAAAACAGAAATCGTTGAAACGTGATTGGTCATTGACTTCCATTTGGGGCATGAGTTAAATAGTCCAAGAAAACCAACTAAAATGGTACGGGCATATTAAGCGAATGGAGGATGAAATATTACCAAAAGAAGTAATGGGATGGACATCATCAGGAACGAGAAGGAAAGGACGACCAAATCTCACGTGTATCCAACGGATTAGAGAAACTTTGAAGGACTGGGGAATAGAGGAAGAACTGTGTTATAATAGAGACGAATGGAAGAAAATTATAAAACGAAATTAAAGACAAATCATTGGTGCCGGAAAAATGTGTCAACATTGTTAAAACCGGATATAGGCCTATATATATATATATATATATATATATATATATATATATATATGTTATAATTAAATTTAATTATAACATCGATTAAGTGTCAGTGCTATAAAGTAAAAATATTCTCTTTAATTTGCTTACTTGTGATAGGAGCTACTAGCTGACAGTGGAGACCGAGTTTCCGCTACATCTCGTAAAAATAAGTATATGTATATATACTTCAGGGATTGATCCCTGGCTGAAACCTGAAGAAAAAAAAAGGACCTATATACATGTGTTCGGGAATTAACGATGTGCGTGCAACGACAACAAATCGTCCCGGCACACAGTATGTAGCAAAATCGCATCCACGTCACAACAGATGTTCAAGATGGCCTCCATGGGATGCAATGCACGCGTTCACACGTCGCGTCGTATCATGGATTGCCTCACTCTTTCGCATGTTCCAGCCTCTCTCCGAATAGCGTCACAGGTGACGTGGACACGCTGTTGAAGGGTAAGCACATCAGGAACTAGTTCAGCACACAACGCTTTTCAGATGCCCCAAGAGGTAAAAATCTAGTGTGTTTAAGTCCGGTGATCTAGCGGGCCATGCAACAGGGCCGAGGAAATAATGTCATTCATCAGATGCCATGTACCGTGGCAACGATGCACTTATGGACACTTATTCATAGGCCATTTTTTCCCTCCATTTGAAGTCAGGAATCAATCCCTGCAGTTTGTCGGTGTAATTAAAATTCATCGTGTGTGTGTATATCTCCATCCATAGTAATTCTGCCCGAGGGCAGATCTTTCACTGCAATCATAGCATTTTCATGCTATGCTTTGTAGCTTTACTAGGGAATTATAGGTGTGGTAGCTTCTCGTTGCTTTCCACAGTGGCGAAGAATGATGATAATGATAAGGATGATGATGATGGCCGGATGATTTTTGGGGACCGTTGGCCCCTAAGCTTCCTGACATTTGTCTTACACGTGAGGGAAAACTAAAAAAAAAAAACTCACCCAGGAGCCTGTCCCGACCGGGAATCGAACCCGGGCCCGCTGCATGACAAGGCAGCACGCTACCTAGATACCACAGCGGTGGACGTATATATATATATATATATATATATATATATATGTGTTATATTGCAGATTTTCGCGGATATAAGTATGCAGATTTTCGCGGATATAAGTATGAATAAGACAGTTTTCTTGGGTTTTCCGCGTCTTGGATTCAAGTTCGGCCCCTGGCCACTGACTCCGTACGGCTTCGGAAACGGACAACACTGAAAACTGAAGGTGTTTAACTACATAAAAACTAAACCTTGGATGGGTGTACGTCTTCGGAAACGTACCACAGCGAAAACTCTATTTGTTTAATTATATAAGACCTAAACGTGTGACTCGAACTTACCATTCCTTGATAATGGCATGTGGGATCATGCCGAAACGTCGGAGTCAATGGTCAGGGTCGAACTTGAATCCAAGACGCGGAAAACCCAAGAAAACTGTCTTATTCATATATATATATATATATATATATATATATATATATATATATATATTCACCCTGTATATATGCCTATATGCTAGACCAGAAATGATTAACGATGCAATTAAAATAATTAATGTAGACCTTGACATTGTGAACTAAAAAAAAAATCTCATAAATATTAAGAAGGTACAAGCTATAGCTAGTGGTCATCAGAGTATATTAAATGAAATTGATTATCTATTGTTAGTCTGTGTAAATCTAAATGAAATTGATATTCCATTTAAAACCTTTCCTGTAAAATCTGTGGGTCTGTCAATCTAGGTGATTGTTTTCACCAAAATCTTTGTTGGTACGTTTATATGAGACTATTTAACTCATGCCCCAAATGGGACTCAAATGGCCAATCACGTTTCAATGATTTCTGTTTCACAACCAATCAGAGTCGTGTTTCACGAAATATTTATCAGTGATATAATTACATATTAAAGAAGGCTCCTCCTTTTTAATATTATGAACATTATTTTGCAGTGACTGAGCCTGTGAGAAATACGGCTACCAGATTGTATATATAGTGCATGAATATCAACACATGCCGCATGCGGGAGTTAATATAAAAACATTTGTAGCAATTGATTATACCACCAAAAAAAGAAACCACTCTTTGCACTTTCTTAAATGTATTTTTTCCCAGGTAACAATCCAGAAAAATATAATTGTCATATTTACATCATACGACATCAGAAATGAATTAATATACAGTTTGATGTGTTTCATTTTTTCTCCACTAGAGAGCATTCATACAATATTGCGTTCCTTTGGCAATAAATAGCATGATCTGGTTGCAGTGATAAACAAAAGAAGCAGATGAAGCGTACCTATTGCTTCTCATTTGTTTTCAAACATCGCCGTTTACATTAAATATATTTATTTTAAAATAACTATAGTTAAATGATGATTTGAGAGTAAACTGCTTAATTTTATTCGTTGAATAGTCCAAACAAATGCCACTCTTGATTTCCAAATTGTCTAGATAAATTCACTCCTCACTTCGTGAGTCGTGAATTTATCGATAATTTGGAAATCACTCGTGGCATTACGAGTACTTATGAGAAATTAAAAAAAAGAAAATTTCATTCCTCAAAAACATTTAAAAATACCCTTATTTTATTGAAAGAGGAAATTGTCTCAAACTCTTAAACGATATGAGCATACAGTTAGGAGACTGCAACGAGTTAATAATGTTTATGCATCTTCCTTTAATCAGATCGCGCAACTCTAGCATTTGAAATGTTGTCTTGGCTTCGGTTGTAAGATAGGCGAAAGATACATTGCCTTTGCTTCTTACACCACACTTTCTGCATTATAATCCCCTCTACCGTTCTTTACCCTTCCCGTCATAACATAAACCCGACCAAGAGACAATTTAACTCTAATTGTACCTCTACATCGAACATCTCACTATTCCTAATCCTTGCTCCTTCGGCTATCCGACTCTGGAATTATACCCTTCTTATATCAAGTACTAAATAAAAAAGCTTGTTGAATATTACCTTGCGCAATATAATATATAACCAAGATCAAGGGACACATTTTTATTATTATATATTTTACACTTTCATATTCAAGCAAATAATTTAATAAAGAAATGGGCTATTGTTATTACTATTATTTAGAATGGACAGATTTCATTACCGGTAGTCATTTGTCCATGGAAGCAGCAAAAAAACTCTTCCACATCAAGATTACACTCAGTCACATACGACTTCAGCTTATATGGAATCATCTGGATCCCAACAGCCTCAGACTCCTCGAAAAAGTGAAATCGACATATTTGAAAAAGGCAGAGGGTCTGTCAAAGGAGCCATTTATCATAGAAGAGCTCCGACTGAATCTGTACCTGCCATCTACAGCGAACTATGACGTAGTATTAAGAGAACTGCAGCAGAAAAAATAATCCATTTGGACCGATTTTTACACCACCGATGCCATGACCTCAGAAGACTGGAAGAAACCGAACTACGAGCAACGACACCTAGTGACCCGGCTAGCTGTACACGGCTTCCATCACAGACTGTGCAAAAGAAACCGTTTCATGACCGGGGACCAGAATGCGTGTGCGAGCGATGCGGCATGTCATGCGGAGAGATACCACGTGCTAAAGTGCAAAACAGAGGACAATCTCTGACAGGATTCTGTACATACATATAAATTAATGTAGATTAACCAATCTTTGCACATTGTGCGCTATTCATTATTAATTTAGAAGATTCCGGGCTATAGGACCATGGTCTATAATTGATGTTTCTCACATACGTTTTTCCCTCGACTGCAGAGGGCATGTTCAATGGTGAGTTCTTCTAGGTGGTGTTCCTTGATCCGAGCCTCCCTCAAGATTCGAGGGATTGCCACACACTAAACACTTTTAACTGGAGCTTATACAATTACTTGTTGTTGGACAATTAATTGTTCTCTTTCAAACAATTACATTCGTTCTGTCATTAGTAGTCAATTATTTGTTTTAAATTATTATATTATCTACTTTTTTATCTTTTGTTCATTAAATTTTGATTACATTAACACACTTTATTAATAATACTATTTTAGAAATACTAATATAAACATTTATTTTTATTGTAAGTTATATGACGAAATATTATAAACTTTATCTAACCAGGATCAATGATAGGTAGACAAGACGTTAATACCACAACCCTGCTGCGGTAATATAATTATATTAATATTATTATTGTTTTTATTATTATATTTATTATTTTTATTTTGTAGGTATTATTATTATTATTGTATTACTATTACTTTTATCAATATTTTATGTTATTATTTTTAATATCATTTACAGAGCATTTCTATTAAATATGGCTATCTTACTCTTGAATTAAAATAGGAACGATACTATTGTGCATTGAAAACAAGACAAAGTAGACAAGGTCATACAATATAAAAATATAAAAACAAATAATAGTTTAAAAAACTAAAACAAGACGCTTTATTAGAAAATCAAACTAAAAATTGAAAAATAATTTTAATTTCCAACATGCTTCGGATAAAATTAAAGTGGCCAACAAACAAATAATCTCCAACACATCTGAATAAAAGTAGAGTTATCTAAAAAAAAATTTACCATCAAAAGCGTGGGGTGTTCTATATCAATATATTTGATAATAAACAGATTTTGGTAAACGTAAAGTATCTAAGAAGAAAACGTAAAAACCGTAAAAAGCACCCCACGCTTTTGATGGTAAAATTATTATTTGTTGATGACTCTAGTTATATTCTAGATGTGTTGGAGATTTGTAATAAAGCGTCATGTTTTAGTTTTTAAACTATTAATTGGTTTTTATTTTTTAGTTTTAATATTTTACAGAATAAGATAAAGATGTAAATATCTTTAAATTCGATACCATTGTAGTATGATCTAAAAGTAATACTCTTCTAAAAAATCCTCCGGGCCGGATTTGAACCAGCGACCTATGGATTACTGAAATTAGATAACACTACAATCCACCGCTCTACCAACTGAGCTACCAGAGGATATATTATTTTTTTACAACGATGGACTAAAAAGAAGATGGTAAAACATATATTACATTTTAGATAAGTTGGTGTAATGAAAGACGAAAGAGAGATTCTCGGGTTCAATCTCCTGAATGATATTTCATGTTTAAGATGTGAGACAAATAAAATGTCGCCATTTGTAACAAATCAGATTTGTTGTAACTGAAATCTTATTATACACTATATAACATTTTTGAGCGTTTCAGATGGTTCGGCTGTTCAGTATCTGTCCTATACAAGCCATTTTTAAATTTCTGCGCTTAAATTTATATTTTCAACTACCAAATATATGCCCCGTTTAAATTTTTTGCGATATAAGATATTCTGAACTTGTGCTGAGTGGACATCACAGAAATGTCCTATATGCTTGTCATTTGAAGATGTAGGAGTAAATATATTTTATTTAAATGCAGTATTTAACAGCTCAGGTCATTAACATCGGAATTCAAAGTCGGGCATGTACAGCATTTGAAATAATTGATGGCGCACAGATAATTTCAAGTCTCCGAACGAATCCACTGCGCATGATCAGAGATCAGCTATTTGGCTCACAAGTATTTGAGAAACTAAATCCGTTCCATTTCGTTGTGTGTCGTGCAACGGAAAACATTTTGGTGAAAATAAGTAGTGCGGTAAATACTGAAAATAAAACAAATCAAAAATAAATTAAACAAAAGAAAGAAAATTAATTGAAATAAGGGCGAGAGAGAGAAAAGCACGACAGCAGGATCGAACACGCGATCTAATACACGGGAAACAGAAGCTCCCTCCACTAGACCACAACCATCTCTCCTAGAAATTATCTGTATGAAGCGATGCAGTACTTCAGGAATTCCTTTTATAATGAAATTATATATTAACTTCATTTAGATTAATCAGACGCATTTTGTATTAGTAATGGAAATACATAATTTTATTATGCCATGTGTTTTGCAAACAAAATAATGAGACGTTACAATCGTTATTCATTTTCATATATATATATATATATATATATATATATATATATATATATAATATATATACATATATATATATATATATATGTGTGTGTGTGTGTGAGCTGTTTCCTTGAATTTTTTATTTCCATATACTCCATTCCATAGTAAATCTGTCCGAGGGCAGGTCTTTCATTGCAACCATAGCATTTTCATGCTATGTTTTGCAGCTTTACTAGGGAACAGTAGGTGTGGTAGCTTCCCGTTTCTTTCCGCACCGGTGAAGAATGATGATGATGATGATGGTGGCCGGATGATTTTCGGGGACCGTTGGGCCCTAAGTTTCCTGACATCATACAGGCGAGGAAAAACCCCGAAAAAATCTCACCCAGGAGCCTGTCCCGACCGGGAATATTTGCATATATATACAAATTTATTTATATAAAACGAAGCCTGCTAGCATGTAAGCATTATGAAGATTAATGACGTTTTAAAAATAATAAATAAAATAAAAATATATACCTGACCAGAATCGAACGTGGGCCCGCGTCGTCGGAAAACGAGCATCTTACCGACTGCTCTACTGAAGCGAACGATACCAATGCTGCATGAAGAGAGACGTACGCCGCCCGCTTTATACTTAAACGAGCCAGGACATGTAACAACGTACTGGTATGAATCGCTCTTCAAAACCCTAACTTTCCATCGTCAAGGGTAGCGCCATCATTTTTTTCAAAGGCTGTACAAGCCGACAAATTTCACCTAGAGGCCTCTTATTTCAGGCTTGAGATCCTTCTAAGTGCCATAAATCCATGACTATGCACCGATGACTATACTTCTCTTACTAAGGAAGACGTACTCAATTTTTACGCTAAAAAATCCATGGACCCCGGTAGTGTTTGAACCTGCGTAAGTCGAAACCAGAAGTAAACATAGTAATCACTACTACGCCAAAGCGGACGTGATTAGTATATATTTTTTTCTTTCTCTAGGGTTTTAAGGAGGGATTTTTTATTTTTAAAGATAAATATGCTATGTCCTTAACTAACTCTATGACTTTGTAGAACCCATAGAACCAAATCGCTTTCAGTAATGCCTCCACTGAACCGTATCCACAGCCAAATGAATCCAGTTCACATCTCCGATATCCAGTTCCCTAAGATACATCCGAATATAATTCTCCCATCTATGTCTAGAGTTTTCTAATAGACTTTTCCTTAAGGGTTTCCCGATTTTTAAAAGTATTTATGTACTATCAATATCACCCATAAGAGGATATACAGGGCCTACTATCGATCTCAAACTCCTAAACTTAATGATCCTAAAAATATTAGGAAGATATGTACCGAAATCAAGTTTTCGATACGTGGATTACGTCATACTGCGCAACCAATACGTCATCGCGTCTCCATTTCTTTTGTGATCTTAGTGAACAGTGCCAAATTCTCTCCTACATTCTCCCTTTACCTTATGCGCCGTGTTCTATCGCGCATCCTCCCCTCTCCTAGTAAACCCTCCAATAAGCTGCGCTTACTAACATCAATGTCATCATCTGTTTATTAACCAAAGGGTCAAGTCGATACAGCTCGGAGGAGCTTGTTTTGTTTATTGGTCCGTTAGGCCAGGGTAGGGCCACAAGGACAGTGTACCCTACCCCTTGGCGGGACTGGTGTGAATGAATAGAGTGTACGTATGTTTCATTATTATTATTATTGTTTAGATGACCGATGAGGTGATTGTTTGTTTTCTGAATTTATTTTTCAATGTTAAGTTAATTATATTTTATTATTTGAATGTTACATATGACTGTTTTTTGACTCTTATTAAATATAAGATATCTGCTTTTAGTTAACGTCTGTCTATTGATTCAGCAGCTAATCATGTCAGATATAAGTATAAAGTTCCAAAGCTTTCTCAAGCGAATATGATTTCCTCTTTCCTTAAAACTTCCACAATTGTAATCTGTATAGCTTACAATATATTACATGCTTAACAATTGATTGAGAAAAGATGAGTTAATCTTTGCCTTTTATGGGCCCGGGCAAAGATATGTTAATTTGAGCAATCTATGTTCCCAATTTAAGGTAATTATGAACAACATTGGTATGATCCAGCACCAACAGGGTGCAGATATAAATGGTTATGGAACTCCTCATTGTCAAACTACCTATATCCTTCATTATTATCCCTTATGGGAGCGATAACTGACTATAGTATATATTATCGAATGTTTTTAGCTTGTATTCTTGCTTAAATATAAGGAACCATGTTTCACACCAATAAAGAGACCTACATGTAAGGCAAGTTTATCGTTTTATACATTTTACTCTTATAACGGAAGAATTGAACTGAATAGTAGGGTCTAAATATAATCATAGTTTAAATAAAATAACTGCAAGATGAAATAATTATCAAAGAGTTGTAATTTATTCGTGTAGAAACTCGGAGTGTCTCTGGAATTTTATTATAAAATCACTGACATAACATTTCACAAGGAAGAGAGTTATGGGGAGATAGAAGTTTCTGATTGCATTCTTACGTCTGTGTTTACCGGATACCCTCAAACAACCCTTATCTATCATATCGCTATTTCCCCTTCAGCTCTTTATATTCATAACCTCTTCTCCCTCGCCGCTTTTCACTTTGAGAAAAGGGAAACCTCACTGAAAATCTGTTAGAAACTTCCCTAACTTTGTCAAAGTGAGTTTACATTTCGTTACTTCGACATAATAATAAGTAATGCTCTCAAGTGGAAGCTGACTTTACAAATTAGTGCACACCAACTACAAACACGTACAATTATTTTAACAGGTTTCAGATTAATGTATTAGATTATTTCTATTCGCGTTCAGGTGTATCGATCGGAATAATGTAATTTTATGTATCTATTTATGTTTGCATGCAAGTCATTCTGAGTATTTGTAGATGGAATATATTTTCCAATAAACCAAATAGCTTCTCTCTACAAAACGACTTAGTGTTTTTAACACTCTTAAATATAGAAGCTTAAGTCATATTGCGTCTGAAATGTTTGATTGTATCCAGAAGGATATATATATGAGTGTGTGTGTGTGTGTTATATTGCAGATTTTCGCAGATATAAGTATGATTAAGAATGTTTTCTTGGGTTTTCCGCGTCATAGATTCAAGTTCAGCCTCTGCACTGATTCCGACGTTTCGGCATGATCCCACATGTCATTAACAAGGAATGATACATTAGGGTCACAGATTTAGGTCTTATATAAATAAATACATAGAGTTTTCGCTGTGGTCCTTTTCCGAAGCCGTACACCATCCAAGGTTTAGTTCTTATGTAGTTAAACACCTTCAGTTTTCAGTGTGGTCCGTTTCGGAAGCCGTTCACCCATCCAAGAGTCGATCACACTCCATGTTGCCCCAACCGTGGCTTTCTTCATAACTTCTTCGCTGTTCTAGGGATGACATGGTGGTTAGCGAGAGCAGTTTTCCATGTAGATGGTAATCGTTGGGCATCATCTCGGGTGTTCATAGAATGTGGCCTTTTCTCAATCTCTATTGCTTCTCTGTAGATTCTTGATTTTCATGATCTATTTTAGCCAACGTTCTAGATCCTGTGAGGTCGATCTTGTGACCCCTCTGTTTCATATGTTGCACCAGAGTTGAAGTAGTTTTTTGACGATTTATTGCAGCCTTATGTTGTATTCGGCAGGAAATTCGTCTGTTGGTACGTCCTACATATGTTTGTTCGCATGGAATTTACATTGCAACATTTAACATATTTTAACTCTTTACAATTAGTATAGTGTATATCTACATTTGTCAAATATTTATTTGTAATTGTGCTGGTTGAGTGGAAGATAAGGTCACGGTTTCGTTTTCAGTACGGTCCGCCACATTTAAATAACTGATATGAGAAATTATTTTGCCAATTTAAGGGTTAAAATTCATCTGATATTATCCTGCCGTGTACTTCTCCGTTTCTTTAATGATCTTTTCCTCAATAGTTTCCAAATAAAATAATATAAATATTTATACTGTCACACATTCGATCTACATGATTTGTTTATCTAAATGTCTTAGACTCAATAACTCTAACAATATTAGGATAACGATAAAGTTGCCTCTAATATACTTTTCCATTCTTTATGGGACTGAATATTCGTCTTAGGATATAATATTACGTTAAAAATTAAATAATCTTGTAATAGGCCTACATTTGCACTTAATACTCATATGCTAGCTAGGCATTGTAAACATTAATTCAAGTGTACGTTTAAATAGTTTATACTAAAATACTTCAAAATATGGCCATGTAGAACGATAGACATTTGATGTACATATATATATATATATATATATATATATATATATATATATATAAACGGCTTCATATTCCAAAATATTCTTTAAAATTGTTTAAAAAAAATTGTGTTTGTATGTATTTGGAAAAAATTATATATATATATATATATATATATTTGACATTTGGCAATGAAGGCAAATATAGTTCAAATCCCGACTCAAGCATTCTTTTTTCTTTTCATATCATATATATATATATATATATATATATATGATAAAAACACTGCTAAAAACACAAACTTTAAGGACTTTGTATTACATTACGCTAACTTATTGGCTTGCTGTATCGTCTTCTGCTTGACAGTGACAGTAAACAATTCAATCGACATTGGACCTTAACGGATTTAATTATTATTCAAAATCAAACTTAAATCGTTATATAAAGAGACGTTATTATGACGTGATATCAGAGAAAACGGCGGGTGGCTCATTGCTAATATCGTTCTCGGCGATTCTCCGACACTTATACAATCTCGCAATCACCTTATAATAACGTATGTGTACGTTTCTGAGTGTAAACAAAATATAATAATTCTATACTCACAACTTACAGATGTATTTATGCACGTTTCTTGCGATCATCAAGAATCTAAATACTTTAAATTTATAAAACGTTAATCTTTGCTTATGATAGTCTATGGGAGTGAAGCATGGAAGCTTACCTTAAGGGTATAGAAAAACTAAGGGGATTCGAAAGTAAAATCCTAAAAAAAAAACATTCAATATTACAAGGGATGATGAGAACGGGGGAAAGGAAACAATGATTACATTATTTATATCGTTTTCCTATATTGTTAGAAGTTCACCGCTGTGGTCTCGAGGTAGCATGCTGCCTTGTCACGCAGCGGGCCCGGGTTCGATTCCCGGTCGAGACAGGCTCCTGGGTGAGATTTTTTCGGGGTTTTTCCTCACCTGTAAGGCAAATGTCAGGAAGCTTAGGGCCCAGCGGTCCCCGAAAATCATCCGGCCATCATCATCATCCTTCATGTTGTGGAAAGCAACGGGAAGCTACCACACCTATAATTCCCTAGTAAAGTTGCAAAACATAGCATGAAAATGCTATGATTCAGCGAAAGATCTACCCTTGGGTAGAATTACTGTGGATGGATGGATATTGTTAGAGTTATTAAATCTAGGAGGCTGAGTTGGATAGGTCTTGAAGCTCGAATGGGCGACATTACAAATTCTTTAAAAGCTTTTTTTTTGGGGGAAAACCTTGGGGAAATAACATTAGGAAGGTCTAAGTGGATGATAAGATATTCGGATGGGCATTATGGAATTGAATATCGGAGATATGTACTAGAATCAGTTGGCTGAGGATAGGGAGGCATTTATAATAACGGCTCTGAACCTCGAAGCACAATACGCCAAAATGTTAGTTTTGTAATTATTAAACAATTACACGAGCCTTATTTTATACAGAGTTTTCGTTTAAAATACTTCAGGGCAAGTAGTTTGGAGGAATTTTGAATAATATCAAATATAACTAATTTCACTATATTGTTTTATTAAATCTAATAAAAGGAAAGTAGAATAGCAGAAATAAAATTCTTACGTTCAGTAGGAGGCTATACATCGTTGAATAAGAAATATAATGAAGAAATAAGAACCGATTAATCATCTACTGTGTCATAAAACGAATTCAAAAGAATGACACCCAAAAGACTTCCACAAATTTTGCTTCACTACCAACCCAAAGGAAGAAGAAATATTGGGCGTCCTGAAACCAGATGGAAGGATACGACCTCTTGATGAGGAAATTGGTATATGGCCTAATTTCATGACGGAGTAGATGAATAAGTATGACAGCAAAATCTCAATTACCTTGATAAGATAATTAAATGTTATGTACTTAGATGGCTATCTCAAGTAATTAAAAATAATATAATGACATTTAAAACATTGTAATGGTACTGTAACAAGTAAATAGATGAAGATTTTTTTTTCAAATTGACATAAGAAACTCTTCAAATAAACTGCTCAGTTACTACGCATTTGTGAACATTAAATTCTGTTTTGAGTGCTACCTTCTAAAATCATCGATAATCTCGTTTAAAAAAGCTAAATTATAGATGAATGAAACTTACAAAAGTGCGATATAAATTTTCTTAAGTGTGTAGACTACATATTTAAAACTCATTGCTTTCGATTCGAAGTAATATCCTGATTTCAATCCCACAGTTGGCTCTTCTGATTTTCCTTAATACCACTATCAACAGCATTGAATAGAATTTTGGACATTATCCAATATACACTATCGTTAAAATTTGTAGATTAAGGGATTGCACGACGTGAAGAAGGTGGGAAACGCTCGTAGACAAAAGAAAAATAAAGAAACGCAACTTGCGGGGTTGATTACAATGTTTATAGCCTTCCTGACATTTTACAGAGGATCACACACACAAAAGGTTAGTGGAAAATGTCAACGTTTCAGTATCACATCAACAATAACAACTCAAAAAGCTAGTGACCATTTATAAAAATATTAATTTTCATTTTAATCGCAACATTAAAAAAAGGTATACATAAGCATCTTAAATAATTCAATTTATTCAAGAAAAACTGAAATGGGATTTAAAAAAGTAAAAAAAAGCTATAAAATTAAATAGTTTAAATTTATTTTGGAAGCAGTGGATTGTAATGTGTTTCTAATGATCTGAAATATCGATATTTATGAGTAATTTAGAATAAAGTCCTTAGGGATTTTTTTGAACCGAAGAGAGACGGACAGATGAATGGAGAACACAACATAACAGTGAGCTATATGATCTTTACGGGAAACCAGATTTAATAATTCTCCTGAGTGTGATGAACAGAACATGTGGCAAAAATGGGGAACGAAAGAGGGACATGGAAATTTCCTGTTGGAGAAAAGGAGGGAAAGGATCCAGTAGGAAGTCCAAGAATGAGATGGGAGAACATCTTTAACCATGATATGAGTAAAATGAATTATAGAGGGGATTACTGGAAAACATTAGCTCATGCATGGGATACATGGAGAGCTTATGTTCGCGCGGCCATGAATCTCCGAATTGGATAGTGCGAGTGAGTTAGTTACACATACCTAAATATATCGCTCTTATAAACTTCCGAATAATGAAAATAATATTCTAATAACAATAAACTACAAAAGTTTTAATAGTAATGATAATAATAATAATAATAAATAATAATAATAATAAATAATAATAATAATAAATAATAATAATAAATAATAATAATAATAAATAATAATAATAATAAATAATAATAATAATAATAATAATAATAATAATATAATAATAAAGTATGTGTGGGATCCACAGTTTAAAATTCCTCTCCCGACAGGTCGTCCCACTGTAAAGCCCGGGTGGAATGTGACATGTCAAAAGTACCTGAAGGTGAGAGACTAAACTGAAATAAAGAAAGATAATAATAATAATAATAATAATAATAATAATAATAATAATAATAATAGTAATAACGCAGTGATAATAAAAGTTATATACAAACACACACACACACACACACACACACACACATATATATATATATATATATATATATATATATATATATATATAATGTCCACCGCTTTGGTCTCGAGGTAGCGTGCTGCCTTGTCAAGCAGCAGGCCTGGGTTCGATCCCCGGTCGGGGCAGTTTTTCTGGTGAGGTTTTATCGGGGTTCTTCCTCACCTGTAAGACAAATGTCAGGAAAACTTTAAGGCCCAAACGGTCCCCGAAATCATATGGCCATCATCCTCATCCTTATTATCATCATCCTGCAACGGGAAGTTACCACACCTACAATTCCCTAGTAAAGCTGCAAAGCATAGCATGAAAAACGCTATGATTGCAGTGAAGGACCTGCCCTCGAGCAGAATTACTATGGATGTACACACACACACACACACACACACACACACACACACACACACACACACATATATATATATATTCTCACAGATATAACCCTTAAATTGGCAATGTATTCTATAGGATACATCAATTTGTTTAATTCATTTAACAGTATGCACGATTTATTTTTCAGTGCGGCCCGACACATTTAAATAACTGACAAGAGAAATCAGTGTTTTGCCAATTTAAAGGTTAAAGTCGTTGGGCCTCAATTTCCATAGAGCGTCTCACTAGCAGGAAGGCCACTAGACGCTATACTGTTTCGAGCTGTGTATTAACCTCCCGGGTATACTATAATTTTATTAATGACATTACATTAATTACTTATTATGTATGCACATAAGTTATGATAATAATTATTATTATAATGTTAAGGGATTCCGGGCTATGTGACCGTGGTCCATGACTGGTGTTTCTTCCAGATGTTTCTCCCTCGACTGCGGAGGGCATCTTCAGTAGCGAGAATTTCTAGGAATTGTTTCCTGGTCGGACAATCGACTGTGAAATACTCGCTACTGAAGATGCTCTCCGCAGTTAAGGGAGAAACGTCTGGAAGAAACAATAGTCATGGACCACAGCCATATAGCCTGGAATATCTTAATATTAAGATCACCGGCCGTGAAAGCCTGCATTCAGCTATAATTATTATTGTTATAATTATATGTTTTATAGTGAATACTACTCTTTTTACAGACAGTTTGGTATTCTACATTCAAACATTCACCGCATATTTTCTGATCAAATTTCTATTCATATGCGTAAGTTCTTGTTGCCTAATTTTCCTAAGTTAAGTTCTTATATTGTCTTTAGGTTTATCAAATGTGGGTCAATAGTGCCGCTAGTAATATTTTGTAAAATCTAATTACAGGATTTTTTCAGGTTTTATCATCTCGGGGTCGTAATTGTTGGATGATAGTTATTGTGCAAGTTTTTGATTTCAAAAGTTTAGTAGCCCTATGTGCTGAGGATTTTGAACAGCGATTTTGTGGAACATATCGTACAGATTTACCCGGAGACCGTTCGAATCCAATGTTGTCGATTTATTTCTTCTGTTAGAACCCTTTGTTTCGGTTTAGGAATTACAGTATTAAGTGATGCTGTTTTACTTGCTGGGAATGTGATATATCCTTTAAAATACAAAACTATAATAAAGATTTAAGAATTATCAACCAAGTTTTTAAACCATCAAAAGTGCAGACACACACAAAAATGAAAATCTATAAAATTCTCGCTAGACCCATAATCTGTTATGGCAGTGAAGCTTGGACCATCAGAACTCAGGATGATCGTCATATTACAGCCACGGAGATGAAATTTCTGCGACGAACTGCAGGTTCTAGACCACCAAAGAAATTCAACAATAGCCAGAGAATTAAACATCGTACCTATATCTGAATACCTCCAAGAATATAGAAACAATTGGCTAGCCCATATTCAGCGCATGGATCGTCACAGAATACCAAAACAAATTCTTCACTACATTCCTCGAGGCAGAAGATCTGTGGGTCGACCTTTTCGGAGATGACGGGAGACTGTAACGGGCCACTGGGCCTAATACTTGAAAGGGCGATGATGATGGTGATTTACAACACATCTATTGCATCTCTACCTGGAACTGAAACTCCAGGCAACTTCTCCTGGCATCGCCTACACACCTCTCTACATGACTCCGTTTTTTTTACATATGTGCCGTACATAAACATTGTTTGTTCAAGCGTGAATTTGACTGGCATTTCAACGATGTAATATCTAATCAAGTCAATCACATGCGCGCTCTTGATACAATGTAATAGCCACTCACGTCTTCACATGACACACCAACTCGAGTATTTAAACTACTACCATAGGCCTACTTGTGGCTTTGAGCAGAGTCTTCTTGAACCATACAACAAGTGTGTGTTCCAGGCGCGTCTCATGGCCTTGATCCGAGTGGGACGCTCTGTACTTAACTAGTAAGAATAAAAAGCATGCCATACATAATAGCGTGTATATAAAATTAAATTATTGTAAGTATGATTAGTAACATTAACAATACAAATATTTAGAATAATGATAAGCCCCTAATAATAGGATGTACAGTAATTTCAGAGAAAAAGACTAATTCATGTGATGAAGATAGGATATTGAATAAAATTTAAAGAAAAATAATGGACGTGGGATACGTAGTTAATAATCAATGCCTCCAGGTTATCATTATTGCATTTATGGTATTCTTTCCTTGCATGGCGAACATGTAACCCACTTCTGAGGTTGGGGCGACTGGATGGCGGGGTTACTGTCCCGATGATATAAAAGGTAATGATGCGCCAGGAGAGGCCTTAAACCAAACTTAATCTAATGAGACGAATATGATGTTTACAATGATGGCCAGACGGTCTTCGAAGACCGTTTGAGCCTTAGACATTTGTCTTACAGGTGAGGAAAAAAACTAAAAAAAATTCACCCAGGAAACTTGTCCCGACCGGGGATCGAACTCCGCCCGCTGCGTGCAAAGGCAGCACACTACCTCGAGACCACAGCGGTAGACTGCATAAAATATTGTCTTTTGTAGGATGCTACTAGCCATCAACCATCAACACAAAAAAATGACCTATAAATGGGGATGTTATTTTAGTCCAAATTCTTTCAGACAACCTTCCAATTAAATACAAACTAAAACGTGCATGATCCAATAGTTATGAGAGAGATTAAATTATAATAGACCTAAACAACTAGTAATATATTAAATGAAATGAAATATATAAATACATTAATAAAATTTCTCTTAACTGTCATAATTAAATTTTTATTGCTGTATTAATATGGATTAATGATTTAATCTTGGTTATAATTGAAAACATTGTAGTACTGAATTGGCAAACATCATTGTTACAGGAACGAATATAATCGAAAAGGCAAATGAGAACTCGTAAAGTCGCGACTTGTTAATTAGATTAGCTTTCGCTGAGTGCTAAAGCTAGGAAACACTGCATTAAATAAAAAGCGATGAGTCGATTTGAAACTTTCACTTGGAAAGGTCTTTCGCAAATAAAGTGGTTGAGAACTCAAAGCTAAATAATGGATTCATTTTTTAATTGTATTATACTAATTACATTACAGAGTTGTGCATTCAGGTTATATGTAAAATATGTAAGTTATATGATACTATTAATACTGAAGTAAGACTTTTGTGATTTTTAATTTAAATAAATGTTTAATATGCCAGAAATACTTTTATCGCCTAGTTGATTCAGGCAGTAGTATTTGGGTTGCCTCATGTTCGCAAGCCCCCCCCCTTTTTTGTTCTGCACGTACTGACACATTTTTGTGTGTTCCTCAGACGTAGGGTAAATTCTGATTTTCATTTATCAATAATACAATCTAACAACTTATAATTCATTAAAGATGTAAACTCATTAGATAAATAAACTAGCACAATAAATGCAGTTAACAAGATAAATGAATAATTAATTCTCAGTTTCTGAGAGTGATATAAGCACCCAAAATATTCAAATGACACACAATTATATAAAAAAAGGTTATACATATTTATTTCTCCCCAAATTTTTTCTTCTCATTGTGGAATTTATACCACGCCCAAAAGAAAATGTCATAAATGGACAAAATATATTTAAGTAAGAAAATGTGGGGAATCCTAGATAGTATGGACGGCACTATGCAACAGTCATTTGCTAAAACAATACAAGCATTCAGCAAGAGCCAAATATTTTGGCGCAGATGAAATTTAAATTTGAATTAGACATTTGTCTTAATCATAAATTGACACTAGAAATTGAACGCAACAACTGGTAAATGTAAGATTGGCCTGTATTTGTATGAAAAACACGATTACAAAATACTCGTAACATTAATAAATTATGAAATAATTTTAATATCGTCTTTAAAAACAACTAAAATAACAATATAGTATACCTGTATATAAAATAATAAAACAGGACATTTTTCAAAACAAGATCCATCCATAGTAATTCTGTCCGAAGGTAGGTCCTTCACTGCAATCATAGCATTTCCATGCTATGCTTGCAGCTTTACTAGGAAATTGTAGGTGTGGTAGCTTCCCATTGCTTTCCACACCGGTGAAGGATGATGATGGTGATGATGGCCATATGGTTTCGGGGACCGCTTGGACCTTAAAGTTTTCCTGATATTTGTCTTACAGGTGAGAAAAAAAAACCGATAAAAACCTCACCCAGAAAAACTGCCCCAACCGGGGATCGAACCCGGGCCCGCTGCGTGACAAGGCAGCACGCTACCTCGAGACCACAGCGGTGGACCAACACAAGATAATCTTTATTTAATTTTAGTCTCAGTTCATGGTCTAAATATACTATATTTAAACGATGAGGGAAAACATGCAGCTTTTCCTGATAGTTGAAGTACTAAAAATATTAAAATATTTATTTTCGAAATATATGTTAAGGAAAAAACAGTGAGTATTGTTAACCAAACTCCGTTATTGCTCCGCTTTCGAGTGGAATATAGCTAAGGGAAGGGTAGGGTCGGTTAGGAATGGAGAAGCTGATCATTCATTAGTTGCTTAAGAATGCACGTCTGCAGAATTGATTCTAAAAGTAAACCATAAGTGGTTTAATTGCCCTAAATTAATTAAAAATATATTCAGCCTTTATAGAATTGGAATTTATGTTTAAAGGTTATTTCATTATGGATGCGAACATTTCTTGTAACTCTTGTAACGACGACATGAGATTCTCATAAGCTATGTGAATAGTAATAGAAATATAATTTTTAATTGTAGTTATTCATATAATATTAACTACATCATATTGTGTCTTTTTATTTCTTGAGACTTAATATGCTTATTTCCCTCTGGTATTGTCTGGATTTTAGAAACTTCAATATTATTGGCCTAAAGCAGGTTTGATCCCGTGACCTTACATTTCATTTGCGATCAAATTACAGAGACATAATATTTGTGTTCATTACATAATTTGAGAATTATTTTGATCCGTATATTTTAAACAAACTTCGCTGAGTACAAAATAACATAGGCCTACATTATAACATTTAATGAGATAGAGATATTTATATGTATACTATGTATCCAGACGGCACTTTTTTTTTTATTTCCAAAAAAGATAATTAAAGGGCTTGCGAATAGCACACTCCTTCTTTTCAACTGTTTTAGATTTTGTTTTGTCCAATGCCACAAAGTTGTCTTTTATGACATTTCTGGCTTTCTCCCCTGGCATTGGCGGAATTGTAATCCATTTCTTAGTTGGGGCATCTGTAAAGTGGAGTTACGTTACCCCGATGATATAATGGGTGATAAATGATAATAAAGCACCAACAGAGTCCTTAACCTGAACTTAACCTAAATTTCAGGCCATGGGTAATCATAGGAATAATTATCTTAAAGGAAAAGTTCCTATGGTCCGACAGGGAATTGAACCCGGGACCTCATGAACTGTAGTCAGAAACGCTAACGACTCATCCATGAGACCGGTCACGATTTTGGAAGTAAGAATTCATATTTGTTGTTAACATTGTCATATTTTATACAATAAGTTACTTCTCAGTTCGCTGTGCTAGGTCGAGTGATATGATGCCTGTCTTCTGACAGCCGGCCCGAGTTCGATACCCCGAGGTTTGGACATTTTAATTGTAAAACACTCAATTTCAGAGCTAGGAATTGATATAATTTATAATCGCTAGTTTCAGAAACAGATTCCTTGATTAAATTCCAAACGCCCTCAACAGCACAAATGTTGAGAAGGCACGTCTTTGCGGCCTCACTGGTGATTTGTGAGTGGAGTAAGTAATCTGTCGGCAGCCTGTCTCACCACCACCGTCATAATCCTGTTCTTTCGCACAATATACATTATACAGTAAAAGCTCCTTATTCACGATTCCCTTATTCAAGTTTTAATTATTGGCGGGTTAAAAAATTGCGACACAGTTCCTGTATTCGCGGCTAAAAATGTCTTTATTCGCTGATTCAGTCGGTATATTAGAACGCATCGGCAATTTTTTTTACTGGAGGCACTTGTCAAGGCGGCTTTTACAAGAGCGATTCAAATCAAATGGACAAATTAATATCAAAGTAAAATATTATTGTTACTAAGCCTAAAGTTCGTTGTTAAAAGGCACCGGTATGAGATGTCCGTTGATAAATGCTCCCTTCGTCACGATCGGTGTTTTATGGTTTCTACTCGCCATTCGTTGCAATAATTTGATTGGATAACATGTGTTTCTTCTGATTTGTTGACAATTTATAATGTTGAGTAAAAGGAAAGAAAATTAGTTCCGAAGCGGAAGAAAGTAGTGTTGCCGCTTGAAGTAAAAATAGAAATGCTTTACCGTTTACGCATTGACGAGTCGTTTTCATCTCTATCACGTTGTTTCAATGTTAATGAATCAACTGTACGATTCATCAAGAAATCCGAAGACAAAATAAGGAATTCTATCGCTGAAATCACAGCTGAATATCAATCTGAAATGAAATACCTTTTAAAAACGGCAAAAGAGGAAAAAATCACTAAGTTGTTTACGCCCTTGCCTAAGCCTGATAGCAATAATTAATAGAAGTTGTTAAAAATCTCTAATTAATTGATTTTATTTTGATAATTTTTAATTTTATTTTATAACCTTGAAACGTGTCCCATATATAACCATACAAAATACTATTCCATATTCGCGGTTTTTGTATTTGCGGCATATTTGTGGAACATATCCCCCGCGAATAAAGAGCTTTTACTGTACAATAATTAAAAATATTAACTCATCGTGCAATCATCTCTATACGCATTACAAACATATTGTCAACATGGTTTGTTGAAATACTAGCGTGTGAATCCAACATAGACCAACATCATCATCATCATTTTGGTGCTACAGCCTATTATTACAGGCCTTGACCGCCTCAACTATGCACCTCCATCCATTTCTGTCTTCTACCTTCCTTCTCCATCCCTGGACTTCCATAACCTTAGGATCCTGTTCCACGCTGTCAAGCCATCTGGTAAGTGATCTTCCAACTTTTCTTTTTCTCTCTACTTTGGATAATGTGACTCTACGGGCAATTTCTGTTTTTTTTTTTTTTTTTTTTCCAGTCGATGAAGATAGCCCAGTCATCTCAGCCTTGAAGATTTTATTATTCTGACAATGTCAGCATCACCAAAGTCGTATAATTCATGATTATATCTACTGCGTCATTTGCCATTTTCATTTATCGATCCATAGATTTTCCTTAGAATTTTTCGTTCAAATACTTGATTTATTTTAACCATTTTTAATTAATGACCAAGTTTTACTTCCATACATAATTACAGGCTTCAGGAGAGTTTTGTACATTTTGGATTTCGGTTGAAGGCTAAGATATTTTTAAATATATTTCTTATAATATTATTTCCAAGTGATAATCTTGGATTAATTTCAGCACTTAATTTATTAGCTTGTGTTATTGCTGATCCTAAACAATTATATTACACTAACTTTCTCAGTCGGCCGCGGTGGACTAGTGTTATGCTCCTTGCCTCTAGTTCCTAGGGTCACGGGTTCAAACCCGGCAGGGATCGACGATTTTTTTAGGACGGAAAAATCCAAGGAGCTAGTCTTCCGGGAGGGACTTTAAGCCATGGGTGCCGAGTCTAAAGACTTTTATGCTCATAAAAGATCCTTAAGCCTAAATAAAGAGGCGTCTAAGCAAAAGTTACCGACATCGACGTCCTAGTAATACCTTAAGGTAGAAAGAGCAATAATTGTCTTTAAATCATATTCAAATGTAGCACCAAGACCAGCTATAAACATTGGCCTGTTAGATGTCTCATTTAGTCGGTGTATTGACCGCATGCCATCCATGACATCTGCGAGCAAATAAGGTAATTACAAAAATAACTTAGTCTAGTAACTCCTTACAAAGGAGAGGCTATTACTCAACAATGGACTACATCATTACAGACAGCTATTGTCTCAATTGTATATTTATCAATCTTTAAATATTTTACAGTATGTCTTTAATATCTGAGAATTACATGTAGGCCTACTTTGTTTTGTTTTAATTTATATTAAGACCAATTTCTCCAGCCGCTTTTTCAAATTTTAAAAATGCTTTTGGTATTCTTCCAATAATACGGATATCAACCGCATAGGTTAACACTTGCACAGATTTATAGTATAACGCTCCTCTGTTATCTAATCCTGCGCCTTTATTTCCTTCTCTAATGCTAAGTCGAATAGCATACATGTTAAAGCATCTCCTTGCCCAAGGCCTTTACAAATGCAGTAGATTGTGAATTTTGTAATTTTATTCAACTTTTCAATATTTTCAGAATGGCTTTCATAAGGTTGATAATAGCCCAACAAGCTCCATATAATTTGATCTATCTACTGAAAGTGGAACTCGAAGGACGAAAAATTCAGTAGATTGTCAACAGTAATCTAACAAGAGGAGTTTTTTTTCTGAAAAAAAAAATCACGAGAAACAAAGTTGCGAGTGATTTTGTCTAATGAAAAACTTAATCTCGCGTTGGATTTGTAGTGACTTTTTAGCGAATAATACGTCAGACGTTAAAAATAATTAAAATGTTTAATATTTACCAAATGTGAGGTTATGTATTCCGATCTTACTTCCGGGCGATTTCTAAGCCGGCTTATAGTTATAAATAGCGTATCTTTACTGTTAAATATATTTGGGCTTGGGAAAAATCAAGAACAGATGATTGTATGAGACATAACTATTACCAATAATGCAGATTCATTATACAACATTTAATACATTTTTTAGGACGAAACTTTTTTTTGGTAATTTTTTTAAGTTGTTTTCTATTGACATTTCTTGCTGTACCATATCAGTCGTATATTATTGAATAGATATCCTTGTCAAATAAGTTAATTTGCGGAGATATCTCTCATTATGAACAGAAAATGGTAATTTCACCAACAGAAAGAGGCAATTTCACCAACAGAAAGAGGCAATTTCACCAACAGAAAGAGGCAATTTCACCAACAGAAAGAGGCAATTTCACCAACAGAAAGAGGCAATTTCACCAACAGAAAGAGGCAATTTCACCAACAGAAAGGGGCAATTTCACCAACAGAAAGAGGCAATTTCACCAACAGAAAGAGGCAATTTCACCAACAGAAAGAGGCAATTTCACCAACAGAAAGAGGCAATTTCACCAACAGAAAGAGGCAATTTCACCAACAGAAAGAGGCAATTTCACCAACAGAAAGAGGCAATTTCACCAACAGAAAGAGGCAATTTATCAACAGGAAGAGACAATTTTAACAACAGGAAGAGGCAATTTTATCAACATGAAGAGACAATTTTATCAACAGTAAAATACAATTTTATCAACAGGAAGAGAGAATTTTATCAACAGGAAGAGGCAAAATTAGCGGTCTATGACATAAATAGTCACTGTAACGCGCACATAAATTAGTTTTTAAGCGCGGAAATTTAATCAGGTTGAATGTTGTCTCAAATAACATTTTTCATTTGTCAAGCTAGACATGAAATGACGTAATATCCCGGCTAATGAAAAGCCGATAACGAGCTTACAAAATTAGCTAAAGAAGAATACAGCAATGCGGAGAGATAGTGTTAAAATAGAGCTGGAACAAAATTCTTCAACTTGAATGCATGTTGACTTTCTGGCCTTTGCAATGTAAATCTTATCTCTCAGTCGTTAAAACGCGGGGGTTAGAAACAAGAGAGATTATCATCTATGAACCCCCTTGAACTGGTTATGTTAGAGGAAAAAATTACTGTATATAACAATCGATATTTGCACCACAATGCTACATGAAGCGTGTCCACACCTGCCTAATACAACCAGTCACCCTAATACGGTGTCTACATTAAATGTGCAGTTTACATTGTACTTGGAAAATAAATGTAACTGGGTTTATACATTTCAAGTATAATGGTAAATAATCCTTAAATCATTTTACCAATCGTTTCTACATAATGATATTTAATATCGCATTCAAAGAAGAATATTGGTTTATTGCTTAATTGGGTATCATACCCCTGAAAGTAGATCTTGCTCGATATATCTACTTTCAGGGGTATGATACCCAATTAAGTAATAAACCAATATATATATATATATATATATATATATATATATATATATAAGTAAGCATATCTTTTTTTTTCATGTCGTATTAGATTTGCATTGCTCAATGTCAAAAAATTAATTATAACATCGAAATAAAGACGCGTCACTGCTATAAATTAAAAAAAAATCTTTAATTTGCTTACTTGTTATAGCGGCTATCGGAAGGCAGTGAGATAATTCCCGCTATATCTCGTAATAGAGAGTATATATAAAGAAAAAAAAGTGTATACGAGTATTCTTGGATAGCGTAACTGACAGCGCACTGAAGTACCCATTCAGAGGTCCAGGTTCAAATCTCCGTCCAAGCATCTATTTTTCTTTTCATATCATATATATATTCATTGATAACCATAAGAAGTACTGTAGCCTATGTTTGTGTTGGTTGAGGAATAGATGACCACATGACCTTTACTCCGCCAGGCTAGGTAAATAAATAAAACAAACCCAGTGAATCGAGTATATAAATTATTCAAAATGTAACCCATAGCGTGTGACAAAAAATACTGCAAGTTACATCATAAAGCCTTCCATGCTCCTTCATATTTTTCCTCATCCAAGCTTTTTTAGAACTGAAAAAAATGGTACGAATAGGAAATGAAAGAGGGGCATGGAAACTGGAAGGAAAACCAGGGAAACCGCCCAGTAGGTAGGCCAAGAATGAGGTGGGAGAATAAAATTATCCTTGATTTGAGGGAAATATACAGGGGATGATGGTATGTATGGAGAACGTATATTCGCGCGGCCATGAAACTATGGATTCGACAGTGCGAGTGAGTTAGTTACATGTATGTGAGTTTTGCATTTGTTTCAATTTACAATAGATTTAATATTACTCAATAATATGACTATGTTAAAATTATTCATTTGCGATATTTTATATTTATTTACTCTAATTTAATTGAAGGATGATTGGAAACATTGGCTAGCACATAACAGTACAAGGAATCGGGTAGTTAGTGTGACGAAATTCCTCAATCGTAATTTCAACTTTCTTAACTAGATGTTAATACATTTTAATTAAATGTCCTTACGAACTCAAAATCTTAAATATTAGATCTATTTATTAAGTCAATATGGTCGATATTGACAACAAACTTTAAGCGATAAAAGAATGAGTACAAAATGTATTACAAGCCCTATATATTATACCATTTTTTATTATTTTAAACAGATCTCATAAGCAATGTGAAACATAATCTATTACATTTTCAGGTCATGAATTGTTATTGGCTGTAATTTGGCTATCATATATTGTATCTGAGGTAGAAGTTTAACAACTTTTTGTAACTTCAACGCTCACCTATACAATTCACTCCAACTTAAATTAGTCCTAAATACAGATTTTTTAACCAGATATCAGATATTATTTATATTTCTTAAAATCAGAATAATTCTGATGTTCAGAAGATTTCTCGTTTTGTTTAGTGATATATATATATTATTTGAGGCAAGTGACTGAGGGTGACTGACTGCAACCTTCTAATATATTTTTTACTTCCATCATCTCATGTTAATGTAGGACTAAATACATAATTCTTTGTTTTGACTAGTAGAACTGACAGTTACTATCCGACACAGCGGAACATTGACTTGCATCGTTTGTGGATGATTTGCGAACTAATGTCGTGTACATTCGCTTCACGTCAGTATGTGGCTTCCTGGAGGGCAGTGCAATTGCTCTAAATAAGCTGGGTAAGTACTTCATTTGATATTTGTTCCTGAGTGTCCGTGAGACGCAGCAACAGGGCTGATATGACTGGAAGTAAACGTTCCGCTGTGTCGTATAACATACTGCAGCTGAAGCAAACACCGTATTCAACTGAGTTATTAACGATATCACCACAACCGTAACGTAGATGTAACGTTAAAAACAAAGTAATATAAATTACAACCAATAAACATCTTGAAAAGTTAAATGTTATATTGTCTTCACTGTTAATGATGATGAATCGATATTTTAATTTGGGACTGTACTCATAGCGGCGAATAATAATAATAATAATAATAATATTAATAATAATAATAATAATAATAATAATAATAATAATAATAATAATATAATAATCCATCCATACTAATCCTGCCCGAAAGCAGGTCCTTCACTGCAATCATAGCACTTTCATGCAATGCTTGCAGCTTTACTAGGGAATTGTAGGTGTGGTAGCTTCCCGTTGCTTTCCACACCGGTGAAGGATGATGATGATGATGATGATGATAATGATAATGATAAGGATGATGATGATAATGATAAGGATGATGGCCATATGATTTCGGGGACCGTTTGGGCCTTGACGTTTTCCTGACATTTGTCTTACAGGTGAGGAAAAACTCCGATAAAAACCTCACCCAGAAAAACTGCCTCGACCGGGGATCGAACTCGGGCCCGCTGCGTGACAAGGCAGCACGCTACCTCGAGACCACAGCGGTGAAAATAATAATAATAATAATAATAATAATAATAATAATAATAATAATATAATAATAATAATAATAATAATATAAGGTACATGACATATTTTTATATTATTACTACTACTAAGTTAAATTTGTTCACCGCTGTGATCTACTAATAACAGAGTTACCTCAAATGCATTGTCTGATAATACGTCCAGGCATGGTTCCTTGGTAATGTTTTCGTGGGGGTTTTCCTTGTCTATTAGATACATTTCAGGAGAATTTAGATTAAAGTAGTTCCTGAAAATCATGCATATCATATTCGCCATGTCTATATGAAGGTATGAGTGATTGGTACTTTATAGGATCATGGATTATAAAACCAAATAACAGTATAATAATTAATATCGCTATATTATAATATACGTACTGTCTTGGAGGTATTCCTATATTGAACTGATAATTCATTCGGGGAAGTCCCCGATGTCCTTGTGTGGTCAAAAAGCATGTACGTTAGCCAGAGGTAAAAATTCTTTACCGACAGACTATGTCCCTATACAGTTCGGGTGGATGATAAACACATAGAACACACACATTTTGTAATTTTCGCGGATATAAGTACGGTTTAGAAAGTTTTCTTGAGTTTTCCGCGTCATGGATTCAAGGTTGGCCTCTGGCCACTGATTCCGCCATGATCCCACATGTCATTATTATTCCTTGATAATGATATGTGAGATCATGTCGGAATCAGTAGCCAGAGGCCAACCTTGAATCCACGACGCGGAAAACCCCCCAAAAAACTTTTTTAAATATGTATATATATATATATATATATATATATATATATATATATATATGAGGAGTCGATAGACTAAGCAAAATAAATAAAAAGGGAGAAGTTTAACCTCAGAGGAATAATGAAGGAAAATTATATTTGAGATGGCTTTCAGAAGGGCTGTAATCACTTATTGTGGT
Organism: Diploptera punctata; assembly: GCA_030220185.1. Lineage (NCBI taxonomy): Eukaryota > Metazoa > Arthropoda > Insecta > Blattodea > Blaberidae > Diploptera > Diploptera punctata. The sequence goes on along the minus strand of JASPKZ010005680.1, from coordinate 490,581 downwards.
TCTCGAAGCGATGTTATTAATCTGTAATGTTATTACTAAATGTAGCCATCTAATATTATATTATTCTGCGTTTAACCAAGAGTTTAATTAAATTATAGCAATCTGTGTGCGTGGAATTGTGAAGTGTCTGGAAACTCTGAGGTCAGACAGTTATCAGCTCCATCTAATGAAGGTGGAGGAGACCGAAGTGGGAGTGGTTACGGTCACATGCAAAGTCAAACTGCCACGTGGCGACTGACTCAACATTTCTAATAAATACTTCCAAATGTATATCTTGAAATGAAGGATGTCCATTTCAATAAATGACTAACCCATTTTAATAGATCAAGTATATTAGAATAAAATTATTTTATTTATTCAGTATAAGGGCTTCAAATGAATTAAGTACAATAGCTTCCGACTGTTACATTTTCAGGGAAAAAAAATGTGAAGGCGGAAAAGATTTATCATTTGTGCTAGGATTTTTATATACGGGGTGAATCATAAATACGGCTGATCGCGTTGTGTGATGAAAATATTACAATTACAGGAAATATGAAATTACCGTTGAAAAGGCAATTATTCAAATTACAACTATGGAATAAAACAAAACCAGTGTAGAACTTACGTCATTAGTCAAAATGGCATTGAATATGCAACAGCAAATTACAATTGCTGTATGAGCAATAATGTATGCTAATGATCGTGAGGCCGCAAGACGTGAGTTCAACGTAATATTGCAGCCGTCGACTTTGGGGAAGTGGAGAAAACGACTGCTGGAAACGGGAAGGATGCAGACAACCAAACCTCCTGGAAGAACTCGCATTAGCACGGATGCAGAAACAACGAAGAGAATATTGTGGAGGCATTCGACGCTAGCCCACAAAAATCAACCCGCCAAGCTGCACGTGAGCAGTGATTAGTTTTGTTTTGTTCTATTGTTATAATTTCAAGGATTCCCTTTCCAATGATAACACCATATTTCGTTTTAATAATAATATTCTCGTCACAAAATGCGATCAAACGTACAGTCATATTTCTGAATCACTCTGTAATAAAAGTTAATATTGTTTCACTGTTATTTTACAAGTTATAAATGAAAACAAAAAATAAATAGTTCAACAGAACAATTTTATTAACATAAAACATTACTTTATTCAGGCCTTGATTAATTTTACAAATGAATAACACTAAATTATTTCTAAATAAAAAATGAATTGATTAATTATGCACTATTGTAACAAATATTTATAGATTGGCCCAAGTTAATTAAATGCATTCATAGGGAACTGGTGATTTGTTTATTCATGTTTCACTACTTGTTTAAATGAAACTTTTGATTTGTTAGTTCCAGAAGATACTGATACAATTAGACGAGAAAAACTAACGTGGAAATTAAAAAAAAATGAACTAAAAAGTAAAATAAGCCGACTGTTAATAAATGAGAGAGCTAACAATATCAGGATTCATGGCTTTAACTTTGAGATGAATTATTCTTATTCTTCTTCTACACCCCAGAGATTGGGCAATACTGCCTGTTCCGGCTTCAAAACATGTCTCACCGGAGGTTTCTTGATCTTCCCGATGACTACTTTCTTTAGAGTCGTAGTACACACTCATCTTTGTATCCTCTCTTCCGGAATTCTATCATCGTGCTGTCTATCTCTATTTATTTCTACAGTTTATAATGTTTTTCTTCCAAATAATTTATTTATGCCCTTTCCTTATTTTATTTCATTTGATGTTTCATATGAAAGGGCGTATCTTTTACTGTCTAAAAAAATAATTTCGGTACCCCATATCTTGTTTTCAACAGCTTTCGTCAACGTCCATGTTTCAGATCCCTACTAAAAATCAGGCATGGCTATTATTTTGTAGGCCAGAATAACTCAAATATAATAATATTATTATTACCATATTATTATTATTATTATTATTACATACTAATTACAACTCGACAATCCACCTTTCGTATCGGAAAAAATGCAATATAATATACTCCTCTCCGCAGATGATGTAACCGATTACTTCAGAATATTAATGAACATCGGGTAGTATACTCACGTTAAATACAAACATTCCAAGAGAACAGACCATTTGTCATTATATATATATATATATATATATATATATATATATATATATATATATATAAAATGTCCACCGCTCTGGTCTCGAGGTAGCATGCTGCCTTGTCAAGCAGTCCCCGGTCGGGACAGTTTTTCTGGGTGAGGTTTTTTATCGGGGTTTTTCCTCACCTGTAAGACAAATGTCAGGAAAACTTTAAGACCCAAACGGTCCCCGAAATCATATGGCCATCATCATCTTCATCATCCTTCACCGGTGTGGAAAGCAACGGGAAGCTACCACACCTACAATTCCCTAGTAAAGCTGCAAGCATAGCTTGAAAATGCTATGATTGCAGTGAAAGACCTGCCCTCGGGCAGAATTACTATGGATGGATGGATGGATGGATGGATGGATATATAAAATTATATATACTAGCTAATACCCGGCGTGGTTGCTACACCTAAATAAATGATGTGTTTTTGCATTTAGTTGAATAAGTAAAAGGAAAAATAAATATAAATTTATATCGTTAATATTTTTAGATACCCCGTGCTGATTATCCGGCGTTGACCGGGAATCTATGCATCCCGATGAACTTGGCATAAATGAGCTGAAATACAAAATTCGTTATTTTGAGTTATCCATAAAAGAATACCCGCCGAGCACTGCTATGCTTGCCCGGGAATCTACTTATCCCGATTTTCTTGGCATCGATGAAAGACAAAAATTGTTATTGTGAGTTATCCTTAAAAGATATACATTTGCTGTCACGGACTTTTCTGTAGAGATTTTTGAGATATTCAATTCTGTGTACAATAATTTTGTGTATTTGTTACGGTTTAGGCAGCGTAAGCCATTTAAGCTTACAAAAAGCGACATTTTTCATGTTTTTTCCACTACAGAATATGAGTTTTAAGGGTGAAGGACTTGGGCATTAAAACTCTTATAACCTGTAACCTTCCCGGGAAAAATCCTGAACATTTTGCAGAAAGCCTAATGACAATCGGATGAATGATATGCTGTCGCAGACTTTGTGTAGAGTTTTTTGAGATATTCAATTCTGTGTACATTAATTTTGTATATTTGTTATGGTTTAGATAGCGTAAGCCATTTAAGGGCAAAAAAGGGACTTTTTCACTACAAAGGGTGTTTTTTAAGGGTGTAGGAGTTGATCATCTCAACTGTCTTATAGTCTATGTTCATCCCGGGAATCTCTTGAACATTTTGTAAAATACCCCATCACAATCGGATCAATGGTATGGCCGCGTATAAAGTACGAACAAACAAACAAACACTCATTTTTATATAATAAACACAATATTTTTGTGTATTGGCATTCAATCGTCACTATATGTTCTTACAGAATTTTATATTGTCAAAGCAATAATAGCCTATTTAATAAATAACACAATAATGCAATATACTTCATTTGTAGTTTCACTATTTATACTTTACCGAACACCTAATTCACCAATGAACACGTCAGCATCAGGACTGCGGTGCTCTGACCATGCAAATTAAATATGGAAGTAGGCCCATTTATGGTTACATATTAAGTCCGTCTGTGAATTAAGTTCTGTTCGGATGAGTAAATACAAATATTATCCAATTACTTGTAAATAATTTTGTACGTTTAGAACCGATAATTACCTGAATGCCAGTGCTATAATTACAGCCCTTCAGTAATTACATAAACTGCTGTCAATACATAAAGCAGAGGATAGCAATGCCAAGAGAAGCTTTTAATAAGAATATAAGCATTTTCTGCAAACCTTTGGAAAAATAATTATGGAAGAGGCTAGTGAAGTGCTTTGTGTGGAGTGTAGCATTGTATGGTAGACTTTACAACCGAATGAGGAAAAGCGACTGGAAGCTATTGAGATGTGGATATAGGGAAGGATGGAGCGTATAAAATAAAAAAATAAAGATGTGCTAAACAGAGTGGGATAAGGAAGAACAAAGGTGGAACTCATAAAGAAATGGAAAAGAAATTGGATTGGGCACTGGCTAAGAAGAAACTGTCTGCTAACGGATGACCTGAAAAGAATGGTCAACGGAAAGAAGGTTACAGACAGAATAATACATCAGATGTTAGATAATATTAAAATAAGTGGTTTGTATGCCGATATAAAAATGAAGACTGAATTAACGAAAGAGTGGAGAATGCTGGGTTTGCAGTGAAAGACTTGGTCTTGGACAGAACACTATGTATGTAATGTCTTAGAGTAATATTTGGTCAATCTCATTAGATAACAATTGCTTTAAAAATATTTATTCGTTGGCGAATGTTCTGCCTCAATATCGTTTTAGAGTCATCCTTTTAAATTTCTGGTAAATCAGATATTATGCTAATAAAATTCTATGGCACGTCACATCTTATATCCTTATATATGTAATTTCAATTTTCCAAAAACATTAATAAATATACAATACCAATTCCTCGATTAAACATATTAATATATGAGGGGTTCAGGGAAAAAGTGACCCAGTACAAAGATTAAAAATCCCAGTTATTGTGAATTTGGTTCAAAAGTAAATAATTTTTCAGAGCAATGGTTAACCAAGTACTACTTATCATTGTAAAAATTAGTTTAATTATTCATCTGCGATTAAATGTATTACTTTAACTTCATACCAGTTTTTCTCAATAGACTAAAATATGGTCTTGGTTCACTTTTGTTCTGAACATCTAATATATGGATGCGAGTAGCATGAGGTCCAAAGATCGAACATTAGATGGGAAAATTCTCCTTTCAACGTCGCTGGAATAATCGATTATTAACTTTACCTCAAATTAATGATTTTTTGGCAAATGATACAGGTTGGCTCCAATTTCTTCCCAATTTTACTTTCGTTAGAACCTTCATTTTTCGGAAATATTTTTGACCAAATTTATACCTATGATTTCATATGTATCACAATCCTTTATAGCGCTATTTGAAAGGGACACTACATTGGGATCAATTTCGATGAACTCTTTTAGAGAACAAGGAGAAAAAATATTTTAAAGTAACTTTTATAAAGAAAATTTCATTATTGCCCAGTCAATTGATGCACCGTTTTAAAAACGAAACCTGAATTCGCTGACGATTCCATTGTAAGAGGGTCACTACTTGGACGATCTTAAACTACATCTTACTTCAATATAAATGTCATGGGGAATCCGGTAGTTACTATCGGTATCAGCTGGTGATACGTTATTGTTTGCTCAGGACGGATATGCCGTAAATGCTGAGGTCATATATTTTCATGATTCTGCATTCTAAAGTGATGCGGAAGATACCGGAGTAATTAATGCAATTTCTTAAAATGTACGATTATTTCCTGATTGGTCACAGTCCCAGATATCGCTATGATTTGATTTTGTTTTATAAACGCATGATGATGTAGTATTATTTACCAATAGAGAGGAGATACTAAGGGCTAACACCACACTCCATTGAGTAACACTAAGAAATTGGAACTGGAAGTAAATATCAATAAAACTAAATATATGTTCACACAAAGAAATGCGCTATATAATGGAAATGGACATCTAATAACAAATACAGGAAATTTTGAAGAACTGGCTGATTTCAAGCATCTAGGAACAATAATTACAAATAGGAATGAGATGCACAAAGGAATTAAACATAGGCTCAATTCTGAAAATGGATGTTATTATGCATTACATGGACTCTTGATGACCCAACTCATTTAAAAAAAGTTAATCTGAAAATATATAAAATAATTATTCTCTCAGTTACTTTAAGGGAGGAAAGACGATTACGGGTATTTGAGAATAAAGTTCTTAAGAAAATGTTTGGGCCAAAAAAAGATGAACAGATAGGTGAATGGAGAAAACTATATAATAGTGAGTTACATGGTATGTAAACGAAGCCAGGTATAATAAGAACACCAAAGTCTCGTAGACTGCGATGGGCAGGACATGTGGCACGTATAGGGATGAAAAGAGGTGCATGGAACCTTCTTATAGGAAAACCAGAGGAAAAACGTCCAGTTGGTAGACCCAGAATGAGGTAGGAGAATAGCATTATCCATGATATGAGGGAAGTAGATTATACAAGAAATTGGAAAAGATTAGCTCAGGATAGGGATGTATTGAGATCTTATATCCGCGCGGCAAAGAACCCACCGGTTCGATAGAGCCAGTGAGTTAATTAGTTATTCGAAGTTACAGAATATAAAAATTATAGTAATTACAAAGTATGTGCTCGTAAGCCTGAAGATTATGTCCTAGATCTTCAAATAGGTCCATTTAATTAAATTCTATAGAGCTTAATAGATTGAACCTCATAGTGTAAGTTCTGTGCTTAATTGTACTTCCAACATAGGACCCGCATTTCTTATCTTCATTTTTTTTAGTTTAACACCTCCATTTGTAGGCACTTCTGTGTGCCCAACGCCTTTTCTGGCATTATAGGGACAGGACCTGTAAATAATTTTAAAATCTGGATCATAAACTTATTTTTTTTTATCACACAAGGATATGAAAGGCCTCTCAAGATGGATGATCAGTTACATTCCGGGGCCACACCGAGACAACACAAACATCAAGACAAAATGCATAATTCTACTCATACAATATAGGCTTACTTACTAATTCAATGGTACTACTACACGTAGATTCATGGCCGCGCGAACATAAGCTCTCAATACATCTCTAACCTGAACTAATTTTTCCAACCATCCCTATAAACTACATCCCTCATATCATGATTGATATTCTCCCACCTCTTTCTTTGTCTAACAACTGCGCGTTTTTCCTCTGGTTTTTCCTACAAGAAGTTTCCACGCAACTCTTTCATTCACCATTTCGTGCCCACCGCTGTATAAGAGACTTAATTGTTCTTTCATATCTGGTTTCGTACCAAGATCATGTGGCTCACTATTGTGTAATTTTCTCCATTTGTCTTGGTACAATAAACTAAACAATACGAATATGGTAGGGTGATTATGATGCGCAGATGGTAGTGTTCAGTGACTATTTGGACCTTAAAATTTCAATATCTTTAAAATTCATCCGAACCACCGTTAAGGCTGCTGTATAAAAGGTTAAAACAATAAAACATATCTGAGATCTCAGTCGTGAACAAAGTAAAATTTTCGTTAAAACATTTAACGCCTTTCGGAACATGTTCCATTATCAGCACTTCATTAACTCCTAAAAGTAGATCGTCTTCCGAAAACGTTCAATGTTTTAAGGAAAATATTACTTCATTGAGGACGACCGAGATCTCAGGTACATGCTCCATTATTTTAACCTCTTAAAATTTCCCCGAGATTTATTTTGCTGGTTAGGGGAAAATATCGGGGAAAAAATTCACCCAGGAGACTTCTCCTGACCAGGAGACGAACCAGAGCCCGCTGCGTCTGAGGTAACGATGTTTCCCCCACATTATAGTACTCCCATTTACTAGAATATTAATTTTTCAGGGCATTGCGTGTAATTAAACGTAAACTAGTTGGTATGTTGAAATGTATTAAAGTACACGGCGAAGTGGAAATAGTTTGACAGTGCCAGCTTAAGTACACACAAGGCCGTGCAAATGTCTTAATTGGACCACCCCGAAGTTAAATGCATTATTTAATATGTGTCTTTGAACTTACCAGGTGTCTGGTCAGGCATCATTTCTTACATAAATAAACAATCCCCACTCTTTCGTCGATTCCTTGCCAAAAACTATATCTTGCGTGTAATTGCGTCAGGGTTATCCAAAATATAATTGTCTATAACTTAGGATTGTGTTAAAAAGTTGGGATAAAATCCTTTAAGGGATTCTTTGATTTGCAGAGATGATTTACTTAAGTAACATTTTACTTTTTATTTTTACTATCCATCGGCCGCGGTGGACTAGTGGTCCCAAGGGTCGCGGGTTCAAACCCGGCCGGGGTCGATGGATTTTTAGGACGGAAAAATCCAAGGAGCAAGTCCTCCGGGAGGGACTTTAAGCCGTGGGTCCCGAGTCTGAAGATTTTCAGGCTCGTAAAAAATCCTTAAGCCTGAATGAAAAGCCTCTAAGCAAAATTTACCGAATTTTCCCGTCCTAGTACTACCTTGGTTTTCCTAAATGTCAGTATGAGGCGGAACGCTGACCACGTACCACTCAAAACGACATCTATACGAAAACAAGTGTAACTAAATTAGTATGGTTAAATTCTTCCATGTAGGGGGAGAGCGCCTAAATCTCTGTAAAGGGAAAACATAGGCTTACAATACAATTTTTACTATCCACGTTATTTCGATATTAACCAAATATGTTAAAAGTTATCAATATTAACATTAGCTTCATGGGTTAACTCTTATTACGCTTATTCTTTCTTTTACAGTATCTCGTTTTCGGCCTACCACCTTTTCTTTTATCTTTTGGGTTGTCAGTCAGTTTTCATGTGCATTCTGATATTTATTCTTTGCATATGTTGTTTCCAATCATTTCGATATTGTTTTAACGCTAAAATATTAAAAGATTTCGTCCTATTTGGCCGTGGTCGAGAACTGGTGTTTCTTCCAGACGTTTCTTCTTCGTTTCTCCCTCAACTGCGAAGCGCATCTTCAGTGGCGAGTGCTTCTAGGTGGTGTTCCCTTGTCGTAGGCTCGAGTCCTTGCGTTGAGGGAGAAACGCCTGGAAGAAACCCAGTTACAGACCACAGTCATATAACTCGGAACATTTTAATATCATGATTACTGGCGGTGAAAGCCTGCATTCCACAATTGTTTTATTCTGTCTATTAATTTAAAATGTTTAGTTACCCTTATATATTTCTTTCTTTCTTTATCCAATAAGGTGTAGACCGCTGGAGATATCAAGAATCACATTTTTTCTCGTATTTCAATCCTCCCAACAGTAACTACCTTGTCGTGGTGGATGTACTACTACCTAAGAAACCAGACCACTTTACCGAAGGGCTGAGAGTGGTGACAAAATTACAACATAATTTGTATTGATAAAGTAAAATGTTCTTACACGTCAAAACAAAGTGTTAGATTTCAATTATATGCATGGATAGGAAATACTCATTATACAATTATGAAAAAAAAAAAGCAAACGGTCAGTGACGGGCTTGATCTCTATAACGCAAACATTTGATATTACTCTGAAAACTCAACTTAGACGTAAATTGCGAGTTTTTATGTATTTAAAAGTTCATTAAAAAATAATAGCATTTTATTTAAACTGGCAGTGTTCCACTCAACCAGTAAAGTAAGATATGTAAAATGCATTTATACACTATAATTAAAACCATTAACATAATAATGAATTTAAAAATAAAAATTTAAAATGCAGCAGTGGTTAGGAAGACACGCAATTATAAGTATTTTATGAATTATCAAGTAACATCATATTACGTTAAATGTAATATTACATTAGAACTTTTAGAAATTATATCAATTTTTGCTTTAAAGTGGCTATTGACATACCTCCTGGTTTCATGGTAGCTCCAATAACGGGAAAGTGACAAAAATAGTAAATTATAAAACTGAATAAAACAGAATATATTATAAATTCCTCATTATGCAAAGTGTTTTAAAGCAGATTTTTTAGAGTAAAGATACGATTTTGTACAATCGGCTTCCTGGCCCTGATACAAACGCTTTAAAAAGTTTGAACTAGAGTCAAGAATTATACATACGCGTTAGAAGTGGAAACGTCTGTGAGATTTTATATAAGAATGAATATTTCATGAACATCAGTAGGCCTACTGTCTTGAGATAATGTTCTACATAAGCCGAAATATTTTCATATATATGTCTGTATGTGTGAATGGAAATTGTTAAACCGGCGTTAAATATGGCAGGAGAACTGATGTGTTTGCATTTACACTGGAAATGACCACATATGTTCTAAACAATGCCACAATTGGTAATGTATGCTATTGGATTAGTAAGTACTCAACATATGTGATCTAAATGTAAATTGTAATGCAGTCGCATTCCGTAATTTATGGTTTTAACATGAGAGCCGTATTTTACACTTTATTATCCCAAAATGGGATAAACAATATAGCGTTTCTAAAGTACCTAGATACGTAATATAAAATGATGATGATGTGTTGGTTCAAAATTGTTCAAACATCTGCTATATTTGGACTATAAATCTTTCCATTGATAAAAACAGTAAATAATAATTTACAACAATACAAAATTATAAAAATTATAGAAATACGATTAATATTCTATAAATAACATTTATGAATGCATATTAAAATTCTTCTTAGACTCGTCTCAAGGATTTCAAATAACCATTTGACGTTCTTCTTCATGTGGAAGTATAAAAAATATCTCAATTAATGAACACCATATAAATTCTGTTTTATCATATTTTACAGACTACTTTCTTAATCTAGATAATATTCGAAATTATATTAATCTTTATTATATCGAAACTGTGATTTGAATTTCTTCACAAAGCAATATCCGTTATACAGGGTGTCACATTCAAACCTCCCACATTTTAATTAAACATAAATAACAAAGTATGCGGAATTATGAAATGAGGCCGGTATTAAACGAAACAGAAACACACAGAATTGTCAATGCCACACAGTGAAATACCTCTATATGTGCGCCATTAGTAGCACGAACAATATCAAGCATGTGTTCGATTTCGTCCAACATGTCCATTGGCAATGTTGCAATTGAGTCAAGGATATGCGTTCGAAAATCATGAAGATCTTGTACTGGAGTCGCGAACACGCGGTCTTTTACATACTCCCAGAGGAAGAAGTCTAGTGGAGTGATGTCTGGCGAACGTGGTTTTATGTAATTATTGTCCAACATGCGACAGATGAATTAACTGCTACAATGAAAACAAAAAAAACTTTGAGTTTCTCTTTCTTTTAATACCAACCTCATTTCATAATTCCGCATACTTTGGGAGTTACGATCAATTAAGATGTGGGAGGGTTGAATGGGACACGGTGTATATTGGAAGTATTAAAATTGTAATCCTATTTCTTCCACTTGAAAGCTGATTGCATGTTTATAAATTATATAACTGTTTAATATAATTTTCATCATAGTGCACAGTCAATATCAATTATTTATATTACAGGATAAGACATAACAATGAACAAATATCATAACCAGATATAAATCTTCGGATTGTAATGCTGCGTTTTGTTTAATGTTCAGGATTTTCATTACAATGTAATGATTGTTAATAATAACTGTCCTTTTGTAAAACAACTTCTCCACAAATATAGTATCATACTTTAAACTACGTCGCTTTGGATAATCTTATCTAAATGAAATTGTTGACAATCAAAAGACAAACTCAAAACATTTTGTGTATGCTAACAATGTCAACAAATGGAGAATAATGGACAACAATACAGAAACTAAACTAAATTTAATCATGTTTTTTGTGGTCGATGTGGGTTCATTGTTGGATATTTATCAGACAGGTTAAATGTGAATGTTTGCTGTGCTTTTGAAATTGTTTGTTATTAAAGAAGTTATGAAATAAGTTTTATGGAGTTATGGCGAACCCCCATGAACGTAGTTGGTGTGTTCTGGAATATCACACCATGCAGAGGCCGGTGCTGGTCCAGCGTGCTTTTAGGCGAAGGTTTCAACATCAGGCTCCTACACACAAGTCAATTTTGAAGTGGTACCGTGATTTTGTGGATCGTGGCTGCATATGTATTCAGGAAGACCATCTGTCGATGCAGGAATTGTGGATCAAGTGCGGGAGGCAGTTGTGCGTAGTCCCAAGAAGTCTGTCCATAGAGCTAGTCAACAGTTAAACATCCCTAAATCCACCGTATCTAAGATCCTACGTACACGATTGAAGTTCCATCCCTACAAACTCCAATTAGTGCGTAAGTTAAAATCTGATGACCACGCTAAGCGATTAGATTTCTCTGAGCATTTCATGACACTAATGGAGGATAACGAAGAACTGTCAGAAAAAAAAATAATTTTCAGTGATGAGGCAATTTTCCACGTTAGCGAAAAAGTGAACAGGCATAATGTTAGGATTTGGGGGAGTGAGAATGTAGACATCATTGTGGAAGTTGAAAGAGACTGAAGTGAATGTCTTTTGTGCCGTATCAAAACGTAAAGTCCAAGGCCCATTTTTCTTTCTAGAGGCCACTGTCAACGGTGCAAATTATCTTGATATGCTCACTGAATGGTTATTTCCACACTTGGAACAAGAAGAAGGCAATGAATATATTTTCCAGCAAGATGGAGTACCTCCTCATTGGCATTTGCATGTTCGGGAGCATCTGAATGACCGGCTTCCAGGAAGCTTGAATGGACGTGCTGGAGAAGATAATGTCTTCCACAAGTGGCCGCCGAGGTCACCTAACTTGACGGTCTGTGACTTCTTTTTATGGTGTTAACATAAAGGATCGTGTCCATGTACCCCCATTGACTCAAAACCTGCAAGAAGTCCAGCTTCGTATCATTGCTGCCATCCAGTCCATTTCTTCACATATGTTGAAGGGTGTGTGGCATCAATGGGAATATCGCCTCGATGTCTGCAGAGTCAGTCGTGGGGGCCACATTCAATGTCTATTAGGTATAGCAAAAACGTTTTGAGTCTCTCGTTTGATTGTCACCAATTTCATTTAGATACGATTATCCAAAGCGACGTAGTGGTAGTTTAAAGTATGATACTACATTTGTGTACACGGTGTACTTTAAATGTATTTGTGGCTTTCATGTTACACTTACTATTTTTTCACATTCCTTTAAGAAACATTCATGACAATATTATTATTACTATTATTATTATTATTATTATTACTGCCATGATCATCACCGTCCTTTAAATGTATACCAATTCTTTAACTTTTTGTAACTGAACAATTTAAATAATTACAATGACTAATTAACTGGCACTATTGAACCCGCAAGTTTATGGTTGCACGGATATGAGCTCTCCATACTTTTCTATCCTAAGTTAATGATGTCTAATCATCCAATGTTAAATCGTCTTCCCTCAAATCATGGTTAATGTCGTTCTCCCGCCTCATTCTTCGTATACCTACTGGGCAGTTTCCCTCTGGTTTTCTTATAAGAAGTTTCCATACCCTCTTACATTTCCCATTCATGTCATATCTTGACCTACGAATTTCAATTGTTCTTATTATATCCGGTTTCCCATAGAGGTAATGCAGCTCACTGGTATGAAATAATTTATATGGATTTTTTAGAATAAATAAATTTAATACGAAGGCCTATTAATTTAAATTGAATTTAAGAAACGAATATTTTCATTATGAGTATCAATATAAGATTCGTAAAGGATCGAAGTGAATTGTCTTTAAAATAATTTTTCAAAACTTATTTTCAATGCAAAATGTGGATCTATAATACAGGGTCTCTCATTCAAACCTCCCACATTTTAATTAATCGTAACTAACAAAGTAATAATAATAATAATTATTATTTATTTAATAGTATGGAATTATGAAATGAGGCGGGTATTAAACAAAACAGAAACTCAAAGAATTTTCATTGCCACACACTAGAACACCTTTATATGTGCATCATTAGTAGCACGAACAGTATCAAGTCTGTTTTCGATTTCGTGCCATGTTCTGTCCAACATATCCATTGGTACTGTTGCAATTGTGTCAAGGATATGGGTTCGTAAATCAGAAGAACTTGTACTGGAGTCGCAAACACACGGTCTTTTACATACCCCCAGAGGAAGACGTCCAGTGGAGTGACGTCTGGCGAACGCGGTTTTATGTCATTATTGTCCGACATGCGACAGGTGAATTAACTGCAACAATGAAAACAAAAATTCTTTGAGTTCCCCTTTCTTTTAATACCAACCTCATTTCTAATTCCGCATACTTTGAGAGTTATGATTAATTAAAATGTGGGAGGGTTGAATGGGACACGGTGTATTTAAAAAAAATATAAAATTAATGAAGGATAAGTTTCATCTCATTACAGCTAAGGAGGCGAATAATTAAAACACAATAAATCATATTTTAATAATGACTCATCTCAATTTGATTTTCAAAGTTCAGTTTCAAAATTAAGTAATTCGAAGTTCAGTTGCGGAGTACAAACATTTTTCCATCTCAGAACGTTAGTTTCTTATTATTTCCTGACAGTTCTAAATTTGAGTTAACTATTGGAATGGAACATGACAGATGACATAAACCCATAATATTTGTCGTCAAATTATTTCGCAATTTTGTAATTTTCTTCGCATACAATAATTTATGTTCGTTTGTGAAGGATATGGACAAGTAAGATTTGGTATTTGGTTAAGTAAGGTTTTGAACTATGTCTAGCTGGTTACTAAGTGCGGTGTTCTAGTTGGCAGAAATGGGAAGTGAAGTCGGAAGTATTTTTGGATACGTAGTTTGTGCAAAAAGATAGTCCCAGTGGCGTGGTGTTGACAGTATCATAGCCACGTCGTCTAGCGCTGCGACAATTCTTTCATTGTGAGATATTTATAAAAAACATACGACTCTACTGTAACACATTGGATTTTCACGCTGAAAAACATAGCTACAATATTTATATCAGTTCAAAACCTAACCTAATACAATGTCCTTCTGTTGAAACCAACATCTAATAATACTTCGGTCCCGAATTGGATTCGCTTGCATTAAATGTAAAGTTCTAATTTATGTTTATTACATTTATAGTCCTCACATTTAAGACAAATATAGACACTTCAAGGCCCAAATTTTAAGCCCCCGAACATCTGGCCACGATAATCATCATTATCATATTCGCCTAGTTTAGTATGGATGTTCGTGTGTTTCGTCTTTATGTTGTGTTGTCTCGGAGGAGCCCCCAATATGGACCTATTCACTCATTCGGACAGGTCTTCCACGTCCTTGTGTGGCCAAAAAAAAGTATTATGTGATCCATAGTTAAAATCCCTCTCCCGACAGCTCGTGTCACTGTGAGGCCCGGCTAGCGCGTGACAGGTAAAAGTACCTATAAGACGAGAGGTTAAACTGCGTTAATAGTATGGAATTATTATTATTGTTACTATTATTGTTGCTATTACTATTATTATTACTATTATTATTGTTTTTAATTATCAGGTTTCACGTATCTTCATGCACCCAATTTATCTGCTGTCATTCTCCTCCAAATCGTTCTCTCATTCCAATCTCCAATGTCCAATCCTTTTTCTCTCAAGCTGCTTAAAACGCCATCAATACAAATTATCTTAGCAAGCCGAAGTCGATCCCAAGCCCGGTTGAAAAAGGTGGAGGGAACGAGATACACTTCGACAAAAATCCCAGGTTCAACTGGCCCGGCTGTCAACACCTGGAAATGTGGCCCTTCCTTGGATAATATGGACGGGTAGGGAGGGTCTCGTAAGCTGGGGTGAAAGCAAGTTTTCCAGGGGAAATAGACCCCAAAATTAAATCCCCTAGTCCTGAAGGTAATGGGGGTAACGCAATCAGGCTAACTCCCTATTCGTTGGAAAAATGTACAAGAATGAACGGATTATTATTATTATTATTATTGTTATTATTGTTATTATTATTATTATTAGTCCTTTAGCCTTGGTTCCATACAAGGCTATTAACCCGGTCCAAGATAAACAGAGTTCATTATTATTATTATTATTATTATTATTATTATTATTATTATTATTATTACTATAGCGGAGAATAAGAATACATTAATTGTGCGCAGGAAGATGAGAAACATTGTGATATCTGCTAAATAAGTATAATAATAATTTTAATAATAATAATAATAATATTATTATTATTATTCCTTTAGTCTTGGTTACAAGGTTATTAACCCGGTCCATGGTAAACTGGCCACAATATTATTATCTGGGAAAGGAAAGAGAGATCGGCCTAGATTTAAATGGATTGATGATGTACAAAAGGATATGAGGTAGATAGGTCTGGAAGAATTGGAATGGGAAGATAGAGACGAATGGAGAAAGAAGATAAACATTTAAAAAGCTTTGGGCAGGGAAAGATGTTTTATTACATAGTAAACCTGTTTATAAATAAATAAAAATTATTATTATTATTATTAATTATTATTACTATAGTGGAGAATAACAGTACGTTAATTGTGGGCAGGATGATGATAAGCTTGTGAAATCTGCTAAATTAATAGAATTATAACAATAATAGTAATAATAATAATAATAATTATTATTATTATTATTATTATTATTATTAACTTGAACAAACTGTAGTTAACAAAATAAATTAAAAACGAAGTGTAAAAATGCCTAAAATTAGACACGTGCATTTGTATTTCATAATGAAAGATGATGTAAGAATGTAAGTGCCTCGTGTACTCGCTCTGAAATCTTAACATATAACTACGAGTATCTTGATAACAGCTTCTGAATAAATGTAGCAGACTTGAAAATCTACAGCATACTAAATTATGTAAGATTCACGCTGACTGAAAAAAAAAGAAAAAAAAGAACTTGGGGAATTCCAGCAGCAAATTCCATTTTGAATAATAATCTCTGCTGTCTCATCGTTTTGGCACACCACACAATACACGCCCCTAGCAATTTCTTGTATTATGAGACAGATCGTGACTCATCTGAACTGAAAGGAGAATATGGAAACTATTAAACGTTAATTATTTTCTGATTTCAAGCAAACTTCCAGCTGCTTGAGTCAAATAATATAAATTAAAACTACAGATTATTGAAATAATGTACTTTTATAATTTGAGTGGTATACTGAATGGAAACGTTTAGGTACATAGCTACGATTCCAGCTCATATTTTTGTCCATCCATAGTAATTCGACCCGAGGGCAGGTCATTCACTGCAATCGTAGCATTTTCATGCTATGCTTTGCAGCTTTACTAGGGAATTGTAGGTGTGGTAGCTTCCCGTTGCTTTCCACACCGGTGAAGGATGATGATAAGGATGATGGCCGGATGATTTTCGGGGACCGTTGGGCCCTAAGCTTCCTGACATTTGTCTTATAAGTGAGGAAAAACCCCGGAAAAAACCTCACCTAGGAGCCTGTCCAGACCGGGAAACGAACCCGGGCCCGCTGCGTGACAAGGCAGCACTCTACCTCGAGACCACAGCGGTGGACCATACTTTTGTATAGTTCCTAAATCTTGAATTTAGGTAAATTTAGTTGAGACCTAAATTATCATATGACAACACAAATCTTTGAAATATACAGTAAAAGCTCCTTATTCGCGTTTTCATTTTTCGCGGGTTAACAAAATTGCGACACAGTTCCTGAATTCGCGGCTAAAATTTGATTTATTCGCTGATCCAGTCGGTATATTAGAAGGATTAATATAATTTATTAACGCAACAGCATTTTTTTTTTACTGCAGGCACATGCCGAGGCGACTTTTACAAAGAGGGATTCAAATCAAATGGACAAATAGATATCAAAGTAAAACAAACCTTATTGTCACTAAGTCTAAAGTGTGTTGTTAAAAGCCACCGGCGCTGTATTTCACGTGTCTGTTGATAAATGCCGCCACCATTGGTGTTTTATAATTTCAACTTGTTATTCGTTACAATAATTTTGATTGAATAACACGCGTCTCTTCTGCTTTGTTGCCAATTAATAATGTCGAGTAAAAGGAAAATTGTTCAAAAACTCTAATTAACTGATTTTATTTTGGAATCTTGGAACGTATCTCCTATATACCCATGCAAATCATCATTCCATATTCACGGTTTCTGTATTCGCGGGATATTTCCGGAAAATATCCCCCGCGAATAAGGAGCTTTTAATGTATAGTCTTATTATTTTGTGTGTACAACGTATTGTCACACATTGCTGGACCGGCTTTTAAATTCGCGTGCTGCAGCGATACTCTCAAGTTTAATATACAGTAAAAGCTCCTTATTCGCGTGGCATATGTTACGCAAATAAGCCGCGAACATGGGATGGTAATTTGTATGGGTATAGAGGAGATAGTTCCAAGGTTCCAAAATAGAATAAAAATTATCAAAATAAAATCAATTAATGAATGATTTTTAACAATTTATATTAATTATTACTGTCAGGCTTAGGCAAGGATTTAAAGAAGTTAGTAAGTTTTTCTTGTTTTGACGCTTTTAAAACGTTTTTAAATTCAGATTGATATTCAGCTGTGAATTCCACGATAGAATTCCTTATTTTGCCTTCGGATTTCTTGATGAATCGTACAGTTTATTCATTAACACTGAAACAGCGTGATATAATAATAATAGCTTTATTTTAATAGCTTTATTTTACCTGGCAGTGTTAAGGCCTTAAGGCTTTGTCTGCCACTCAACCAGGATATTATAGACGCAAACGACTCGCCAACGCGTAAACGATCAAGCATTTCTGTTTTTACTTTAAGCGGCAACACTACTTTTTTTCGCTTCGGAACTATTTTTCCCCTTCTACTCAACATTATAAATTAGCAACAAATCAGAAGAGACGCGTGTTATTCAATCAAAATTATTGCAACGAATGACAAGTTGAAACAATAAAACATAGATCGCGGCGAGAGCGGCATTTATCAACAGACATAGTCGCACGAGAAATATGACGGCGGTGGCTTTTAACAACGAACTTCAGGCTTAGTGACAATAAGGTGTGTTTTTCTTTGATGCTCATTTGTCCATTTGATTTTGAATCGCTCATTATAAAAGTCCCCTTGGCACGTGCTTGCAGTAAAAAAGTTGCCGATGTGTTAATAAAGGATACTAATCCTTCTAATATACCGACTGGATCAGCGAATAAAGACATTTTTAGCCGCGAATAATAAAACGCGAATAAGGAGCTTTTACTGTACTAATATAGGCAATTTATGTAGGTCCCTTATGCATTACAGCAATTACACTAATGAATAAGTTTCTCTTTTACTTATTTATAAAACAGAATGGGGTATAATAGTTTTATAGTTTCATGGATGATTTGAAAAGTCATTATTATTTCAGTGCTTAGAAATATATCATTTCATTACTTTAAATTGAGCTTACGTAACTAATATTATCGAACAAAAAAAATAGATTTACTATTTTTATTTCTTTATTTCATAATCTGGAGTATCTAGAAATGAAGATAGTTATTTTATGAAAAAGGCAATGTAAAGAAATAGTTGATTTAATAAATGTGCATGTAGCAAAATAGAAACTTGAAAGGGGAATAACAGCTTTCATATCTGACGCTAATAAAATTATATCAGACGTGGCCTGGCTCACTTTTCTAGCACAACTGAATTATGCTATTTAACTCATGCCCCAAATGGTAGTCAATGACCAATCACATTTCAATGAATTTTGTTTAACAACCAGTTGTGTTTCGCCTCGCTCTTTATCAATTTCTCTTCATCAGTTCCTGCTTTTGGTATAAATAAACCTCATCCTTTTTAATATTCTGAACAGGTCAGAGCATTATCTTTCTCAACAAATACATTGAATATAGCAAATAACGAACAGATTCCTTGATTTTACTGAGTTGTTTACTAAAAATCAACTAATAACTTATAATGTTGGTTGTAATACACAGTTTGATATGTTTAATTATTTCTCCACTAGGGTGCATTCTTACAATATTGCGGATCCTATTTGGCAATAAATAATATGATCAAGTTGCAGTGAACAAACATAACCTTACATTTCTGATTTGTTTTCAAATATCGCCGTTTACATTAATTATATAAATATTTTAACATACCGGTAACTATGTTTAAATAATGTTTTTTGAGTAAACAGCCTAATTTTATTCGTTAAATTGTCCTAATAAATGCCACTCTTGATTTTCCAAACCCTCTAGATAAATTCACTCGCCACTTTATGACATCGTGAATTTATTAATGGTTTGGAAATAACTTGTGACATTGCTTATGAATACATGTCTAGGTAAAAGTACGCATAACATTAGTCAATCGATGCCACAAAATAGTATAGAAATTATTTATGTTAAGAAAATTACAGCTTTCCTATTTTTTTTCCTTGACTAGACATCTTTCTTTTCCATCGTAATCTAGCCTACCATATTATATAAATTTTTACATGCCCCACGTCATCCTGATCTTACAGTGTCCCCTGTCGGGAGAGGGTTTTTAAACAAAAGATCACACACATTTTGACCACACAAGAACATTGAGGTCCTCCCCAAATGAGTGATCAACTCATGATTATGACGGCCAGATGATATTATGGGGCAGTTTGCGTCTTAACGGCCCTGGAATTTGTCTAACAGGGGAGAAAAAACCGAAAAACCATCACCCAGGAAACTTGTCCCGAGCGGGGTTCTAACTCAAGCCCGCTGCGTATGATGCAGAAATGCCACCCCGAGACCAGTGGCGGACAACCTTAAATCTATTAATACAAAACAACAAAAAGTATCTCATTTGTATCCAGACTACATTATCACTCATTAAGAAATAAATAATTTTAACTGTACAATCTCTATGATTTATTAATTTGATCTTATGGGCACGCAACGATAAGAAATTATCTATTGAATATAGAAATATTGTTTCGGAAACCACCATGAAAGAAGAAGAAGAGAGGAATACCACAGCATACATGGAAAGAGGACCTTAAAAACACGCAGCGGAAAGGCCTTAAAACTGAAGATTGGATAGACTTGAAATAAGTACCTTTTGGCAGGTGCCTCCAGATAACATTTTAAATATATTTTAACACAGTTGAGGACGACGGCACCTGTCAAAAGATACAGTACATATTTTAAGTTATCTATTGACTATTCGCCTCAACGGAATTTGATATGCATTTTATTAGTATTGAGGATATAGTTTGGTTTAGGAAACGTGTATCACAAAAAAACATTTTTGATAATATTATGACTACGTTAAATGCAGGATGGTGCAATAAATTCGTTTACAACGTTTGAAAAATTAAGGGGACGATAAGATGAAACATTTTTATGTATTGCCAAAATGTGCGCTCAGATCGGCTTTTTCTACACTAGAAGCGTCATAGCTACACGTACGAAGTACGTTTTAATCTCAGAATTGTCACAACTCGCTTAAAGGCATTAAAGTGAAGGAAGGTATATATGAGTACTTTTTGACATTATGATATAGGTCTGTCAATGTTAACGTCTTGAATTGATCAGTTAATCTCTATAAAAAAAAGATCAACATCATGTGTTTGGTAACATTAGTATATGATTGGATTTCGGTGTTGCTTTATGTAACTGTTACGGTGATCTCGCAAACTCCACAGAATCACTGGTAGATAGATGCCATCTTTGTGTTGAAGTCAATGACTAGCAATTTCTTCAACATTTTAAAATAAAACATCAATTCTCTATCTCAATGGTAAGAACTATGGTACACTCAAGCGGAAACAAATGTCAATATGTACGCATTTCGTTAGATTCAATTTCTTTTCATCTTGGCCTCCCTTATCCCTCAAACGTTGTGTGTTATTAGGTTAGTTTTCAATTATGTTCTATAACAATTAAGGTCATTAGTGTCGCAATCCTTATCTGGGTGTGAAATGGACGAAAGTATTGCTCAGAAGAATTTTCTTAAGGCTTGAGGTTCTTTTACGTAGCACAAATCTACGATAGGGGATCCACATCTCTAGTTACTTTCCGAAGGAACCCATAATTAAGATTGTTTATGCCCTGAAAAACACATCGAACCCGGGCGGGTTTAATTTCGCGAACCTTGGAACTAAAAGATGAGCATGGTAATCACTAGTCTATCGGGACCGACTTAAAACGATGTTTTGCACTACTCTATACAGTCAAGCTTAGACTATCCTTTTGTTAAGAGCTGTTGTCATTGTAAAACAGTGTTGGTTATTATTTACTGCAGTGTAAATTCTTGAATGTCTTGTTCTATACACTTTTTTGCGGCGCATTTGCTTGAGATTTTATCCGCATCCCCCCGCAGAGGGATAAAAAGTTCGCTACTATTTTCTTGAACTTGGAAGTTTGCATTAAAAAACTTCTTGTGTTTAAAATTAAATTCTCAGCTATATAATGATTATTTTCACTTCTCACAATACGGTAATTATGACGATACGTTTTAATTGCATTTGCTTTATCAGGGAATTGTTTTCCCCTTAACTGACAAATAAGCAAGTTATATTCAATTTCTGTATTTCGCTCGATGTCTGCACTGCAGACACACATACTCGTCAACATAAAATAACATGAAACGAAGTTTTAACAATATTTTTTTTAATAAGTGGACCATTTAACAAGATGCCAAGACGTTTGACTATGGACTGGATGACAGTACAGTCAGATTCAACCCAGGAAGTTACTGTGTGTTTAAAATAGAGATCTGGGTTGCCATTTTAACAGTATTTTCTTGAGAGAAATCCTTATATAAAACTGAAGATTGCAACACAGCAGGTACATAGTTGTAATTGTAGCCGTCCAAACCACCCCCTCTTAAAGAAAAAAAACAGTTACCACTTGTCATCACTGAGCTCGTGCAGATCTGTACTATCCTGTGTGAAAGCGTCGATTTACTATAAAACTAGTTTGCATGCCGTTAAAAAGAAAAACTATGTTTTTTTAAATGTATACTACATAGATTTGGAGAAAGTTCTGCTAACCTTGCCCCTCCATCCCTCCCTAAACAAATACCGTTATGAGTTTGGCAACATCTGCCCCTCTGTACGTAGGGTGACACTGGCATAGCCCATAAGGTCTGTAGGAACTTCCTGGGTTGAATTATAGTATAGTTCCATCTATGCCAGGGGAATGTTGGTATTTTCGAGATTTTTATTCTCCTCTTGTCCATATTAATTAGAGGAGTCCCACTATATAAAGAAGAGTTATGTCGAATTATACTACATTAACTTCAAAACGAATTCAAAGGTTGGTATTAAACTATTCATATCAAAATCATGTTGGTTAATTTCTTGCTTACTAAATCTCATTTCAGTAATTCTAAATCTCACGAAATAACCAGAAAATGGAATATTATCATGTACATTTACAAAAAGAGAACACCTTTCACCTAAATATAAATTAACCCTGGCAAACTTAAATAGTCTCTCTTTCTACACCTTAGCTTATCTCATTGTGTAGGCAATTTCAGATACCCTACTTAACTCGGGCCATACAGGGACACGACCTGTCCGAATATAATTTGAAATTCTGAATCACACACTCGCTTTTTGACCACACAAGGATACGAAGGGCCTCCTCGGATGAGTGATTAGCTTAATGCCAACCCCACCTCCGACAATATGAACATTTAACACAGGCACACCATTAATTCATTTTCGTACTTAACATGCCGAATATGATATGGATGATGGCCAGATGATGTTCGGGAAATATTTTGGCCTTGAAAATTTCCTGAATTTGTCTTACAGGCGAGGAAAAAAATCCCTAAAAATCGTCACCAAAGAAACTTTTAAAATTCATAACAAAACACCGTTGAGGTCACTATGTAAAATTCAAAATATAAAAATAGGTACCTGAGATCTCAGTAGATCTCAACTTTATAAAAGCTGTAAGATGTGAAGTACTTTCGGAACATATGCTCCATTCTCAGGATTTAAATTGGACCATTTTACATGCTCAAGATGGAGCATATGTTCCGAAAGAACAGCTTTTATAGGGTTGAGAAGTACTGAGATCTCAGGTATCTATTTTATATTTTTAATTTTACAAAGAAACTTGTCCCGACCGTGGATCGAACCTGGGCCCGGTTCGTACAAGGCAACATCACACGGTGGACACAAACGTATTTTTTAAAGAAATTTTACAAATGTATAAGCGATACTGTAGTATAATATACAACGTATTGTTACATTGACATTACTAGAACATTCGGGTAAAATCTATTGTTTAGTTGGAATTGGTAGATTCCAAAATTAATTTTATAGTAAGATACTGTCTGCTCATAAAATGTTCTTTTTTGAATAAATAAACAACTTTCAGCTATGCTCCCCTTTATCTTCAGTATTCGTTTGAAAATGCTCATTTCAAAGTTGGTAGCGAACAAAAAGCAGTGTTAATACATTCTTACCTTGACTGTACATCTTCCACTATAAAGAAAAGTGTTCTTTTCTGTCCTTCTGTTTTCACAAATACACATACTTGAACTACTCGTATCATCAACAAAACGACGATGTAACTGAACGCCTGTCATGAATATTGCCCGTTTAAGGAGCAAGCGCAGTTGTTGATGGAGGACACTGAAGTCGTGTTTATGCATGAATAGAAAACGTGACACAGCTATCTATGAAGTGCAGAGGGGAATGGGACGTGGTACGCTGACGGTGCAGGTCCAGTAGAAAGTTTGTTAGCGGTGCACATTGCAATATGTAAATTAACTTTCTGCGTTGTGAATTGATCACTTTTCTTGGATACTTTTAGGCGTCTCCATACTTATACAATATAAACGTAGCTCTATAATACAAATTGTTGTATCGACCCGAAATCGCTGTTCAAGAGGGAACGATGTGGTTATAAGCGGTATTAAAAGGCAACTGTGATTCTTTGCCCGCTGTACACTGCGTTATATGACGTCATGTGTAGCAACAAACAGCTTCCTGATTATTCCGCCTGTGAGATATTTTGAATTATTAATGCAAGTAAACCATGTGATCAAGAGGAATCCCACCAAAATGCGACTGGAAGCTGAGAGAATTTCATCATAGATATCTATTACATGAGCAGTATGCTTCATTTTGTTCGATGCCAAGCTATTGTTAATGAATTTGAATTTAGCCTATTTATCCCATGAGGGCTAAGACTTCCTGTCCGCAGGCAGCTTAGGTCGAGTTCACTCCATAGCTGAACCAGTCCTAGAGATTGTCTGAACTTTTGCTCTTCTTCGTGATCTCTTATGTTGGTGGTTGGTGCACTTATCTATGGACACTATTTATTGTTTCAATCGCGTTCCTCCTTAATACTTAAAGACAATTTCACTTTTCTATTTTGTTTGTTTTTTCACGTTGGCCTGCTTGTTATGCACTTCTCCATTTCTCTCTCCACACCCTGCGTGAATTCTATGCCCATCTGGTTCTCCGCCTGTATACACTCTGCTTGGAGATTCCGGGGTCCAACATGATGGCTATATATATATATATATATATATATATATATATATATATATCCACCCACTCTCACAACCAATGTATAGTGACTGGTATTAATACAAATTTGTTTTAATAAAATAAATAGAAGTATTCCAATATGAATCCGCGTGGGTTTGTGAGAATTCTTGCATAAGAAGACAAACTATGAACATAATATAAAGGACGCACTGGAGAACAAACGCAACAGATATGTGCAAAATTTCACGTCTTCATAATACGAATCATGTGCAGAAGTAGCGAGGGCAATTTCAAGCTGGACATGTAAATAAAACTATATGGAATTTTTAAAGGGGACTATTAAATTAGAGGATTTATACACCACAATATGAAATAAAAGTTGTTCAAGAATAATTATATCCAGCAGTAGCATAATTCAAGAGCTCTCGCGAGCACTCGATAGATTAGGGACTTATTTTACGCCTTTTCTATCGTCTTTATTTTTCGGCGTTTTTATTGTGGTTTAGTTAGAGATTCGTTTTATTAGTTAGCACATGTCCGATCGTAGAAAGAGAGATTAAAGTTTGCTTGTCCGTATCCTGTCTGCCGATCTTTATTCTCATCCCCATCGGAGTTGAGTTTCTGGTGTTCGGATTTTAGATTTGGAAGACGAGGAAGTAAAAACCGCTTCAGGGACAATTGGTTGAGTTGTGATTTATCATTATTATTTTGGCCGTTTGAGGGGAAGAAACATTAAGTCTCTCTGCATAATTGCTTCAGTTGTGTCTTGTGTGTGTAATTTTTGTAAGTTATGTGATTTATTATAGTTTTGAAAGTACAGTGTTGGGAGGAGTATTTTGTACGAGTTCTGTTAGTAGTTATCGTTGTTTTGCTTTGTGATAGTATTTTATGTTTCCTTCTGTAATACAATCTTTGAGTGGTTTGATATTTGCTATTTCATATGTGAATGTGTTAAGGTAACGGCTGACAAGTGATATATTGTTCTTAAGATTTTCCATTCCTTTATTTCTAGTTTCTTCAATTGGTAGCTTGATATTTTGGTCAGTACATGAGATGCATATGCTACAATTGGTCTTACTATTTTTTTATATATAACTATTATTTGGTGTTGTTCTAGCTAACCCATTTTCTTCAGTTTTAAATGTTCAATGCATTTCCCCAGAAACTTGATTGAAGTTACCGTAAATTTTATTGTCTATTTTCAGACATTCAAAACAAACAAAAGATAACGATACTTCAGATCACAATAAGGGTGAAGACCAAAACACATTCCTCTGCTATTCATAAATGTTAACAAAAGATTACCCTGCCAAGGGATGTACAAAATATTGCAAAATATGTAACGGCAGAGTTAAGCGAGTGTACCTCGTCTTCTGAGTTGAGTCTACCTCGCCTTTTGAGACAAATGGGTTAAGTAGTTTATTGTTTTAGTCAATTTAGTCAGTTTAAGGTATGGTTTTTTAAGGCGTTCATTTGGAGGTGTTCATAAGATGTTTTAATGGTGCAGCCTAAATTTGTTATTAAGTTTTTATAATCTAGTGATTTATTATTTATAATTATTTTATTCTTTTTTATTGATTTTTACTTTTTTCTATTCGATTATCATTTATTGTGTTTTTTTCGGTATTTATGCCAATTCGCCATTTGTCTGTGCATGTTTTTAGTTGTTTATTATGTTATATAGTCTTTTGTCGTGGACCAGTATAAGGTACCATCTGTGAATTGACTAAGTCCTATGTTAGTTGTAATCGGTTGAGGTATGTATAGCGGGATTCTGAGAACTACTCCTTGGGATGTTCCAGCTTTAAGAGTGAAATGTTGAGGGATTGCAGTATTAATCTTACTGTTGCAGTTCGGTCTGTTATGTAGTTAGAATCCATCTTGTCAAGTACTTCGGTTGTCCATATGTTCTAGTCCGTCAAGCAATACCGTGTCAAGTGTTTTTTTAACGTTAAAGTTTTTAAGCTACTAGTGTTGTATTATGTTTATTAATCGTATTGTGTTCAATTTGTGTAAACAATTTAGTTATTTGACCTGTTATGCTGAAGGAGAACTATATACTTTCTTTAAAATGCTTACTTGTTACACTAGCTACTAGATGACAGTTCGACTAATGTCCCGCTGCCAGTCGTGAATTGAGAATTATATATAAGGAAGAAAAATTAACGTTTGTACTAGGATTCCTGAGTGGCGCAGTTGGAAGCGCACTAACGTATAGAATTAGAGGTCTGGGTTCAAATCCTGGCTCAGGCATTTATTTTTCTTTTCATTTCATATATATATATATATAATCGTTATTTAATCATGGGACAGAAATAGGCACAAACAACTAAAAAGGCCCGATTAGACTGTTATTAATTATTATAAATGTACGTAATATATTTCGAAAACAAAAGATTAACAAATTCCAATACTATCTACCTACAGTATGTCTCTACTCATGAGACTAGCGCCTTCTGCAATATATTTACATAAATATTAAATATAAATGTGGTTAGCTATATTCATTTCCCCGAAATAAAAATATCATCATATGAACCTTAAATCCATTCTTATTTTACACAAGACAATAACAAATAAGTAATGTGCCTGATTAAAAATAATTTTGTGAGATAATAGATTAAGAAGTAAATTTACAATTTTTGTCTCCATTTGTAAGCTAACTTTGGACAGGTCAATATTAACCCTTTAATTGACAATATATCCTATAGGGTGAATAAATTGGTTCGATTTATTTAGTATTATTAATGAAACAGAAGAAAACGAACGAGAAGTAATAACTTAAATGTATGTCAAATTACACAATAAGCCTAGTAACAGTCACGCGTGATTTTCGTTTCAGTGCGGTCCTCCACAGTTGAATAACTGGCACGAGAAATTAATGTTTTGCCAATTAAAGGGATAAGAATGATTTTTGATCAACATAAAATCATTGATAGTAATTGGAGAATGAAAACAACAATAATGCCTAATGAAGGAAAATAAATTTGGATAACTGGAAAGTTAGATTTTTGTAAAATTTATAAAGTGGAAAATGAAATTAAACTCTCTACATATCGATTTTGCGTGTCAGGCTATACACGAGGGGACGACTGATGAAATGCATTCCAATGATATTAATGAGTGAGTTTTGAAAGAGACAGACTGTCACGAGCAGTGTTTGTGCCACTTGTTACCAGATGGAACGTCATTGCCATCATGAATATGCATTACCAACTCTAACGGCATGACCTCACTTGACCTGCCATCAGGTCAAGGTCAGTATTCTTCATTAATATAATCCAGATTCCGCAGTCTGCCGTTATACCTCACAAAATTCACAACAAGCATTTGGATATCAATGGGTATCCATATTAATAACGCATATCAGTACTGTGGAAACATAAATTCAAATTCATCTTATATAAGATCAAAGCAAACGTACAAATGCCCATTACTCGAGTCTGTAACTTTAAAAAATGAATGAAAGAAAATTAAATAAAACGAAAGCCAATAAGCGTAAGGTGGAAGTTGTCATACAACGTACATTATATTACAAATTCGAACTTGGTATGGTGAGAAGACAATACTTTAGAGCACAATACAATAATTTGGCACAATACATTTCATTGAAAGTAACCGTAAGATCTACCGCTGTGTTCTAGGGTTAACGTCGGTGCCTCTTAAGCAAATGGCCTGGTTTCGATCCCTGGCCGGTACAAGTTTCCAGGGTGAGGATATTTTCGTTTTTTTTCTCTCACCTGTAAGACATAAATGTCCCTAAATATCATCTGGTCATCAAAACCTCCCGTTTCATACACGCCTTGTTTAGTATGAACGGAAGATTTTTGTTGAAATATACACAGAGAATTTTCACGGAAGGTTTAAATGGAGCATCGGGTTGATTCAGATTTACAGACAGCATCGATAAATAATCAATTCTGTTTAATAGATTTTGATGACTAATAACGATAGCTTGCGAATTATCAGGATTCATAATATGGTCTATTTCTTTCAATATATTCATTAAGTTGTTAATTACATCGTTAATGAATCATGGTCTAGTATGTATATACAATTTTAGATCATAAGAGTGAATTAAATTGGCTATATTTAACGCAGTCAGTTATGTCGTTAATGTACAGCCTTTGAAATAATTGATGGCGCACACATATTGTAATTTAGATGTAAGACTATTTTCTTTTGTATTTTTTAAAACCTGGTTGAGTGGTAGACAAGGCCTTAAGGCCTTAACTCTGCCAGGTAAAATAAATATATTATTATTATTATTATTATTATTATTATTATTATTATTATTATTATTATTATTATTATTATTATAATTTTCAAGTCTCAGAACGAAGCCACTGCGCATGATCAGAGATCAGCTATTCGGTTCACAAGTATACAACTATTTGAGAAACTAAATCCGTTCTATTGCGTTGTGTGTGTCGTGCAATGAAAAACAATTTCGTGTAAATAACTAGTGCGGTAAATACTGAAAACGAAACAAAGCAAAATAAATGAAACGAAAGAAAGAAAATTAATTGAAATAAGGACGAGAGAGAGAGAGAGAGAGAGAGAGAGAGAGAGAGAGAGAGAGAGAGAGAGAGAGAGAGAGAAAAAATCATGACATCAGGATCGAACACGCGACCACATACACGGGAAACATAAGCTCCCTCCACTAGACCACAACCATCTCTCCTAGAAAGTGTCTGAAGCGATGCATTACTTCAGTACTTACTTGTATAATGAAACTCAATATTAATTTAAATTAATCAGACGCATTTTGTAATAGTAATGGAAATAAATAATTTTATTATGCCATGTGTTTTGTAAGCAAAGTAATGAGACGTTACAATCGTTATTACTTTTATATATAATGAATGTCTGTTTGTTGGTTTGTACTTTATGCGCGGTGATACCGTTGATCCGATTGTGATGGGGCTTTTTGCAAACTGTTCAAGAGATTCTCGGGATGAACATAGGCAATAAAAGAGTTGTGATACTCAAACTCCTACACCCTTAAGAATCTCCCTTTGTAGTGGAAAACGTGAAAAAATAGCTCTTTGGACGTTTAAAAGGCTTACGCTGTCTAAACCATAACAAATACAGGTACAAAACATTAATGCACGCAAAATTGAATATCTCAAAAAGCTCTACAAAAACGTCCGCGACAGCATATGTTTATCTCTTACGGATAACTCACAATAACCATTTTTGTCTTTCATTGATGCCAAGAAGATCAAGACAAGTACGTAGATTCCTGTGCAAGCATAGCAGCACATGACGGGTATTCTTTTACGGACAACTTACAATAACGAAATGTCTTTAAGCTCATTTATGCCAAGAAGATCGAGATAAGTAGATTCCCGAGCAACACCGGGTAATCAGAACGGGAATCTTAAAATAATTACGATATACATTTATAATTAAATTTACTTTTACTTATTCAACTAAACATAAATGCACATTAATTTTCATTTAATTAGGCGTAGCAGCGCACGACGGGTGTTAGTATATATATATACATAGCGTCACTGCTATAAAGTAAAAATATTCTCTTTAATTTGCTTACTTGTTATAGTCAGCTACTAGATGGCAGTGAAGACCGAGTTCTCGCGACATCTATTAATAATGGAGAGTATAATACATATATAAGAAAAATAAGTGTTTGAATTTGATTCGCCTGGTGGTGTAACGGATAACACGCTGAGGTACAGACTCAGAGTTCCGGGTTCGAATCCCGTCCAGGCATTTATTTTTATCATACCATATATATATGAGCTGTTTCATTTAATTTATTTATTTCCATATATTCCATTTCATTGTAATTCTGCCCGAGGGCAGGTCTTTAACTGCAATCATAGAATTTTCATGCTATGCTTTGCAGCTCTTTTTGGGAACTGTAGTGTAGTAGCTTCCCGTTTCTTTCCACACCGGTGAAGAATGATGATGATAATGATAAGGACGATGATTATGACCGGATTATTTTCGGGGACTGTTGGGCCCTAAGCTTCCTGACATTTATCTTACAGGTGAGGAAAAGCCCCGAAAAAATCTCACCCAGGAGCCTTTCCCGACCGGGATTACTTCCATATATATATACACACACAAATGTATTTATATAATGAAGTCTGGTAACATGTAGGCATTATGAAAATTAACAACGTTATTAAATAATAATAAAAAATATATACCTGATCAGAATCGAACGTTGGCTCTCGTCGTCGAAAAAAGAGCATCTTACCGACTGCTTCACTGAAACGAACGATAATGAACGCTGCATGAAGAGAGACTTACGCCGTCCGCTTTATACTCAAACGAGTCAGAACATGTAACAACGTAGTGGCGTGAGTCGCTCTTCAAAACTCTTAACTTTCCATCATCAAGAGTTGCGCCATCATTTTTTTTCAAAGGCTGTACATATAGAATAAAAGTGGACCTAATACTGATCCTTGATACTCTACACTCTACTGATCTCCACGAAGAAAAACGCACTGTTGGAGGCTAGTGAATTAGGAGTAGAATCACTGAATCGAATTTTCAGAAAAATTCAGTAACTAAAATTTTTAACGGTAAAACGTTTTTATTAACCGTGTCAAATGTCTGGAAAATTCAACTAGCGTTAGAATAGTAAATTTACCCTGATCCATAAATTCACGAATATCTTCAGTAATGTTAAGTAATGCGAATACCTTACGAGAATGTAATGGAGAATGTGGAAAATAAATCTTGTATAATAAAAAAACAGACATTCGTATTTTACTTTGTAAAAAACATGAATATAAGGAATGCACATATTTTATTTTGTGAGAGGAGGAATATAAAGATTAGGTTTTTTAACTGAAAATCCTGAAAGGACTACCTCTTTAAGAAACTATTAAAACATAAGACTACTTTAAACAAATTACTTTGCATGTATATTTAAAAATATACACCATAGGTTTAAGTAATGTAAGTATCGTTATCCAGCAGTGTTGATCAATTTGCATACATAGGCCCACGTGCACACGCAGGAAAGCAATTAAAATTTAAACGTGGCTAAAAGCAGATCCTTGTTGCAAAGCGACAAGTGAAAGGCCCTAATTATTAAGCAAGCACTCTGATTCAATTATTAATTTTTAAATTCCTTCGCAATCACAAATTGTGAGTCATCTCCGCCCTTCATTAGTAATTGATAATCAAATCACACGTAATTATGGAATTACTTTTCCTAATGGCACAACTCCCTCCCCTCGTATATCAAGGACTGCCCGACTCAAAAACAGTTCAAAACAAAACTCACTTCGTATTTCCTTAAGAATATAATATATAACCGTGTTCCTTGAATGCTTTTGTTATTTCTTTACAGTTTAAACTTTCCTTACCAAACCAATTACTTAAACTAATTACAGGTAATTATTATTATTACTATTTTTCTTTCGTTCTCTTTTTAACTTTTTATATTATGTAGTCTATATCTATTATGTATCATTAATCAACACGTAGATAATTCATAATTATTATGTGTATAATTTAACCCTGGTGAAGTGGAAGAGAAGACCGTACGGTCTTAACTCCATCAGGTAAAATAAATAAAAATAATACAACTGTACAAAGAATGTCAGCCATATAAGAGAAAAGTTGTAGAGATATCTGAATTTCTAAGTAGGTATTTTTTAACGACGCAACGTTCTTGAACAACCCAGGTAATTAGGGTCGGAATTTAACTCTAGGCTTGAAAACACACATTTTGCTCAGAGATATTTTATTTCAAGTCCCGTATTCTTTTGCGTGCCAGAAGTCTAAGACAAGGGACTCGAGGCCTTCCTGGCCTTCCTTCCCTTCCGAAGGAAGCTTTGCTCAAGATTTGTACGTTCCTAAAAATCCATCGACTCCGGTCGAATTTGAACTCGCGAATCTCAGAACCAGTGGGAGCATGAAAACCACTAATACAGGGTGACCTACTGAATTTATAAGGATGTACAGTTATTTATTTATGTATTTACTGCACTGGTGAGTTCCCTTTAGGCCTTCTCTTCCATTCAGCTAGTTCTAATAGGCCTAAATGTAACTAATGGATGCATAAGTATAAAAGTGCCTAAATACTAATTAAAATGTACTTATAAGACTAAACTAATTGTTATAAATGTTATTGAGTAAAATTACAAAATATAATTAACAACATAGCATAGTATATGAACACGATAAAATTAACATACGTTATTTTAAATACTTGGGTTGTACTATCAGTAGTAACATGAACTGCGGTCAAGAAGTGAAGTAGAGGGTAGCAATGGCAAAATAGCCTTTTAACAAGAAAAGAAGCATTTTCTGCGGGTCTTTGGCAAAATAATTACGGAAGAGGCTAGTGAAGTGCTTTGTGTGGAGTGTAGCATTGGATGGTGCAGAGACTTGAACATTACGATGGAATGAAGAAAAGCGACTGGAGGCTTTTGAGGTGTGGATATAGGGAAGGATAGGACGTATAAAATGGACACAAAAAAAAGATGTGTTAGACAGCGTGGGTGAAGGAAGAACAATACTGGAATTCATAAAGAAGAGGAAAATAAATTGGATTGGCCACTGGCTAAGAAATTGCCTGCTGACGGATGCCTTAAAAGGAATGGTGAACGGAAAGAAAGTTAGAGGCAGAAAAAGACATCAGATGATATGAACATTAAAATAAATTATATGTATGAGGATACAAGAAGGAAAGTTGAGTTAAGGAAAGGGTGGAAAATGATGTTGAGTTTGCAGTGAAAGATCTGTTCCTGAGCAGAAAACTATATATATATATATATATATATATATATATATATAAACATAATTGTGCAGTTTAATTTATGTAGCATATAAAGTACTACAAAAACTAAAACCAGTAAAATAAGAAGGTATAACCATAGGATCTATATTCATAGGTTACACATAACAAAATGGACTCTGATATGGATTTTTTTTCAACTTTATTTATAAATATTATAGTCACTGTTCCAATTTAGATAGAGTCACACAATAGCTTTCAAATATTCATTTTTACAAATTATTTCACAAATAATAGTAGATATTACATGGGACGACTAAGTGAAGAAATATTTAGGTTTATTAAGAAGTCATCAGATGTTATTAGATAACAACAGTGGATACCATTTGAAAATTAGGGGAAAAAACCAGATCTAATACGTATAGTGGCTTAGTTTAATCGCATTTGAATTAAACATATATAAAGCCAGTTGTTTCAAAATTTCTTTGATTATGAATGTTTTGCACTTAGAAACAAATTCACCGATCATCAATCCTATTTTAACAAACTCCATATTTTTATTGTGTATTCTAGATAATAGGTATCTAGACTTACGGATATAGTGTAGACTACAGGATTTTCCAACACAGTCGG
Source organism: Diploptera punctata (assembly GCA_030220185.1). Classification (NCBI taxonomy): domain Eukaryota; kingdom Metazoa; phylum Arthropoda; class Insecta; order Blattodea; family Blaberidae; genus Diploptera; species Diploptera punctata. The sequence continues at coordinate 456,237 of JASPKZ010005680.1, read as the reverse complement.
TATACGGTATGTAATGTATAAATGGTGTCGAAGAAAACCGTAGTATTAATAATTTATTTATTTAAATAATACATGACACCTGAGGATCACATGATAATTATTAGCGGATCCTTGGTGATTCACAGAGTATAATTTGGGAATACCTGAATTAAAATATTAAGAATCCAAATAAATAAGCGTATTTAATTACATTTTCATTTGTATCTCAACATTTCAATCAAATGACAGTTTCTTCTTGCAATTATTGATTCAATTTCCTGCGACGAACAAATATATTATAACTAGGATACTGATTTTTAGGTGGTAAAAATTATAAAATATTTTTAATGTATTAAAACCATATACATGCTAAAAAGTTAAAAATATTTGCTAAATGTTTCACACAATCTAACATATTGCAATAGGAAAATGTAAGTTAAGTATTCTATTCACCAATCAATAACATTTACTATGATTTGAGGGAAGTAGATTATACGGGGAATGATTGGAAAGCATTAGCTCAGGATAGAGATGTATGGAGAGCTTATGTCCGCGCGGCCATGAACCTATGGGTTCGATGGTGCCAGTGAGTAAGTAAGTATTCATCAATCATTAGAGATTTTGTTTCTGGAGTGTTACATTTTCGTTCAGGCTTTCACAAACATTTTCTTTCCGTTCGACACCAAATTGTTCACATTAGGAAAACAAGATGGACATGTGGCACGAATGGGGAATGAAATACGTGCATGGAAGCTTCTTGTAGGAAAACCAGAGAGAAAACGCCCAGCTGGTAGACCAAAAATGAGGTGGGAGAATAACATTAACCATGATTTGAAGGAAGTAGATTATACAGGAAACGATTAGAAAACATTAGCTCGGGATAGAATGTATAGAGCTTATGTCCGCGCAGCCATGAACCTATGGTTTCGATAGTGTGAGTTAGTTAGTTAGTTAGGAACGCAATATACTGATATTGGTAAAATTAGTAGTAGTAGTAGTAGTAGTAGTAGGACTTTATTAGACAAAAAGTAAGATATTTACAATATTATTTACAAATATGGGTCGCACGGGCAGTAAGCCGTACGTGCTGTTGACAGTCCGTTACAATAAAGTAATAATTGGTACTAGTGTAAAGAAAAATAAACAACAAAAACAGCAATAACATTACAATTACATAAAGAAAACACATTAATATTACAATTAAATAATAACACAATAGCATTATACACTAATTAATTTATATATAATTGTTAATAATTAATGGTATTGCATTTTGATAACATATATTTATTCATGAATGAGTGTTGTCCTTATTTTTCGCGTTTTGTCCAGAAATTTACCGAGGTTTATCCAATTTTCTGGATTTACCAATAATTCGTAGCATGCCAATCTTTCCCGATTTGAATTTAGAAATCTTTCCGTTAATAACTGACGTCTCCAATATTCTAAATCATTACATTTTCCTAATATATGTATCTCATCTTCAAAGTTCCCGCACATTGGACATATTCGCATATCGTGATCGTCGCTAATTTTTAGAAATTTCCATGCCCCTAGCCTAAACCAAGCAATCCCTGATCTCTCCTTAAATCCTAGGTTGAGTATATACGATTCTTTTCCCCAGACGTGTTTTAGGTCTCTTTGTAAACACAGTGAGCGTTTTCCTGTACATTCGGCGAAAGTATCTTGTTGGTTTATATCTAAGTACCTCCTCCTTATTTTTCTCCACACGTTCTTGCGATTTTCAGTCCCTTTTTCCCATATCCAGCCCATCCCAATCTTTTGGAGTTCTCTCCTAACCTCGTCTGCCCAAAATTTAACATCTATGTTTTTAATTTGGTGGTCGTAACAAATTGCTCTAAGCATTGTTTGTTCACCTTGGATTACTCGAAAATTATGAAATACTCGGCAGGCATGTGCAAGATTACAAAACCAAAACATTTAATTGAAAATATAAAAATATGTATAATACTATTTATACAGAATTAAACATTTAGATGTTTTCTAAAAAACTTGTGGAAATTTCCAGAAAAATTAATTACATTTATTTAAAAAGTATTTAAATACGTGTATTACATTACAACATATAAATGTGATTTTATGTAAAAGTTCGCTGTCTGACCAGGAAGTCTCATATGAACTCAATTTGGGATGTCTATTCTATGCAAGAAAAATATTTGTTCCCCACTTATAACATATTTCAGGAAAGTTGTTTCAATTGCGAACTGTTAAATCGAATTATATCTGAATGTATACTAAACTAATTGATTGGTGCTATCGAACCCACAGGTCCAAGACCGCGCGGACATAAACTCTCCATAAAATCCCTCTCATAAGCAAATCAATCCCTGCATAATCCATCTACATCAAATCATATTTAACGTTATTATCCCTCCTCATTCTTGGTCTATCTGCTGGCCGCATTCATTCTGGTTTTTATTCCCCATGCCACATGTCCTGCCCATCGTAATATACGATACCTAAATATTCTTAACATACCTAGTTTCTCATAACGATCATTTAGCTTACTATTGTAATAGTTTTCTTCTTTAACCTCTCGTCTCTTATTGGTCGAGTTTTTCTTAAACACTTTATTCTAGAATAATGGTAAGAAGTAAGAGTCTATGTTTCGCATCCATAATAGCCCACAACTTGATCAACGACTATTTTATATATTTTTAATGCAATATTTTTGGAGAGAATTTTGGATGACAAGATAATAACATAGACTAAGCGTATAAAACCACTTTTTTCCCTATTATATTGTTTAAATATTCATGCATTTCCACATTCAAAATGTTAAATTGAGTAATTCCTGCAAATAAAACATATACAAGTATCGAATCAAGCCATTAAATAAATTTCAGTCTGTGTCCGTACGACCTTTAGAATTTACGATGAACGTAGACTGATAAGTAGTGCCTTTCATGTCAAGTATTGATTAATGACGTACCGTCCCTCGTCTAGTAAATAGCGAATTCCAAGAACCGTCTACGTAAAGAAATGCAGTGTTTATATTCACACACACATTACAAGCCTAGTAATTTTAGCATGTTATTTTAAGTCTTTCTAAAAAAATAATTCATGTTTTTTTAAATTAGAAAAAATCAATTTCTTATAATTTATTAAGAATCAGAATTTTATTTCTGATTCGTTACATGACTCAAAGAAAAACAAGTTTACAAACAAATTATACCTATAAAGCTCTATTAATAATGTGTGGAAGGGTGAAGCGGATTGTGTAACTATTTTATGAAGAGCTGAAATTGAAATAATATGATTTGACAAGGTTTCGTTTAATAGATAATTATTTGTTCCTCCTACTAAAACACCGTTCTCCACAAAATATATTATTCATAGGCCTGATCAAAATAAATAAATTTAATTATATGTGTGGCACCATAAAACGAAGTCTCAAGGGAACTAGAAAGGAGACACTATTAAAATATAATAAAACAATGGCGGGTTCAACACTGCTACGTAGATTTGAACACTGGGTCTTAACCAAAAACCAGGAACGAAGAACACAAACTTCAGAAATTAGGTTTTAGAGAAGTGTGGCTGGTTATACAATAGCAGATCGGAAACAAAATGAAGATATACGAAGATAACTAAATATATTAAAGTTATTGGATAGGCTTGTACAATACAGAGACCAATGGATGGACCGCATCAATAGAATGGATAACAACAGAATCCCGAACAGATTCTTCACTACATACTACTATGACGAAGAAATGTAGAAGACCCAATAAAAGATGAACAGACCAATTCTAACATCCTTGATGCGCTGATAATGATAATAGGCCTAATATTTTCCTTCTCCACTTCTTTTATCGTCCCTTCCTTTTGTAAGACCTACAGTCCATGGGACTTAGCCTACCAACAAATCTCCGGGTCGGTCGCATAAAGGTAAGAACACATTATGTTTACCGGAAATATTTCTAAATTCAAATCGTGGAAGATTGGCATGCTACGAGTTACTGGTAAACCCAAAAAATTGGATAAACCTGGGTAGATTTCCGGACAAAACGCGGAAAATAAGAACAACACTTATTCAGGAATAAATAAATATATTAGCAAATTACAATGTTATTGATTCTTATTAATTCTACATAACTAAGTTAATGTATAATGTAATTGTATTGATATCTAATTGTAATATTATTGTGTGTTTTTTTAAACATCAACTTATTGTAACGGATTGTCAACAGCACGTACGACTTACTGCCCGTGCGATCCATATTTGTAAATAACATTATATATATCTTACTTTTAGTTCAATAAAGTCCTTATGTATGTATGTATGTATGTAACATATACAGCGTTACTGGTATTCCTGTATATTTTATTAGTAATTCAAACATATAATATACATCGGTGACGTAAGAATGTGATAACATTTAATACATGGAGGTACGAATTAAGTTTAGTATTTTTTTATTTAACGACGCTCTTTAAAAGCTCAGCTAATTGGCGACGCAATTAAAATCTCATGTTGAACTCAGTGCTTTGAAATATAAATATAATACACAGTACGAAGAAAACTATATTTGAAGTTCTGTTACAAAGCATTTTATTATATGGGACCGAAACCTGGACAGTAGGCTAAGTAGAAAACAAGCCAACAAGCTGTTAGCAGTAGAAATGGATTTTTGGAGGCGATCGACAAGAATATCAAGAAGGGATAAGGTCAGAAACAGCACAATAAGGGAAATTATGCAAGTTGAAAAAAAAAACATTAGGAAAAAAAGAAGAAAAACGTTTGAAATGGTATGGACACCTCATAAGAATGGAAGAAGAGAGTATACAAAGAAGATCCTTAATTGGAAAGCTAATGGAAGAAGTGGAAGAGGCAGGCCTAGAGAATAATGGATGGATGGATGGATGGAGTGAAGAGAAGTATAGAAACTAGAGATTTGAGGGAAGAAGATGCTTTAGACAGGAACCTATGGCGACAAATCACTTTAGGTTGAAAGAGAAACACTGTATTGTGGAATATTCGTAAATAAAAAAAATAAAATCTGAGTGTGAAATGACCGAAAAGTTTGCACAGAGGGCTTTTTCTGCGGACGTTAGGTTCTTTTATATACCGTAAATCTATGACATGGGGCTCATGATCTTATTTCCCTTCCAAAGAAAACAATACTAAGGATATTTACACCCTTAAAGATCCATCGATCGCGGCCGGATTTGAAGCTGCGATTTTCTAAATGAAAGGCAAGCATGCAACCGCTAGTCTAATAAAAAGAACTAGATATAAGGATGAATGTATTATTTTTAATTAAAATACGTATATCCAATAATAACAATAAATAATACTTTTATTGGTATATTCCACTTTATAGAGGTTATCCTACAACCCAAAGTGATACGACGCCAAGGTCTCCGTCAAATGCATCTTCTTCCCTAAGACTCCTTGTTTTCAGATTTCTTACTTCATCCATAAAACGTTCTCTTGGTGTACTTCTTCCAATCCTTCCTCTAGACTCCAATTTAACTCTGTCATTGGTATTATATCCTATTCCACTCGTATTAGGAGTCCACACTTCTTCAAACGCCTTTCTTCAATTTTCTCTCTCAATGTGTTCTTGGACCTCCACAGTTTATCTTATTGTACTATTCTTGATTTTATTCAGCCATTAAATTCGTGTGAATCGCCTCCAAAAATCCATGTTTACCGCTAACAGTAATAATAATAATAATAATAATAATAATAATAATAATAATAATAATACTAATAATAATAATAACAACAACAATAATAACAATAATAACAGTAACGATAATAACAATAAAAATAATAAAATCTAAATTAATGGCCCAGTGTGGCAAAGAAATGGAAAGAACAAAAATAATACTAAATGACAAAATGCTAGAACAAGTAAAGATTTCAATTATCTAGGTGTATCTGTAGGCTGTAATAGAGAAAAAGATATGAATAATACATTTAAAATGTTTCAATATTTATGTGACACCCTTAAAAGAACACTGAGAAAGAAAGTATGAAAAGAAACATATTTAAATTTTTATAAAGTATTGGCTGTATCTGCAATATTGTATGGCTCAGAAATATGGACTCTGAATAAACAGAATTAAAATAACAGAAGCCGCAGAAATGAAATATTTACCATTTGTGGCAGGATATATTTTAATGGATAAAAAACGAACTGAAGATATTCGTTAACAACTACAAATATTCAGTTTGGCAGATAAAACAGAGGAGTATAGAAGAAAATTGTATGAACATGTCTGAAGAATGGATACCAACAGATTCCTTGGGAAAGTCTGAACTATCAACCGACAGGAGGAAAAAGAGATCGGGGACGCCCATGAAAGAGATGGTCACAGCAGCTATAATACTTGGAGCCGGAACGAACCAAAAAGGTTTAATCCTTGTAAGAAGAATATATTCATAGTATAAATGTATCGCTCATTGCAGCACAGAATGTAATTTAATACTGTCCTCGCTTCTTAAGGTATCCTCTCTTAAGGTATTGAGTAACCGCTTCTTAGCATCGCATTTTTACAAAATTTCTACTCTATAGAATATACTTCAATTACAATTTTAAATTGTTAAATGTATTTACAAAATGTATTTAATCAATTTCGAAAACTATCTGTAACACTTTGTGCTTGTGGCAATCCTCTGATGAGGAAAGTATAATATAATAAAAAAAATATATAAAATTTAAATTATTAAAATTTTAAATATATTTATAACATAGTTTGCGAAACTAAATTCATGATTAAATAACTTATCACATTAATGTAGTAATCGGAAGGTCCCGGGTTCAAACCCACATGCCGACCAGCGAGTGTTTTTTATTTCTCGTTCTCCTGAGTCGTGTTGGTTATATGTTAATTACTAGGGCACATTTCATCACAATCACATGGTAGGCCTATAATTAAAACTAAATAAATAAACTTCTTCAGGAAAACACATCACATACACAACAATAGAAACACACAGCCTACTGGTTAAAGTCTACACCTACAATCATTTCACGCAAGACCTTTGATGTTCTATAAATAAGAATGAATTAAAAATTAAGTCATAAAATGATGCGTACAAAGCTATCTAGAATTTTAATTTCTTTGTTATAAACTGAGTATCACAAATAGGCTATATATATAATACGACTGCATGGCGAGATTATTATTATTGCTATTATTACAGGAAATATAAAATTACCGTTGGAAAGACAATTCTTTCTTCTCTAATTCTTCAAATTATTGCCATTAAAAAATTCACCGTAATACTAATCAAGGTCACTTTAATGTGGCCTCACACTGTTCCCAATTTATGCATTCATGCATAATATTCTCCAAGTCATTAAATGTTTTATTATGCTTGTCTATTAGATATTAGAATGGTAATGCATTTCCTTTTAAATTGCTATTTTCAGTATGGTCGGCATGTTAATGGGCTTTTCCTGGAAATAACCCTAAACTCCTTCAAATAACTTCATCACAACGTATACAAGTATTTACGATACAATTTGTAGTTTTATAAAATCATTGGCCGTCATTATATCACAATTCCTCTTAAAAATACTTTCAATTTTTTTAAATTCCATACCCACCATATAAGCTGAGATATCTGTGAGATATTTCAGAGAATGCCCATTATTTTTAAAAATTTCGTCGTCACTGGCGACACTTATTTTTTAAATTAGGCATAATTAAAATTTGTAATTATATTTCATTTTTTATCGAAGATACGCATTTAAATAAAGTCAATAAAAGGTTGGAAAAACCTGAATTCTCTTATAACATGCAAGATATTCTATCCCAGCAGCATAGTGGCTGTTTTATGGTCTGAAACAAATTCTCTGGATAATAATGTATTCAATTAATATATTTTTAAATAATGTATTGTTTTTTCGATTATTTTTTTAGTTTGTTAATCAACTTTTTTAAATGCATTATTTTAAAATTTCGACTGCGACACTTATTTTAAAATTAGTATAGTAAATTTTTGTATTATAATTTCATTTTTAGCTATTATCTGCATTTAAATAAAGCCAATAAAATGTTGAGAAACTGAATTCTTTATAATCAGATTCTAATCCCATAGTCCTATCTACCCAGCATTATAGTTTGTGTTTATTGTTCCAATCAAATTCTGATAATCATGTATTCAATTAATACATTTTTAGATGTATTTTCGATTTTTTTTTGTTTGCTTAATCACTTTTCAAATGCATTACAATAAAAACACGAAAACCTCAATTTGCAGTTTAGTGAATTTGTCTAAAAGACTCGATATTTCGATATTTTGTGATCCATTACTTATAGGTACTAATTTAAAAAAATTATTTTACGCATAAAGATTCTTGAAGTTTACAAAGATTAATAAAATTACATTCAAAGCAAGTTCGTGTTTACATTTTTACATCAATAGTCACAAGGATAAATGTTTACATTTTTTAATTTACTTTTATGATGTTCTTCCGGAAGATAATTATGTGCAAGGGTTGGTTGTATTTAAAGATTAAATGCCGAACAACATTATATTTAGTGAATTTTTAATATAAAACGTTTAGCACATTTGTTTCCTTGCATTTCAATTTGGCTTTACCCTAAAATATAACTCCCAAGGGATGTTTTTCTCATTTGAAAGAATTTCTTGGCAGACGAATTCTTCCCCAGGGAGAGCTCATCAACTATATTGTGAAAAGGAAGGGAATGTTATTTTTTTTAGAGTAAACGAGATTTAAAAATTATCGTGGTAGCCTATGTAATCTCGGTACAGTTAAGGTATCAACAACAAAAAATAACTAACGTACATAATCAAATATACGCAATTTTCATAAAATATTCCACATACATATTTGTAAGGCAAGCTATTTTTTTAGACCTATATGCATCTGCTTGAATAACTTCTATGTATTTATTAGGAATCCTACGCTCTAGTGGCAATCAATGTTCTTACGCAGTTAACTGAATTATTCAATTATATTTTGTTTTCCAGCGAATAGTCAATCTTCTCCGGAGCTTGTAAATTGAACATAAACTGATTTATTACATGTCTCATTAGTGTATTTTAGCATTTTAAAATGCAGATATTTAATTATTTGGAACATAATATTTGCGTATCAGATCACTTCATGTGCATACTTCCACTCTATGAAGAAACCTCATCTCTGCCTCTTGTAATTTACACCACTTGTGTAATTCTTTAATAATCTATGATCACTGGTACATCCATCGTTTTATAAAATTTGTCATTACATTATATTATTGTAATTATCGTAAAATATAATCAGCAGTTAAATTCCTTCAGTACTGAAATTATTTCATAGAGGTTCTAACAGTTAAAAACTACAACAATTAAACAATTCGTAGAAATATCCCTAAGAGGAAAGAACATCTGTTGGTCTAGAAAATAAAATTAACGATAGTTATAAAGAATTTAAGAGCGATCAGACAATTATAATTTATAAAATATTGTAGATAATCAAGCTGCATTCCGTATAAAATTATTTAGAATACAATTGATAGCTAACTGATTTAATAAATAATTGGGACGAAATGTATATTTTATATTAAACCAACTAGTAAAGCCAAACGAGTAGGAATTTGAACTGAGCCTTTTAATTTTTCTGGAAAAAATGTTTATGCACAGGTGAACTGAAAAAAAAGAAGTCCAACTTATAAATCAAGGAAACAAATGCATATCTATAAACACGCTGTATATCTGTAAGTCTTCAAGTAAATGGTAGAATTTTCGTTTTTCCATCTAACTCTAGCAAACAATTATATAAAGGAAAAGAGAAAAGCGGGATCTCGGAAAGAAGAGTCTTGAATCCAATTTGCAAACTAGCAAAACGAATGTTCTGCAGAGAATGGATCGTTAAGTACAATGCGGGCAGAAAAATAAAATGAAGGGATACAATGGATATTGAATCTTGGTTAGTCCGACTTTACTTCAACTGCATAAGAAAAAACTGACAATTCAAAGCTTGCTTTTATGATAGGCTGTAAATTACACACATTATTATTATTTAATTAAAGCAGCTGTAAAATACTTAAGTCGTTATTCGTTAGTTCCCCCTATATTTATTGTCAGTTATTCTCATTTGCATTTTATCTAAATTTCATCGTTATTACAAATTGTAAAAGAGACATTTTATTTGCAAAGTGGTGCAGCAAAGAAAATAATATCAAAGCTAACAATAATTTACACGACATCAAACTTCAAAGAATGTAAATATATCACTTGACCACTAGTCGTATTCTTAAGCATTTGTTGCACAATTGCAGTCATTGATGTATTGTTTCCGGACACAAGAAAATACATTTTATTTGCACATTTAAAGGAATGCGGTATTTCACTTCGAATGTTCTAGGAATATTTTTCTCAAACATCAATTAATAAAATACGAGGCATCCAGGAACAATGATCATTAAATAAGTTTTAAATTTTGGATTTCCTGTATGATCAATCGTTCGTGTGCGGGGAATTACTTAAATTCAATTTTGGTAAGTTCACGTTTACACATATTGACAAATATTAATAACATTTCAACTACATGAAAGTAACACGATATAACGAACTAGCACCCATATATGTAGTTTTATGTGCAATAAAATAAATAAAAACATTATGTAGGCAATAAAATGTATGATGAATCTGTCTCTTAACACTAATAAAATTCATTGTTTAAAACCGTTGAGGTGGACAGTCATAAAATAAAATAAAGTTAAAATGTACCATCTTAGGTCAGAGCCGTCGTCCTTTACTTATAAAATATGTATGCTTATTTTTTCTGAAGGCCTTTCAGAATCTATTCCATCTTCAGCAGGTCTTTTTCTTCACTACATTACTTGATGTTCTCGGTGCTGGTCCTAATGTCACGATAACACTACATTAGCACCAGCACCGAGAGCATCAAGTAATGTAGCGAAGAAAGACCTGCTGAAGATGGAATAGAGATTCTGAAAGACCTTCAGACAAAAAAAAAGCATTCATATTTTATAAGTTGAGGACGACGGATCTGACCTAAGAAGGTACATTTTAACTGTATTTTATTTTCTGTATCTTAAGTAAAAATGGGAAAAATTATTGCATCAGGATTTAGAGTTAGCACCTAATTAAAGATTAAGACAAGAATGTTGTTTATCGCCGACCTTATTCAAAATATATCTACAAAACATCTTTATAGAAAATACATATTCAACTATTGAAATAAAGGTAGAGGAAGATATCGTTTATTCGTTGACATTTGCTTATCAGCTACTGATATTAGAAGATTGAAAGATGACATGAAAACTGAAGGAGAAATATGAGAAATGGAGACTAAAGATGAATTTAGACAAAAGCTCTCCATATATCCCTATCCCCAGTCAATGTTTTCCAATCATCCCCTGTATAATCTACTTCCCTCAAATAACTAGGAACAATAATTGGTAGAAGAAGAGATAGGCAAAAATAGCGTGGAATAATGGTATTTTGAGCAGCAAGAATGAAAAAAGGATTGGATAACTGAGATTGGAATGATATATATGGAGTAGAATGACAGTATATTAATTGGGCGCAGGAAGATGTTGAGAAACAGCGTGAAACCTGCTAAATAAATAAATAAATAAATAAATACATATATTATAATGATCTAGTAATTATACAGAAGTCAGAGGATGATTTACAAAGGGCCATTTACACGTTAAATCAATTAGGACTCTATTATAATCTCAAAGCCTCAACTTCAAAAATTAAATTATGGCTTTTCAGGGCAAAGTGCCAGTCAGAGCAAAAACAGTCATCAATAATGAAATAATAGAACAGATAGCACACTTTAACTATCTTGGTTCAGATATAATGATTGGGATATACATACTAAATTAAACCGATATCAAACGATGTGTGGCACCATAAGAAGAACCCTCCGAAAGACTCGAAGAGAAACTCAGCTCAGGTTTTATAAAATTATGACTGTTCCTGTTCTTTTATATGGATCTGAATCTTGGGTACTTACAAAAAAATATATCTCACACATTCAAGCCACTGAAATGAATTTTTTAAGATCCGTAAAAGGATGTACACGCATGGATAGATTACACAATAAATCAATAAGAAATGAACTGGAGATATTTTCAATACTCGATAAACTAGAAGAGCGCAAATACCAGTGGAAAGAACATTTAAACAGAATGGACAATACAAAATTACCCAAAACGATCAACACCTACACCACATGGAAAAAATATCTTTGGGACGGCCAAGGAAACGAACAGGTCGCATTGACCTAATCCTGAAAAGGAAGAAGAAGAAGACATATTAAAACATAAGAAATAGACTTAGTAACAAACTAGCATTATATAAGGATTAATTTTCTCTTCACAGATCTCATTTTATAAAAAACACACTCATTTGGTTGAATTTCCGCTCCACATTTTTCAGAGAAGTGATTTAATTATAGTGGGTAAAATTTGAATTGGCTTGCTCCATATTGTAGTTTGAAAACTAGAAAAAAAATATAATTAGGGTATATATTTAACTTTATCTCAATACGATTATAAAGTTAGCAGGAAAATGTAGATACATTTTATTTAACGACGATATTTAGGTCATTAGTATCGCAATTGAATTCCGGGTGTGACAAAATTTTGGCCAGAGGCCTCCTCTTTTTTTTCTCAGGCTTCAGCTTCTTTTAGGTGCCGCAAATCTACGACAAGGGTTCACGTCCGGAAAAAAATCGAATAAGCTGTTAGTTTATGCTGATGATGTGGTACTATTGGGAGATAGCGAGGAAATTCTAAAGGCCAACATGCACACACTATTGAGTAACACTAAGAAATTAGGACTGGAAGTAAATAGCAATAAATATGGTAACACATAGAAACACATTATATAATGGAAATGGAAGCTAATGACAAATGAGGGAAATTTTGAGGAAGTGGCTGAATTAAAATAACTAGGAACAATAATTACAAATAGGAATGATGTGCATAAAGAAATTGAACAAAGGCTCAATTCTGGAAATGCGTACTATATGCATTATAGGGACTCTTGACGCCCCAAGAAGTTATTCTTTCAAAAAACGTTAAACTGAAAATATATGAAGTTGCTATTCTACTAGTATTATATGGATGCAGAACATGGACTGTTACTTTAAGGGAGGAAAGGAGATTACGAGTATTTGAGAATAAAGTTCTTAGGATATTTTAGGACCAAAGATAGATGAACAGCAGATGAATGGAGGAGATTATATAACAGTGAACTACATGGTCTGTATAGAAAGCCACACATAATAAGAACAGTTACATTTCGTAGACTGCGATAGGCAGGACAGATGACACGAATGAGGTGGGAGAATAACATTAACTTTGATTTGAGGGAAGTAGATTATACAGGGAGTGATTGGAAAACATTAGATGATAGGGATGTATGGAGAGCTCATGTTCGCGCGGCCATGAGCGTACGAATTCGATAGCGCCAGTGACTTGGTTATATAATCGAATTTTGAAACTTCAATTTTCCGAAACCATTAAAAGCGATTTTGTAAGAAACAATAGATATAACGTAATTATCGTAGCTATAGTATTTAATTGGAGGTTGGAAAATAAACGATAAACGGATTAAATACCTGTCGAGCTGTTTACATTGACTAACATTTTGCACACTCAGCGAATCCAATCACTGAACTGCGAAATTAATCGCTTCCAGACATTTCTCACTCGCTACGCTTGTTCCATCACACAGCACTGTCGGAGAAGTTGCCTATCGTGACAGGCATTAGATACATGTGAACTGACAACTTTCTCGCACAATGACAAGCAACGAGAGGAGGATGGGACTCGAGTGTAGCTATGTTACTTTAAATAAAATTTGCCAAGACTATACTTTATTTCCTTTGGTAGTATCAACTAATATATAAAAATAAATGTTTGTTTGGTTGTCTGTAATGTATGCGCGGCCATACTGTTGATCCGATTTTGATGGGTTTTTTGCAAAATGTTCAGGAGATTCCCGGGATGAACATAGGCTATAAGGGAGTTGTAATACTCAACCCCTTCACCCCTAAAAATCACCTTTATATCGAAAAACGTGAAATAAAGTACCTATTTTGACGCTTAAATGGCTTTCGCGGCCTAAACCATAAAAAATAACCAAATTATTGTACACGGAATTGAATATCTAAACAAAAAACTACAAAAAAGTCCGCGACAGCATATGTTTATCTTTTACGGATAACCCACAATAACCATTTTTGTCATTCATTGATGAGAAGAAGATCGGGATAAGCCGATTTCCGGGCAAGCATAGCAGCTCAGGGCTGGTGGTAAAAACACATTAACATTTATTTAGGAGTAGCAGCGCACGCCGGGTATTAGCTAATAATATTTAAAACAATATTATTGACTACTGAATTTTAACTAGAATTTTATGTATGAACACAGGAAATTTACAACTAAGTTCAGGTGTGTGTGTGTGTGTGTGTGTGTGTGTGTGTGTGTGTGTGTGTGTGTGTGTGTGTGTGTGTGTGTGTGCTTTTAAGTGTGTTCTGTAGATTCTAATTGTACAAAAGACGAAATCGCACTAAATATTATGGCAGGTATTTATGTAATGGAATCTATTATCATTTTCAAAAAGAGTTGCGCACGGGTCTGTTTTTCAGTATGTGCATATTGTGTACTATGAATAAAAATGAATATATAATCAAATATATGCATGGCTAAACACCTACACTCATACATAAAAAATACATAAAAATAAAGATATTTAAGTCTACGTCTACAGTGCATACACTCATACATAAAATACCACGTGCATAGATATAAAAAATATCACTTTGCTCAATAATTAAAAAATCTACTTACAGAACAGATTAAAGAAAAACCACACACACACGCGCGCGCAAATACCCTCAACCCCCTAAGACAGCAAATGCACTAGAAGACTATTCAACTAAAACTATGTATTATATAATAAAAGTCAAGATCGGAAAACATATCATATTGAAGTTATTATTAATTATAGATATTTTCTCACTAATGTCTAATGTTGCTATCACTCAATTTCCTTAGTGTGCCTAAAAATTTGCATGTTTTCACTTCACTCTCGACCCGTCTTAAAATACTCCAACACGCCACTTTCCCACTGAATGACAGACATGTTCATAGGTATGAGAGAAGGAGAGATAGAGAATGTTTTATAAGCGTTTTATGTATAAGTGTTGATGTGTTTATATAGTATATATTTTTCTTTCAATTTTAAATTGTTTAATTAACGGCACTCTTTAGTTTCACTCTTCAACTGTGGAAATGATAGGATCAACAACGTTTGCGCAGATCTCTTTTTTTAAGCTTACGGTTCTTTTACGTGCCATAAATAAACGACACGGGACCGATAGCTTTTTTTTTCTGAAGAAATCGAATTCAGAATTTTTACGCCCTGAAAAATCCAGCGACTTCGGCCGAGTTTGAAAACGTGAACCTTGGGTCCAGAAGCGAGCATGGCAGCCGCTAGTCCTCAGGATCGACTATATTTCTTTAATCGTGAAATACAATTAGGTACGAAAAGATAAACCCATTCTCACTCTAATTGTTAATATTTGTTTTCGAAAACAAAATGTCACTACATGGCACTATGCCTCTTAATCACAGAATAAGCATTATGCTTTTTTAATATGTTAAGGTATGGATGGGCCGCCGTCTCTCTAGAGTAATAGCAGGTAAGTTTTCCCCAAGTTCGATTCTCGGCAATATTACATACATTTTTCTTTGAGTATAAGGTTCAAAACTGAGTCCACTCAACGTATTAAGGTAAATTTAGTTGAAACAGAATGGATAGATATTAAAAACAGTTATGAAATAAAGTAAGAATTCCGAAATGCCTCATGATAATGACGCCATTTTCTAGCCAGTATCTGTAACTCACCACTATCTTTTCTCAAGTTTTTCGACCTGTTATCGCCACGGATTCATTTATAGTTTGGTCACATACGCTGACTACAAATCCACCACTCGTCACAGTATCGGCTTTCTTCCTTTGGGATTTAAAAGAAATTTTACATGTATTCAGCGAATGGCAAATATTCAGATCTGAAAGGGTAGATTGTATCAGATACTGGGAAACGAGTAATTACGCCAGAGTAACGTTTCAGGTTCTCATTCGAGAGGTCCGATGCTCAATTATCAGGCTGAACAACATTATTAAACCTTCGTAATTTTTTCCAGCTGTCAAGGCAAATACTAGATTTGAATGTCATTACCAGAATCAATTTTATCATTAATTAGCATTTCATTATCAAGAGCAATTCCACCTCGTCAATAATTCAGACCTGAGCGTGGCGGCAGGAGTGAATTGTTCAAAGAGAAGGAAACTCGCGCGGTATTTTAAGATACAATTTTATAAAGAAATTAAAATAATAATTAGTGAGTAAAATTTTAAATTAAGGATATTAATAAAATGGAAATAAGTCACGTATTTTATATAATATTATTTAATTGGATCGTGTAGCAATGTTTTATTCTGTATTCAGCAGCTTACAAATTATAAACTTTTACGAGCCAGATTCGACAATTTGAGAACAATTGCTCATCAGGTCCGACAATTTCATCTCGACAATATTTCACTGATTATCAGCTACAATTCGTTCAAACCGACAAGGTTGTAAATTGCATTGTCAATATTCAATTCCTAGCATATGAACAAAATAGACACTAAAATAAATATCACAAAATTTGCAAACGAGTAAAAAGAAATTAACTAAAAGCTGGTGGCACTATAAATATATCAACATCACCACTATAAAGACAATATAATTCTTGTTAACATAAGGCGGCGACATGGTAGGCAGTATTTTTATTTAACAGCGTTCCATAAATGCTTTAGTTATTAGCGTCGTAATACAATGCTGGGCGTGAAAGAGCCGACTACTATTCCTCAGATGTATCTAATTTTAAACGTTAGGTTATATTACATGCATTAAATCTAAGTGACCAAACGAACAGCTTTACTTCTCTTTCGAAAGAAGCCAAATGCTACATTTTTACGTTCAGAAAATCCATTGACCCCGGTCGGGTTTGATCTCAGAAACTTCGAAGTAAGGTACGAGTATGGAAACCACTACTCCATCTGAACCGACAAAGAAAGAGATGGTCACAACTGGAGAAGTAACATACTAATAAGCCTAAAACTTTAATTAGATACTGATGATGGCATTTATACAACCAATAAGAGTCTTAATATACAGTGACTATACAAAAAATTAAAGTAGGGGAAGTATCCTTATTTGAGTATGTTTTTGTAAATAACCTGTAAAAAATAGCATGAGACATACCTTGCGATTAAATTATTTGGTTTACTACATCCATTCGGACTAAAGTGATTTAACATAAATTTAATTTCCGTAGTTTTTTTTAAAGCCCATGTTTTCCCTTTACAGAGATTTAGGCGCTCTCTCCCTACAGGGAAGAATTTGAATTTCCGTAAAATAAAAGACCGAAACGTAAAACATTACATTATAGGTAATTTTTAACAATGATCCTAAATTTGGGACGTATATACAAATAAAAGATATTTTCAAACAATGTTTCTTTTCTTGAAGGCAGAAAAATCACCTGTAAGTTTAACATACACTGGGTCAGTAAATGAAGTACACTAAGTTATACTTGGACCAACGGATCTGTGCCCCTACAGCGTTGACATTGTTCTTAGAAAAGTACACGTCTATACTCACACCATTTCACCGCACATCCCTCCCACTACGTCAAACGGCAGCCGCGGTAACTAACCGAATAGGGATGTTGCCAAACTTCCCCCAGTGTCATGGCTCTTGAATATTGTATAATGCAAGGTTGGATTGAATTGACAACACCGGAGTGCAAGAGAGAGAGACAGAAACGAGTGAGTAGGAATGCAGGGAGGGAAAAGATTTGCCGAGGCAGAAAACGAAGTAGGCTTTAGTTCGCATAACTTACGGGGGCACAGTTCCGTTGGACAGACATTATTATGATTTTAATAGCCGTTAACAGGCCACTAGACCTATTTCACAGGATGATCACTATCTTAATGGAATAATTCTATCATTTTTATACTGAGATTTGTGAGTAAATCTACCTTACATTCAAAATGTGGTTAAAATTCACTCCAGATTACGTATTTCAACAATACAAATATGTGGCTTCTAATTTGTGATTCCAAAATTAGGAAACCAACGTCTCCCCCAATTGGGATCCTTTCGTACCCCCAAGTACATTAATTTAATATAGGATCACAGTGAATTCAGAATAGAAACGAAATACGCCATTTAATATTTCACACCTTATACTTCATATTGATAATATTAAAACAAGAATAACTCTTCTAAGATTTCAATTTCACAAATAAACCGACATTTAAAAAAATCCATATGGCTCAACTAGCTGGCACACAATAAAAAATAATTCAGGCAGCTGAAGAAAATCCCAGAGTTGGTTTACATGTATTTCTCACTATTACTGTACATATTTAGCAAAAAAAGTAATTCTACAATAATCATTTGTAACCTCCCAAAAATAGACTTTTCCTATATAAAATGGAACCAAAATTTAAAAAAAGTTTTAACCAAAGTTGAGGTAAATATTTAAATTAAATTGTATAGACGTACCTACCTGAGTGACTCATTCGTCTCCATCTATTGGGTAGGCCTTTCGGACATCAGCTTTATTCAAGTACTTGAAAACTCAGTATGTATAATTTAATATAAAGTCCGAGTTTTTGTCCCTGTTACTCTTAAGGAAAATGCCATTAGGAGCTCCTACGAATAGATAGGAGGGCATTATGTTGATGGAATCAAGGGAACTGGGTTTTGGATGTATTCAACTGGATTTAGTTGGTCGATGATAGGGGTCATTAGAGATTCTTTGTGAATGCAGAATTGAATCTATGGGTTCCATAAGCAATAAATTTAGTTAGTTAAAATTAATTTAAATTTATATTTTATTTTTGGTCGAGTGAAAGAGAATCTGAAAGGTTGAATGGTATAGACATTACATTATATTCCCTATAGATCTGTTGTAAAATAAAAATAAAAAATGAAATGAGTGTAGGCCTATTTGTGGTAATTCAAATTGTGAAATATAAAGGACATTAATGAAACAATGATGAAGGGCTTGAGTGAAGAGCTGAAACGTAATGTTTGGATGTGACATGACAAATTACACCACATGTATGTAACACCGCATCGTGAGCCGGCCGGCCATTTTTGTCAAGTGAAACGAAACGAGACAGAGAACAGTCTACTATTGATTTCCTGGAGTGGGACTGACTCCCTGGCTCTAGCGGGTCGTCTTGGGTCGTGAGGGGGGAGAGCTAGCCCCCGCGAGGTCACCGCATCGACTCTACCAAAATCACAACCAAATTATTTCAAACTATCCTACGTCATCATAATATAAATTTGCCATAATAAAATACTGCCATCGATACAAACATCATCTTGCAAAATTATATTAGGGAAAAATGGAGCTTCAAATATTAGATTTTATAAACGTTCATCTGGTCTACTAGAGTTCTTTTTCATTAATGATAATCCTAGGTTTAAACAGAATTTATTTATGTATATATTTCATTGGTGAATTAAATCCTCGATCAGAACTAATATAAGAATATATAAAATTAACAAATTAAGATTTAACTAATTCGATTTTATGGTCAGTACCTTTATCACCACGACAGAACAACAACGGTCGAAAAAATACTGACGATAGAGAAATATGTTACACCAAAATCGGTCTAAAAAGAAGATAAAATAGGAAGTGATGTGATTTTTTGTCTTGTAAGCCCATGTTTTCCCTTAACAGAGATTTGGGCGCTCTCCCCCTATAGGGAAGAATTTGAACCATATTAATTTAGTTACACTTGTTTTCGTATAGATGTCATTTGAGTGGTCCGTGGTCAGCGTTCCGCCTCATACTGACATCTAGGAAACCAAGGTAGTACTAGGACGAGAAAATTCGGTAAATTTTGCTTAGAGGCCTTTTCATTCAGGCTTAAGGATCGTTTACGAGCCTGAAAATCTTCAGACTCGGGACCCACGGCTTAAAGTCCCTCCCGGAGGACTTGCTCCTTGGATTTTTCCATCCTAAAAAATCCATAGATCCCGGCCGGGTTTGATCCCGCGACCCTCGGGACCAGAGGCAAGGAGCATAACCACTAGTCCACCGCGGCCTATTAAGTAAAGTAATCCCACTACAGGCCTCAAGAGGCTCTTGGGGCAGTAGGAGGTTAAGGCTCCCACTTTTTCTAGACAATCGGCACTTAGTGTCAACCGGGTTGTCAACCCTGCGTGACGGCCGCCTTTACCCCCAGAACAAGCGTCTGGTACTCATTTACGTTAGAGGCTGAGTCGACCCCAGAAGGTTTGGGCCAGTTTAAAAATCCAGACCCCACTGGGACTCGAACCCTCGACCTCCCGGCGTGTAACGCAGTGCCTGAACCACTACGCTATGGCGTGTGATTTTTAATTGACATTATATTATTGGTATGTCATAGATTACTTCCTACAAGTTTGGCCATAATGAAACTTTTATTGAAAATATTACGATAATGTAAATATTCATTGTTTAAAGTTTACATACGAATTATTTTAATGGTTTTAAAAATAACGAATGAAATGAAAGGAAAGTTTGAATGATATTTAAATGTTATTTTATTACTTAAAATCAAATTTAAATGACATTTATTTCTACTACAAACATAATAAAATAAATATATGGATAATTTAATATTGTAACTATATTTTGCAATTTCGCCAAAATTATTTCCATGGAACTGGAGTTATTCCAACACGACAGAAGAGAATATTAGTAATTGATAGAAGGATCTTTCCTTTAACTCCTGTAATTGTACAAATATATTACTTAAAATTCAGACGTAATATATACATATAGTAGAAATAATTAATGTATCATTACCTACAGTATTTGGCATTTAGCCCCCGTTAGGGAATGTAGGATGTTGCATTGTAAAATTGATAACAAAAGAGAGCTGATATTAGTGTCAAATCTATAGATTTGGAGGTCGCTGGAACGAATAGTAACATTACACATGACCTGTAAATCCAAGCTCAACCCTCATCGTCAAGAAGGGTGAGAAGGGGTGAGAAATATAATGTTTTGAACGATCGATATTAGTGTCAAACCATTTAATTTTCGGCACACTAAGTTAATTTGTAACAAAAATATTGAGACAAATAAATAGTCGCTCAACGCTGCGCAATCAGCTCTTATTAATTATTATAAAAATAAATGTAATAGTAATTCTCTCGAACAAAGATTCATGATAACTGTAGGCTTTCACGGCCGGCGTCTTGATCCCTATTAGGTTCGTCTTCCGGGCATATAGGCCGTGGTCCAGTCGTTCTTCTACTCGACGTTTCGTCTACTGCTGCGGTAGACATCTTCAGGAGATACTGCGTGCTCTCTGTGAACTCCTCAACAGTCGGCTGCAGACTGGCTGGTCGTTGGAACGACCAGCCAGTCTGCAGCCGACTGTTGAGGAGTTCACAGAGAGCACGCAGTATCTCCTGAAGATGTCTACCGCAGCAGTAGACGAAACGTCGAGTAGAAGAACGACTGGACCACGGCCTATATGCCCGGAAGACGAACCTAATAGGGATAAAGATTCATGAACTTCTATAAAAGAAATAATGTTATAAACGTAAAAATTAGAGAAATTATATAAGAAACTTGAGCTGAATGGTATAAAATAGAACAATGAAAAACTTTTGTCACGCGAACAGCATTAAAAATGATAAGTACCCGAGATAACGATGGGCAGTGAAACAGAGAGCAAATCTATTAGAATATCAAGATAAAACGCATGTGCATGGAGAACGGAAAAATATAACCTCAAAGGGATAGACGAAATATAACGAAAGTGAACTGGACATCAGAAGTCAATGTGACATGTATGTGAACTCTATATCATAACGAAATTCTATTTTCATATACAGAATGTAACGGGACTTCACCAACAAACGAATAAGGGTGGATCTTTTGTCAAAGAGCATAATACTCCCAAACATGTCTTTTGTGAGTTATGGCACTTAACACGCACAGTAACTAACCAATACGGTATTTACCTGCGTCGTAAACACAATCTGATCTAGTAGTATGTGCCTGTAAGTTTGGTTTGTTGTGAAGATTCAATCAACATGAAGTACGAGTTATCTGAACTCAAATATATGATTATTTGTTACGGTAAGGCGAGGAAAAACAAATCGTGTTGCATCTACGAGCAGCAGGAGACATCAATCCTTACTTACTCACTGGCACTATCGAACCCGTAGGTTCTTGGCCGCGCGGACATAAGCTCTCCAAGGAGACATAAATAGCATACTATATTTTCTGCAATTCAACGAAACTTTGAAAAAATGGAGAATCTTCGTCCTGGGTCCTTTGGAGGCAGAAGACGTGATGTGAGGACTCCTACTTTTGATGAAGCTGTGGTTGAGGGATTTATTGAAGAACTGTCAACCAGCATGCATACTGTAGCTTGTGCTAAGGACGCAAAATATCAATCCACTTTGAGAGAGTAAAACAACTATAGCACCTCCATAAGATTGTGATAGGAAGACCGCATGATTTTATACCTCGCACTCATTTGTTCAGTGATTTATGGATCTAACAAGTGATAATGATACTGCCTTCTCCACACATGTTTTATTCTCAGATGAGTCATATTTTATGCTTAACGGATGCAACATAGGAATACTCATATATGGGATGATGATAATCCACATGTAATTGTAGTATGCAATCACCAATATAGATCCTCCGTCAACGGACATTTCGGTTGAAATTGCTGGTACTCATCTACTGAGATCTGTAAATGTGCCAACAAGGTTAATTGGGTTAGCTGAACCACAGTTCCTACAGACAACATTTGCGGACCTGCTGGACAATGACCCTATGCTGTGCGTCACAATCTCTGGTTCCATGAAGATTGATCCACAGTACACCTCAATGTGGATTCAACAGCACAACAAACCGTCGATTGTGGGGGATATTGTACTGGAAAAGCAGAACCTATTGCGAGGCCAATGCGTTCGCCCGATTTAACACCCCTTGACGTTTTGGACAGGCAAGTTAAGAATATGAACTATGTAACTCCAATTCACCAGAGATCAGGTGAATGACTGAATAAATGCTCCATTTGACCATGTCAAATAGAATCACGATATGCTAGACGAGATGGGCGATCGTTGCGTTGTAGCGACGATATGAGACACAAGGCGAGTGTATGGACACTTACTGTAAGAACATACCTTAAATAAAATATTTATGTAAATTATTTGTAGTGAATTTAGAACCTTACAGGTGAACATATCTACCTGTGCGTTACTCACTAAAAACAAGTGTTTGGGAGTATATGATTCTTAAGAAAAAATGTTCCTCTCTGAATGGCCTATCATCCCCATCAGTTTGTGGGCGGGATACTCTTACACTTTGATATATAAGGTCCTTCCTATGATAACAGTTAGTTATACAGGTAGGATTTCTACATCAGAGTCTGTTTCCCCACTCCTAGTCTACACTTATTTATATTCAATGCATCTTCTAAATTCAGCTCTTTGGTTCTCATTTTCCTCAGCACATTTTACTTCAACCTAGATCTTGGTCATCCTCTCCTTGCTCTGCCTGGATATTGCCAATTGAAGATTTTCTTATTTTCTTCGGCCACCTATCGTCCCTCATTCTCATCACGTATCCCAACCATCTTAATGACTTTCGTTCAATTCGTTTGATAATTGTTTCCTATTGCACATCATATTTCTTATTTCCTGATATGGATTTTGCCCAGCATTCATTAGATAATACTCGATTTAATAGCGCTATTTATCAACTCAGACCATTAGTGTTGTGGCCAAAATTTAGGTGTAAAATGACAAATGTTTCAGACTTGAGATTATTTTAGGTCCCATGAATCTGTAATATTTATCCTGGATTTACTTCCCTTCCAAATAAATCCACACTCAAGATTATACGATCTTATTGACTCAGGCAGGTATGAACACGCAAACCTCGAAACTAGAACAACCACTAGTTCACCAGGACCGATACAACACTCGTGACATATACAAAAATATTCTTAAGTCGTGCGTTATAAGCTATTTAATCAACCAATTATAATGGTAGAATTGCACTAATAATTCCTAAACGTTTTCTCAGTTTGATTGGAGTACTTGTGAATTCCAAACATATAGACATTTTTTTTAAAGTTAAGACTTCGATGCTATTAAAGTCGTATAACAAATTGACTGACACTATCCAACTCGGAGGTTTAGAGCCGCGTTGACGAAAGCTCTCCATACGTTCTTAACTTAAGCTATTATTTTTCAATCATTCCCTGTATCTCCCTCATATCATTTTATTCCCCCACCTCTCTTGGCCTGCCTAGGCGCTATGTCTCCTCAATTTTCACCCCCTCTTTCGAACCCCATTTGCGTCAAATGTCCTTCCCATCGTAGTCTAACTCACTGGCAATAACGAACTCATAGATACATGACAGTGTATAAACAAGCTCTCCGTACATCGCTATCCGGAGCTAATGTTTTCAAATAATTCCCCGTATAATCCACTTCCCTCAAGTGTTAACTAATTGGAACTATCGAACCCGCAGATGCATGGCCGCGCGGACGTAAGCTATCCATACATCCCTATCCAGAGCTAATGCTTTCCAATCTTTCCCTGTATAATCTACTTCCCTCAAATCATAGTTAATGTTATTCTCCCACCTCATTCTTGGTCTACCAACTGGACATTTTCCCTATGGTTTTCCTACAAGAAGCTTCCATGCACATATTTCATTCCCATTCGTGCCATATGTCCTGCCCATCGCAATGTACGAGACTTAACTGTTGTTACATCTGGCTTCCTATAAAGACCATGTAGTTCACTGTTATTCAGTTTTCTCCACTCACCTTCCCTTAACTGTTATGTAGTTTTATCCGTTGACCTGTCTGTTCATCTCTCTCTTCGGTTCAAAAATTTTCATAATTACTTGATCTTAAGTACTCTAATTTCTTCCTCCTCTCTTAAAGAAAGATCAAGCCGGATTCGATAGTACTAGGGAGTTAACTAGTTAAGATACTTTTATTATAATTGGGCTAGAAAAAAGTATATGTATAAATATAAAACAAAAACCAAAATATGTGGTCACACATAGAAATACATTATATAATGGAAATGGGCAGTTGATGATAAGTGATTGAAATTTTGAAGAATTGGCTGAATTTAAGTATCTAGGATTCATTAAGAAATTAAACATAGACTCAATTCTGGAAATGCATTACAGAGACTCCTGTAGCCTCCCAACTTCTCTCAAATATATTTAACTGAAAATATATAAAACTGTTATTCTCCCAATTATATTACATGGATGCAAAACATGGACTCTTATTTTAAGGGAGGAGAAAATATGACGAGTATTTGAGAATGAAGTTCATAGGAAAATGTTTTAACCAAAGAGAGATGAACAGACAGGTGAGTGGAGAAGACTACACAGCAGTGAGCTACATAAACTTTATAGGAAACCATATATAAAAACTGATAAGCCTCGTAAACTGCAATTGGCAGGATATGTAGTAAGAATGGGGGTTGAAAGAAGAGCATGGAGGATTCTTGTACAGAAGTCAGAGGGAAAATGTTCAGTTGGTAGACAAATAATGAGGTGTGAGAATAACAGTTACCATGATTTCAGGATAGTTGATTATGCAGGGGATGATTGGGAAACATTAGCTGCGTGTAGAGATGTATGGAGAGTTTATGTCCGCGAAGCTGTGAACCTACGAGTCCAATAGTGCAAGTGTGTTAGTTTCATAAAAATAAAACTCTACACAGTCTTATAAATTCGGTTAATATAGATATCATTATTAAACTGAGCAACCAAGTAAACAATACTATCATAACACCGGCATGGATTTTAGATAGTATAAAAAGGGAGAGTTCAGACAGGGCATGCCATTAATATTTTGTGATAAAACAATAGTTACCTGTATTTCTCGTGCACCACGGAATTTAACAAAGCTCCATGCACGGAAGGAATGTTTTTATCATAAGTAATGCCACGAATGATTTCCAAATTATCGATACATTCACGACTCACTCACGAAGGGAGGAGTGAATTTATCTAGAGAATTTGTAAATCAAAGAGTGACATTTGTTAGGACTATTTAACGAATAAAAATAAGCTGCTTACTCACAAATCATTATTTAAATAGAGTTATTTTAAAATATTTATATATTTAATGTAAACGGCGATGTTTGTAAACAAATGAGAAACGTTATATTTCACTTGTTCATCACTGTAACTAGATCATATTATTTATTGCCAAAGGATCGCAATATTGTAAGAATGCACCCTAGTGGGGGGAAGAATGATAAACATCAAACTGTATATTAATTAATTTTTGATGTTCTATGATGTAAATATCTTCTTCTTCTGCTTCATGAAATTAGGCCTTTTGACCTGTTTTCACATCAAGTAGCCCCACCATTAGACTTGTCCTGCGTAACGCTCGTAACGTGGCCAGGAGACATTTACATTGCTGGCAACCATCAAGTGATGTAAATATGTCAATTATATTTTTCTGACTACTAAAGTCCTACTACTATATTTTTCTGGAACGTTATTACCTGGGAAAAAATACGTTTAAGAAAGTGCAAACAGTGTTTTTTTGTGTGGTATAATCAATTGCTACAAATGTTTTTATATTATCTCCCGCAACAACGATAACGTTACATTCGTTCCCTACATATACAATCTGGTAGCCACATGTGGCCATTACGAAACAATGATATAACCTATTCAGAGTGTTAAAATGGAGGAGCTTGATTTTACAGTGATAAAATTAAACTGATAAAGTTGAGGGGAAAAAGACTGTGATTGGTTGTAAATAAAAAAAATCATTGAAATGTGATTGGTCATTGACTCCCATTTGGGCACGAGTTTAAATAGTCTATGAAAATGGACGTGGAGGAATATCAAAAAGATATATTCATTCAACATAAATACATCAGGGAATAAAAGTTTTAGTGTTAAGGCTAAGTTATCCTTGTAATCCTTCCCACTAATGAAAGCCACCTCCATATAACTTGAACTCCTACAAATAGAAATTCTACATCACAATCGATATTGTGTGGCTTCTATTCGAGTAAAAGTTCAAACATTATTTCTCACGGTTGCAATTTCCCTCTTTTATCACAATTGTTTGTCATAATTTTTTTCGGAATAATGGCGTTGCCTTCGGATGCAGCGGATCTAGACTCGATCCCCGGCAGGAATAAGTTTCTGATTTATTTTTTCGGAGTTTTTTTTTTACTTAAAAGGTAAATGTCGAGAAACTTTAAGACCCACATAGTCCACAAATACAAATTGGCCATCATAATCATCCTATTATTTTCGCCTTATTTAGTACAAGTAGATTAGTGAATGATGTGTGATGTCTAAAGCTCGAAGGCTTGGACATGTGAATAAAATGCAAGAACACAAAATTGTAAA
Source organism: Diploptera punctata (assembly GCA_030220185.1). Taxonomy (NCBI): domain Eukaryota; kingdom Metazoa; phylum Arthropoda; class Insecta; order Blattodea; family Blaberidae; genus Diploptera; species Diploptera punctata. The sequence continues at coordinate 428,765 of JASPKZ010005680.1, read as the reverse complement.
AAATAATATAGAAATGGAAACCAATATGCACCAGAACAGCTGGACACCCAAAAAAACAAATGACAGTATGACATCATGAAAGATATAACAAGTAAAAATTAGAAATTGGCCAGTCTGTATATAGAATAGATCTGAATGGAGAAAAATAATCGAGGAGGCCAACACTTCACTGAAGTTGTAGTCGCTTATTGGAAGAAGTGTGATGTCTGAAATGTTCGTATTGTTTTGAAGGTGACTCCGGCATTAAGTTGATCACTCATCCAGAGTGGCCCTTGTGTGGTCAGAAAGTATGTATATGATTCTGAGTGTAAAAACCTCTCCTGAGAGATTGTGTACCTGTAAGCCCGAGAGGCGTGGGTAATTTGGAAGTACTCAAAGGGAGAGGTTAAACTTAAACTAATGAAATGAAAGAAAAAAAATACAATTAAGCACACTGCTTACTTTGTTATATTTTAATTATACAATAAAAAATAAATTTCCTACACTTTTATAGTGTCCCTAGCTACGTTAAATGTTCATACACTAGAATATATTTGAATGTCGTGACGCATGCACTTTCACTTATAAGTTCCTGCTCTTTCTTAAATTTATCGCAAAAAAGTATAATTTATAATGCCTTGTGTTTGGTATTCGCCGCTCAGATTCCTTTCCTAAGATCTAACTGAAAATTTGTACGTGTTCAAGTTATTGAATGGAGGGAAGGCAGCCTGTGTGTTTCCATATTTTAGAAGAAATTTCATGGCACCCCTGTCTCACAATATTTTGAGGAGGAACGTTCCTCTCTCGATTAAATGTTGTCTGTAAGATATCAAAACATTACGAATCACCCCGTCGCCGTAGCGTGGTCGGTAGAGTTCGTACCTTCCATTCCGGCGACCCGGTTCGATTCACGGCGGGGTAGAGGATTCTAAATCTCTACTTTGGGTCTGGCTGGGTGTGTGTGTGTGTGTCTTTGTGTTTGTATAAGTGAAGAAGGTAAAATATATTAAAAATACAAAACAAAAAAGGAAAAAAACTGTAAACTAAAGATAACAGCACAGCTAGAAAAACATAACAAGAACTATATAACTCATGCTCCAAATGGGAGTCAATGACCAATCGCATTTCAATTAATTTTTATTTACAACCATCACAGTTGTCGTTCACCTGAAATTTATCGAATAAGTTTATCATAAGTAATGCCACGAGTGATTTCCAAATTATCGACAAATTCACGACTCACGAAGTGAGGAGTGAATTTATCTAGAGAATTTGGAAATCAAGAGTGGCATTTGTTAGGACTATTTAACGAATAATATTAAACTGTTTACTCACAAATCATTATTTAACTATAGTTATTTTAAAATATGGTAATTATAACACTGATAAATATTTCGTGAAACACGACTCTGATTGGTTGTAAAACAGAAATCATTGAAACGTGATTGGTCATTGACTCCCATTTGGGGCATGAGTTAAATAGTCATAAGTAATGCCACGAGTGATTTCCAAATTATCACTAAATTCACGACTCGCGAAGTGAGGAGTGAATTTATCTAGAGAATTTGGAACTCAAGAATGGCATTTGTTAGAACTATTTAACGAATGAAATTAAGCTGTTTACTCACAAATCATTATTTAACTATAGTTAGTTTAAAATATTTATATATTTAATGTAAACGGCGATGTTTGAAAACAAATGAGAAACGATTGGAACGCTTCATTTGTTTATTTTGTTCGATCACTGCAACCTGACCATAATATTATTTATTGCCAAAGGATCGCAATATTTTAAGAATGCACTCTAGTGGAGAAATTTATAACCAACGTTATAGGTTTCTGATGTCCTATGATGTAAATATGTCAATTATATTTTTCTACAGCGTCATTTCCTGGAAAATAATTCGTTTAAGAAAGTGCGAACAGTGTTTTCTTTTTGTAGTATAATCAATTGTTACAAATGTTTTTATATTATCTATCGCATGCACTTTCTGCTGACATTCATGCACTATATATACAATCTGGTAGCCGTATTTCTTAGGGGGTCAGTCACTGCAAAATAATGCTATAACCTATTCAGAATGTTAAAAAAGGAGGTGCTTTCTTTATTATGATAAACTTTAGTTGGTAAATTTTACGCGAAACACGACTGTGATTGGTTGCAAATATAAAATCATTGAAATGTGATTGGTAATTGACTCCTATTTGGGGCATGAGTTAAATAGTCATATTAAAGAAAGCACCTCCTTTTTAACATCCTGAATAGGCCAAAGCATTATTTTGCAGTGACTGACTCTCTAAGAAATACGGCTACCAGATTGTATATATAGTGCACGAATGTAAACAGATACTGCTTGCGGGATATAATAGAAAAACATTCCTAGTAATTGATTATGCCACAATAAAAATAAGCCACTGATTGCACTTTCTTAAACGTATCATTTCCCAGGAATTTACGTTCCAGAAAATTATAATATTTACATCATAGGACATCCGATATTAATTAATAACTTATAATGTTGATTATAAACAGTTTGATGTGTTTCATGATTTCTCCACTATGCTGCACTCTTACAACATTACGATCCTTTGGTAATAAATAATATGATCTGGTTGCAGTGATGAACAAATGAAGCATAACAAACGTTTATCGTTTGTTTTCAAACATCGCCGTTTACATTAAATATATAAATATTTTAAAATAACTATATTTAAATAATGATTTGTGAGTAAACATCTTAATTTTATTCTTTAAATAGTCCTAACAAATGCCACTCTTCATTTCCAAATTATCTAGATAAATTCACTCTTCACTTCGTGAGTAGTGAATTTATCGATAATTTGGAAATCATACGTGGCATTACTTATGATAAATCAAGTACAGTACAGTACAGTACAGTAAGAACAAGTTAAAAATAAATCGCTATTGATTGAAATAGTTTAAGAATGTGAATATGAATTTGAATCCTCTCTCTCTCTCTCTCTCTCTCTCTCTCTCTCTCTCTCTCTCTCTCTCTCTCTCTCTCTCTCTCTCTCTCTATTTATTTAGTTATTCTTCCTAGTTCAACCTCTTCCTTTGAAGGTATTTTTAGGTGTCTCACGCCACCGTTCCTTAATGGTACACGACTGTATTTTCATTCCAGTTATTTCTTTCATTCACAAGTTTCTTTATTCTTCCAGGTGGACACCATTACAATGTTTCTCTGGGTAACTTTTCTTCTTGCATTCGTCGTACACGCCTACACCAATTCAATTGATTATATCGTATATAATATACTATTGAATTAATTTTTTTCGCATGAAAAATCTATCAATCATTACCCAAATGAACTGTACCATATGTATGTCTCCTGATGGACCGATTAATCAAATTCTAGAATACCATTCACTATGGATAAAAATTCCACATTTTCTTGAAGTCGAAACATCCAAAGATCTAAAATGAAGTTACTGATGAAGATCAAACGGATATCATAATACGGATATTATCATCCTTCTCTAAACTGCACGGTATTCCTGTCTAATCTAACTGCATTCAACAATTAATGGAGTTAATGTGACTCTCCCGTTTATATCAGTACACAGTAGATTGAATTTTATTTAATCCACTCTGTAGCGTTGTAATTTAAAAGTGGACATGAAAGGGTCGATAAATTTTGTTCTTATTTCAGACTTCAGTTTATTTTACGTGACGTACATCTTCGACAGTGGATACATTTATAAGTTTTAAGTTCATAATTGTTTTTTATACCGTTGAGGTTATAACAATGTTAAATTACAAATTTTTTATACCTTGTAAACTACCGTCATCCTCAACTATAATGTTTCTATATAAACTTTTCGTTGATTTCACTTTAGACCTTACGAAGCATGCTTCATCTTCTGAAGTAGTTGTATTCTATTCTAGTAGTATTGAATTATCTGCATATGTCTCTATATAACCCTCTACTAAACATATATAGATAATTCAATACTACTACAATACCTCCAGAAGAGGAAGCATGCTTCGAAAGGCCTAGAGTGAAACCAACGAAAATTTTAAATAGTTGAGGATAACGGTAGTATACAAGGTACAAAACATTTTATAATTTAACAGTGGATATATTGTCATTCCTGAGGAAGCCATATTCTTTATTTTAACGCACTGAAAAATGTAATCAATCCTGGCCGGATTGACCATGTTTATAATAGTTATGTTTGAATAACACGATTATTTGCAATAAGACTATCACTATCGAGGCCGGAGGTTCATACAAGCGAGTACATTAACTCCCTATGCATCACTCTAAATTAATAAGTTTATATATAGTTATATAATAACTTATTGTACTTGTGCAAAATTTTCGATTTTTTAAGCCATTTTTCGGAAAATTCGTGCATTTTTTCGGATTTTCGAGTGCATCAGAATATCCTGAGATAAAGTTTTCCAATCATTCCCTGTATAATTCACCTCTCTCAAATAATGATTAATGTTATTCTCCCACCTCATACTTGGCCTACCTACTGGTCTGTTTCCTCTGGTTTCAATGCTCCTCTTGAATTTCTCATTCGTGCCACATCCCTGTATATCGCAGTCTACGATACTTAATACGTCTGGTTTATATAAAGATTATGCAGCTCACTATTGCGTATTTTTCTCCATTAATCTATCTGTTCGTCTCTTTGGTCCAACAATTTTCCAAACAAGTTTATTCTCAAATACTCACTTTTCTCCTTCATTAAAATAAGAGTTCGAGTTTCGCATGGATACAACTGGAAGAATAATTGTTTTGTATATTTTTATGCATAATACCATGCGTTTCCACAGTTGACCCTATTATGTTTAATTCTTTATCCACTTCCTTCCTATTTGTAATTATTGGTCCTAGGTTTTTGAATTCTGCCACTTCTTCAAAATTTTTCCCATTTGTCATTAGCTGTCCATTCTCATTATATAATGCAATTCTATGCGTAAACATATATTACATTTTGTTGCTATTTACTTGCAGCCCACATTGATGTATTTACTGGAATAATAAGTTTAAAAAATTGATGATTTGTCAAAAAGAAAAAAAAATTGAAAAATTACCTATGAGATATTCAAATAATAATAATAATAATAATAATAATAATAATAATAATAATAATAATAATAATAATAATAATAATAATAATAATAATAATAATAATAATAATAATAATAATAATAATATTGTATTAGTGAAAGGTGTGCCTTATCCTAAATGTTCCTGCTGTCTTGGAGGTGGCCGTGGCATTGAGCTGGTAAACACATCCGGGGAGACCTTTCGATATCCTTACGTGGTAAAAAATGAATGTATATTATCCAGAGTTTAAAAAATCCTGACCTATAAGACCCGGGTTTCATGGGATACGTAGAAGTAGCTACAAAGATAAAGGTTAATTAAGGGAAAAAAGAGGAAAATGTTTTAACATTTAATGAAAGTAAAGATGTAAGATTAGAGAAACGAAATAATTATCCTGGTACATTTACCAGAACTGACAAGTAAGTTTCACAAAAAAAATACTTTCTGTCTAGGAATTCTAAAAGTTATAATTTTATAGTGTTACCTATAAATTAGATTAACTCACTGAAACTATCGAACCCGGAGGTTTATGAGCTTGCGGACTTAAACTCTCCATACATCTCTATCCTGAAATGTTTTCCAATCATCCATATCACTTGCACAATGCACATTCTCAAATCACGGTTAATATTATTTTCCCACCTCATTCTTGGACTACCTACTGGGCGTTTCCCGTCTGGTTTTTCTATATGAAGTTTCCAAATCTCTCTTTCTTTCCCATGCATGCCACATGTCCTGTCCGTAACAATACTGTTCTTACGAGGGTAACTATAAATATTAAATGTTAATATAATTTAGGAAAATTAGTTATTAAATACAGTATTTGCCAAAATTAAGCATTGAAACTAAAGAAAAACATGAAAGTGGGCAAATAATAATCGACACACACTATAGTTTGATTTTTTAAACAGAGTAATATTGATAAAATTGAATAATTAGTCATTTATCTAGTACGTAATGTTTTACAAACATTCCAGCATTATGTAATTTTGTAAACTTAGTTCTGTCGTTGATTTTATCATTGATACACAGAGCTAAGTCTGAGAGAGAGCTGGCGTTCGATTGAGGTAGTCACGCACAGAATGCATAATGTATCAAACTAGTCTTTACTGGATTACACAAATTTACATTTCTCCAAGAATTACCTTTATAAAAATAATTACCGTGCATTTATGTAAATTTATCACATATCATACATAACATGTGTTCTATGAAGAGACCGTGAAAATATAATATTTTGAAGAAAAAAATCAGTAAGAATATTATTTTTTTAAAAGTAATGAATCGTTATTCTTGTTTTCAATGTACGAACTTGATATTATTACTCTGAACCACATTTGGTAGTTTATAATAAAATATCAATACATTAATATAATTAAAGTAGGCTGCATAACATAAATAATACTTTATTTGATAAACTAATGAAGGATAGAAGAGCAAGCTCGTTTAAAAATGGTTATGTCTAAGTGTTAATTTTAGGCAAATACTGAGGAGTTAATACTTTTAGAAGTCATTGTTAATAACCGCTGAAATTAATACATAAGAGGTTAATATTACAAAATGTGCATTATCACCTCACTATGATGGTTGTCCAGCTGCTCGCTTTGTTTCCCCGCAGCTGTTATATATAATTAAATACAAAGATGCCGACTACCGCCACTATAATAATTCCGCATGCTAATCATTGTCAAACATTTTCACACGGCACCCGCTTTTAAACATTTGGCATATTCTACAGCATATGAACATTTGGCATATTCTTTACCAAGACAATAATATGGCCTACATATATTACTACTCTCCGAAACCTAAAAGAGGAAAGTTTACAATGTGTGAGAGACCTTAACATTGAACCTAATGACATCAATATTAATACTCGAAGTCTTCTACCAGATGCAAGGAAACAACTAAGAGAAAAGCAGTTCTCTGGAGTCAACTTTCTCATAAAGGAAAAGGCGTTGTTCTCTACAATGAATATACACCAGCAAATCAGTGGATTCGTGATCATCAGGGATTGTCTTGTTCCGAATGGAGAGAAGCGATTAAAATGCAAGCCAATGTTACGACGGTGCGTTCTTTGCCGAGCAGGTCTAGGGACGATACCCTCTGTAGACGTCGTCGCAGAGAGCACGAAACCCTTGTACACGTCCTTCGGGCTTGTCCGTTTGAAGAATCACTAACAAACATTCAGCACCACACTATTCGAAATATGATGGCAGAAGCCTTGCGAGATTATGGATACACAGTTTATGAGGAAGTTCATGATGCGGCCATTAATGGAAATAACAGACGAATAGATATTATTGCATTTAGACCATCTTCTAAAATTGGTTTGATATTAGATCCCACAATCCGTTTTGAGACTCATAGCGGCCAACCTGAGGAAGTTTACTGTGAATAGAAATCCATATATGAGCCAATAATTGACTATTACAAAGATAAATATCAATTAGTATAACTGTCACAGGATTGATGATCGGGGCAAGAGGTACTATACTAGGATTCTTAGCTAAATTTTGGAATTTCTTAGATTTGGACAGTGTGTATCTTTCTAAAATTGCCATCGCTGCCATTAGAGGATCAATTTCAATTTTAAGAAACCATCTTCACAACATTTCTACTTTATAGTATGTATACTTCAATTACAATTTGAAATTTTTTAATGTATTTACAAAATGTATTTCATCAATTTCGAAAATTGTCTATCACTTTGTCGTTGAGGCAATCCTCTAATGAGGGACCTTGTATACAATAAAAAAACGGACAACCGTCATAGTGAGGCGATAATAACTGAGATCTCTGTTTTCCTCAACAATATAAAATTCCAGTTAAACTTCGAACCGCTGATTATGGAACATGTTCCGAAAGACTTAAAAAGTTTTTTTTTAACTGGAATTTTACTTTGTTGATGACGACTGAGATCTTAAGTTCATATTTTATTATTTTGACATTTTAAATATTACGGAACATGATATAACGTACAGCGTGATTTGGCTTAAATATTATAAGAAAACTAAGAAATAAAATGGTGGTCTTTGAAAGGAACATTTTAAAAGGATATTTGGCTCTATAAAAATATAGATGGAACTTTATGGATTAAAACAACAGTGAATTAAATATGTTTGGTTAATATAAAAATATAATAAGTCACATTGAAACACCAACATTTTCATCTTTTGCATATTATTTCGTATGTTACATATCAAAATTTTCAGAGAAATAAACAATTAGAGAGTTTTAAGAACAAGATTAATACACAAAGTCACATGGAATGATGCCATACTGAAAGATATAAGGGAGGCGGAAGTTTGTAATCTGAAATATGGTACACAAGATCAGAAAGACTGAAAAGTTGTTGAGAAGGTCAAATTTCCAATGAAGTTGTAGTGCCTAGAGAAAAAGAAAAGAAGAGTTGGCTGTGACGATATTGTTGGAGACTCGTATTAGAGAGATATCGGATTCAAACTTTGATGCTGACCAATGAGATTGAGGTGTTTTTTTTATTTACCGTATTCCCTGGTTTCTTCAGTCATCTGGATAAATGCTGATTTTATTTTCATTGCCGGAATCAATTTCACTATGATCAGAATTTCATAATATAAATTTTAAAATGAGTTAATTCGCCTGAAAAAAGTATAACAAAATAAAAACACAAATCTCTAAATACATTTAAGCATTTGTATGTAACATAAATGCTACTACATGTGTTTCATCAAGGGTACATCCGGAGTATTTACAGTTTTATGATTGTTCAATTGTTATTGTAGTAGTTGATGGAAAATACTCGGGAGGAATTCTGCAACCATGGCTGTAATGAAATGAAACTTGAGAATATTTGACGGAGTAGCAGATTGTAGTATATCTCCGGATAACATATTGTCATCAGATTATAGGCAGTCTGCAGTGATTTTGTGGCACTTGCAATAAGGTGATTCAGTTTTGTTCATTTTGTGTAGGTAAGATTTAAATCACCCATGGTTGGTGAGAAGTTGTGTGGTTATATAATTAGACCATAGGGACAGTCTGTGGGGTATGTTGGGATGAAAATGTTGGTATGGGAGGCGTCATTGGATTTGGTGTAAATGCAATTCCAGATTGTTTCGTAGTACTGTTTTATTAATTGTTTGCCTCGCATTAGAGGGATTGAGTTGTAGTCGGTAGTAGTTTTGTAACTGGCGGCGATTTTGGGGAGGTAGTTAGTTCTCTCATTTCCTCGAAGATATGCATTTCCTTTGACCCAGTGGAGGTCTATCTTAATTGTCTTTTTGAGTATGATTAGATATACTGTTATTTAGACCGACAAAAGGTGGGTTGTTGTTCTATCCTAAACGCTTTTTATACTAGACTAGCTAATACCCGGCGTGCGCTGCTACGCATAAATAAATGAGAATTAATGTGCTCATATGTTTTGTTGAATAAGTAAAAGGAAAAATAATTATACATTTATATTTTAGATACTCCGTACTGATTACCCGCCGTTGTTCGGGAATCTATTTATCCCGATCTTCTTGACATAAATGAGCTGAAATACGAAAATCAATGTGTTTTATTTTCAGTTAAATAAGTAACAGAAAAAAATCTATATCGTAATTATTTGAGATACCCCGTGCTGTCTACCCGGCGTTGTCCGGGAATATACTCATCCCGATCTTCTTGACACAAATGAGCTGAAAGACAAAAATGAATGTATTTCTTATGGTTAGTTGAATAAATAAAATGAAAAATAATTATAAATGTATATAGTAATTATTTGAAGATTCTCTGTGCTGATTACCCGGTGTTGCGCGGGAATCTACTTATCTTGATCTTCTTGGTATAAATGAGCTAAAAGACAAAATTCCTTATTGTGAGTTTCCGTAAAAGAATACCCGCCATGTGCTGCTATGGTTGCACAGGGATCTACGTACTTGTCTCGATCTTCTTTGCATCTATGAAAGACAAAAATGGTTATTGTGATTTTATCCGTAAGAGATAAACATATGCTGTCGCGGACTTTTTTCTATAGCTTTTTGAGATATTCAATTCTGTGTACTAATTTTGTATATTTGTTATGGTTTAGGCAGCGTAAGCCATTAAGCGTCCAAAGAGCTACTTTTTCACGTTTTTCACTACAAAGGGCAATTTTTAAGGGCGTAGGAGTTGAGTATCACAACTCTCTTATAGCCTATGTCCATCCCGGGAATATCCTGAACATTTAGTAAAAAAACCCATCACAATCGGATCAACGGTATGACCGCGCATAAAGTACGAACAAACAAACAAACAAACTTTTTTATAAATTAGTTGTTAATGAGTGTATACATTTATATATAATTTATTTTCCTTAGTTTTAAACATTCCCCACACCAACAGGACCGTTCAGGGACTCAGCCTGCCAGGAGAAGATTTTTAAACTCTGGATCACACAAATACTTTTTTGACCACACAACTTGCTGGGCATCCCTGAATGAGTGATCACCTCCAATTCCAGGGTCACCTCCAAAGTAACACGAACATTTAAGACAAGCACATGAATGTTACGCATGCAGGGCAGACGGAACAGAGCGGAGCGGAAAGAAAGCAGGAGGAGGAGGAGGAGGGAGGAGGAGGACGCGGATGGAGGAGGAGAGGAGGAGGAGGACGAGGAGGAGGGATGACGAGGAGGAGGAGGACGAGGAGGAGGAGGACGAGGAGGAGGAGGACGAGGAGGAGGAGGACGAGGAGGAGGAGGAGGAGGAGGAGGAGGACGAGGAGGAGTGAGGACGAGGAGGACGGAGGAGGTAGAGGAGGAGGAGGACGAGGAGGAGGAGGAGGAGGAGGAGGAGGAGGAGGAGGAGGAGGAGGACGAGGAGGAGGAGGACGAGGAGGACGAGGAGAGAGGACGAGGAGGACGAGGAGGAGGAGGGCGAGGAGGACGAAGAGGAGGAGGAGGACGAGGAGGACGAGGAGGAGGAGGAGGAGGAGGAGGACGAGGAGGAGGAGGAGGACGAGGACGAGGAGGACGAGGAGGAGGACGGGGAGGATGACGAGGAGGACGGAGGAGGACGAGGAGGACGAGGAGGAGGAGGACGAGGACGGACGAGGAGGAGGAGAGACGAGCGAGGACGAGGAGGAGGAGGAGGACGAGGAGGACGAGGAGGAGGAGGACGAGGAGGACGAGGGACGAGGAGGAGGAGGAGGAGGAGGACGAGGAGGAGGAGACGAGGAGGAGGAGGACGAGGAGGGAGGAGGAGGAGGACGAGGAGGAGGAGGACGAGGAGGAGGAGGACGAGAGGACGAGGAGGACGAGGAGGAGGGACGAGGAGGACGAGGAGGATGAGGACGAGGAGGACGAGGAGGAGGAGGACGAGGAGGACGAGGAGGAGGAGGACGAGGAGGACGAGGAGGAACGAGGACGAGGAGGACGAGGAGGAGGAGGACGAGGAGGACGAGGAGGAGGAGGACGGAGGAGACGAGGAGGAGGAGGACGAGGAGGACGAGGAGGAGGAGGACGAGGAGGACGAGCGGGAGGAGGACGAGGAGGAGGAGGACGAGGAGGAGGAGGACGAGGAGGAGGAGGACGAGGAGGACGAGGAGGAGGAGGACGAGGAGGACGAGGAGGAGGAGGACGAGGAGGAGGAGGAGGACGAGGAGGACGAGGAGGGAGAGGAGGAGGAGGCGAGGAGGAGGACGAGGAGGACGAGGAGGAGGAGGACGAGGAGGAGGACGAGGAGGAGGAGGACGAGGCGAGGACGAGGAGGAGGAGGAGGAGGAGGACGAGGAGGACGAGGAGGAGGAGGACGAGGAGGACGAGGAGGACGAGGAGGAGGAGGAGGACGAGGACGACGAGAGGAGGAGGAGGACGAGGAGGACGAGGAAGGAGGAGGACGAGGAGGAGGAGGACAGAGGAGGACGAGGAGGAAGTATGAGGATGAGGATTAGGATGAGTGAAGAGGATGAGTAGGCTCATTACGAGGATGAGGACTATTATACTAATATTATTACTACTATTATTACTACTATTATTACTATATTATTACTACTATTATTACTACTATTATACTACTATTATTACTACTATTATTACTACTATTATTACTATTATTATTACTATTATTATTACTATTATTATTACTATTATTATTACTATTATTATTATTACTATTATTATTATTACTATTATTACTATTATTATTATTATTAATAATATATGATAGGGTGATTATGATGGTCAAATGGTGTTCGGAGATTAATTGGTCCTTGAAGTCTCCCAAACATTAATCTTACCCGAAAATATCTCACCTAGAAAACTTCTGACGACTGGGAATGGAACCCTTTTTTGCTGCTTTAGAGTCAATGACTATGATTATTAAATAAAAATAAAACTTAAAGTCTTATATGATTTTCATATTTATTAAAGTCAAATTCGTTACAGCTGTATTATTACTTTGTACCTTCTTCGGTCGCCATGAACTAGTGGTTATGCTCCTTGCCTCTAGTCCCGAGGGTCGCGGGTTCAAATCCGGCCGGGGTCGATGGATTTTTTTAGAACGGAAAAATCCAAGGAGCAAGTCCTCCGGGAGGAACGTTAAGTCGTGGGTCCCGAGTCTGAAGATTTTCAGGCTCGTAAAAAATCCTTAAGCCTGAATAAAAAGGCCTCTAAGCAAACTTTACCGAATTTTCCCGTCCTAGTACTACCTTGCTTTCCTAGATATCAGTATGAGGCGGAACGCTGATCACGGACCACTCAAAACGACATCTATACGAAAACAAGCGTAACTAAATTAGTATGGTTAAAATATTTCCCTGTAGGGGGAGAGCGCCTAAATCTCTGTAAAGGGAAAACATGGGCTTACAATACCAATACAATACCTTCTTCAGACGAATTTTATCATGATTACAAATTAATTTTGTTATATATAATAAAGAATTATTATTATAATTATTATTATTCGTTACTATATATAATAACAAAATTCATTTGTCATCATGATAAAATTCGTCTGAAGAAGGTACAAAGTATGATAACAAAATTAATTTGTAATCACGAAAATATTCATCTGAAGAAAGTACAGAGTACTGAAACAGAAGTAACGAATTTGTATTTTAATAAATATGAAAATCATATAAAACTAAGTTCTATTTTTATTTAATTAAAATAAAAATGTATTTTCATCAAATAAACAGCAAATCCATTGATTACTCAATAACTTTAACCCATACTACTGGGCTAGACGCGAGTATAAATAAGAATGAAAAAAATAGAAAAAATACTGTTACTTAACAATATTCACTTGAACATCACGGTTATAATAGACTCTTTAACTCATTCCGCAAATGGCAGTCAATGACCAATCACATTTCAATGAATTTTTTTATTTACAACCAATTACAGTCGTTTTTCACCTCAATTGCATTACGTTCACCTCAATAAGTGGCTCCCAGATTGTATATATAGTGCATGAATGTAACCAGATTCGTGCTTGCGAGATATACTAGAAAAACATTCGTAGCAATTAATTATACCATAAAAATAAAGAAACCACTGTTTGCACTTTCTTAATCGTATTATTTCTCAGGAATAAAGGTTGTAAAAAAATATAATTGACATATCTACATCATAGGGCATCAGAAATTAATTAATAATCTGTAATGAGGTGTTTCATTTTTTCTCCACTAGGGAGCATTCTTACAATATTGCGGAATCTTGGAAGACGAGATACATATATTACGAAAGTGTGAAGATTTAGAATATTGGAGACGTCAGCTATTACCGGAACGATTTCTAAATTCAAATCGGTAAAGATTGGCATGCTACGAGTTAATGGTAAATCCAGAAAATTGGATACACTTGGGTAAATTTATGGACAAAACGCGGAAAATAAGAACAACACATTCATGAATAAATACATGTTATCAAAATGTAATACCATTAATTCTTAATAATTCTACATAACTTAAATAATGTGTAATGTTATTGTATTATTACGTAATTGTAATATTATTTTGTTTTCTTTATGTAATTGTAATGTTATTGTTTTTCTTTTTGTTTTTCTGTATACTATTACCAATTATTACTAATTGTAACGGACTGTCAACAGCACGTACGGCGTACTGCCCGTGCGACCCATATTTGTAAATAATATTGTAAATATCTTACTTTTTGTCTAATAAAGTCCTACTACTACAATATTGTGATTCTATTTGGCAATACATATGATCTGGTTGCAGTGATGAACAAAGGAACATAACGTTTCTCATTTTGCTTTCGAACATCGCCGTTTACATTAGATATATAAACATTTTAAAATAACTATATTTAAATAATGGTTTGTCAGTAGGCAGCTTAATTTCATTCGTTGAATAGTTCTAATAATTGTCACTGTTGATTTCCAAATTCTCATAAGTAATGCCACGAGTGATTTCCAAATTATCGATAAATTCACGACTCACAAAGTGGTATTTGTTAGGACTATTTAACGAATAAAATTAAGCTCTTTACTAAAAAATAATTTATTGAATATAGTTACCGGTGTTTTAAAATATTTATATAGTTAATGTAAACGGCGATGTTTGAAAACAAATTAGAAATGTGAGGTTATGTACTCGTATATTCACTGCAACTCAATCATATTATTTATTGCCAAATAGGATCGCAATATTGTAAGAATGCACTCTAGTGGAGAAATAATGAAACACATCAAACTATTATAATCAACATTGTAGGTTAATCATTTATATTTTGAATAAACAACTCAGTAAAATCACTGAATCTATCCATTATTTGCTACATTCAATGTATTTGTTGGAGAAAAATAATGGTCTAACCGGTTCAAAATATTAAAAAAAGGAGGAGCTTTCTTTATCACAAAAGCAGGAGCTGATAAAGGGAAATCGATAAAGAGCGAGGTGAAACACGACTGTCATTGGTGTTAAAACAGAATGCATTGAAACGTGATTGGTCATTGACTACCATTTGCGACATGAGTTAAATAGTCTAGATAAATTCACTCCTCACTTCGTTAGTCGTGAAATTATCGATAATTTGGAAATGACTCGTGGCATTACTTATGATAATTTTCTCAAAGTTTTGAGCTTCCATACTAATCCCAGAATCTCTCTAAAATAATATACTCGACACTATTTGTAATCAAGTACGATGATGTTCCTTTAGTCTGGGCGTGGATCTGGAGAAAGTGACCACATTTTGAGAGAGAATGTCAGTAGTATACGAGCACAGTGCGACCAGCCAAATGGTCCAGTGGCGTGATTTCGTTACGTATGATTGCGATGACAGCAGGCGGCTTTGGGCTTTCGGCCAACTCTTAAAATCCTAGTTGTTAGTTGACTGCTGTAGACTCGTCTGAGATCCACGTTCGGCTTTCGACTCTCACACTTCTGATCGGTTTATAATATAATTAATTTTACCAATAAAACCTAACATGTGTCTATGGTAAATAAAACAATATAACAAGTTCAGATAAGAATCTAGGAAGCGTATTCATAAAAGCTCGCTACTTTGATACATCTTAAATCGGTAAAAAAAAAAAAGCCATGAGCAGGTCATAAATTTGTTACGTCTGGAAACCTAATGTGATGAACACATGGACGTTATTAACTCAAGTAACAATAAAATATAATTATTGCTGATGAATGGCAATTTTTGAACCTGAAAAAATACAAATATCTAGATTTATAAATCATCGCTGATATAGTGTTAATGCATTTTTATCCAAATACGAAATTAAGTCAACCACTTTATTATTATTATTATTATTATTATTATTATTATTATTATTATTATTATTATTATTATATAATCTTATAATTATTATTGTTATATTATCATCATCATCATCATCAACAGTTTCTCGAATTAAGCCTCGTAAGACAAGTTCTGATCTCCTTTTTAACATTTGAGCCCATCTCGTTTTTGGTCCTCCAACATTTCTTCTACCCTTTAGGTTAACTCGTTCG
This sequence comes from Diploptera punctata, assembly GCA_030220185.1. Classification (NCBI taxonomy): domain Eukaryota; kingdom Metazoa; phylum Arthropoda; class Insecta; order Blattodea; family Blaberidae; genus Diploptera; species Diploptera punctata. The sequence goes on along the minus strand of JASPKZ010005680.1, from coordinate 412,767 downwards.
GTAAAATAAGTCATTATTAGTGGATTCTTATGCATATACAAAATAAAATCTAGCCGATAATAATAATAATTTATTATATTTGTTATCATCAGCTTCGTGAATTAAGCCTCACAAGACATGTTCCGGTAACATTCTTTAACTCTGTTGAGCCCATCTTGTCTTCGGTCTTCCAACATTTATTCTACTCTTTGGGTACTGATTCGTCAGTTTTGGTATGTGGCTATCTTTCATTGTATGTTTATGTTGTTTCCAATTATTTCTCCCTTGCTTTAGGGTAGTGATTCGTCAGTTTTGACAATAGTGAAATACAGAACAAACTGGAAAGAACACTTGGCAAGGATGACAGAATAGAATACCAAAAGCAGCATACAGCTATTCACCACGAGGAAGAAGAAGTTTGGGAAGACCGAAGAAAAGATGGAAACAGCAATTTGGGGCCGGAACAGACTAGTAAATAAGTCTAAATCATGATGATGATGAAGAAGAAGAAAAAAGAAGAAGAAGAAGAAGAAGATGATTCGTCAGTTTTGGTATGCGGCCGTCTTTGATTCTATGTTTTGGTTGTTTCCAATTATTTCTCCCTTGCTTTATTGTATACATTGATTTCAAGATGTTTACTTACCTCCTTATATATTCACTTTTTTTATCCAGTAAGGTATATCCCGCAACAGATCTTAAAAATCTCACTTCCGCCTCTTCAATTCCTCCTTTCCTTTGTATTAGGCTACTTTAGAAAATTTAATGTTGGTTTCACTTCTGCTGTTTTCTTTTTTAGATCTTTTAGGGAACGCCGGTCATAAAACTGAATTCATTGATTTTGTTTCGCGTATTATCATACCTCGTATAAAACATGTAGTCAATGTACCCATTTCACCAATTAAAAATATAAATAATAGTTTTAAAAAACTAAAACAGCACGCTTTATTAGAAAATCGAACTCAAAAATGAAAAATAATTTTAATTTCCAACACGCTTGGGATAAATTTAAAGTGGTCAACAAAAAAATCTTCTCCAACACATATAGAATAAAACTAGAATTATCAACAAAAAGAAAATAATTTTACCATCAAAAGCGTGGGGTGCTCTATATCAATTAATATATTTGATAATAAACAGATATTGGTAAAAGTAAAGTCTCTAAGAAGAACATGTAAAAATCATAAAAGGCACCCCACGCTTTTGATGGTAAAATTATTTTCTTTTTGTTGATAATTCTAGTTTTATTCTATATGTGTTGGAGAAGATTTTTTTGTTGACCACTTTAAATTTATCCCAAGCGTGTTGGAAATTAAAATTATTTTTCATTTTTGAGTTCGATTTTCTAATAAAGCGTGCTGTTTTAGTTTTTTAAAACTATTATTTATTTTTTATTTTTTAGTTTTAATATTTTACAGAATAAGATAAGAATGTAAATATATTTAAATTCCATACTATTGTAGTATGAGCTATAATTATTACTCTTCTAAAAAAAAATCCTCCCCAGCCGGACTCGAACCAGAGACCTATGGATTACTGAAACTATATACCACTAGTTCACCGCTCTACCAACTGAGCTCTGACAACGATTGACTAAAAAGTCGACAAGTTCGTAACCTATTATACCAGTTTTAATGTTTTTGATTTTCTGATGATTCTGGCCAGAAATTTAGAAATAAAATATGAAATTATTATGGTGTCACGGGTCCTTTACAAGTATACAAAGTTGCAAGTCGATCCAATGCTTCTAAGTGGGTGAAAATCGTGTTCAAAGATTCCGTTACATAGATACAAAAACACTTTTTTTGATTTTATGATGATTCTGGCCACGATTTTAGAAAACAAATATGAAATTATTGTATTGTCACGGGTTCTTTACAAGTATACAAAGTTTCAAGTCGGTCCAATGTCTCTAAGTGGGTGAAAATCGGGTTCAAAAATTCCGTTACACAATTACAAAAACATTTTTTTTGATTTTCTGATGATTCTGGCCAGGATTTTAGAAAATGAATATGAAATTATTGTATTGTCACGGGTCCTTTACAAGATACAAAGTTTCAAGTATAGCCTATGTTTCTAAGTGGGTGAAAATCGGGTTAAAAAATTCCGTTACATAAATACAAAAACACTTTTTTTGATTTTCTGATGATTCTGGCCAGGATTTTAGAAAATAAATATGAAATTATTGTATTGTCACGGGTCCTTTACAAGTATATAAAATTTCAAGTCGATCCAATTATTTTAAGTGGGTGAAAAACGCGATGAAAGATTCAGTTACGTAGATAGATAGATAGATAGATAGATAGATAGATAGATACAGGTCAAGCTAATATAAAGCGTGTAAAAAGGAGTCGGAATGTTTCTACAGCGAAGCTGTAATTTTCAAGACTAAATATTGACTGACTAAATATTGAAAATGACTGCTTCGCTCATATAGAAAATAATTCAACCGAGTTTAAACATTTTATCTGTATAATTATTAATCTTTCCAAGACAATTTTAGCTCTAATTGTGCCTATTCCTCTACATGCTAAACTTTGTTTTAACTGAAATTTTAAAATTGAAATTTGTACTTACATTATTTAACTGGAATAAAGCTCCTATGCAGAACTAGATATTAAAACTTGTTCATCGGCAAAAAGAAGCCTATTTTTTTAAAATTATAAAACGTTCACTTAAGTCAATTTGATATTTCGTCACGATTTCGTCAATATACACATTAAAAAGTAATGGTGAAAGTGGACACCCCTGCCTTACTAATTTATTTACTGTTACGCCTACTGCTATATTCTTTTGTTTCAATTATGTAATTCAAAGTATAATTTTATATTCAATATATAGGCCTTTTATTATTGATATTAAATATTGTGAAATACATTTTTCTTACATTATAATCAATAATTCATTTCTGCAGACATTGTCAAATACTTTTCCATACCGTAAGAACATATGTATGTTTGTGGATTACATTCTCAATATTTTTCTTATTTTCCTTATGCTAAATACAAATGAAGCACAATAACCCCCTTTTAAAATTACATTAGGCCTGATATCGAGTGGAGACTTTAATACCGACGCTTAGCCTATATTTTATACCGTGTATTCAAAATATTTTCACATCTGTAATTGGAACAATTTTTATCTTATTTTTATATAATTCTAAATTATTCAGCTATTTGTACAATCTTCCAACAAATGTTCATTTAATCTAATAACCTTTATCTGACAGGAAGTTAATATTTCATTAAATCACTGTGAATATAATTTGTTCGCGGGGATTTTTTATTCTAGAAGTTATTACGAACTGATTTTAAGTCATGAAACGTAGTAAGATCTACATCTTAGAGGGTGGAGGAATGCTAAAATGTTCCTATAGAGTAGGTGATAAAGTTGTAAAATTTGTTATAGTTCCGGATATTTTCATTATCCTTGTAAAGTTTTATTTTAAGGCAAATATATATTTTCCATCCATAAATCCTGATACTATTGTAACTATACGTATTGTAATCATATTTCTTCTGGTGTTAAATTTAATTGTAAATTATATACTTATTTCTTTCTTATAATAATATTTATCTCTAAATAAAGGTCTTCGTCAAGGTTGTTGTCTATCACCGACTTTGTTTAAAATATATGTATATGAAATATTAAAGAATTGAAGGATAAAATGTTCAAGCATGGGAATTCCTATTTCAAACAACAAAACTTTATACAACTTACATTTTACAGATGATCAATTGTTAATTGCACAAGATTATGAAGATTTAGAATATATGACTAGAAAATTAATAGAAGAATATGAAAAATTAGGATTAATTTTGAACATGAAGAAAACAACATATTCATAAGTTGTTGAACCAGAACAAAATTTAATTTTGGAGACTGGAGAAACAATAAAATCTTGGTGTGAGATCACATATTCGGGAACTAAAATAAATAAAAATGGAAGTTATGAAGAGGAAATAAGAAATAGAAATAATAAAGGAAAATTTGCAATTGCTTGCCTCAATGGAATATTGTGGGATAAAAATGTAAGTAATAATAATAATAATAATAATAATAATAATAATAATAATAATAATAATAATAATAATAAATTAATATATATCATACAATTGTTAAAACCATCACTACGTATGGAGCAGATCTTTGGTCATTAACAACAAAAGCAAATAAGCATTTTTGGCGACGGGAATGGATTTTATACGAAGAGCAGCAAGAATTTAAAGAAGAGAAAAAATTAGGAACTCACTTATAAGGGAGAAAATGAAGATTGAAGACACTATTTTAGATTATATTAAAACTTAGCAATTAAGATGGTACAGACATGTCCAGCGAATGGAAGAGGATCGGCTACCAAAATCTGTTTTGGAATGGAAACCTGAGGGAAGACGAGGCAGAGGAAGACCTAAAACCTCCTGGAGTCAGGGAATATATTTATACATGAAGGAGAAACATTTACAACCAGGAGATTGGATGGACCGACAAAATTCGCTATTGGGAATCGGACAATGTCAAAGACATTAATCAACCGATGATCTATCTATCTATATCCATCTGTAATTATTGATGAATAGATGAACTTCAGGAACATTTACATTGAAGAAAGTGCAAATATTGTGGGTTAATTATTGATAATCGCTTTTTATTGTCAGATAGACGACTGTACCGAATAGATTGTAAATACTCTAAACATGTTACTGACGAAGAAAGGAGTTTAACGAGAAAGGTGTTGGTGCGGGAGTGAGCGAGTGAGTCGGCTGGCAGAGGTGATGTTAGTGAATGCAGTTTTTGCATGCGTGAGCGGGGGCTGTTAGACGCATCAAGTTAATTCTGGCAAGCACGCAGACAGGCAGACTAAACTTCATGAAAACCTCTCTGCTGCAGACTGTGACCCAGTTCATGACGAGGCGGCCCCTGTCATAGACATACACGCAGCCAGCAATATCCAATATCTTCTCTCCGTTTTCTCATATTGTGTCAAGAGCAGGAGCGAAAGTAAAACCACTATGATTTGTGCACAACGAACTAAATTTATGTGACATTTTGCGTTCTGTTAAGTTGTTTGTAGGACAAATATTAATTGCATATAGAAAGAAGTCGCACTACAATGACATATATTGTTAGGTGCTTGGATGAAAAAAAAAAGGAAGACACATACTTTATATCCGATTTTTATTTATGTAGGTCTATGAGTGAAAATGTGTGTGTGTTTGTATAATTATTTTATCGTGGAATATAAATAGGCACGGCCAGTGTAAACAGCACTGTACTTATAAATGTTTGTAATTTTTAAACAGAAGTCAACAAATTCTACTATTACTACTACTAACTAAATCATACAAAAAATTAACCTTACCTATTCTATCCTAACGTACCAAACATGACACTCGATCCCATCAGCACATTGTCCTTTAAATTCCTCCTCATCACACTGTGTATTATTCATTATTCTTTCACAGTCTCACTTGCCAAAACATGGAATTCCCTTCCGCCCTATGTCAGAGACTGTCAAACTATAACATCCTTCAAAAACAAACCAACGAATTATTTAATAAACTAACTTATACACCTCACTGATAGAATTATTTTAACAATTAATAAATGTAATTATTTATGAAAATAATATTAAAATTAACAAATATTTTAATTTGTTTAAATATTGTATAACCGTAAAATTAGTTTTCTATATCTTATTTTTCTTTTGTTTTTTATATAGGCCCTTACATTAGACAGGGACGGTCTACAAAAAATTTAATTTATCTTGCTAGAATACATTTTATTATTAGTTTTAGTCTTAATATTAACTATCATTAACTGGTTGTATTATAGATAATAATATAATAGATATTATCTTACTGGTCAAATCTTCATTTAGTATTTGAGTTAATTATAATTGTTATATTCTGATGTAATATATGTTTGTCCTGGTGAGTGGAAGAGAAGGCCACATGGCCTTAACTCCACCAGGCTAAATAAATAAATATATCCATTCTAACTTAACGATTTGTTTCTTAATTTATTTGTTAGAGAGGTCTTTTAAAAATGACAAAATTTATATTAAATCTGTTAAATCTCACAAAGTAATACCCAGTAAATACAAGGTGGCTACCAAATCAAAGATTAACAATCTATCGTATTTAAAACGTGATGCATACAATAATTTACTGCAATACTGTTTATTTTAATTAATGTCCCATTAAACATAGAAACATTTATAGCTAAAATAAATAATTAAACTGTAAATTGGAAAAAGATGTATAAACACATTTTGTCAGTCCTATTATTTTATATTAAACTATTAAAACGATCAAGTGGATGGTGAAATTGGATAAAAACTAAAATCTGATAATTATCAGTGCCTGATATTATAAGCTGGACATTACATGTTAGAATATATTAGTAGAATTTATTGACCTTTTTATCGAATCAAAGGAAATAATTTCTTTTTATTTACACTACCCACGGACCTGTTTGGCCGTTCATGTATATTATTTTCCCATGAATTAAAAAAGGGGAGGGGAACATACGAATATATACACAAAAACATATATGGCTATAGTATTTACACTCCTATTCTTATACATAAATCATTGTATTGCCATTTTTGGTCCTTTACAAGTATACAAAGTTTCAAGACGAACCAATGTTTTTAAGTGGGTGAAAATCGTGTTGAAAGATTATGTTACATAGATAGATACATGTCAAGCTAATATAAAGCGTGTAAAAAGGTATAAAATAACCCATCCCACCCCACCCACAATAGTACAATGTGAGGCTACAGTCTCGTCTTTTCAATTTGCGAGTTTTTTGTAAAAAACACAATACAATATTATTGCATGCTATTTTTGCACGACAAATATTGATTAACCTGATTATAGTACGATAATTTATATTTAACTGAAAACCGTGTTTCTATCCTTAATGTTAGTGATTGAAAGTTGAATCGTGTATGCTTCTTGTTATAGGAACCGTCCGCAAAGTAGCATATTTGACAACCCATAAGAATCCCCAAAACAAAGTAGCATCAGGTATTACGATTTGTAATGCGTTGTTATGATCCCCGACAATTATCGTAAGTACCGACAATTGTTTATGTCGAACAAAAACGTATATTTTTTATAAATTGAGAGTACTAATGCGATACACTCATAATAATAATAATAATAATAATAATAATAATAATAATAATAATAATAATAATAATAATATAATAATAATAATAATATAATAATAATAATAATAATAATAATATTATTATTATTAATATTATCAATATTATTATTAATAATAATAATTACTTGACCCCCAAAAATCTTGCAGAATTAAACAGAAAGAGTGGGTGGTACTAAGATTGACGAGAGAATTTATTGACACAAATTGAAGTGAGTGGTGTGAGTATCTAATATTAGTTTTGGTGTGCTCACGCGTTGAGTTTATTTATGGATTCAGCTGAAAAGTGGCGAAGTGAAGGATAGGCAGTTACACGGGCAATAAAGGGGGGAGCGAGCGGTCCAGTTGATGAGGTGCAGCGACTTGGAAAATGAGAGGGGAAACAAAAATTAGTCAACAGCTGGACCTACAAGGTCTTCTTCCTACTAAACTTTGTGAAATAGATACTATTTCAACAGGGGTGAAACTTCTAATAATATGTCGGCCTAAAGGCTGTAACTACCATTTTTTTCGAAATAGGGCGTAATTTTAAGGAACCATAGTAATAAGACATGTTTACATGAATTTTTATTTTATTAGAAGTAGTTCTTAGTACTTCTTTATTTAGGACATCTTTTAACAACATTGAGGAACGCCTCAGCGCAGTTGGTTAAGGTTATACGCTACAAGCAAATAGATTATGAGTTCAATTCCTGATATGAGCAAGATTTTTAAACTGGATTAAAATCTAGCGAAATCATGCTCTGGGTTCCACTTCCCTTCAAACGGAAATGAGTATTATACTACATTCTGGATTCAAAGGTGAACATCTCAGAGGGCTGACAATCCGGCGATATCTCGTGCTTGATGCCAAGAAAGGTGGGAGGGGGGCCTTAATCTCCTACACCCCAAGGGCCGCCTAAGGCCTCTAGTGGGATCACTTTACATGTATTTTTAATAACACTCAAGTCATTCAAATTTTGCGCGTGTAAATACATTTTCTTCAGAGGTCCCTTATTTCGGACTTTATTTATTGCTACGCTAATGAGCCTTCATTAAAACTGCTTTTCACGTGACGTTCCATTTGAAGGAGGTTATACTCTGGATTTTTATTACCTACAATCAGCAAAGGCGGACAGGTTTGAATCTGCAAACAATCGGAAAAAGAAGAGATCATGTTAACCTGTAGTCCACTGGGACAAACTTTAATAGGTAACGTCTAAGAAACTAATTAAGTCTTCTCATTGTGGATACAGAAGTTCAAAACCGCATTCACTATGATACCGATAGTTTTTATCCTCACCCTTCTGAATCCAGTTCGTATCTCCGATAATCAGTTCCTGGTAATTATTTACTATACGTAACGCAAAGTTTTAATTCCGTAATAAACTCCTGTCAAATTTTATTCTTAGGGCTCCATTTTAAACATAGGCTCAATTCTGGAAATGCGTGCTATTATACATTACAGAGACTCCTGACTTCCAAACTCCTTTCAAAAAACGTTAAACTGAAAATATATAAAACTATTATTCTATCAGTTATATTATATTGAAGCGAAATATGGACTCTTACTTTAAGGGAGGAAAGGAGATTACGAGTATTTGAGAATGAAGTCCTTAGGAAAATGTTTGGACCAAAGAGAGATGAACAGAGAGGTGAATGGAGAAGACTCCATAACATTGAATTACATGGTCTTTATAGGAAGCCAGATATAATGAGAACAGTCAAGTCTCGTAGTCTGCGATGGGCAGGACATGTGACACCAATGGGGAATGAAAGACGTGCATGGGAGCTTCTTGTAGGAAAACCAGAGGGAAAACGCCCAGTAGGTAGACCAAGAATGAGGTGGGAGAATAACATTAACTATGATTTGAGGGAAGTAGATTATACAGGAGATGATTGGAAAAAATTGGCTCTGGATAGGGATGTACGGAGAGCTTATGTCCGCGCCCCGCGGCCATGAACCTACGGGTTCGATAGTGCCAGTGAGTTAGTTAGGGTTCCATTTTTCAGAGTATTTCCCACCATTTACAATGATTTTTACATTTTTCTAACGATTATTTCAATCTGTTTTTCCATGATATTTAACTACATACGAAGCATGAAGATGTGGCAGCCATATTGATTGTAAGGAATAATCTATGTAAGAATAAAGGCATGTTCCAGTGCAACCAACATAGAGTATGTACAAATTAATTGTCCACATACACTTCAGAATTTCTGAACTTACTACCGGTATTTATTTTTGGGCATTACATACTTTCACAGGTTAAAGTGCTTAAATTGCGTTAGGTTAGCTTTTACGTTGGTCTTTCACAGGTTAGAGTACTTAAATTGCATTATGTTAGCTTTTAGATTCGTTAAATATCGTGTAGAGTATAAAATATCTTTATCAATGAAGATTAAAGCAAAAACTTAATTTAAATGTAAATAAATCTGCAGTGGAAATGTATGATCAACTAAAGGAAAGTATACATTCAGCAGCTTTAGAAGCATTTGGGACAGAAAATCGAGAACCAAAAAGAAACAATGAATGGTTTAATCACGAGATTAAAAATTAGTAGAAGAAAAAAAGAAAGTACGGATGAAATGGTTATCAGATCACTCAACAACATCTCGAAATGAATATATCACTTTAAAACATAAAACAAAGGTGGAAGTGGGAAGAACAAAAAATGAGTACTGGGATAATAAATGCTCGAATATAGATCATTCGATTGGATATGCTAGATCCAAAGAAGCTTGGAAAACATTACAAAATATCAGGAAATCAGAAAGAAAGAAGATAAATATTCAGTTGATAAGACCATCAGAATGGATGCAACATTATAAAGGTTTACTTCAAGAAAATAGAAATGAGTTTCAACTTCAAGATACGGATGTAGAATATAAATTTGACACTCCAGAGATAACAGAGAATGAAGTAAAAAGAGCTTTGAAAAAGGCAAAAAAAAGGGAAGAGCACCAGGATCAGGAAATATTCAGACGGAACTCCTTAAACATGGAGGAGATATTTCAGTAATATTTTTAACAAAACTTTTTAATAAAATTGAAATTGGAGACGATATCCCAGAAGAATTGGAATTTATCGTACATTACTCCTATTTTTAAAAAAGGTGATAAAAAAACTGTGTTACAATTATTAGAGGTATAAGCGTTTTACCTTCAACAGCTAGGATTTTTAGTAAAATTATAAATTTTAAACTTAAGGAGATAAAAGATAACTTAAGAGAAGAACAATGTGAATTCCGGAGTGGAAGATCATGTATTGATAATATTTTCTGTATTAGACAATTACAAGAGAAAATCCTAGCAAAAAATAAAGAACTACATATGACCTTTATTGATTTAGAGATGGCATATGATAGTGTACCTCGACAATTGTTATGGACGGCAATGAGAAATAATCTGAATATCTGTGATAAATGGATTAATATTGTTAGGAGGATCTATAGTAATACAAAAGCTAAAGTAAAAATACAGAATAATTTAACAGAGGAATTCACAGTGAATAAAGGCCTTAAGCAGGGATGCAGTTTGTCACCAATTCTTTTTAACATTTATTTAGACCAGGCTCTTAACTTATGGTATAAAAATGTTCTGAAATGGGTATTCCTATAGGAGGAAAAGTACTGCATTCATTGTTGTTTGCAGATGATCAAATAATTTTTGCAGGGGATGAAGATGATATGAAATATATGATAAATAAACTAATGGAAGAATATAAAAAATGGGGACTGAATATAAATTTACAGAAAACAGAATATATGTGTTTGGGAAAGGATGTGGATGACCTCATACTTGAAACAGGGAAAATAAAAAAAAAGTGAAATTTTTTAAATATCTTGGGTCAATAATTACAAGTTTAGGTACCTGTGAGAGAGATGTACAGACTAAAATTGCAATGGCAAAAAATGCAACTAAGACATTACATGGAATAATTTGGAACAAAAATATTACAAAGGAAACTAAAATGAAAATTTATAAGAGCATAATACAGAATATTTTGTCATATGGAAGTGAAACTTGGTCTTTGACGGAATTACAAAAGAACAAAATTAGAACAGTTGAATTTGATTATTTTAGAAGAAGCCTCCAAAAAACAAGACAGGATAAAATAAGAAATGAATTCCTTTGGAGAGAAATGAATGTCACCACATCTGTTGTTAAGAGGATTGAAAATCAAACACTTAAATGGTATGGCCATGTACAAAGAATGGAAAATGAAAGATGGCCAAAAAATATATACCAATGGTCACCCCCTGGAAGAAATAAACGTGGCAGACCAAGATGGAAATGGAAAACCTACGTCAGAACTATAATGGATGATCGGAATTTGGAAGAGGGAGATTGGAATGATAGAGATAAATGGAAACTGAAGACGGCAAACCTATAAGTGGGGGAAAGCCGAAGAAGAAGAAGAAGAAGAAGAAGAAGAAGAAATATCGTGTATATGTTGGCTGCATCCCGTGATTCCATAGTGTTAATCCCTTCGCGTTTGTTGGCGCATGCGCATGGTGTATGATTGGAACATTTTTCGCGTCAAATGTTGTAAAGAATTCCTCAGTTTATTAAAACCAATGCGATATTATCCTCCAAACTACCTAAGGCCTTCTTAATCATCAATATCCCACGGGTAACTCAATATAAAATTTAAAGCATTTTTTAATTATAAAACTTTTTTATACATTTTTTCGCCGTCGTCCTCAACTACAATAATTCATGTCACAATCTACGTTACATCATTAAATTTCTAAGCTTTTCGAAGTCTTGGCTTCATCTTGATATTGAATTCATTTACACATTTTATATAATTATATATTTATTGAATGAAAATACGCGTAGCAACCAAAGCCCCTATTAACATATATAAATAAATTCAATATCAAGAAGATTCCTGAAGATGAAGCCATGACTTCGAAAAGCTTAGAAATTTAATGATGTAACGTAGTTGAGGACGACAGTGTAAAAAAGGCATAAAAAGTTTTATAATTAAAGTTATTGTAACCTCAATGGCGTGAACATAAAAAGTATATTAAAAGTATAGATAATTTCTATAGTCGCCATTTTAATCTTCTTGACTTAATAACTGTGATTATATTATGGCAATATAAATTGTGGAGTACCACAGGTAAGATTTTATTTTTACTTACTGAATGTTCTGAACAAACTTATTTTTACAGGGCGAGGAGTTTGTTAGCCTCATCCCAAACCCGTAAGCTGGAAGGCGGTCCACTACTGCTTACTGAAATTCCATATGGGTAACACATACCTGCAGAAAGAAAAAAAATATATTTGTCAGCAATTTTAATTCTAAATGATTAATTGGAAATACAATTATTGGTTATATTTGTGTTGAGTTTTAATCCACATAAAACTACTAATGGTGAAGAAAATAGAAGTTTCATTACTACCTCTAAATGAGTAACTTCTTGAAAAAGAAAAACACGTTGCCATCAACTTCTATGAATGCGATTTTAAGATGTTAAAATAAATTAAATAGTCACGGTTGTTATATAATCTTCCTCAACTTGTAGAATGTGGCACAATTTAAAAACGATTCAGTTTGGCTATGTGGTAGCGTTCCATATAAAACGAAAACCACACAAATTGTTCAATACACTTTTATGGGGTGGAGGTCTTCAATCATAACGAATAAATATAGGCCTAGAAAATAACTAAAATAAAACAATTGAGAACTTGCTAAATACTACATTGAATACTTTGTCTCTCTATAAAATTGTCGTTAAAATAGTTCCTACTTCAGGATATTAAAAAAATAATTAATAGTTATTTTGTTTCAGTATGCGCTTTTAAAACATTATATTCATAAAATTTTGCTTCGTGTTAAAATATGCATTCTAAATTGTCTGTAGTTTTATAAATATGTTAAAATAATGTTTTTATTTATTTCCTTAGTTTAATATTTCCCTTTGTAAGTAGATATGTTAATGTGCTCCGCATATGCTCGGCCATAGAGGAACACAATATGTCGAGAGAGTATTTTTGAAGTCTGGATCATATAGATACTTTCTATCATACAAAAACATGGAAGGCCTGTCCGGACGAGCATTCAGCTTAATGTCAGGATAGTCTTCGAAACAACACGAATATTTAAGGCACACCATTCACTCATCCATTTATACTAATAAAGGCGAATATGATAAGAGTGATTTATGATAGCCAAATAAAGTTCGGGTACTATTTGAGTCATAACATTTGCGACATTTGTATTTATTACAGGCGAAGAAAACCCCGGAAAAACCTCACCCTGGAAACTTGTCTCAATCAGGTATAAAACCTGGGTCCGTTACGTGCAAGCCAACGACAATACTCCGAGACCATAATGGTTGACTAAATTTAATTTTTAAGTTACTTAATGCTTACCATGTTTACTTTAATTGCATCAATAACACAATGAAATTTTGTATATTTATTCAGTATCATTTTTTGTGAACTTCGGGAGCTTCTAGATTCTTGTAAATCGGTTTTGTAATAGGAACACATGTCTTCAAACAGAAAGAAGGTGTTATAGCATATAAAATACGATTTACGATTGGCGCCAATATGTCGTACATCATTCCCAGACGTAATATTCCTCCAAATACTAAAGGCCCTGCTATAGAACAGTTTAATTTCAGTACTTCCACATTCAATTCAGGCATTACATTGACATGCGTATCAAAATTATTCAGAGTTATGTGAAATGATAACCATTTTGGTTAATATCCCGAATACATTATTCACAATTTATACTAATAAAGGTGAATATGATAAGAGTGATGATAGCCAAATATGTAGCCAACAAATGTTTTCGATTCGAAGAAAAAGCTCAAATTCCACAAAAAAGGTAAAGTTCGGGTACTATTTGAGTCATAACATTTGCGACGTATGTATTTGTTATAGGTGACAAAAACCCTGGAAAAACCTCAACATGGAAACTTGTCCCAATCAGGTATAAAACCTGGATCCGTTACGTGTAAGGAAACGACGGTACTCCGAGACCATAACTGTTGACTAAAATGAATTTTTTAATTTACGTAATGTTACCATGTTTACTTTAATTATATCAATAATAGACAATGAAATGTATATTTATTCAGTTTATTTTTTTGTGAACTTCGGGAGCTTCTAGATTCTTGTAAATCGGTTTTGTAATAGGAACTCAGTCTTCAAACAGAAAGAAGGTATTATAGCATATAAAATACGATTTACGATTGGCGCCAATATGTCGTGCATCATTCCCAGACGTAATATTCCTCCAAATACTAAAATCCCTGCTACGGAACAGTAGTTCAGTATTTCCATTTATCCATACGTTACATCGGCATGTCTATCAAATATCTAAGTTTATCAGAGTGATGTGAAATGATAAGCATTCTGGTTAATATCCCGAATGCATTGTTCAGAATGTTTTAATAAATCTCGTGTTTCCGATGGTCCGAGGAGAAGTGGTACACCATGGAGATCACTCAGAGCATTGCATGCAACTCTTGGCATCCTTTCCTTGCTACAAAATTACAACAAAATCTTCACGAATATTTAAATCAAGCACCATTTTTGGTTCAAAGTACTTTTTTAACAACATATTTCTGTAAGGGGCTATAACACTATTTTTTCCGACAGCAGAGACAGCGATTCTGTGATCACGGCAGATTACACCAGCAATCCGCTGCAAAATTCTTAAAGAGAGAGGTGTCTACTAAAGTACAGGTTAGAACTGATACTTAATGGATTCTAAAATTCATAAATCTACAAAAAATAATAAACTTACACTATTGAGAAAAACAAAGCAAATATTGTTTTAGTAACTAATAATTACCCTACCAGATTGATATTGCAAAAGGAAAGTAAAACCATACACATTTTTAAAAATAAAAACAATCCGCTTCAGCATTAGTTGCCCTGCGAGGACTAAAAAGCTTAAGCCATACAATTTCAAAACAACGGAAGAGAAAAGAGAAAATACAATGAAGTAGAACCTGCCACAGGGGTCTGTTTTCTCCACTAGAAATTTCACTCATGGCTTATTCGGATTAACTGCGTGGAAATTCGTTTCAGTAGCTGCAATTCTTTAAATTAAATGTCATTCACAATATTTAACAAATTAATCAAGAGTTAAATTCTTCCCTGCTCGAGCAAGAAACAGCGTGCTTTGAAATTCTTATAAACACATAAGAGAGCTGCAGAAAATGTTTTTAAGATGTATTGATAATATCGAAACCGTGATTAGAAATGTGCAATAAATAAATGAATAATAACAGTAATAATGGGGATTCTTTACAACGTGTGACGCAAAAAAAAAAAAAAAAGAGATCCATACACCATACGCATGCGCCAATAAACGCGAAGCGGTTTACACTATGGAATCACTGGATGCAGCCAACGATATTTAGCAAACCTAAAAGCTAACCTAACGCAATTTAAGAACTCTAACCTATAAAAGACCAAGCTAAAAGCTAACCTAATGCAATTTAAGCATTCTGACCTGTGAAAGAATGCAAAGGCCCAAAATAAATAGTAAGTTATGAAATTCTGAAGTATACGTGTATAGTTAATTAGTACACACACTATATTGGTTGAACTGGATCACGTTTTTGTTGTTGTATAGAATATTCGTTAAAATCAATATGATTGCTACGTATTCATGCTACGTACGTAGTTAAATACCACAGAAAATATTTTGAAATAATCGTTAGAAAAAATGTAAAAATCATTGTAAATGGTACAAAATAATTTGAAAAATGAAACCCTCAAAATACAATCTGACAGGAGTTTATGAAGGAATTAGAAAAGTCGCGTCACATGATGTAAATAATAGCATAATAATAATAATAATAATAATAATAATAAAATTAACAATAAAAATAACAGTAACATTAATAACAATAACATTATTATTATTATTATTATTATTATTATTATTATTATTATTAACATTAGCTTCATTTTACCTAATAGATTTAGGCCGTGTCTACCATTCACGCAGGTTAGATAAAATTTAGAGTAATTATTGTTATAACTAAATTGCAATAAACAAATGATTAGATAATTTCGAAACGCTACCTATTAATTTCTCTAAGAAGCCTAGGAATCTAATAGGAATGTCAAACAACCTGTAAGCCGTCTAATATTGCTAAATATTTGTCCTATGATAACTGAGTATGTGAGATGAATAAGGTAAACATTATACTAATCCTAGAATTGAAATGGAATATATTAGAAGAATGAAAATATATAGTTTTTATCCGGTCTGTTGACAGGATTCAACTTAAATCAAAAGGAAAGTTATAAATTAAATATATCCAGAACAATCTAGTACGTATAGGCCTATAGTATTGCACAATAATAACAAAGTGGATTGCAGAAATAAAATCTGAATCAAGGCCTCGGTTTTATAATTTATTGTTAACAATTACAGCTATATGATATTGAAGATCCAAGATAATTAAAACCGTAATCAGCTTTTAGACTTTACTTCTGCATTTAACTGAGTATTTGTTAGTTTATTTGGTGTGTCGTCTCGGTAGACGCGTAGCTAGCGCGCGCGCCTGCCCCGTCTGGGATTCCAGATTCGAAACCTGGCTGTTTCAGAGAGATATTGGTGATGGGACTATTTTGCCAGAATTATAAAGTAGTATCAATAGCAATACAATGCAATCATGAATTACATTTAAGATTGTACCAAACTGGTTCCGTAAGAGGGAGGGAGTTAGTATATAAAATAATACAAACTATACTACTTCCGAACTAAGTTCTAGTTGTACTGTAAACAAACTTGCATAAGGTATTACTTCGCCGATTCAATCTATTGTGCGAACCGTGGTGTTATATTTACCCTCCATATGACTGAATCGTGTAAGGAATGTCATCGATGTTGTTATCAAATGCTGGGCCTTGGCAATGAAGCAATTAGCGTTCTTGCTCTCCAATATTTCTCTATGGTGGATCCAACAGGTAATACTTCACAGGTTTGTAGATGTTCTTCATTCATTTCTTCATCTTTGTTGCAGAGAGGACAATTTGGATTCGTGTAAATTCTTATTTTATATAAGTGTTTGGCCAAATAATCATGTTCTGTAAGCAGTCTGAATTTTGCTGCTGCAGTTTTACGTGAAATTTCTGGAATAATATCTGGTTTCTTTACTAAAACAATCCATGTTTTTGTCTTTGGTTTTATTACATAGGTCTTGGTTTAGTTTAATTTTATATTTGTTTATAATTAGTCTTTTTATGGATGTGGAAAGCAAGCTTTTAGTTGTATTCTGAATTAAGTTGGAGCCTTTTTTGGCAAGAAAATCAGCAGTGTTATTAGCAACAATTCCACAATGTGCAGGTATCCATTGCAATTGAATTTTTTCTGTAGTTTTTGAAGTTGTTTAATCATTTAGTGGCACTGTTTAATTTTGATTGTGATTGTCATCGATAGAAACATTGTTCTTAGGCATAATCGTATTTTATGAAAAATAAGACTTAATACAACATAAAATACTACCAATAATTAGGAACTTCCTCTATTTCTTATTTATTTATGAGAAAAATTATATATGGCCCTACCAATCGAACTTTTAAGCCTGCTCCATGATGTTGATAGACATACTTTATTTACAATTTCATTACGAGCAGAATTTATGTTGCATACTGGATCACCTGTAAATTCTGATGTTATTTTCATCACATCCGCAATATCTAACGTAGGATATTTTACTAATATGTTTAAATGCAATAAAATAAATTTGTTTCCCTCCGCTTTTCAAATGCTATCATTTCCAATATTTTAAGAAATTGTATAGAAGCTACCATTTAAAACAACTGAAATTCCCACGTATTCTGTATTGCACATGCGTAAGAATTGAACAATAGTTATTTAATATATTATAATTGCAATAATATATTTTAAGGTTCTCCCAAATAACATGTGCTATATAATATATATTTTTATTCACTTTATTTGGAGTATTAGAGAGGGAACTATATTTTCTTACACGCTTAAATGTAAAATCATTATTCGACCAATAATAATGCAGTCATAGTTCTGCCTTATTTACATTACAACTGAAACTTAGCGTGGAAGAGGTACAATAAAAATCAATATTAAAAGATTATCCTGAATACGTGAAAAGAGCAGCATTGCTCATACCGATTGCTAGCATCTGAAAACAAACCAAGTTGAACTGCCCGAAGAGCTCGTGCTACTTTCCATTTTTCATGATACGTTAAAATGCAAAGCAGAGTTTTATCTTCACAAAACTTCCTGGTTTCTACATCCGAACGAACTGAACAAAATCAATACACTCGATCTGATATGACAGGGAATCAAGGTGAAGAGAGAGAACACTGCTGTGAAGGGATCTTCCATCAACAGTCCTATTTCATAATCATTCCAATATTATAAAATATAAATAATAATTAAAATGTGTATTAAATTTAAAGTTTCATACATTGAATTTAAGTTATTTTACAAAATTTTAATTAAGTGTAATTTTACTTATTTAATAATACGGCCCTGAACACATTTTGTGCCTATAATTTTAAATTATTTCAACAAATTTAATCCATATTGCATTCTCTTCCAATCATGCACCATAAACCTGTAGAATAAATTATATATGGGGACGTTCGGGTAATGTGGAACCTTCTGTTTGAGTGGATCCTGTTAATATTTCTTTAATTGGTGCTGCCCTCTAACAGAAAATATTTTTTAACTTCTTCCCCTCATCTACTTCGACGGGTTCAATACCAGTTTATTTTATTCTTTGTGCGAAGAAGGATTTATTTGTGATATTTATGAAAATGACCACTTTAAAAGTTTTTCAAGCTAAGAATCAATTCTTAATTTCTGCTATTGAATATTACAAATGTTGAAAAAAATCCTAAATATATTATATTATGTAGATGCTGTTTCTGAAGGGTTTGGTTTGATATTATGTGACATGGTGGCTGTATAAAATAATTAAACATAACAAAGGAATTCGGTTAATTGGACCCTCTGCGTCCACTTTATCAATGAGGATGCTATCTGTAAAAATCATTCACTTAATTAATTTTATTTAATATCCTTGTAATTTTACTAAACCCAATGACCGTCGCTTTCTGGAGTTGAATGACGTGTGGATGTTATATTCAACAAAGCATTTTCAAAACATTAAATATAAAATCAACGCTTTTTAATTATGATTAGTCATAAATATTTTCAGATCCATCTGTCTGTATAAATTAATAGAGTATATAAACTTATATATTGACTAAAAGCTAAGGTGGACTCTGGAGTACACTTCATCCGAATATGGAAGTTAAAGTGGACCTTTCTTGTAAAGTAAAAAAAATATATATAAATTATGAAGATGAATGCTATTTCATAGTTGTTACGACACTAATGATAATCACTGTAATTAAAATTAAACTTCCTTTTTTAAAAGAAGAAATACAATATTAAAATATGGGTCCAAATTACCCGAAGTTCCTCTCTGTCTGTCTTTCTGTCTCTCTCTCTCTCTCTCTCTCTCTCTCTCTCTCTCTCTTTCTTCTCTCTCTCTCTCTCTCTCTCTCTCTCTCTCTCTCTCTATATATATATATATATATATATATATATATATGTGTGTGTGTGTGCGTGTGTGTGTGGATGTTTGTGTGTGCCGGTAGCAATGTGGCTGTAAGGGATAAAATATTCCTAGCACTAGCACCCCTAAGAGGATTGGAGGGGTATGAAATAGATAAGTGATAGGAAATTACATATATTCCAGCATAAGTCTAGAATACTTTGAGTAATTTCAAGAATAATCAGTAAGCAAATAACTTACAATCTGGAAAAGGTTTCATGGGGTAAGATACCTCTAGCACACTCATGGCGGGAGTGATATGGGGCAAAAAAAAATAATTGAAAACGATCGATATTTGTGTGGAATTCACAGTGTTCGTGGTCGCTAAGCCCAATGAGGACATTTAATGTCAAATTTGACCCATAAGAGAGGTGAGTGAATTGAGCAGAGGTGAAAAACGAAATAAAAAAGATATCGAGATAAGCGTCGAATGCATAGTTTTCGGAATCACTAGACTGACAGGTGACAGTCCAGATGGTTTTAAGTAGGCCTACTATATCTTTAAGGGAGAAGAAAAGATGAGGAATATTTGAGAATAAAGTTCTTAGAAACATTTTTGGATCAAAGAGCTATGTACAGACAGGCGAATGGAAAATACTTTATAGCAGTGAGCTACATGATCTTTATAGGAAACCAGATATAATAAGAACAATCAAGTCTCATAAACTGCGATGGGCAGAACATATGGGACGAATAGAGAATGAAAGAGGCATTAAAACTCCTTGTAGAAAAAACCAAAGGAAAAGCGCCCAGTAGATAGGGCAAGAATGAGGTGGGAGAGTAACCATTAAACATGATCTGAGGAAAGTAAATTATACAGGGGATGATCATAAAACATTAGCTCAGGATAGGGATTATGGAGAGCTTATGCCCGCGCGGCCATGAACCTACGGGTTGACTAGTACCAGTGAGTTAGAAGGTATTATGTAAATTGTAGCCTAATATCATGAGAATGGCCATGTTTCAGATCTATGAAGAAAATCAACCTTGTTCTCAAAGTGAATTTAAAGCGTTTTGTCCTCTTTTGTTAACTACATTGCGACTAGTGGTTAATGTACCGGGTTCAGTTCTCGGTCCAAGGGAGAATTTTCTTTTCAGTAAAACAGATATTTGTTTTTTTAATGATCTTTTAGCCTGGAATTTTTTGAAAATATAATCTTTAATGACGATACAATAATCGATTATTTTTCATTTTATCGGTACCGCACTTTAAATGAAGCTGGATTACTTAATTATTCATAAGTAATGCCACGAGTGATTTCCAAATTATCGATAAAATCACGACTCACGAAGTGAGGAGTGAATTTATCTAGAGAATTTGGAAATCTAGAGTGGCATTTGTTAGGACTATTTAACGAATACAATTAAGCTGTTTACTCACAAATCATTATTTAACTATAGTTATTTTAAAATGTTTATATATTTAATGTAAACGGCGATGTTTGAAAACAAATGAGAAACGATAGGTACGCTTCATCTCTTCTATTGTTTATCACTGCAACCAGATCATACTATTTATTGCCAAAGGAACGCAATATTGTAAGAACACATCAAACTATATTAATTCATTTCTGATGTCGTATGATGTAAATATGACAATTATATTTTTCTGGATTATTACCTGGGAAAAAATACATTTAAGAAAGTGCAAACAGTGGTTTCTTTTTTTGGTGGTATAATCAATTGCTACAAATGTTTTTATATTAACTCCTGCAAGCGCTATGTGTTAACATATATGCACTATATATACAAACTGGTAGCCGCATTTCTTCCGGGCTCAGTCACTGCAAAATAATGGTCAGACCTGTTCAGAATATTAAAAAGGAGGAGCTTTCTTTAATATGGTAAATATAACACTGATAAATATTTCGTGAAACACGACTCTGATTGGTTGTAAAACAGAAATCATTGAAACGTGATTGGTCATTGACTCCCATTTGGAGCATGTGTTAAATAGTCATTGTAATTAGTTAATTAAATTATACATGAAATTTCGCTCCAATACTTACAATAGTTCCAAAGATTGCTTGGTAATCATCCAACGTATATATGTTACAATTTTGAGTTAAGGGGAAAGAGAACATTAAATACTTAACGAACTGATGGGCGGAGGCTTCGACCTAAATAACCTCTTGTATGGAGGAAAACCTACACCGAGGCGAGATATTCGCGTTGTTGACGTATCAGTGAGTCATAGCCAATATCATACTCTCCCTCTCATAATAAGGTATCAGCCCTATTGGTGTCAAAACACTCACAGGGGTGACACAAAATTGTCATCGCCCTTTAATGTCTAAGCGCTAAACGAACACACATTATATTAACATATTAACAGTTCATGATTTAATTTTATATTGCAATAATTCTGTAGACTATTTAACTCATGTCCCATATGGGAGTCAATGACCAATCACGTTTCAATGATTTCTGTTTTACAACCAATCAGAGTCGTGTTTCACGAAATATTTATCAGTGTTATATTTACCATATTAAAGAAAGCTCCTCCTTTTTAATATTCTGAACAGGTCTGACCATTATTTTGCAGTGACTGAGCCTATAAGAAATACGGCTACCAGATTGTATATATAGAGCATAGATGTCAACACATAGCGCTTGCAGGAGTTAATATAAAAACATTTGTAGCAATTGATTATACCACCAAAAAAAGAAACCACTGTTTGCACTTTCTTAAATGTATTTTTTCCCAGGTAATAATCCAGAAAAATATAATTGTCATATTTACATCATACGACACCAGAAATGAATTAATATAAGTTTGATGTATCATTTTTTCTCCACTAGATAGCATCATTACAATATTGCGTTCCTTTGGCAATAAATAGTATGATCTGGTTGCAGTGATAAACAAAAGAAGCAGATGAAGCGTACCTATCGTTTCTCATTTGTTTTCAAACATCGCCGTTTACATTAAATATATAAATATTTTAAAATAACTATAGTTAAATAATGATTTGTGAGTAAACAGCTTAAATTTTATTCGTTAAATAGTACTAACAAATGCCACGAGTGATTTCCAAATTATCTACATAAATTCACTCCTCACTTCGTGAGTCGTGAATTTATCGATAATTTGGAAATCACTCGTGGCATTACTTATGATAATGTATAGCGTTTTATAGTAGGCTTATTAACTTATATGACTCTCAATGCCTCATTTTGCAATTCTGACGCTGAACTCCTGATTCGGCATCGAAAGCTGACTCATTTAGTCAATAGGTTGATATGAAGCATCCAGTAGATAATAGGTTCACTAATAACAATATAAAATTTCGTTAATTAATTTCAATTCTATACTTTCTCTCGTGAAAAAAAAGTGTGTTAAGATACCAAGGAGAACGAGGAATTATGTTTCCTTTGAACGACATTCATTATAAGAGTTATATAAGCATTTACTGTTAATGAAAAAAAGTCTTTATACATCGAATAATCATGCCAACTGCTTTCGTCATTAAATTACATTATTAAATAGGCCTAAACTGAAAAATAAACGTGTGATTTGTTTCAGGTGGTAGCGTTGAAAAGCCTATTCGATTTAAGATCACGCAACTGACAAGATGATTGGTTCTTTTTTAGTTTTCAAGGAGAAAGATAAGCTAAATTTTAATTACCAGAATCCATTTCGTTATAACTGTCAGTTAATAATATTACTTGTTAAAATATTTAAACATATTTAAAATATAACTATGCTAGAATGTATGTAGCCTATTATACTTTATATTCCCTTTATTTCTTATAAAAATTATATATTTATATTAAAATATATATGCAGTCAATATGCCCATTTCATATTATTGCATATATATTTTAATATTTTATCACCAAGAAGATCACTTGTGTATTAAATATATTTATATATTTGTATAAAACTAATTTATTACTGTGTGTGTGTGTGTGTGTGTGTGTGTGTGTGTGTGTGTGTGTGTGTGGAAAAAAGTAAATCAACGATTCGGACAAGTTTCTTGGGCGAGGTTTTTTTTTTTAAACTTTTCCTCGCCTGTAAAATAAATGTCAGGAAACTTAAAGACTCAAATAGTCCAAGAACAGCACTTGGTCAGCATAACCACCCTATCATATCCGTCTTGTTTAGTATGGTTATGAGTGAATGGTGTGTCTCGGAGGTGGCCCCAGACTGAGTAGATCCCTTATCCGGAAAGATTGCCATGTCCTAGTATGGTCAAAACAGTATGTATGTGATAAAGAGTTTAATCAACCTGTCCAGACAGGTCGTGTCACTGTAAGGCCCGGATGGTGTGGGACACGTAATATTATTTTAGATACAGCGCTACGATAAATTATAATCAGAAATTGTAATCTATTGTTCTAAAGAGAATATGTTTAAAATGGAAACACTATAGCGTTCTTCTTGTTAAAATTTCCTAGTATCCACATCGGAGACCTCGTTTCTTTTAGGGGTCAAGAGGGTCTTAACACGCATTATCGAATAATCTGAGTACTTTGCGTGACGTTTGTGTTGCCTAAGACGCTCGGGGCAATGTACTCGTACTGTCAGTCGTATATCTTCTGCGAGAATTCTGCACGGTACCTCACACAAGAATTAAAATATTCATACGAACATTACGTTCTCTTGATGATCAGTTTATGTAACAGCTTGCAATTATTAAACATATTCACATTTAAACATTCATTCTACTTCTTCTTCATGAAATTAGGCCCTTTGACTTGTTTTCGCATCAAGTTGGAGATTTTTTCGTCCGTTCTATCACGATGATTAACTAGATTTTCTTGCGATATATAATTAGATATCGAAAATCTTAAAACAATAAAACACCTATTTTTTAATTTAAAATTTATATTGATTTTTAATATCATGTTAAAATTTGAATATATTAATATACACTAATCAAACTACCTTCAATAATCATAGTCATTTTGACTATATAAATTCCTCAAATATTAAAGTGAAACCATGAAAATAGAAAAGTGTTTGAAAACATATAGACGAATGGATACTGTGAAATGATCATAATCAATTATGAAATCCAAATCAACACTCGAATACGATCTAATCGATTTAACAAACGATCTGTAAGAGAAATTGAGGTTTAACTATTAGCATTAAGATTCTTATCGTTACCTTCCATTATCAGGATAGACGAATTCAAAACCTTAAATTATTTATTTAAAATTATACTTCAATTTTCATTAACGAAAGGAAGGTAAAGTTACTAGGCATGACAACTGTATGCCAAAATTCCAAATTATATTTTTTCTGACAAAATTAATCTTGTGTCAGCCGTTTAAAAATAATGTTGGGCAAAATTTTACCCACCCTAATATCCAAGGATTTAAATATGGCCATAATGTATGAAATATATTTTTAATTTATCCATATTTATGTAAATTTAATTTACGTATTTTTATTATGTAAATATAAAGAAAAAAAATGATGTTCCTGTTCAATCCCCAAAGTGCACCGAAATCTGAAATTGGAACGGGATTTTCGTTCGAAGGAAGATCTTCTATGTTATCGGAGATATTAAGTTTGTCATCGATAAGATATTATACATAAATCTAAAAGGTAAACATATGAATTTGTAATCGTGAATGTATATGGTCCACAGAATATAAGGATGACAAAAAAAAGGACGAGTTTTATGCAAGAATTAGAATTCGTATTTGATAATCTTCTACAATATCATTGAATGTGTCAAAAAGGCACAAAGGGTAGGGTGCGTGTAGGAAAACATTTTTAAATACCTTTTAAATCCATAATGGGTTAAAGAAAGGGGATGCACTATTTTCTCTACTGTTCAATTCTGTACCAGAGCATGCCATAAAAGCTTCAGAAAATAAATAAAGCCTATAACTCAATAGTATTAGTAATCTGTTGGTGTATGCAGATGATCGTATAGTATAATTAGACTATAGCGAGAAAATATTAATGGATAACACGCACACTCTATTGATGTAAACTCCAAAATTGGAAGTAAACCTCAACAAAAATGAATATATGGTCACACATAGAAACACATTATATAACTGAAATGGGCAGTTCATGACAAATGAGCAAAGTTCGAAGAAGTGGTAGAATTCATATACCTGGGAACAATAATTAGAAACAGGAAGGAGGTGCACAAAGAAATTAAACATAGGCTCAATTCTGGAAATGCGTACTATTATGCATTATGGGGACTCTTGTCGTCTCAACTTCTTTCAAGAAACATTAAACTGAAAATATATAAAACTATTCTCCCAGTTATATTACATGGGTACGAAACGTGGACTCTTACTTTAATGGAGGAGAAACAATTACAAGTATTTGAGATTATCCATATTTGGTTCGTCTTCCGGGCTTATAGGCCGTGGTCTGGTTGTCTTCTTACTCGACGTTTCGTCTACTGCTGCGGTAGACATCATCAGGAGATACTGCGTGCTTTCTGTGAACTCCTCAACAGTCGGCTGCAGACTGGATGGTCGTTGGAAACTGTCTCTCTGTTTATAGCTAAACCCCGGGTGGAGGGGAGGTTTTCTGCGCGCACCGAGTTGTGCGCTGTATTGCCGTGTGCAGAAGTCATAGGCTTCGTTGTCGTGTTATGCAGTGCTGGGATCCAAATTTTGTTTATCTTCAAGGTTTCTTCTTTTTTGTTGAAGGAATTTTTATGTTTGTATATTTCTATGGCTTCTCTGTATAGTCTGGTGTAGTAATGTGATGTTTGTGATAATACCTGGGTATCTTCAAATCTTATAATATGTTGTTGGTTGTTCATCAAGTGTTCCGCTACGGCCGATTTTTCATTTTGTTTTAACCTGCAGTGTCTCATGTGTTCTTGTAATCGTGTGTTGATCATTCTTTTTGTTGTACCGATGTACACCTCTCCACAACTGCACGGGATACGATATATACCGGCATGACTCAAAGGATCTCTAGTGTCTTTGGCTGGGCGCAGTATATTGCTGATTTTTTGTGTTGGTTGTAGGTTGTTGCTATGTTGTATTTCTTTAATATTCGTCCAATTTTCTCTGTTGTTGTTTTGATATAAGGTAGGTAAACCTTACCATTTATCTCTTCCTTGTTTTCGTTTTCGGGCCTATATTTCTTTGGATTTGGACGAATATTAAAGAAATACAACATAGCAACAACCTACAAACCAACACAAAAAATCAGCAATATACTGCGCCCAGCCAAAGACACTAGAGATCCTTTGAGTCATGCCGGTATATATCGTATCCCGTGCAGTTGTGGAGAGGTGTACATCGGTACAACAAAAAGAATGATCAACACACGATTACAAGAACACATGAGACACTGCAGGTTAAAACAAAATGAAAAATCGGCCGTAGCGGAACACTTGATGAACAACCAACAACATATTATAAGATTTGAAGATACCCAGGTATTATCACAAACATCACATTACTACACCAGACTATACAGAGAAGCCATAGAAATATACAAACATAAAAATTCCTTCAACAAAAAAGAAGAAACCTTGAAGATAAACAAAATTTGGATCCCAGCACTGCATAACACGACAACGAAGCCTATGACTTCTGCACACGGCAATACAGCGCACAACTCGGTGCGCGCAGAAAACCTCCCCTCCACCCGGGGTTTAGCTATAAACAGAGAGACAGTTTCCAACGACCATCCAGTCTGCAGCCGACTGTTGAGGAGTTCACAGAAAGCACGCAGTATCTCCTGATGATGTCTACCGCAGCAGTAGACGAAACGTCGAGTAAGAAGACAACCAGACCACGGCCTATAAGCCCGGAAGACGAACCAAATATGGATCAAGACGCCGGCCGTGAAAGCCTACAATTATATATTTGAGATTATGTTTGGACCAAAGGAAGATGAACAGACAGGTGGATGGAGAAGACTGGTAACAGTTAAGTACATGGCCTTTATGGGAAACTAGATATAGCCTAATAAGAATAGTTAAGTCTCGTAGAAAGTCAGGGCATGTGATACGAACGGGGAATGAAAGATGGACATGGAAACTTCTTGTAGAAAAACCAGAAGAAAAGCGCTCAGTAGGTTGACCAAGAATTAGGTGAGATAATAACATTAATCAAGATTTGAAGGAAGTAGATTATACAGGGGATGATTGGAAAACATTAACCCAGGATAGGGATGTATAGAGACCTTATGTCCGCGCGGCCATGAACCTATGGGTTAGTTAATCATGCAATCCCCCAATCTCACTACGATATCGAGATTTTAAAGATGACCGAAAACGTTTACTGCAAAAAAAAATATTATCGATATTAGAATTTAATGCAATAGCAGATACTATAGATTTCTTAAAAATCTCAATAAAAATAATTTCAATCTCCAATACGCTTGGGATAAAATTAAAGTGGTCAACAAAAAAAATCATCTCCAATACATCTAGAATAAAACTAGAGTTATCTATAAAAAAAATAATTTTACCATCAAAAGCGTGGTGTTCTCTATATAAATCAATATATTTGATAATAAACAGATATTGGTAAAAGTAAAGTCCCTAAGAAGAAAATGTAAAAACCATAAAAAGCACCCCATTCCGTATAAATTATCATGGACCGTTGTAAATCCTCTGCAGGATGAAGATCTCTCAAATTGATATCCACAAACCTATATGTTTAACAATATTCTTTTTCAGTATCGATCCGTAAGTTTATGTAAGGTATGTATGTGCTCCACACCGTGTCCGAGTGGAATAAAGCATCATGCCTTGAGAAAAGCTAAAGGACACGAGCTGGTTCGAGTCTCCATGGAGTAAACAAATCTAATAGAATTTCGGCCAGTGTATGGAACCGAAATAGCTTGATTCGCATTCTAAGTGTTAATGGTAAATCCAGAAAATTGGATAACTTGGGTAAATTTCTGGACTAAACACGGAAAATAAGATCAACTCTCATTCGTGAATAAATAAATATGTTAGCAAAATGTATTATCATTAATTCCTAATAATTTTACATAACCTAATTAATGCATAATGGTATTGTATTATTATCTAAATGTAATAGTTTTTTCTTTTTTGTTTTACGTTATATTATTACCATACATTATTTTATTGTAATGGACTGTCAACAGCACGTATGGCTTACTGCCCGTGCGATCCATATTTGAAAATAACATTGTATGTATCTTATTTTAGTCTAAAAAGTCCTACTACTGCTACTACTTCTGCTGAGAAAAAGTAAGGAATAATCTGTGAATTTGATAATTGCCGTAAGCAGCGGTTCCAGATTGAAACAAAAAAATAACGGCCAGGGACCCGACATTCTGACCACACATCACCTTACACTCATTAGATGATCGTCCATCTCTGTGATTAATACATGTGAAATTTGTAACTATTATGAATAATCTCTACCTACTCTGACTCGTAGTTATTATAGATAACTAGCTAATACCCGGTGTGCGCTGCGACGCATAAATAAGTGGAAATTAATATGTTTTTATGTTAAGCTGAATAAGTAAAAGGAAAAATAGTTATACATTTAAATCGTGATTGTTTTTAGATACTCCGTGCTAATTACCCGGCGTTGCTCGGGAATCTACTTATCCCAATCTTCTCGTCTTAATGAGCTGAAGACAAAACTCGTTATTGTGAGTTATCCATAAAAGAATACCCGCCGTGCGCTTCTACGATTGACCGGAAATCTACTATCCCGATCTTCTTAATATCAATGAAAGACAAAAATGGTTATTGCGAGTTATCCGTAAAAGATAAACATAGGCTATGCTGTCGCAGACATTTTTGTAGAGGTTTTTAAGATATTCGATTCTGTGTACATTAATTTGATGTATTTTGGACAGCGTAAACCATTTAAGTGTCCAAAGAGCTATTTGTTTACACGTTTACAATTCTTTTGTCGCCTGAAACCTTCCCGGGAAAGTCCTGAACATTTTGCAAAAAGCCCCATCGGATGAACGGTATGGCAGCGCATACAGGATAGGCAAACAAACATATATATATATATATATATTGTGGAAAGCAACAGGAAGCTACCACACCTACAATTCCCTAGTAAAGCTGCGAGCATAGCATGAAAAAAATGCTGAGTGCAGTGAAGGACCTGCCTTCGGGCAGAATTACTATGGATGGATATATATATATATATATATATATATATATATATATGTCTATCGAATATACATAATCGCTGATTAACCAGTCAAACTGTAAGCATATGTAATGTGTATGTTTGTGTGTGTGTTTGTATATTTTTTTTTCAAAACTGAACATGACCAAAATTTGGAATCTGTAGTACTTGTCTGATTATGGAAGATCACTCTCACTTTATTTTTTAAACAAATGTGAACAAATCCCATTCAAATTGGGTTGTGAATATAGATTTTGTACACCAAAAAATACAAAAAAAAATAGGATATACGATTTGTTTACCTTATCAGGGAAAAAATTAATGAAATGATCATGTTAAGTTTAAGAAACCTTATATAGGGCATGAACGTGAATATAAAATTATAATATAAGAATAAAAAATCAGGTAACTTATCATATAAGTTCAGTCTTCAACTAATAAAATATTTAAAATACCGTGCGTCGTTCGGGAATGGTGTAATCCTAAGAAAAAGGTTGCTCTGCTTTTCTGCTGAGGAGGAAGATGAAAATTTGAGGTACCTAATTTGTAACTAACGGTACATTTTTTTTTTATATTTTGACTAACATTTCGGCGGAATCGGAATTTTACCATGTAGTGTATGTACATATTTGGCCTTCATTGCTAAATGTAAGAATTTAATTATAACATCGATATGTATATATATATATATATATATATATTTCACGCTACGCTTTGCAACTTTACTGGGAATTATGGGTGTGGTAGGTTCCCATTGCTTTCCACACCGGTGAAGGATGATGATTATAATGATACGGATGATGATGGCCGGATGATTTTCGGGGACGTTGGGCCCTACGCTTCCCGACATTTGTCTTACAGGTGAGGAAAAACCCCAAAAAAAACCTCACCCAGGAGCCTGACGCGACCGGGAATTGCACCCAGGCCCTCTGCATGACAAGGCAGCACCTACCTCGAGACCACTGCGGTGGACATACACATATTTCCACACACACACACACACACACACACACACACACACACACACACACACACACACACACACACACACATATACATATACATATATGGATTCTTGGAAGAAATGAGGAACGGATGTACGGAGGAACAACATGAATGGCTGTGAGTTTTGGGTGGGTGGGTGGGTGGGTGGATGAATGGGCTGAAATGGTTAGTAGATGGCATTCCACTTGGTAGTATTTTGTATGAACAATGAGCCTATGTTATGAATGTGCCATTAATTATTATATGAAATTGTAACACCCACTTTGTAAGCTATGCAGTTGAATTCAGTAGATGCAGTTGGCAATTCATGAGAGCGCCACAAATGCCTTGTGCATGGGATTAACATTGCTGACAGAGAGAAGTCAGCGCACTGAAACGCTTCTTGGCGCCTCTCCAACATGCGGTAATGTGTCAAGTATCGACTGTCCCAAGCTAACATTCTCCACTCGCATTTCAAATTTCACCACTTTACCAAATTTAAGAGAACAATCATCACTGCCCCATAGTTACAGTTTCGCTTGTCAAACTAGAATACTTCCCCAAAAAGTAAAAACACAAAATAGTTTTTTTAATGAATTGGTTTGGTGTTTAATCGATATGGATTTGATGTTTACTTGAAGAAAATCAATGGATTTTAACACTAAAACCAGATAAGAAAGAAATAGACTTCCAAAATTGGCGTTCCAATAAAGTATAAATAAAGTATAGGCTACTTCAACTGGACATTAGGGATCAAGGAAGACCAAAACATCGGTGGAAAGATCAACCAAATAATTCTTTAGAATAATCGCTAACGTTCAGTTAGGTAGAGCTCCTTTTCCAAGGAAAACAAAGACGAGGATATTTACAATTTTTTTTCAAATCTCAAAGTGTAAAATATAATTACGAGATTTTTTTAATTAATCCTTCTCTGGTCTAGACAAAATGGCGTTGCTCCGGACGCCAGGGTTCTATCTCTGGTTGGATGAAGTTTCCTGGGTGAGATTTATTTAACGAGTTTTTTCCTTATCTAGAATGTGAAGCGATATTTTGGTTGTGATGTGATGAAGGTTCAGCACCACGTTGATTGTTGAAGTTCTCGTTGAAATTGTGAGGTGTGGGTTGCTAGTTCATATCCAGTGTGTGTGTGGTATACTGACCGTGCAAAGGTAGCATAATCATTAGTCTCTGAATTAGGGGCTGGAATGAAAGGTGGGACGAAATAAATACTGTCTTATTTTAATAGGATTGAATTTAATTATTAAGTAAGAAAGCTTGAATAATTTTGGTGTGTGTGTGTTGTGCTACATGCGATGAGCTATGCTTGCAGGGAATTCCGAGATCAAAACGTATAATGTGATCCAGAAATAAAAATCCTCTCCAGGCAGCTGATGCTGGAGTCGTTATGTGTCTACAAATATAAGTGTTACAGTAGTGAATAATGAAAGTGGGCGAGAGAGATTACTAATAAAAATAAATAATAGTTTAAAAAACTAAAACAACTCGCTTTATTAGAAAACCGAACTAAAAAAATTAAATAATTTTAATTTCCAATACGCTTGGGATAAAATTAAAGTGTTCAACAAAAAAATAATCTCCAACACACCGAGAATAAAACTAGAGTTATCTACAAAAAAAAATTACCATCAAAAGAGTGGGGTGCTCTATATCAATTAATATATTTGATAATAAACAGATATTGGTAAAAGTAAAGTCTCTAAGAAGAAAACGTAAAAACCATATAAAGCACCCCATTCTTCTGATGGTAAAGTTATTTTTTGTAGATAACTCTTGTTTTATTCTAGATGTGTTGGAGATGCTTTTTTTGTTGACCACTTTAATTTTATCCCAAGCGAGTTGGACATTAAAATGGTGTTTCATTATTTAGTTAAATTTCTAAAAAAGCGTGTTGTTTTATTTTTTTAAAACTATTGTTTATTTTTGTAATTTTTAGTTTAATTGATTGTCATAAACCGGAATCCCATGAAAATGTAATTTCTTACGATGTTTTTAGTGTCTAGGCACGAATATAAGCTATTTTTTTTTTAAATATTATTATCTAACATCATAATATTTTTGAAATTTGAATATAGATAAATAGTTACAGTTAATCGTATCCTTCTCATATGTTTTGGATAAATTACAATGTGGTAAGTTTACAAAATTCTCATTAATTTTACAGAATAAGATACAAATGTAAATATCTTTAAATTCAATACTATCGAAGTATGAGCCGAAAGTAATACTCTTCTAAAAAATCCTCCGGGCCGGATTTGAACCAGCGACCTATGGATTATTGAAATTATACACCACTGCAGTCCACCGCTCTACCAACTGAACTACCAGAGAATATAATATTAATTTCTTACAACGATGGACTAAAAAGTCGATAAAACCGCAACCTATTATACCGGTCTTTATTTTTTTGATGTCCTGATGATCCAGGCCAGGATCTTAGAAAAACATTATGAAATTATTGTATTGTCATTGATCCTTTACAAGTATACAAAGTTTCAAGTCGATCCAATATTTTTAAGTGGGTGAAAATCGTGTTGAAAGATTCCGTTACATAGATAGACAGATACAGGCCAAGCTAATATATAGCGTGTAATAAAGAAATTCCGCAAAAGTAGTGTAATTGAGACTAGTTTAAAAATAAATACTTATGATTCTATAAAGGCCAAATGAGTTTGAAATGCTTCTGCAAAATGCAACTGAAATACCACAAGGTTTTGGGTATATGTATACATGCTCGAAGTAACAATTTTTTCCTGCTAACAATAGCCTTTTATTTTGACCCTGTCATATCTTCTGGGAGGAAAAAAAATGACTGAAATGAAAGAGTATTATTTCATTTTCATAGAGAACACCAGAGCTCACGATTTCTAGAAATTATTACAAATTAACACCCTAAACAATGAAATTATTTAAAACATGAAGGTGCGCGATAACAATTTTATGAAAATCTACATTATAAATATTTAACAATTCAAAATCGCTTAACGCTAATTCACTGTACATTTATTTAATTAAATTCACGCAGTTTAAACTAAAACCTTATAGATACGTTTACATACCACATGCCATCCAGGGCTCACAGTGGAACGACCTGTCGGGAAAGGGATTTTAACTATGGATCACATAATATTTTTTGACCACGAAGAGCGTGGAAGGTCTACCCGAAAGAGGGATCATATCAATATCAGGCCTCCTCCAAGACAACACAACATTCATACTAAACATGTAAAAATAATAATAATAATAATAATAATAATAGCTTTATTTTACCTGGCAGAGTTAAGGCCTTAAGGCCTTGTCTACCACTCAACCAGGTTAAAATATAATAATAATAATAATAATAATAATAATAATAATAATAATAATAATAATAATGCTCAGATGATGTTGAGGGGTCGTTTGGATCTTTACGTTTCCTGAAATTTGTTTACATGTGAGAAAAAAAATATCACCCAGGAAACTTGTCCCGATTGGGGATCGAACCCGCATCCGGTGCATACAAGCCAGCGACGTTACCCCGAGAAGT
Source organism: Diploptera punctata (assembly GCA_030220185.1). Lineage (NCBI taxonomy): Eukaryota > Metazoa > Arthropoda > Insecta > Blattodea > Blaberidae > Diploptera > Diploptera punctata. Next base: position 378,435 of record JASPKZ010005680.1, on the reverse strand, counting down.
TATTAATTCGATTTAGGGGTTTGATTAAATACTTTCCTTTTAATCACATAAAATGATTGAAGCCTTTTTACTTAACAATTAAATTATATAAAAATAAGACAGCGTTTATTTCGTCCAACCTTTCGTATTTTAATTACTTTGATGAATTGTTTTAAGGAAATAGGCCTATCATAATATCAGAGGTGGACAATCGCCTATTTGTTGACAGAATAAAATATTATTAACCAAGCTGTGAAATAAGGATGGGTCGCTGCCTCAGACTAAAGCAAACTCTGCTTAAATCCCAGGTCAAAAAATGTTTGCTGGTGAGGAAAAAACATGTCAGGAAACATAAGGCCATAATAGACCCCAACTCAAACTGGTCTTCATAACTAATCGTTTCGATTGTATGAAAAAACATAACAAATACAAAAAAAAAAACACATAGACTAATTATTACACCGTCCACCGCTGTGGTCTCGGGGTAGCGTGCTGCCTTGTCACGCAGCGGGCCCGGGTTCGATCCCCGGTCGGGACAGTTTTTCTGGGTGAGGTTTTTATCGGGGTTTTTCCTCACCTGTAAGACGAATGCCAGGAAAACTTTAAGGCCCAAACGGTCCCAGAAATCATATGGCCAGCGCAATCATCATCATTCATATTCATCTTAGGTTAAGCTTAGGATTAGGGACTCTCCTGGCTCACCATTATCATCATCATCACCCATCATATCATCGGGGCAACGTAACCCCGCCTTCCAGGCGTCCCAACCTCAGAAGTGGGTTACAAGTACGCCATGCCAGGAGAGAAACCAGGAATGTCGAAAGACAAACCTGGGGCATTTGAAAAAAAATGATTACACCTAAATTTCGTTATACATTGACATTAAAGCGTATATAAATAACATGAAATGAAGACATCGTTTTTAACAAATTTATGAAACTGAAGAACTAATTTCCATTTTTAATGTTTGTAGTTAATTTTTGGGAACTTTCTACACCAAAAAGATTTTTTCTAAACAAAGAATAAGATGTCTACACAAAAATATATATTGATAATAGGTAATATTGATGAAGTAGGATAAAAAAAATCCTTTTTGTTTTTGTGAAACATTGTATAAAAGTTTTTCACGCCTCTATTTCCTTGACATTTAGCCTCAGTTCTTCGCTTTAATTAAAATCAGTGTTTTATGTGTGTCGCTTGAAAGCAGGCGTCGAGGCTATTGTTTTCTCTCAATAAATGCTTTTTTCCATTGACTGTGCACTGTTCAACATACACAGACCCTTTCTCTCTTCTCTTTGTGCACTGCTCCAGTCTTTTGTGTGGTACAGCCACTCAGAAACAAACGCTGCATAAAATCACCTATTAACTTTGCATATGCTTATACATGTAACCAAATTTAAATAACATCATATATGCTTTCACAAACCTTTAGTTTACTCTACAAAATTAATTTACCTTGAATTTTGGGTACCAAATATTGAACAAATTTTTAAGCATATACTCCCTATTTATTTCCTTTAAAAAATTAAAGAGAAGAATAATCGAAGGTTTCACAGCACCAGATGAAATAAATTCTACACAAGTGCTGGATCTAAACATGAATATATTGAACCCAAATTATACAATGGATTAATTAGATCCAATCCAGAGCTAAGTAAACTAAATACAAATAGATTTAAGAAAATAAATTCATTATTTAAATATTTGAATAATGATACGTAATATCAATCTATTTTGATTTATTATTATTATTATTATTATTTTCTAATGAATTTAATTACTTTCATTTTAATACAATATATATCGTTTATTTTATTCTCCTTTGGATTAATTTTTTGCGTGTCTGAATGTGTTTTATATTTTGAAATTTTCTCCTAAATATATTTTGGTTTATATTATTATTTAATGTTCTAATCGGTTTCTTCATTTAGGTATTAATCTATTCTACATAGGTATGATTGTTTTATTTTCTCTTGTATTGCTCCTTTCTTTTACTTTTTTATATGCCAAAATTTATTTTATATATTTAAACTGGCTCCTAAATGTGTATTTTTTCACTTCTTCCTCTAACTAAAACTTTGTAATGTATATTTTCTATGTATTCGAATTAATTCTGTAACTGAACTGCACCCGAGCCGAGCACTTGCTTATTAGCGTGTGAACATTGAATACAAAAGCTATGCATATAATGTATATTTATTCTCGATATGTGTATGTATGCATATATGAAACCAAATTCTAAATAAATATATATAACATTACATATATTTTAAATGTGTGTTTGTGTGTACCACCATAATTTTAGAATGCCTGGAGCAATTTCAACCAAATTTTGTAAACAACATAACTACAATTTGGAAAGAGGCTGTAAGAGGCCTAGAGGAATCAAAGGGTGTGGCATGCAAAACAATTGAAAATTAACTATATTGATATTGAATCCATAGTTTTTAAGGTCGCTGATGTGAATAATGATACTCCTGATGCCGTTTAAGCTCAAGTTCAGCTCCTCTCGGAAAGGTGGGTGAGAAGGTGTGTGAAAAAAAAAATCCAAAATGATTGGGATTACCGTGTCAAATCCATAATTTTCAGGGTCGCTAAGCTGATTAAAGAGAAGAAGATTTGGATAAATAAATGCTGGAGCAACTCCGGGTAATCCACAAGTAATATTTAAAAAAAATAGATCAACTGCCACGCAACATAAATCACTAATAAATGCATTGCGATTAAATTAATTTGAATAAGAGAACATAATTCGTCTGAAACTACTACAAATTTGTCTCACTCCAGATATTGGCTGTTACGATCTTCTGTCTCCTAACTCATCTATAACTAAAATTAATTAATTTTTTTTACTCTTCTTATTTTGAGATAGGTTCATGCTAGAACTAAAACTAATTTATATATGTTTACTCTTCTTATTTTGAGACATTTCCATGCACATTGACTTTGAAACAACTTAACTATGTAATATTTTCCCCTGTTGCAGTAAAACTTAAATTATCTCTAGATATTTTGTATCATGTCGTTGATATAAACCCTTATACCTACAAAATTATAATATACTTTGATCACATTTTGCATAAAAATCGTACAATCGTGAAGATAGCACGTCATCAATCTTAAATTCTGATTTATGACGGAAAATGGGTTAGGAATAGAGACCATCTTCTATAAATACCTGAAGAGAGAAAATGTATTTTCAAGCTCCCCGAGTTTTCATTCTATTCAGCTGTTGACAAATGACATATGTTGTTCTAACGCAGCCTTCCTCGTCTCGTTTTTCACCAAAACAAAAAAAGTGTGCTTAGTGCTAAACAAAATAAGACTAAGTAATACAATGTTGCAATGAAGACAAGGAAATAATGGGCCATTGACTCTTATCACATAATCAATTTTTTAAGTACGCGTATCTTTACATTCATTTATCATATGTACCATTTTTAAATATTACATCTGAAACACTACTACACAAGGGAATTAAAACTATTTTGAAAGGATCGTTTGATGCAGCATACTGATTTAGGTTAGTAGACTTCGTGTTGAAAATTTGATTTTGTAAAAAATTTAATTCATTCTCGTTTTTAGACGTTTTAATATCCAAGATCATATCCGTCTCTCTAGGACTATGGTCACTAAATTGTGTGTTTCGATTATTGTTTTCTGAAGTTCAATGATTTTAATTTTATTGATATTATGAAACGGTAATTAATGTGATTGTGAAGAAATGGTTCCCCTTCATCAAATTGCAATTTAGCGTTAGCCGTGGGAACTGAGGAAAACTAAAAAAAAAAATTGTCATAGTTCGAACTTCAGATATCCCGAAAGCTAGTCTTAAACATAATCGCCTGAATGAATTTGTTCGAATAAAAATGTTATTACCAAGTCCACAGCTGTGGTCTCGAGGTAGCGTGCTGCCTTGTCACGCAGCGGGCCCGGGTTCAATTCCCGGTGGGGACAGGCTCCTGGGCGAGGTTTTTTCGGGGTTTTCCTCACCTGTAAGATGTCAGGAAGCTTAGGGCCCAACGGTCCCCGAAAATCATCCGGCCATCATCATTCACCGGTGTGGAAAGCAACGGGAAGCTACCACACCTATAATTCCCTAGTAAAGCTGCAAAGCATAGCATGAAAATTTTATGATTGCAGTGAAAGACCTGCCCTCGGGCAGAACACTAAGAATGTATCATTACTAACTGTGCCCGTTTGGTTTGCTACAGTTCACTTTACACTGATGAGAAATGTATGTAGGTCTATTTAAAATCTGTTTATATCCTCAACTTATTGTTCCATTCTTTTTCATTCCATTGACGCAGTTTAATATTTCGTCATGTGCCACCCACCACCCGGGCCTTAAGGTGGCACGACTTGTCTGGAGGGGGACTTTAACTATGGATGACTCACATTGGCATATAATGTGTATCAATAAGATATCTTAATACAACACATTAAAACATAATCCCATTGCTACAGGTTCATCCCACCAATTCCAGAGAAACTGACATCACCAGACAACTATAGAGAGAACAGCAACAACAACAGAAGAGTAAAATTAAAACAAACAATGCACATATTACCATAATTGTATGAATAATTGTAATAACCTGAAATGTACATATATTATATTTAAATAAAGAAGAGCCTGATGTCCGGTTTTGGCCTCTCAATATAGAATCATCCGAAAGCCTAACTTGGCAAAATCCCGCGTGATCGACTATTCCGATTAAGGTTTTAAGCGGCTTTCCTCAATCCAAATAGCAAATGCTGGAATAGAACCCCAAAAAGTTCGCTTCCGACTACAGCTGTCATCTGTCATAAACTTCAAATTTAAATTCAAAATTTAAACCGGGGCTAATGTATTTTACAGGAATCCGGGGTTCTACCTATAAAAGATAACCAAAACGGATCGCTCACATCCAACACTTAAGTGATGACCGCAGAGCTTTTCATCTATCTATCTATCTATCTATCTATCTATCTGCTCACATACTTCTTTGATCACATGACATGGAGGTCTCCCCGAATGAGGGTTAAAATTAATACGAGTAACTTGTTAAAAGGTGTTTTATTTAATCATGTTCTTTAACAGTCTAGATCATTACTCATTACCATGCCATGTTAAATTTGGGGTGAAAGAGCCAAATCGTGCTCAAAGTATCTTATTTCAAGCTTTACATTATTTTCCATGCGTAAATATAAGACAGGAGACTCATGGTATTGGATATCTTCGGAAAGAATAATAGATTGATCATCGGTTGATTAATGTCTTTGACATCTCTGATTCCTAATAGCCAATTTTGTCGGTCCATCCAATCTCCTGGTTGTAGATGTTTCTCCTTCATGTATAAATATATTCCCTAACTCCAGGAGGTTTTAGGTTTCCTTCTGCCTCGTCCTCCCTCAGGAAAGAATAATAATATTTTAATAGGATTTTTCTACACTACAGTAGTTTTTCCTTGAACCTAAAGTAATGTTATTTTTCCAAAAATATATGTTTACTGCATTTTCTTTAATCAAATTATATTCTAGCTCCTCATCCCATTCATCCATTATTTCTGTGGCTTTTCTCTCCTCCTTCTCTGCATTTAGCATTCCATTCCAAAATCACTTTCGAAATTCTGTCTTCAGGCATTGTTATAATGTGTCCAAACCATCTCAATTTTCTTTCTTCAATTACTTCAAGAATATTTTTATCCATTCTGATTTTCTTGCCACTCTACGCCAATAGTTTAAATCTGGCCAGGATCGTAAGATTTTTAATAGCTCAAATATCTTGAGCATAGTTTTATATGCCAGTATAACAAACTTCTTAATAATAATAATAATAATAATAATAATAATAATAATAATAATAATAATAATAATAATAACAATAATAATAATGATAATAATAATGATAATAATAATAATAATAACAGTAATAGTAGTAGTAGTCGTAGTAGTAACAATAACAACAACGATAACGATAATGATAACGATAATGATGATAAAGATAACGACAACGATAATAATGATAATGATATTACCATCATTATCATGATAATAATAATAATGATAATGATAATAATAATAATGATGATAATAATAATAATAATAATAATAATATAGAATGGTAACCAAATACGGAATAATGTCCCTAAAATGGAATACTCAATATTTCCATAACAAACATTTCAAAAGATGCAATATAAAACCACATTCTATCTCATCCGCTCAATTCTCGGTCATACACGTTCGATTTCATCAGTCATGTGGACGGGGTTGCTGCAATGCGAGTGTTTTGTTTTGTTGCTGCTCAGAATTTTTTTCAAAAGTTACGTAAATATGATTTGCTTTTCATTAATCAATTGGTAGTGAAATAGTCCTCGTATGTTTTTGTAGTTGTATGCACGTTATATGTTATATTAAGATCTTATTGCTGTTTATGTTTTCCTATTTTCAGACAATAACAAGTTTGCAGTTATGAAATTCCAAAAATGGACCGTCATAAGAGGTCCAATTGTGGAATATTCCATATTTAGATCCAAATATATAGTTGGCAGAATACCCGTTTGTTTAATGTGTTAATAATTTTCAGAATATCTTCATCGGCCTCAAAAATTAAACGAAAAGATTGGGATAAAGAGAAGATGTCTGAAGTTATACAAATGGCAAGAAAAAATAAAATGGGTCATATGAGAGAATCGAAGCATTTTGAAGTACTCAGAATGAAGAAAAAAGTTGTCAGAAAACAGAACTATTCCCAATTAAGCAGCTGCGACATTAGGAAGGAAAACTGTACTGGGTGCTCAAAGATCAGTTAGTGGGATATATTTTGAGGGTAGAACATTCTTGAATAAACCTGAAACAGAAAGTGAATCATTGAGTAGAACTTCGCACTCCATTCCTGATCATAGCAGTCTGAGCTTATAAATCTGACATAAACCCTATACCAGTAAAAAGGGCTAAATACACCAAATGGAGACAAAGGCTGCTGTGTAGGAATTATATCTTCATAATCTCACAGAAGACAAATAGTAAGGAAACGCAAAGTATTTACAGAACAATGTAAGAAAAAAACTGAAAGCAAAACGAAAGGAAACTTCTGATAGAAGAAGAACAAAGAAATGATCGATAATCGTACAGACGATACAAACAGTGAACTTGATACACTGATAGGTCAGTAATGTCCCGATTCTGCGAATGCAGAATGTATGCTCTGTCAATATATTCTCTCTGGAGACACTCAAGGAAAAATGTAGATCAAGTGCCTAATATGTGATCTTTGGGCACATAATGGTTCTGGTCCAGGAAGAATGACAATGAATTACCCATTTATTCCTTCCTTGTTAACCTTTTCATTAGCCGATTTGAAAAATACCTATAAAATGAATTCGAATATTTTCCTAGGTTTGCCTTAGATATGTTGATGACTTTTTGCTATTTTAACATAAAAAATGCAATATAAAGGAATTTATTGATTTGATAAATTACCGATTTCCCAGTATGAGCTTTACTTGGGAAGAAGAGAAGAATGGAAGGTTGCCTTTTTTTTTTGGATATTTTAATAATCAGAAACGATTACAGGCTGGAGTTTTATATTTATAGGAAAGGAACAGTACACTCGCTATATCACTGCAGATTCTTATCATTGCCCACAGTATAAAATGGGAAGTTTTAACTTTTTAGTTCACAGACTTCTTAGTTTTCCTTTAAATAAATTTAGATATTGTAGAGAACTACAAAACCATTAAGATGTAGGTAAATGTAATGGTTTTAACGAAAATATTATTGATAAATTAATTCCTCAAGTTCGAATTTTAAAAACTGATATGTGATTCTACGACCTTCCATTTTTCTATTAATAAAGTCAATTTTGTCAATATATTGTATGCTCCCTCTTCGACAAGAGGTAGAGTAAGATATTTAAAGGATTAGATATTAAATTAGTTTATACTTCGTTAAATAACATTCTCGGAAATCCTAACGATACAGTTGATTTCTTAAGAGTCCAGTATTTGTGATTTTGGGTGTAAGAATTGTGAAAGAAATATGTTGGACGCACAAGACGATCTATTTTAACTAGATTTGAAGAGCATATTGCCCATATTAGGTTGAACAGAATTGACAAATCTGGGGTTGCTCAACATATTTTTAATTATGGTCACGTTACTGATAAAAGTAATCTCAGGCTGGTTAGATCGGTCATTAATTGTAAATCCTTGAGAGTTTAGAAATTTATAAAAACAAAGATAAAATTATGAATGCTGACAGGGGCCCTATAATAGTAATAAATCTTGTAATATCCTTAGAAGTGGTTACACTTTATTTTAAGGAAGTATGTTTTTTTAAGGCAACCTGGTTCCACTACAGACCTTAGAAAGTCCTTGGAGTAGAAGGAGGTCAAGATTCTCATCTTTGTAGACAATCGGCACGAAATGTCAGCAGAGTTTTCAGCTCTTTATCTCTAGATCAAGTTTATGGTACTCATTTCCTTTAGAAGTTGAATTGACTATAGGACCATAGTATCGCCAGAAGGTTTAGGTCAATTTAAAATTTCTGATCCTATAGGCACCTTCTTACGTGTAGCATATTGCCTTAACTAACTACCTACGGCGTTCCCCCTCCTTGATGTAAGAGGGTTTGGAATTCCAGAAATGGATATCAGAAATAGGGCAATGAACATGTTTTATATTGTATATATTTATTTTTGTCATAATACTACATTCCTATGGGCACATGAACCACTAGATGTAAACCAGCAACATAAATCACAGTGACAAATTATCGCAGAGCCTTAAATAGAAGGTATACATTGTAGTGCTTGAACGTTGAACGATAAATTTAAACGCGTGCTTTTATTAAAACATGAATGCACAGGCTGTAATGCGGAATTATTCTACAAAATGGACGTCATAAACTTGGGAACTGCTTTAATTTAAATATACAGAATTCCTAGCATAACAATCGCCATCTGGTCCACGGAATGTTAATGGTAGTTTGCTAATCCATGAATAATCCAACAGACAGTGAGTCTCTTGTGCGACATACAAGATAGCTCCGCTATTAATGGATGGCGTGACCTCTCTTCCAAAAATATGTCACATGTGAACAAGGCCCTGGGTCGGAAGTTCAAAACTATCAAGGTCGCACACATTAATTGCATAATAATACTAAATCAAAAATAACTATATCCAAGCATACTATAATGCATGTATCATCCCATATGAACTGTTGTAATAAAGTATTTTTAAATAAACTTTATTTAATGTTTATTCCTTAATATGAATAATAGATTATAAAAATAACGATATAGGCTAATACAATATTTTAAGATCAGTTCTGGTGGATTTGGTTATCAGTCTTGCCTCTGGTTTCAAGGCTGGCGAGTTCAAAACTCGACAGGGTCGATCGATTATTCAGGGCGAAAAAACCTGGACATGGGTTCTTTTGTAAGGTAGCTAAACCCGTTGGTCTTGTGTCGTATATTTACGGCACATAAAAGAATCTAAAACTAGAAACCTTAAACGGGGAAAAAGAAACTTCAGTTCAAATTGAATAATCATTTCGCGCTCGCATTTGAAATGCGACGCTAATGACCGAGCTGTTAGAAAGGCTATTAAAATAGCTCACAATTTTCCTATAAGGAACTTCCATGCCCCTCTTCCATTCGCCATTCGTGCCACATATCCCGCCTATTGCAATCTGGTTTCTCATAAAAATCATGCAGCTCACTGTTATATTTAATAGCCTTCTCCACTCGCCTGTCTGTTCACCTCTCTTTGAACAAACATATTTCCTAAGAACTCCACTCTCAGATAATCTTAATATTTTCTTCTCTCTTAAAGTAAGAGTGCACGTTCCACATACATGTAACTGGGAGGATAACAGTATTACATATTTTCGGTTTAAAGTTTTTGAGAGAAGTTGGTGCGATAAGGGTCACTATAATGGATAATATCATTGATTTTTAAAATTGATGCCATTGTTCAATTTATTCGTGCACCATTATTCCTGTTTGTAAATACTCTTTCTAAGTACTTCAATTCAACGACTTCTTCAAAATGTCCGTCAGTTGTCATTAACTGCTCATTTCCATCATATAATGAATTTTTGTGCGAGACCATATATTTAATTGTAATTATGATTCACATACACATAAATATTCAAAAGTGATACGAAAAGTAACCCCTAAAAAATGCTCAGCGTGGATCTCGTTCTTACATACATCGAAGTTAATAGACCATTTTAGGATAAAATAAGAACAAAATGTAAATGATAAAATATTAAATACTGGGTAAATTCACAGTCATAAATATGTAGATTTTGCAATATTATTTGCAACAATGAAAAAAAGCAAGGTAGATTCATTGTTAACGGTATATTACGATGCGAGGCTGGGAAGTGGTTTTTACAGAAGCGAGAAAAATGTTTAAAAACCGAGCGATAACGAGGCTTAATTTCCGAGATTCTGTAAAACACTTCACAAACATGAGTTGTACATTATTGTTTAAGTGATGGTGTATTCAAAATAATAAATAATAAAATAATAACATATTTGTTGGAAATATTTGCGTTCATTATTATAAGCAACTGACTAACGTTAATAGTGTGGGCAATATTTATTAGTTGAGACTACAGCAGGTCGTGACACCAATCAGTAATAAAATGGCGGCAAGTACGTATTTATTGTTTTATATTGTTTCAAACAAAGTTAAGTTTATTTAAAATGCAGTGATTTGTTTCGTATAATGTACATTAATACTACCTTCTGAATATATTTTTGTATAGGCCTATACATAGTATGTAGTACAGATACATAAAGGGCAATGGTTTTACTTCCCGCACGAGGTTTGTAATAAGTAATATTACAATATAGTTATTTAGGTTGGCAACCTCTAAATGTAAGAAGTTGAACTTTCAATCATGGTCGCCATTGCTGTAAGTACGACAAAACGCACTATCGCGACCAAAAAAAAAGTCTATTTAGAAAGGGCTATAATGAGATAGGTTTTAATTGTAAACCCATATTAAAATGCTATGCGGCGCTTTACCCTACATACAATCGCCCTCAATCTGGGTCCCGAGTTTGCGTCTCGGTCGCGCCGTGTGAGATTTGTGGTGAACGAATCGAAACTAGGGTAGGTTTTATTTCTCGTTCGGTTCCTCCCGTTTTCCCGTGCCAGAAACTTCATTCCACCACTTCCCCATACTAATGTCATCCATTCTTCCTTGTGATGGTGCAACAGGCCAAGTACTCGTATATATCACACACTTTCAATAATACGGGTTGCATAGTTTCTCATCCCTCGATCTGCCATTACGACGGACACGAGTAGGGACTTTATTATACCAACTTATTATACACGGCCACGTAATTTATATTTATTGGTAACTTGCAAATTTACTAATCAATTATCAGTCCTCCATTCTTATATTAGTGAAAGTTGCGTTCGTCTTTAAGGAATATCTAAGGAATGAAGCTATTGAGGTAGTACTTATAAAATCTTTTTTTAATTCTTATAGATATTCGCCGATCCTACCTAGTATACACCGAAAATAACTATAACAAAAACGTATATATAATTGTTAACGCTATAGTGGCTGCAATTATTTATTTTATCAGAACCAAACTGGTCATATATCAGTAAATTAAAAGACAAGGTCGAGTTCGTTAACTACCAAAATCAAATCATTCGTTTACAGGCGTTTACTAAACATTTTAAAAATCGCTCAACCGGTCGCAGTTTTAGATCTTTCGCAAAGAAATTCATTGTATCATTTAACATAAAACGCTGAAGTTATTCTCAAACATCAACGAAATCTGCCATTTGAAGTGAGGGTTTACCTAAAATCTAAAATTATAAATTCGCTCTAGCAACCGCCATGTTTACTTCGTCGCAATGTATATATACAATGGCATAATGTATTGTATAAGATATTAGAAGTATAGATCGTAAAAAACACATTGATTTAATTTGTTTAATATTTTTAATAGACTGATGGAATACTGCATCTATAGATATTATTTAAGTTTGTATCAAAAGGCCTCTAAGCAAAATTTACCGAATTTTCCCGTTCTAGTACTACCTTGGTTTCCTAGATGTCAGTATGAGGCGGAACGCTGACCACGTACCACTCAAAATGACATCTATACGAAAACAAGTGTAACTAAATTAGTATGGTTCAAATTCTTCCCTGTAGGGGGAGAGCGCTTAAATCTCTGTAAAGGGAAAATATAGGCTCTATCTTCGGGTTTTTTACAGCTGCTGCCGTCTTCCCGTGCCAAACCTTCAAACCCTACGGTCTTGGGGTATCTTCGATGCTTAGCCCTCTAGCTTGCATTACTGTCTTCATGTTTTCCTTCCATGTTAACCTTGGTCTCCCTCTTTTCTTCTTTCTGTTCGGATGCCATTCATATAGTTGCTTCGGCCATCGCTCATCTTCCATTCTTAAGACATGTCCTAACCATTTTAATTTCTTCTCCTCAATTCTTTCAATTATGCTTTCTTCTGCTTCCATTATGTTTCTAATTTCCTTATTTGTGGCATGTTCTAATTTAGACTTTCTGGCACTTCTGCGTAAATATAGGCTACAATACAATCAAATTATACAACAATAAATAATGGGTACTCTTACAGTTATGTATGGGTTTTTTTCACTGAAGTCCGATACTTTTTAAATAAGCTGGCATCAGAAACTGAGTTTCTACAAATTAACAAAATAAGTATATACAGAGTGTCACCGAAATAAGTGCAGATTTTTTGTGTGGTGATAGGGAACATCCATACAAATATTTTAACACAATGAACCTTGGGTCGGAAATGCTTTGTTGTGGGTCTGCAGAATAAAACAGCATTTAAAATTGTTGAACACCTTGTTGTTTATTTATTAATTCTAAGAAAAGTGGAATGTATTACATGTTATTTTACAGTAATTGTTGGAAATGGCGATCATTGACCTGGATGCACAGTTCCAGAGCTTGTAACAAGGATCGTGGCAGCGGCTGCGAGAATCACGGAGCATCCAGATTTGCTTCTTAGAGTTCATCAGTCCGAGGTGAGACGCGCGGAGCTGTGTATCCAGGTCAGAGGTCGCCATTTCCAACAATTACTGTAAAATAACAAGTAATACTTTCCATTTTTCTTAGAATTATTAAATAAACAAGAATGTGTTCAACAATTTTAAATACTGTTTTATTCTGTAGACCCACAACAATGCATTTCCGACCCAAGGTTCATTGTGTTAAAATACTTGTATGGATGTTCCCTACCACCACACAAAAAATCTGCACTCGTTTCGGTAGCATCCTGTATGTCCCGTAAACCACCAAAATTGGACTTTAAATTCAACTTGCTAAAGAATTAGCTTAGTTTATGACGGTTCATGCGTGACGGACATTTTTAATATTGGAGTATAATAGTATTATATTTTAGTGTTCCATTTTCTGGTCATTTTTTAAAGTAAATGTAGTATTCTTTATATCTGCCGTTATTTAACGAATTTATCATTAATTGGATTAGTATCATTCTATACTTTTAAGATAGATAATTTATTCATTATAAATATATATATATATAGATTTTAACATTTTTATAATGAGAAGTATTTTAGGTTTACACGTTGAATGATGAAAAACAAGAAAGATAAAGTGTGTAGGGGGGATAATGTGCATTCAACAACAAGTGTTCAATTCTCACCTGTACCAACGTCTCTATGAAAAAATCAATTAGCAACATCCTCCGCCTGGTCCTCAACTCATTTCACGCACTTGCTTTGTCCCACAACTGATGGAGGTTATCCACCTGAATGTTCACAACGAACCTCTTCTTTCTTAATGTTATCCTTTTCATTTTAAAAAGTTCAGGTAACTATGAGAGGCAGTGCAATCTTGGTGCAAAATAAAAAATATGTTTTCGTTTCAATGTGATATTTCTTTTGACATAAAAATCTATCACATTTTAAGTGGAGTTTCTTAACAGGATATTATGTGACAAAATATGTATTGTTGTAATTAAGACGCAAGTTTTAATCTAATGTTCAGACAGAATGCTCTACAATGCTTGAAGTAGCCCCAGTTCACTGCAGAATTCTTCTTGCACAGCATATAGTTAAGTGAATTGACGATGATCGGATATAGATGTTCTGCCAGCCAGTCGTAATGGGTGATTTCGTGAACTCCTGCGATAGTTTCACTTCTTGGTAATTCTGGAATTCCATTCTTCTTAGTTTTTACAAAATCGTCTTTCACTGCAACCATATCATTCTCATGCTATGCTTTGCAGTTTTACTAGGGAATTACAGGTGTGATAGAATTCCGTTGCTTTCCACACCGGTGAAAGATGATGATGATAATAATAAGGAGGATAATTTTGGCCAGATGATTTTGCGGGGACCGTTGGGCCCTAAGCTTCCGGACATTTGTCTTACAGGTTAGCAAAAACCCCGAAAAAACCTCACCCAGGAGCCTGTTCCGACCGGTAATCGAAATCAGAACCGCTGCGTGACAAGGCAGCACGCTACCTCGAGACCACAGCGGTGGACTATATAATATATATATATATATATATATATATATATATATATATATATATATATATATGGTATTATAAGAAAAATAAATGCCTGGACGGGATTCGAACCCGGATCTATATATATATATATATGCAAAGAAAGGCTTTCATTTATCCTTCTCTTAAGGATTACGCATAGCCGAGATTAGAGAATACCCAGAGAGCACATATATATTCAAAGATCAGAAATAAGCAGAGAGCACAACATACCCGGGACATAATATTATTGTTGAACATTTCTTGGAAAATAATATCAAATGAATGCGATAAATTGCTTTAGATGACATTTTTTTACTTATTCATCATGTTCTAGTTCAGTTTAATGATGGATTATAAATTCTTGTTGAAGGATAAAAAACTGAGAATAGTGACTCCTGCCATTCCAACTCCTTTCAAAAAACGTGAACTGAAAATATATAATGTTATTCTCCCAGTTATATTATATGGATATGAAACATGAACTCTCACTTTATGAAAGGAAAGAAGATTACGAGTATTTGAGAACAAAGCGCTTAGGATTTTTTTGATCAAAGAGAGATGAACAGACAGGTGAATGGAGAAAACTGCATAACAGTAAGCATAGTCTTTATAGGAAGCCAGATATAATAAGAACAGTTAAATCTAGTAGACTGCGATAGGCAGGACATATGGAACGAATGGGGAATGAAAGAAGTGCATGGAAGCTTCTTGTAGGAAACTCAGAGGAAAAACGGCCAGTTGGTAGGCCAAAAATGAGGTTGGAGAATAACATTAATCATGATTTGAGAGAGGTAGATTATACAGGGGATGATAGGAAAACATTAGACTAGGACAAGGATGTGTGGAGAGTTTATGTCCGCACGGCCATGAACGGGTTCAATAGAGCCAGTGAGTTAGTTACATGACATTCTTTACACATTATCTTCTATACTGAAAGCTAAATCAAATTATACTGACAATGGAATTAGAAACGAACCTGCGGAGCTATCATTGTGGGGGGTCCAGATAGCGAGTGGTCCAGCAGCGACCAGACAGACCGAGATGGGAGAGGGATGCGGGCTTATTGAATCGCATGCTTTGTCACCGATTAAAAGGGGTGGAAAGGAAAACAATGGGGACCTAACACAAGAGGGACCGATACTTTCCTAAATTGAGCAAAATAAAAGTTATCGTTTGCTGAAAGATAGTCAATATTTTGGAGAAGTGAATAATGTGGTTTCTCCCCTATAACATTTGTGACAGATACTCCCCCAATCATCTGTCATATCCAAATTCGTTTCGCTTTTACTCGCTGCACTTTGAAATGCAGGAGGGTTACTGTAGCTCTAAATGTCATTTCAATCAGATAACAAGATACTACAGATGTACAAACATATCGTCTCTACTACATCACCTTTAATATGGTAGATGAGAAAGGAAGATCTGAATCTTCCTCCGTTTTGAAACTTCACTCATGTTATTCTTACTGTTAATGAAAAATAATTTATTTTAAGATAAAACTCCATCTCTTATGTAACAAGTATAACAATACTGAAAATTTTAAAATAAATAAGTTTGTATCATATCAATATCCTACTCTGTTCCATCCATCCATAGTAATTCTGCCCGAGGGCAGGTTCTTCACTGCAATCATTTTCATGCTATGCTTGTAGCTTTACTAGGGAATTGTAGGTGTGGTAGCTTCCCGTTGCTTTCCACACCGGTGAAGGATGATGATAATGATAAGGGTGAGGATGAGGATGATGGTCATCTGATTTCGGAGACCGTTTGGGCCCTAAGCTTCCAGGTGAGGAAAAACCCCGATAAAAACCTCGCCCAGAAAAACTGCCCCGACCGGGGATCGAACCCGGGCCCGCTGCGTGACAAGGCAGCACGCTACCTCGAGACCACAGCAGTGGACCCTACTCTGTTGTATATGTTAAAATGTTCAGTTATTTCTAAGTTGTTGATATTATTTTATTTACTCTGCATGTTTATACATGTAGATAAATTTCTTAATTATAGTAATATAATTATTTGTTATTCCATTCCATTAACGCAGTTTAAACTCTCACCTTATAGGTACTTTTACGTGCCACACGCCACCTGTGCCGAAACTATTTGTTATGATATATTGACTATTTAACTCATGCCCGAAATGGGAGTCAATGACCAATCACATTTCAATGATTTTTTATTTACAATCAATCACAGTTGTTTTCACCTGTATTTTAACAATTTAATTTTATCACTTTAAAACCAAGCTCCTCCTTTTTAACATTCTGAACAGTCATAGCATTATTTTGTAGTGACTGCATGCGGCTACCAGATTGTATACATAGTGCACGAATGTTACCAGATAGTGCTTGCGGGAGATAAAGATATTTGTAGCAATTGATTATACCACAAATAAAAAGAAACCACTGTTTGCATTTTCTTAAACGTACTTTTTCCCAGGTAACAATGTTCCAGAAAAATATCATTGACATATTTACATCATAGGACATAAGAAATAATTAATATACAGTTTGACGTTTCATTTTTTCTCCACTAGGGTGCATTCTTACATAAATACTATGATCTGGTTGTGAGTTAACAGCTTAATTTTATTCGTTTAATAGTTCTAACAAATTCCAGTCTTGATTTCCAAATTCTCTAGATAAATTCATGGCATAACTTATGATAAAATTAAGTGCATCTTTGAATCGTCTAATAATGTAGAGCCCAACATAACTTCGTCGTCGTCGGTGGTCCAGTGGTTATGTTCCTTGCCTCTAGTCCCGAAGGTAGTGGGTTAATACCCATACGGGTTGATGGATTTTTAGGATGGAAAAATCTAGGGGGTCAAGTCCTCCGGGAAAGCGTTTAAGCTGTGGGTCCCGAGCCTTAAGATTTTTTTGGTCTCGTAAAATAATTTCTAGTCTGAATTGATTGGTCTCTCAGCAAAATTATCCGACTTCATCCATTCAAGTAATATCTCAGTTTCGTACAAGATGTCTCCCCCAGTCCATGTACTAACCAAATTTCTCTCGCTGAAGTCTGTAGAGAAGTAAGCAAAACTATTGTATATCTGGCTTAAAAATGTAAGATTGATCAATATTATATATATATATATATATATATATATATATATATATATATATATATATATATAATCGACAGATTATTATGCCACTTTTCTTTTTATTTTTATAATGACTGTCTAATATATAATTTAATTTATTTTGATTATTTTGTTGATTTAGTATTAAGTAGCGAGGAGATACTAATGGACAACACGCACACACTATTGAGTAACATTAAGGAATTAGGAGTGGAAGTAAATATCAATAAAACTAAATATATGGTCACACGTAGAAATACATTATACGGTATAATGGAAATGGACAGCTAATGACAATTGAGGGACATTTTGAGGAAGTGGCTGAATTCAAATACCTAGGGACAATAATCACAAACAGGAATGAGATGCACAAAGAAATTAAACATAGGCTCAATTCTGGAAATGCGTGCTATTATGCATTGCAGAGACTTTTGATGTCCCAACTCCTTTCAAAAAACGTTAAACTGAAAATATATAGAACTATTATTCTACCAGTTATATTATATGGATGCGAAACACGGACTCTTACTTTAAGGGAGGAAATGAGATTACGAGTTTCTGAGAATTAAATTCTTAGGAAAATTTTTGGACCAAAGAGAGAAGAACAGACAGATGATTGGAGAAGACTACATAACAATGAACTACATGGTCTTTATAGGAAGCCAGATATAATAAGAACAGTTAAGTCTCGTAGACTGCGATGGGCAGGACATGTTGCGCGTATGGGGAATGAAAGACGTGCATGGAAGCTTCTTGTAGGAAATCCAGAGGGAAAACGCCCAGTTGGTAGGCCAAGAATGAGGTGGGAGAACAACATTAACTATGATTTGAGGGAAGTAGATTATACAGGGAATGATTGGAAAACATTAGCTCAGATAGGGATATATGGAGAGCTTATGTCCGCGCGGCCATGAAACTATGGGTTCGATAGTGCCAGTAAGTAAGTAAGTAAGTAAGTATATTAAGTTTAATTGTCATCAGAATTATTAAAATTAACTTACAAACATGTTTGAACCCGGAGAATTATGGTCGCGGAGACAAAAGCCCTCAACACATCCCTATCCTGAGAACATTATTATTATTATTATTATTATTATTATTATTATTATTATTATTATTATTATTATTATTACAACTATTCTTATTATGTTAACAGTACTGTTAACATTACAATACTGTCATTTTGATCGAATTCTATGTACGCGTAGCATCTAATGTTACATTGTGATTTTTTATTTTTAGCTAATATATATTTGCTCTGGTTGAGTGAAAGGGAACATCACATGACTTAACTCCTTCTGACCATGTACAGCCTTTGAAAAAAATGATGTCGCAACTCTTGATGATGGCAAGTTAGAGTTTTGAAGAGCGATTGACACCAGTATGTTGTTACATGTTCTGACTCGTTTGAGTATAAAGCGGACGGCGTAAGTCTTTCTTCATGCAGCTTTCGTATCGTTCGCTTCATGGAGCAGTCGGTAAGATGCTCTTTTTCCGACGACGAGGGCCCACGTTAGATACTGGTCAGGTAGATTTTTAATTTATTATTATTTAATAATATCGTTAATTTTCATAATGCCTACATGTTACCAGGCTTCGTTATATAAATAAATGTATATATATATATATATATATATATATATATATGGAAATATTCCCGGTTTGGACAGGCTCCTGGGTGAGATTTTTTTTGGGGTTTTTCCTCACCTGTAAGATAAATGTTAGGAAGCTTAGGGCCCAACGATCCCCGAAAATCATCCGGCCATCATCCTTATCATCATCATTCTTCACAGGTGTGGAAAGAAACTGTAAGCTACCACACCTACAGTTCCTTAGTAAAGCTGCAAAGCATAGCATGAAAATGCTATGATTGCAGTGAAAGACCTGCCCTCGGGCAGAATTACTATCGAATGGAATATACAGAAATAAATAAATTAAAGGAAACAGCTCCTATACATATATAGAAAATGAATAAAGATGGTAACGTCTCATTACTTTGTTTACAAAACACATGACATAATACAATTATTTATTTCCATTACTTACTTACCTCACTGGCACTATCGAACCCGTAGGTTCATGGCCGCGCGGAGTTTATTTCCATTACTAATACAAAATGTGGTTAATTTAAATTTCTAGGAGAGATGGTTGTGATATAGTGGAATGAGCTGTTTCCCGTGCATCAGGTCGCGTGTTCGATCCTGCTGTCGTGCTTTATTTTTTCTCTCTCATCCTTATTTAAATTAATTTTCTTTCTTTTGTTTCATTTCTTTTGCTTTGTTTTATTTTCAGTACTTACCGCACTACTTATTTACACGAAATTGTTTTCCATTGCACGACACATAACGAAATAGAACGGATTCAGTTTCTCAAATAGTTATATACTTGTGAACTAAATAGCTGATCTCTGTTCATGCGCAGTGGCTTCGTTTTGAGACTTGAAAATTATCTGCGCGCCATTAATTATTTAAAAGGCTATACATAAATAAATTAAATTAAAATAAATTTTGAACTTAATTGGTCTATACTAGTGTTCAATTGTATTACTTAAATGTGTATATATTATTTTCAATAAATCATCAAGATAAAATTAGTAATGCAGCAAATCCAAAATATAAGATTTATAAATTGTATTCAGAGGTAATTGCTAATTGGACATGGATCATAATACGAAAAATAAACCATTAATTTGAAATACCAATTTATATATATATATATATATATATATATATATATATATATAAAGTGTGTGTGTGTGTGTGTGTAATATACATATGTATGCAAGTATGTATGGTAAGAAAGTAAATTATAAAACTATTAACTTTGTTTCTATTTTTTTAATAACTTTAATTTCCAGTTTCGTTAATTCTTCGAACATTTCGAACGTTATCACGTTAGACACTAGCATCTCTGAGCTCTCCAATCGAAAATACTTTCATGTCATGGTCTGAGATTAAAAAATACCTGCTATTTTGATCATATGAGTGACAAGACCTCGCGTGGAATATTTAAACGTATCCCTAAAGTCGCGTGTTTATTTTTGCGGAAATCACAGAGATGTAAGGATATAATTAATGTCCTTTTAACTAATCCTTTGTATATTTAATGATATGGCAAAATGAATAATTAAGAGAGTTGTGTGTAATTTTGCTGACGTCTAGTTGTACGGATTTCTGCAAATTTAATATATATAAAAATTAATGTTTGTTTGTTTGTATGTTTCTTTGTTTGTTCGTACTTTATGCGCGGCCATACCGTTGATCCGATTGTGATGGGTTGTTTTGCAAAATGTTCAGGAGATTCCCGGGATGAACATAGGCTATAAGAGAGTTGTGATACTCAACTCCTACACCCTTAAAAATCGCCCTTTGTAGTAGAAAACGTGAAAAAAGTAGCTCTTTGGACGCTTAAATGGCTTACGCTGCCTAAACCATAAGAAATACACAAAATTAATGTACATAGAATTGAATATCTCAGAAAGCCCTACAAAAAAAAGTCCCTAACAACGTATGTTTATCTCTTACGGATAACTCACAATAGTAATTTTTGTCTTTCATTGACGCCAAGAAGAACGAGACATGTATGTATATTCCTATGGAAGCATAGCAGCACATGGCGGGTATTCTTTTACGGATAACTCACAATAACGAATTTTGTCTTTTAGCTCATTTATGCCAAGAAGATCGAGATAAGCAGATTCCCGGGTAACACCGGGTATTCAGCACAGGTAATCTTGAAATAATTACGATATACATTTATAATTATTTTTCATTTTTACTTATTCAACTAATCATAAGAAGTACATTAATTTCTGTCTTTCAGCTCATTTATGCTAAGATGATCGGGACACATATATTCCCAGACAACGCCGGGTAAACAGCACGGGGTATCTAAAATTAATTACGATATAAATTTCCTCCCGAACTTATTTAACTAGACATAAAATACATTAATTTTCGTATTTCAGCTCATTTGTGCCAAGAAGATCGGGAAAAGTAGCACGGGGTATCTAAAAAATATAAATTTATAATTATCTTTCCCATCACTTATTCAACTAAACATAAAAGCACATTAATTTTCATTTATTTAGGCGTAGCAGAGCACGCCGGGTATTGGCTAGTAAATAATAAAATTACCATATCCCGGTCTCAACTCTCAAATATATTGCAATAAGTAAATGTTCTCTAAGTTATAGCAAGATTTTAATATCATAATAAATATGAAAGCTAAATTAATAATCTTATACTTTAAAATTCTTTTAATATTTATATATAACTTAAATAAAGAAAAGCATCTAAATAATTCATTGTTGAATAAAAATGGTCCCGCGCCGTAGCCAAGCGGTTAAGATAGGAAGCCTTGGCGCAGAGCTACGGGACTTGCGCTGGTTCGAGTCTCCATGGGGGAAGAAATTTTCTCATGGTATTTCGGCCAGTATGGGACCGGTGCCCACCCAGCATCGTGAGGCAATTGGGTAGCTACAATAAGTAGCGGCTCCAGGTTGAGGAACCAGCTCTAACGGCTGGAGGACTCGACATGCTAACCACATGTCACCCTTACACTGGCTGTTGATCATCTACCTCTGTGATTGACACATGTGGATGTGAAGGGCCAGCAGCCGGCTGGTAAAAGGGCAACCGCTGAAAAGTGGAAAGACCCTCAATCGGAATCGGAATAAAAATGTCTCAGTAACAATTAAAGAAACTGTATTACATAAGTCTTTCTAAATAATGCTTTTAAAATTGTTTGAAGTCATTGTTGTCAGAAATATAAAGCTTTCTGTTATAGCCTAACTGTAATAAGAACACCTGCTTAACTTAATATTTTTAAATAAAAGTATACTAAATTCTGATTGGATGTTAAAACAATCAACGTTTTGATTTAACAAATCAAATTTAAACATTATATTAACCAATAGAATTTAAATATAAAATCATGTGATGTAATAATGTTCTTTAAAATTATTAAAAGAATTACCTAGTCATTCTGCATACAAATTTCAACAAACATAGAAGAAATAAGAGTTCTCCTGTTAAAATGTGATATTTAATACAAGAAGAATAGTTGACTCAAGAAAATAAAATAATTTATTTTAATTGACAGTGAAGAATAATACCACTTAAATTTACTTAATCTGCTGGGAACCTACAAAATGAATAAATTTATAACTATTTCTACAAGAATCAGTTATTAGTGATTTTTAAAGTGTTTTCCTATCCTGTGTACCAACTTCCGACCTTGAGAAGAGATTCCAGCTCTACCGAAAATCAAACCCAACCTGAACCAGTAATTCTTTTTGGGACACTAATCCTTCAAAATGTTACTACAATATTGGGCATGAAGAGAGTTAGCTGCTTCAAAACGTCACCACAACATGGGAAAAGAATTACTTCTTCAAAGTCGAGTTGTTAAAATCAGTGAACTAAGCATTAATAATGAAATGATTTTTCATAGTATTTTAGGTCACGTTTAAAAACTGAACAAAAAGAAATGCAATTTTTTAAGCTTTCACGGCCTGTTCGTTGAACTCTAACCACGAATAAAAAAAAGAGTAGATTCTATTATTATCCTGGTGATGGGCAGTAGACGAAACGACAATTACATAAGCTCTGGTATATGGCTATTCAGCCCCGAAGACGATTTTAAAAATCAAACATAATTTTGTATACAATTTTATCAGTTACCTATACATTAATAACATACAATCAGTGACTATAAATTGTTTCATGCCAGTTTCTGCTAAAAAAAATATATATATATATTTTAAGGAATCTAACTTTTTTTCTCTCTTCTGGTTTATAATCGAGTAATATTTAAGTTGTTCCCTACAATAAGCTATTACAATATATACCATAGCTAATACAATATCATGAATCCATCACAATGAAAATAATATTGGTAACGTTTCCATACAAAAAATAATTCTTCAATATTATAACATCTCGAGTAATTTTAATATAGGCATCTCAGATATACAATATGTTATAAAGTATCTGTATTTACGCAGCGGGCCTGCATTCGATCCCCGGTCGGGACAGTTTTTCTGGGTGAGGTTTTTATCGGAGTTTTTCTGGGTGAGGTTTTTATCGGAGTTTTTCCTCACCTGTAAGACAAAGTCAGGAAAACATTAAGGCCCAAACGGTCCGCGAAATGATATGGCCATCGCCATCATCATCATCATAATGTGGAAAGCAACGGGAAGCTACCACACCTTAGTAAAGCTGCAAAGCATAGCATGAAAATGCTATGATTGCAGTGAAAGACCTGCCCTCGGGCAGAATATGGATGGATGGATTTCTACTATCAATCTTTTGTGGTAATTATTTTCTTTAAGTAAAACAAGTCTTGGTGATGGTAACTATGTATTATAAACAACCATGCCTTGAAAATGATCTCACGCAAGGAGACTGAAACGTTGACTTGAATAAATTTATTTTTTCACAGAGATAACGATTAATTCTTGTTATTATTATTATTATTATTATTATTATTATTATTATTATTATTATTATTATTATTATTATTATTATTATTATAAAGAATATCAGATCGTTGCTACATAATTTTGAATCAACGGGTCATGGTTCGATTACTGGTTAAATTTCAAGTTTTA
Source organism: Diploptera punctata (assembly GCA_030220185.1). Taxonomy (NCBI): domain Eukaryota; kingdom Metazoa; phylum Arthropoda; class Insecta; order Blattodea; family Blaberidae; genus Diploptera; species Diploptera punctata. The sequence goes on along the minus strand of JASPKZ010005680.1, from coordinate 354,236 downwards.
TATCTAATATCAGTCCACCGCTGTGGTCTCGAGGTAGCGTGCTGCCTTGTCACGCAGCGGGTCCGGGTTCGATTCCCGGTCGGGACAGGTTCCTGGGGTTTTTCCTCATCTGTAGGGCAAAGGTCAGGAAGCTTAGGACCCAACGGTCCCCGAAAATCATCCGGCCATCATCATCATTATCCTTATCATCCTTCACCAGTGTGGAAAGCAATAGGAAGCTACCACACCTATAAATCCCTAGTAAAGCTGCAGAGCATAGCATGAAAATGCTATGATTGCAGTGAAAGACCTGCCCTCGGGCAGAATTAATATGGATGGATCTAATCTCAAGGATGTGAAAAAAAAGGAGAATTCACCATGATTCAAATAATGTCTCAAGAAGTTTGTATCCTCTCTTTCATTCTCATTTCTTGCTACACTTCTTACTCGTATTCTATCAGACTGTTAGTCTTACATCTGGTTTCCCATAAAGATAATGTTGCTAATTGTTACCTAGATTTCTCCATTAACCTGTCTGTTGTTACTTCTTTGACCCAAATAGGCCTACTCGTAATGTTTCCTCCTCTCTTAAAATAAGAAACCATTTTTCGTACCCGTATAGTATAACTAACTAACTGGCTCTATCGAGCTCGTTCATGGCCGCGCGGACATACGTTCTCTACACATCCCTAGCCTAAAGTAATGTTTTTCAATCATTCCCTGTATAATATACTATCATCAAATCATGGTTAAAGTATAACTGAAATAACCCTCTTTATATGCTCATGTTTCAACATTGTTAATGTAGTTGGGATAACAAGAGTATTTTAGCCGAGTTTCTAGAGTTGAGCACGTGCACAATTTATTTCTCCGCCTCAATCCTGTTACTAAATTTTTCCCCTTAATTTGTTTCTGACTCCATTCCCATTTAATAACATATTTCTACATGTCATCATACACATTAAATTGTGTTAGCTTAAAAATATTGCAGGAGTTATTTGTATGTAGAAAGTAAAATATGCCTACGTAAGAAACGGTTAGTTCAATTACACCATTTTTTAATTTTTTTTGCGCGATAGTGCGTTTTGTCGTACTTACAAGCAATGGCGACCATGATTGAAAGTTCAACTTCCTACATTTCGGGTTGCCAACCTGAATAACTATACTGTACCGTAATATTACATATTACAAACTATGTGTGGGAAGTAAAACCAGTGCCCTCTATGTATACTACGTACAATATATATATATATATATATATATATATATATAAATATGCAAAAGGTAGTGTTAATATACATCATACGAAACAAATCACCATTTTAAAAGAACTGAACTTTATTTGAAGCAATACAAAACAATAAATACGTACTTTCCGCCATTTTATCACTAATTGACCACTGCGTCCTGTAGTTTCAAATAATAAATATTTTGAAAACACCATCGCCCAAAAAATAATGTTTGTGAAATGTTTTACAGATGTCGGAAATTAAAAACCTCGCTATCGCTCGGTTTTTGAACATTTTCCTCCCTTCTGTAAAAAACACTTCGCAATCTCGCATCGTAATATACTATTCTCTAACTTGTTTTTAAGCTTCATTCTAATTTAATAACATATTTCTACATGTGATACATATAAATTAAATTGTATTCCTTAACTAAATTGCAGGTGTCGGAATTACTCATATGTAGAAAGTAGAATAGACGAAGAAGTATGTAGTATATAGGACATTAAGCGCCAGGCAGTTTAAGGAAAGAGATCAAGTAGCTGCAGTGTATAGATCAATACAATGGCGGTCTCTACGCCCAGTGGCTTGCAGTTAAAAACCTTAATTCTTATCTAGTAATCATCACAAATTTATCAGATTTATCTCAAATGGAGTAACTCCTTAATGTTAATGGGTACTCATTTATTGCCGTTTTTATCTATGTCTTCTTGAGATGGTGTAGTGAATATCAATACTAACTATGTGATTACATGACCCATTACGTCATAACAGCATCACTTTCGATGGGATAGAAAATACATATATGAACCTGGCAATTGGCTGGTGGAGATTTTTCTTTAGTGATAGACTATAAATTCTTGTTGAAGAATCTAAAACTGAGAATAGATATATCATTTTCAGTTTATTACTTTAGAAGTTTTTTTTCAGAAAATGGATGTGGAAGGAAAGAGTAGTAATTTATAAATGAGGAGATTATAAGTATAATAATTGCTTGCTCGTGTCCAGAGTTTTGGTCTTAAGACCGCTCAGTCTACTATAAATGAGAATCGGGAATCCCCAAAGGATAAAGTTGGTAGGAGCTATCCATCCCTTTATTGTCGTTACGCCGAATCATACTGAAAAATTACAAGCTACCATGGATCCCCATGGTATATTGAAGGGATACATTTATATTATAGGCCTTATATAGGGTCTAAACTTACATGTTGTATATCCCTAGATTTTATTCCAAGTATGCCCTCCATATAATGTATAACATACTATTTAATTAACCCTTAAATTGACAATGTATCCTAGAAAATGCATTAGTTTAATTCATTATATATATTATGAAGTAACGGAATAATTAATAATCAAATGAGTTGGTGTTTACTTGATGAAAATCCATATTTATTAATTAAATAAAAATAAAATTTGGTTTTATTTGATTTTCATATTTATTATATAATTCAGTGACAGCTGTTTCGGTACACTGTACCTTCTTCAGACATGTTAAATTATGAATTGTGTTCCAACTGATCTAAGCAACAATACAACAATATTTATTTAAATTTTTTAATTTAACAAAGGGGATTCATTCAAATAAAGTTGAGAATGTAACAGTTTTTACTACTTTTAATAAGAAGTAGTAAAAAACTGTTAAATTCTCAACTTGATTTGAATGAATCCCCTTTGTTAAATTTAAAAATTTAAATAAATATTGTTGTATTGTTGCTTAGATCAGTTGGAACACAATTCATAATTTGTTAACATGTCTGAAGAAGGTACAGTGTGCCGAAACAGCTGTCACTGAATTATATAATAAATATGAAAATCAAATAAAACTAAGTTTTATTTTTATTTAATTAATGAATAATTAATAGTTAGATATTATTTAAATTGGTGTCACATTATAAAGAATATGCAAATAGGTAATAACTTATGGCTATATATGATTTACTTTCACTGCAGTCCGACACATAAATAAACTTTCATCAGACACTAAGTTAGTCCAATTTATAAAATTGAACCATGAATTCGACTTACTGAGCCGTACAAATTAAAAAAAAAAAATACATTGTCTCCAATACTTTGTTTTCCTTCTCCATTCGTCACTTTTGGCAGACTTTTTTTTGGGCAAGTTTATTAAAATAAATTCGCTTAGTTTACGCAATTCCTGCGTGTCGGACGTTTTTTTTATCACGAAAATGGCTTACTTCTTTAACCTTAACATGTATCTGCGTGCCATTTTAAATAATCTTGTATGTTGTCACTGTATTTTCTCTATCTACCTACCTAAGGTACTAAAACATATTGCAGACCTTATAATGTGTGTCCATTTGTTCTTTTCTTTCTTTGTAATCCCTACACACGCACAAAACTTGAAATACTTTGAACGTAATCCAAGCATAATGTTCTTCTTTTACCATATATTTTTCTTAATGTAAACTTTTCGGCATGGAATAAACTCTTTCTCTCTGTAAAGATGATTCAGCCTTCCATTGATTAATTTTTTTGATCGCTTTAACTGTTTCAGTGTCATAAGCCATATCGCTTCATCATCATCATCTTCATGGTAGGCTGTCGGCCTGTTCCGCTCTCAGAATTCATCTTCCCATTGTCTTCTAGGACGTCCCACATCTCTATAGCCTTGAGGTTGGTACAACAGTGCTTGTTTTGTTTAGAAGAGTCCATTCTTAAAATATGTTAATGCAATGTTTGTTTATAGTTTTGTATTTTTTCATTTAGATTAAAAATATTGAGTTCTTGCCTAATTGTTTCACTAGGAATGTGGTCTCTTAGAGTATATCCTGCAACGTATCTGAGGAACTTCATCTCTGATGTTTCTAGTAATCTTCTGTCTAATCTATTCTGGCCCAATTCTTTGATCCATATGTCACAATGGGAATTGCCAATACCTTATAAAACTTTAGCATTGTTTCTTTTGTTGTTTTTGTTTGGAGTGTTCTTTTAATAGTCCCAAACATGCTTTGAAATTTATATATATATATATATTTAATGTATATCATTTTCCAAATGGTAAGATATGTGACATCCTAAATATTTAAAACTCTGTACTTGTTCGATAATTTCATCGTTCAAAACTATTTATCCGCCCGGCTATTCCTCTGAGAGATACAAGTAATATATTTTTTTTACCTGGGTGGGCTACCAACCCGTCCGCAAAACCTCCTTCCAGGAGGACCAGGTGATTTGTGATCGAGGTTTTCTTCCTCTAGAGCAGGTACCTTTACATGGTTAAAGAGACTGCTCTTCCCTTTTGCTGGTTTTCTCTTCCGCCTTCTTTACCGTTAAGAACATATTGTTCTTCTTCCGCCCCTGAAGTCGTTGGAAATTCCCCTCGTTGGAACTAGTTCGCTTCTCTTCCCCTCTTACCAGGCGGCAAGCTAGCTGATGTGTTTCATCTGATGTGCAAAATTGTCATTCTCGCATGTAGATTGAAAATTATCCTTACAATTTTTATATCAAATATTTTAAAATTGTTTTCTTGTTATTTTGTTAGAACACTTTTCTCTTATGGTGGAAAAAATCAACTTTTTATTTTCCGAATGCCGAAAATATTGCTAAAAAAAGGCGGTATTTAGACAGTTACTCAATAGGAAAACTAGTTGGAAAGCGCCCAGTACATATTCCTAGAATGAGGTAGGAGAATAAAATTAACGACCGAAGAAGTAATTGCTTTGTCCCACGTTGTGGTGACATTCTGACCCAATAATTCTCTTCATGCCCGATGTTGTAGTAACATTTTGAAGAAGGATTGGTGTCCCAAAAAAGAATTACTGGTTCAGTTTGTGTTTAATTTTCGGTAGAGCCGGATTCTATTCTCGAGGTCGGAAGTTGGTACACTGGATAGGAAAACACTTCAAAATCATAAAAAATGTTTCTTGTAGAAATAATTACAAATTTATTCACTTTGTAGGTTCCCAGTAGATAAGTAAATGTAAGTGGTATTATTCTTCACTATTAATTAAAATACATTATTTTCTTTTCTGGAATAAATTATTCTTGTATTAAATATTACATTTTTATCTTGAGAATTCTTATTGCTTCTATGTTTATTGAAAGTTGTATGCAGAATGAATAGTGTAATTCTTCTTCTTCTACTACAAGGTTTAGGCTATGCAGCCGGTTCCGGCGAAGTTAAAAGTGGAGTCCATCTTCTACGTGGTCGGCCAACATCTCTTGTTCCTCTGGGATTATACAGGAAGGTTCTTTTTGGTATTCTTTCGTTGTTCATTCTCATTAAGTGTTTTGTCTATTTCTTATTATTTTCGCTGATTTTATCTTCAATTTTATATATATTTAATTCTTCTCTTATAGTTTCATTCCTTATTCTATCCGCTCTTGTGCATCCTTTCACATTACGTAAAAACAGCATTTCCGCAGTCTGTATCTGTATCCTGCTTTTATTCCTGGATTTCATTATCCAATTTTCACTTCCATAGAACAACAAAGGAACAGCCATTGTTTTATATAATTTAAGTTTCGTATGTTTTCCGACCTAAGGTTCTTTTTAGGGTTCCACAAATAGCCTGAAATTTATTTACTTTATTTTCTATATCTTTAATTTTTCTATAAGTTATATCACATCCTAAATATTGGAAATGTGATACTTGTTCTATTATTTTGTTATCCAGTACAATTTTTTATCTAATTCCATATTTACCAATAAACGCCATTACTTTTGACTTATTTATTGATATTTTACAATTATATCTATTGGCTATTAATTTAAATTTATATGCTAACATTTGGAGCTCATTTTCAGATTCTGTTAAAAGTACAACATCGTCAGCGAATAATAAAGCATTTATTTTATCTTTATTATCAATTAATATTCCTTCAATAGTTAAAACCTTCTTCCATTCTTTTAGGATATCGTCCATATAAATATTAAATAATATAGGTGAGAGTGAACACCCTTGTCGTACTCCTTGGTTTATTTGAAAAATGTATTATTTTTAGTCAACTGAGGGTCAATACAAATATTTGTTCCATAGTACAAGCTCTTAACAGTTTCTATAATCTGAATAGGGAGGCCTTTTTGTTTTAGGATATTCCACAATATTTCCCTGTTTACTCGATCAAATGCTTTATCTAAGTCTATAAATATAAATAACAAATGTTTTTGTAGGTTTTTTCTTGTCTTTTGTTTATTATCTGATTCAGGGCAATTCAGTGTAATTCTTTTATAATTTTAAAGAACATTATTACATCACATGATGTTATTTTTAAATTCTATTGGTTAAATGTCCTCTAAATATAAGGTTTAAATTTGATTTGTTAAACAAGAAAGTTAATTGTTTTAATATCCAATCAGAGTTTAGTCTACTTTCATTTAAGAATAAGAAGTTAAGCAGGTATTCTTATTACAGTTATAACAGAATGATTTATAATTTTGACAACAATGACTTAAAACAATTTTAAAAGCATTATTTACAAAAACTTATGTAATACAATTTCTTTAATTGTTACCGAGAAATTTTCATTCAACAATAACCAACAATGAATTATTTAGATGTTTTTATTTATTTAAGTTATATTTAAATATTAATACAATTTTAAAATACAAAATTATGATCTTTAACTTTCATATTTATTATGATATTAAAATCATGTTATACGATGAATTGAGACAAGTAATTAAATAGGAAATGATTGTAAAATATTAGCTCACGTTTATCGGCACCATGATTTGAACCAGAGTTTCAAACGCTACCGCTCGAGCAAACTCGTTCGGCAATTAAAAAATGAATATGTTAACTTTTACTGGATACACGTAAAATATAAAAAACACAGCTTACTGGGTAAAGCTTAAGATTCTTGAAAAAAACAATTTATAAATAAGAATCAAATAAAAAAAATAGACATTAATTGAAATTAGATAATTAAAAAAATATTTTATCATCACAGAGACAATAGAGTTTGATTAGTTTTAATGGTTTATGGTACTTGAATTATATAATGTAAAGGGGGAAATTAGGACCTCAATTAGTTATAATTCATGTGAAGTTCACTAATTCAATTAGAAAACATCAATATTCTGTTTGCAATGTTTCCAAACTAATGACGAGTCTCGGACGGAAAGCATTCCTTTGGTTTCTACATCAACATTACCACTGTTCAGCTTTTCTTGACCAATATCAGTTCTTATGAGAGTTTATACGTATATTTGGGAAATGCATGGCAAGAAGAGCAGAGTTATGTTAAAATTGAGAGGCCTTTTATTTTCCTTTTCAATAAATGTTATTTCCAATAACGTTTCTTCAAATATGATTCTACTTTACTTTATAAATTATATGGTGTTTATAGAACATAAAGAAATGAAGTAAGAGAGGACATAAGGATGAAAATAGTTCTAATAGGTTTTAAAATAAAGGAATACGTGTCATTTTTAAGATTTTATCTGATATTATAATTGAATACAGATTAAATAAATGTATGCTAAATTTACCGCAGTATCGAGGTAGCGTGCTGCCTTGCCACGCATTGGGAGGGGGGTTCGATTCCCGTTCGGGACAGGCTCCTGGGTGAGGTTATTTTTTGGCGGTTTTTCCTCACCTGTAAGACAAATGTCAGGAAGCTTAGAGCACAACGGTCCCCGAAAATCATCCGGCCATCATTATCCTACACCGATGTGGAAAGCAACGGGAAGCTACCACACGTATAATTCCCTAGTAAAGCTGTAAAGCATAGAATGAAAATTTACAGATATACCATCAATTAAAAAACTATTATAGACCTATGGATTATAGAACCATAGGTAGAATGTAGCATTCACTAAGACTCTGAATTTGTCCATGCCAAAGATTCTGAAGATGAACAGACAGTTTTAGTAAGACGAATATCCATTTTTTCTGCTCAAACATTAGAAGTTCGCAAACACAATTATGTTATACCACAGGGATATTCTCATGACATTGAGATCAGGGATCAATTTAATCACAGTAAATCCAGGATTAGCGCTATATTCATTAATGTCTTAATGTTTCTGAAATTTTCAGCTTACAATTAAAACAAAAGAACCGTAAGATTTTCGGAATATTAAATATTTGTTTCACTAGACACATTTTTGGACGGAAGAGAGATGAACAGACAGGCGAATGGAGAAGAAAGCCCATATATCAGAGAGCTACATTATCTTTATAGGAAACAGTTAAATCTCGTAGACTGCGATGGATAGGATATATAGTACGAATAGGGAATGAAAGAGGGCATGAAGTTTTATTGAAGGAAAACCAGCGGAAAAACGCCCAATTGGTAGATCAAGAATGAGGTGGAATAATAACATTAACCATGATTTGAGGGAATTCGATTAAACAGGGGATGATTGGAAAACATTAGCTCAGGATAGGGATGTGTGGAGAGCTTATGTCCGCGCAGCCATGAAAATGCTGGTTCGATGGTGCCAGTGAGTTAGACATAAACAATATTAATTGAAGGATGTAAACAAGATTTTAAAATACCATTTTGCAGGAAATAAAAAATCAGCTTCTATATTAATTAATATGATTTTACGGATTTGAGCTAAATCGAAGTTTTAGGTAAAAATCTCTTTATAATTAGAAAAAATACAAAATAAAAATTTAATAAATCGATATGTTTGTACTTTTACATCCTAGCTGCTGACCGTAGTAAATATAATATATTTAAAGGTTAGAAAACACATGCCTAAACTAAAACTAAAAATAAACTCACTGGCACTATCGAACCCGTAGGTTCATGGCCACGCGGACATAAGATCACCATACATATGGTTTTCCAACCATCCCCTGTATAATATACTTCCCCCAAATCATAGTTAATGATTCTTGGTCTACCAACTGGGCGTTTTCGCTTTGGGTTTCCTACAAGAAGCTACCATACGTCTTTCATTCACAATTCGTGCCACATGTCCTGCCCATCGCAGTCTACGAGACTTAACTGTTCTCATTATATCTGGCTTCCTATAAAGACCACGTAATTCACTGTTACACAGTCTTCTCCAATCACCTGTATGTTCATCTCTCTTTGGTCTAAAAATTTTCCTAAGAACTTTATTCTCAAATACTCGTAATCTCCTTTCCTCCCTTAAAGTAAGAGTCCATGTTTGGCATCCATATAATATAACTAGTAGAATAATAGTTTTATATATTTTCAGTTTAACTTTTTTTTAAAGGAGTTGGGAAGTCAAGAGTCTATGCAATGCATAATAGCACGCATTTCCAGAATTGAGCCAATGTTTAATTTCCTTGTGCATCTCATTCCTGTTTGTGATTATTGTTCCTAGGTATTTGAATTCAGACACTTCCTCAAAATGCCCATAAATCTGTCATTAGCTGTCCAAGAAAACACATGCCTACTCTAGGTAAATTCGTAAATAAACGACACCAAAGTTGCTGTAAGTAATATATCGTTTGTTAATGTAAATCATAAGATCAGATACTAATGTATATTTGTCCTTAACCTACATAGGCAGCGTGGGAGGAAAAATCTATGCAATCAGGTCATACTCTGGCCTATTTTCTTTCCATACCTGCAAATTTCGTGCTTCAGTTTCCGTACTCAGTAGTTATGTAGCCTTAATTTGATCAATCATATATCCCCCAGGCTAAGTTATGTATAAAGTTTTGTAGGACTGTATGCATTGTGTGCAGAGAGTAATTGAGATTAGATTTATTATTATGTATCGACGCTTTTGAACAACTCAGTAAAATCATTAGTCATTAATGTGACTAACTCGTGCCCCAAATGGTAGTCAATAACCAATCACATTTCAATGAATTTTGTTTTACAACCAAACATAGTTGTGTTTCACTTCGATATTTATCGAATTCTGTTTACCAAAATAAATAAATATCCTTTTTAATCAGGTCAGAGCATTATTTTGCAGTGACTGACTCTCCAACAAATACGTTTAATATAAGCCTAGCAACTAATGAACAGATTCCTTCGAACTACACATTTGATATCGTGTGTTCAACAATTGTTTTTAAATAATGATTTAACGGAGTTTTTTCCTAAAAAAAGTTAATGACCTATAATTTTTATTTATACAGTAATATGCAGTTTGATGTGTTTCATTTTTTCTCCACTAGGGTGCATTCTTACAATACAGTATTGCGATCCTATCTGGCAATAAATCATATAATCGAGTTCAAGTGGATGAACAAATGAAACATAAGCAAGCATTTCTCATTTGTTTTCAAACATCACCATCAACATTAAATATATAAATTAACTATACTTAAATAATTTGTGAGTAAACGCCTTAATTTTGTTATGAAGTCCTAATAAATGCCACTCTTGATTTCCAAATCCTCTAGATAAATTGGAAATAACTCATGGTATTACTTATGGTAACTACTATAAATAGTATTCTTTATACGCCATATAAATAACTTGCACTCTCGAACCCGGATGTTCACGGTACTTCGGGCATAACTCTCCATACATCCTTATCCTGACCGAATATATTCCCATCATTTCCTGAATAATTCATCTCCTTCCAATCACGGTTAATATTATTCTCCCACCTACTTCTAAGCTTACCAACTGGAAACTTTACTTCTGATTCCATTACAAGAATTTTTAATGCTGTATATTTTAATTCTCCATTCGTGACACATGTCCTGCCCAACGAAGTAAACGAGCCATAACTGTTGTTATTAAATGTGGTTTCCCCAAAATCATAATAACTTACTGTTATGCACTTTTCTCCATTTATCAGCCTGTCTCATTTGGTCTAAAAAATGTTCCAAACCATTTTATGCTCAGATACTCAAAATTGTTTATTCTTTTTTAAAGTAAGATGCTATGCCATACCCTTTTAATAACTTTTTTTGCTATTTTAATTGAGAAATATACTATTTTGTATTTTTGAAAGATAGTCCAAATAACTCTTGTTGACAGACATACTGTACAATTTTAATCTAATATTTTAACTTTTTTGTTTTGTATTATATCCAGTTTTTTTTGGCATGTCTAATATATAATCATATGGTAAAGAGGGAAATGATGAATTAAATTATTATTTCAAAACCGAGTGTATAGGGCCCGACAAATTTTTCTCACAAGTCAGTGGCCATTTATTTCAAGCTTGATGTACTTTTAGGTACCATATAATATGTTGCGTCGTATATTTCTACAGAAAACCTCTAAAATGTGGATTTTAAAGTAGGAAATTTTATATGTACTTCTGACGTATATATATCCACCGCTGTGGTCTCGAGATAGCGTGCTGCCTTGTCACGCAGCGGGCCCGGGTTCGATCCCCGGTCGGGGCAGTTTTTCTGGGGCGAGGTTTTCATCGGGGTTTTTTCTCGCCTGCAAGACAAGAAAACTTTAAGGTCCAAACGGTCCCCAAAATCATAATGACCATAATTATCATCAGCCTTAGCATTATCATCATCATCATTCCTCACCGGTGTGGAAAGCAACGGAAAGTACCACACCTACAATTCTCTAGTAAAGCATAGCACGAAAATATTATTGCAGTGAAAGACCTGCCCTCGGGCAGAATTACTATGGATAGATGGACGTATTATATATATATATATATATATATATATATATATATATATATATATACGCCGTAACAACCTACTTATACTGCTCGGGACTCAGCTCCGTGTGCTGAAAGGTATTTGCTGTCTCAGCTATTAGCACTATGAGAAGCATAGAAGTGTACCTCCTCCCACTCCCCACACTTCTTCCCGTAAACACACAGAACTTGGTCTCGAGATGTACCTTGCAACGCATGTAATCCCGCCCTTTGGTAAACAGCTATCACTAATCTATCGAAAACTATATTCAGGTGAGAAACAAGTACGAGCAGGCTATATGTTTAAGTGTGTGTGTGTTTGTTGGTGTCTGTGCGAGAGATGACGTCGAGGGAAAGGAGGAAAGGTGTAAGGAGAAACCTGTTCCCGTCAAGAAGCCTACTTCTACATCAATTCGCTAGGCTTTCGGATACTGATCTCATTCACACTTTATTCTATATATCCCTCCTCATCACTCTTTGTCTCACTATCTTTTACAGTTTAATTTGCCAGAAATTGAAATTCTCTTCGGTTCTACGAAAGAGACTGCCGAACTACATGATTCAAAACCTATTGAATTATTTATCATTAACAAACTAACAGAAACTCCTGATTCATAAAAATTATGTTTATAAGTTAATTTATTTCATTTTATTTTAATTTAAAACGATTAAGATATAGAAATATAATAGCAATGTGTTTAGCAATTAATTACAATTTATTTCCTTTTATTTTAATTAAATATGATTAAGATTTAACAATACAATAAATAGATGTGTGTGTCCCGCGCCGTAGCGAGTGGTTAAGGCAAGAAGCCTTGGCGCAGACCTAAGGGACTTGCGCTGGTTCGAATCCCCATGGGGGAATACATTTCTCATGGAATTTTCGGCCAGTATAGGACCGGTGCCCATCCAGCATCGTAAGGCATTTGAGTAGCTACAATAAGTAGCGACTCCAGGTTCACAGCTGGAGGACCCGACATGCTGACCACATGTCATCCTTACACTGGCTAGATTATGGTCTACGTCTGTGATTAACACATGTGGATGTGAGGCGACAAGCAGCCGGTTGGTAGGTCAAGGGCCTTCTAGGCTTGTCGCGCTTGGAGAGTTATATAAATAGGCTATGTATACATACTGATAGATTAGTAATTTTATTTCCTTGGAATTTTCTTCATGCTTTTTAGATAGTAGTTGTCTATTGTATCATTCATCTTGCTGTGTTTGTTTAATTATTAATAGTATAAATTATAATTTTAATATACATGTAAAATATTACTTTTTCTGCAAATTTAACTAAATTTCGTTTATTACTATGTAATATGGTAATTATTTTTTTAATCTAACATGTGTTTTCACTGTTTGAGTCACGTGGTCTTAAATTCACCACGCTAAATAAATAAATACTAAATATTAAACACTGACGTGGATATTAGATTCCACGTCCCGATTTGACGCAAGAATCGATATATACACTAGTTCCGGGATGCTAACTTAAAATGAACTTAATGACTAGAAATTTAGCACTTAATCCATACACTCGGAGTGATGAACACACATTATCAAGTAAATTCACATAATCAGAATCTCAATATAACAGGCACAAATGTTTTTGTGGCATTACAAGGAATGAAATGGAAGATTTGCTGGAACTCTTATCCTTCAGACATCATCAAACATGTGCTTCAGAGTGAGAGAAGCCTTCAGAATCTTCCTAGAGCTCCAAATAGGCTAAAAGATCGTATTCTTCTACCTTTCATGTGATAGACCTAGGGGTCTGTTACGATCTCAATCCAACGTTTGAAGGGTTTGCCAAGGATCTCTTGCATGGTGGCTGGTAATTTAAAATTTGACGTAGTATTCTTGCTCCTTTTATGGTATGTTCTTAATTAACCTGCAGTACGTCTCATACATTTCATTTCTGCCACAGTTGGTCTTTGTTCATCTACAATGCGAATTGTCCAGGTCTCACTGCCGTAACATAATATGGGTCTGGCCAGCGTTTTATAAATTCTTGTTCCTGTGTGTTGCTGTACTGTGTTTGGCTTGAAAATATTATTTATAATTCCTGTTACTCTGTTAAATTTTATAATTGTTTGACTAAAATATTGTTCTTCTTCGTATTTAACTTGGTACCCGAGTTAGTTAATTGTGTTAATTTGTTCTAATATTTTATTATTAATAAAAATTTTACTGCGAACTAGATGTTTTTTCTAGGAAAGCCACGACTTTAGATTTTTCTGTTGAGATTTCCATATTGTGGTTTATTGAAATTTGGCGAAAAGAGCGGGCTGAACGTCGAAGGTCATCATTTGAATAAAAGATAAACCTTGAAAAGTATCCGTCCAAACTACACTCCCAGACTGGCCTAGAAGATTAGCCGTTGCATCATTCTGTACTGCAACTGGATACGACTGCCTAGGTAAACACCTTCATCGCTGATCACATCCGAACTTGTTCATCCCTAACAACCAGATACTGCGTAGCCAGGGAAAAGATGAACGTTTTATAACGTTCTTCTTAGTGTTTTCTCCAGTCGTTGTAAGCTAATGGCAATTGCCAAACGCCACTGCATTAAAATAAATATATGTCAATTAAAACAAGCACCAAACAAAAAATAAAAACATTTAAAAGTCCACGTGTATCGATAGCTAAGCTAATTATCAATACTGCGAATTAAATGTATTAAAAGCAAGCTCAAATTGTATATATATATATATATATATATATATATATATATCCATCCATTCATCCATAGTAATTCTGCCAGAAGGTAGGTCTTTCACTTGCACTTTTCATGCTATGTTTGCAGCTTTACTAGGGAATTGTAGGTGTGGTAGCTTCTCGTTGCTTTCTATATATATATATATATATATATATATATATATATATATATATATATATATATATATGAAGAATTACAAGTTATGTCACATCACATGATAAATTATTTACTGATATCGGCCGCGGTGGACTAGTGGCTATGCTCCCTGCCGAAAGTCCCAAGGGTCGCGGGTTCAAATCCGGCCGCGGTCGATGGATTTTTTTGGATGGAAAAATCCATGGAGCAATTCTTCCGGGAGGGACTTTAAGCCGTGGAACCCGAGTCTGAGATTTTCAGGCTCGTAAAGGATCCTTAAGCCTGAATGAAAAGGCATCTAAGTAAAATTTACCGAATTTTTCCGTCCTAGTACTACCTTGGTTTCCTAGATGTCAGCATGAGGCGGAACGCTGGCCACGGACCACTCAAATGACATATATATGAAAACAAGTGTAACTAAATTAGTATGGTTCAAATTCTTCTCTGTAGGAGGAGAGCGCCTAAATCTCACTTAAGGGAAACATGGGCTTACAAGATTACAAGATGATCATCAATGTTCCTGTAACTTTCCCGCCAGGAAGGCTATTCAAACAGGGTCCGGATATTAGGAGGCAAGCACGCTGCTACCTTGAACAAACGTAACGGACGTACAGCGAGTGTAAAAGTGATCATACAGTGGATAATTTGATCCTTTTTTTTTAATTTACAAAGTATTTAATTTTGGCCACCTTTCCATGTTTGTAAAGCCCCATTTTGTTTTTAGAAAATTACGAATTGTGGAAGTCACTTTCAATATCTATGTTAAATTGATAATGATTTGCATTTATTATTACAAACAATAACACGGGCCAACAAAATTTGAACTTTTTTATGTTACAAGGGAGAAAATGTGTGTTTCTAACTTACTTTTTTATGCTGATTTCAAATCTTTTTACGGAACTTTTCCATCGCCCAGGGTTTTCGAGTAATCACATTAAAAAACATTTTTCGTGTCTATACATTACAATTTATTATAACTTAGCTGAAATTATATTTGCTCACCCAAAATGTATGTGAATTGGATTTTCGGCTGTACTTCGTTTAGGAATATCCCTCTTCAGTGTCCAGCAGTAGTCTGCTAACATATTTGGAGACCATTTACCCTGATAGCGCCTTTCCATTTCCGCGATGTCCTGGTGGAAGCGCTCCCCATGTTCGTCGCTCACAGCCCCTAGATTTTCAGGGAAGAAATCAAGATGGGAGTGCAGAAAGTGAATTTTCGAAGACATATTACATCCCATTATCTTGTAGTTCTCAATCATCTCATTGACAAGTTCTCTGTAGTTATCAGACCTGAAGTTCCCCAGAAAATTTGAGACAACATTTTTGAAAGATTGCCATGCAGCTGCTTCTTGCATATTTAACTTGTTCTGAAACGGAGTATCTTTCATCAGTTCCTTTATTTGAGGGCCAACAAATATCCCTTCTTTCAATTTAGCTTCACCGATCCTTGGAAATTTATTTTTGAGGAAGAGAAATGCACTGCCATCACGATCCATTGCTTTCACAAAATTTTTAATCAAGCCTAGTTTAATATGTAGTGGAGGCAATAAGATTTTTTCAGAACGTACAAGTGGTTGGTGAAGAACATTTTCTTATCCTGGATTAAGTGACTCTCTCTTTGGCCAGTTCTTTTTAATATAATGATTACTTCTATCTCTGCTATTCCACTTGCACAAGAAGCAAAATTTAGTATTGCCAAGCTGTAACCCAAGTAAGATGGCTATAACTTTCAAATCCCCACATATCTGCCAAGAAAAATTGTCATACTTTATAGCGGATAGTAAGAGCTTCATATTCTCGAATTTTCCTTCATACCAACTGCATGGGCTAAAGGAATGGATGGATATATGTTTCCATTATGGTAGTAACACTCCTTTCAAACTTGTTTTCGAGGAGTCTATGAATAAACGCCAATCCTCAGATTTATGCTCAACACCCCAGTGACTGGAACAAATTCTCAACATCATTGCAGAAAACTAGGTCCTTCTCTATAGAAAAGAAATCCTCAAATTCCTTTTGGCGATTGCGGAAAAAAGTTACTTTGGTGTCATCCTGCAGTAGCTTCCATCCTTTCAATCTTGAAGCAAGCAATTCTGCCTTGCTTTTACTTAAACCAAGATCCCGAACCAAATCATTTAAATCCTCCTGTGTTAGAAAGTGAGTTTCATTTATAGCATCATCTTCCGCAAAATCTGAATCATTCTGTAAATCCTGAACATCAGAAAGTTCTTCAATCATTGTTATGTGATCTGGTGGAATTGGTATGGGTAAACGTGGCCCATGAAGTACCGGTCGAATTGCTGGATCTAACATTGGATATTTAACGGTGTGTCTTGACTTGGAAGTTATTCCAGATATATTTGTCAAGCAGAAGTAGCAGTCTGTCAAATGATCCGTAGGTTCGCGCCATACCATTGGGACTGCGAAAGGCATATGACGGGATCTTTCAACCAGCCAGTTAATAGTGTTACACATTTGGTACAACAGATTTCCGGGGCCCATATCTTGTTCTGGTCTATTTTGTTGTTAAAATAACAGTGATAATCTCTTCTTATTAGAGGAGTAAAACTTTCGCTTCTGCGCTTTGAAAGTGAGCTCACCACACACGAAACAGAAGTTATTTCTATCGTTAACACACTTTCGAGACATATTTCTTATACAAATACAATTTTACTCTTTTCTTTACAATACAATACAATACACTACTTAGTCTTTACAATACACTTCTATCACAATTCACTTGACTTCGGAAGTGAGCACAGAATTAGCTTCTTTCTTTTAAGAAAGCTTCTATTCAACTGCGAACTTAAAACATACAATCACAGTTTTGTAGGAGAATGTCATTGTTGTAAGTTATGAATTCAAGGCAACAATCGCAAAACATTATAAGTCCATTGTTGGCACAATGAAATTAAATATAAATGTAAAATAATCCTTCTAATCATCATGTTATATACGAAAAATGCTAATAAATAGGAAAATAATCATTTTCAAAATTACAAAAAAATGGTGGGTGATGGAAAATTTCTGACTTCATTTTTGGAATCAGCAGATGAAAATATATAAGAATCACCCAAAATCTTTTATGTAACAAAATCACTGTTGACCAGTGTAATTAGTCTGTGTTGTTCTGTTATTTCTTTTCTTTTCGGAGCCATTTAACTGTTTTTTTTGTTTAAATAATTGATTTGGCGTTTACTTGACGAAAATCCATATTCATTTAATTAAATAAAAATAAAACTTTCAAGGAAACAATGGACTTGAGACCGGAACAGGCCGCATTGGCCTAATCCTGGAAAGGAAGAAGAAGTAAAATAAAACTTAAAAGCTTTATATGATTTTCATAAGTATTACAATATAGATTTGTAACAGCTGTTTCGGTACTTCGTACCTTCTTCAGACATGATAACAAATGTTCTGTGTTTTTGCATAACTACACAGGTTACTCTGATAGGGTGGATACAGTGTACGTTGTGAAACCTTTATGAAGGAAAGACATTGTACACCCACTTCTCACTCATATAATAATGAGTATAGTTTTATATTGTCTATTATAATGACCAATATGAGATGAAATGTAAATGATTTTGTATATTAGTGTGAGACGTACCATGAAACATATGAAGGTTACAGGAAAAGAACCGGGCAAGTTACTTTTATTCTTGTCGATATTGAGTTTAAGGTATTGAATCTCCATGGAATGGATATTTTTTAAAAGTGAAATGAATATTAGTCATGGGTTTATACGTTAAACGTTTGGCATACAGGTAAAGAAGATGGTGGATTGTACAATTAATATACTTTTCTTACTTTTTCTAATTTTCATGGAAAAGTGTCTTACTTTTTTTTTCATGTATCTTTCATATGAAAAATGTAATTATGATTGAATGGAAATATTTTGGACTTTTAGTAAAAATGTCTAACTGTACGTTCACTTTTTTATTCACACTGTATTATTTATAGTCTTTTAGAAATATAAGCATAAAACTTTGGTAAAACACCCTTTATATGGGACGTATAGTAGATACATAAAATGTAGCCGTATTGCAAAATTCTACTCACGCTACAGTTATTCAGGGCAATTAATATTTATTTTCATCACTACTAAAAGCAACGTTCTAGGAGTAAAAATGTAATAATAAAAAAAACGCCCTCAATTGCGTTCATGACCTTGTCTGAGGCGTGTTAGAAATTATAACTTGTAGATTTCATCATGATTAGCGCTACGTTAACACTGCGTATTGATTATAATTTTTCTTTAATGTCGCTATTTCTCTTTATTTATTTTTGTATTTACCTCAGTCTAATTTCTCACTTTGGTGGTATTTACTTCCTAACATACACCCGGGTCTTACAGAGACTTTACCTATCGTGAGAGAATTTTAAACTTTGGATCACACTTTTTTTATCATACAAGGACATGGACAACCTCCCTGGACGAACGATCAGTTGAACACTTGGGCCACCTCCGAGACAACACGAACATTTAAGTCGACACGCCATCACACTAAACAAGGCGAATATGATATTGATTATTGTGATGGGTATTTAGTGTTCGGAGACCATTTGGGCCTCAAATTTTACTGAAATTTGTCTTATGAAATACATGAAATATTATTAAGTCATAACTACCTGCCAAAAAATTAATGATAATAAAATTATCCCGGAAAAACCTTCAACCAGGAAATTTGTTCTGACCGGGGATCGACCCCGGGCCCACTGAATACGATAATACTATAACAAACATGCTGGTCAGAGTTTGCATGGAGGAAAAATGTTCTCTTTTAATTTCGGGCAGTCTGGAGTCAGAACACACTCAGCGTCATAAGGAATTCGGAAACTAGTTACATTAAGTAGTAGCTCCAAGTTGAGAAAACCAGCTATGAGAGCTGACATGATAAGCACATCTCACTCCTTAAATGACTGGATGATCGTCGTTCTCCGTGAGTGACATGTAAATGTGAGACTAGCAGACGGCTGGTAGGCCAAACAACTTCTAGATATTTCGCTTCATGGAATTTGTGTTAATGCCTCATGCGTACAATATTAATATGATAAAACAAAAAATCAACTAAGATACAAATTTATAAAATTAAAATACTAAATAAGCTAAATCAAGAATTATTACAATTGGAAATAAATGTGCCTAAGATCTTCTTCTTCTTCCTTTCCAGGATTAGGTCAATGCGATCTGTTCCGGTCTTAACTCTGCCAGGTAAAATAAAGCTATTATTATTATTATTATTATTATTATTATTATTATTATTATTATTATCATTATCATCATCCTTCACCGGTGTGGAAAGCAACGGGAAGCTACGACACCTACAATTCCCTAGTAAAGCTGCAGGCCGCAGTGAAGGACCTGCCTTCGGGCAGAATTATTATGGATGGATGGATTGATTGGAGGCCTTTTGGAAGTTAATTTCCATCATCAGCAAGATGAGTATGCACCACTAGTTGTATTTAAGACGCTGTAGACGTTGATGGTCTTAATGCGTCGCCAGTAGGAACTACTGTGTCTCAAGATATATGTAACTAGGCTATGCTATTTAACTTAAGTAACACACAAAAATATAGGCCTAAATTAAAACTAACAAAGAAAACAGTTCACAAAAAATAAGATATTAATGAATACTGGATTCTAGATTAATACTTATGTAACGGATTTAAAAACATAGTGTTTGACAATATTTGGCAATGCTGTGCAAAGTCGAACAGTAACTATAGTGAAAGGATGAATAGAACGAAGTGTGATGACATTCATATGAAAGTGATATTGTATAGATTGGAAAAGAATATGGGTATTAGCTGGTTACCCAATTCAATGGTCGGACCATTTTATGATAAACATAGACACACAGCACATTAAATACGTTAAACCGAAACAGTGAATCCCCAAATGTAATCAAACTACGAAATCCTCTTATAAAACAGGATATAATTAACACATTTACGGTATCAAATGTATTTATCTAATTATGGGAATGTGACAACTCGATGAAATTCATTTTTATATTAAGATTATTCTATCACGTCACAACAACCAAGTGGACATTGTTCAGAGAGAGAACAACCTCCATCCAGTCCACACGGGAAACAAAAAAAAAAATAAATAAAGTGACGCAATAAGTGACTAAGAACTCTGGCGAATGATAACTAAGCAAGAACTGCTAAGCATTTTTATAAAGATAACTAACTCACTGGCACTATCGAACCCGTAGGTTCATGGCCGCGCGGACATAAGCTTTCCATACATCCCTATCCTGAGTCAATGTTTTCCAATCATCCCCTGTATAATCAACTTCCCTCAAATCATAGTTAATGATATTCTCCCACCTCATTCTTGGCCTACCAACTGGGCGTTTTCCCTCTGGTTTTCCTACAAGAAGCTTCCATGCATGTCTTTCATTCCCCATTCGTGCCACATGTTCTGCCCATCGCAATCTACGAGACTTAACTGTTCTCATTACATCTGACTTCCTAAAAAGACCATGCAATTCACTTATCCAGTCTTCTCCATTCACCTGTCTGTTCATCTCTCTTTGCTCCAAAAATTTTCCTAAGAACTTTATTCTCAAATACTCGTAATCTCCTTTCCTCCCTTAAAGTAAGAGTCCATGTTTCGCATCCATATAATATAATTGGTAGAATAATTTTTATACAAATATTGACTTCAATTAGATTTCATAGCTTCAACATAAAATTAAATGGTTATATAACTAAAATTTAAATGTCACTCCAAAATTTGCATTAATCAACTATTAGAGAGATAAAATAAATAATCTAGATTATTAAGTTTACATCGATTTTTCAATTAAGATTTTTTCAATAATATCAAGCAAGGATTACATCGTTTTTAAGAGTTTATTTTATTATAGATGGATTATTTCATTTTATTGAATGGTATGTTGTAATGACTATTTAACTCATGCCCCAAATGGTAGTCAATGACCAATCACGTTTCAATGATTTCTGTTTTACAACCAATCAGAGTCGTGTTTCACGAAATATTTATCAGTGTTATATTTACCATATTAAAGAAAGCTCCTCCTTTTTAATATTCTGAACAGGTCTGACCATTATTTTGCAGTGACTGAGCCTATAAGAAATACGGCTATCAGATTGTATATATAGTGCATAGATGTCAACACAGCGCTTGCAGGAGTTAATAGAAAAACATTTGTAGCAATTTATTATACCACAAAAAAAAACACTGTTTGCACTTTCTTAAATGTATTTTTTCCCAAGTAATAATCCAGAAAAATATAATTGTCATATTTACATCATACGACATCAGAAATGAATTAATATACAGTTTGATGTGTTTCATTTTTTCTCCACTAGAGAGCAGTCTTGCAATATTGCGTCCCTTTGGCAATAAATAGTATGATCTGGTTGCAGTGATAAAAGAAGTAGTAGACGCGTACCTATCGTTTCTCATTTGTTTTCAAACATCGCCGTTTACATTAAATATATAAATATTTTAAAGTAACTATAGTTAAATAATGATTTGTGAGTAAACAGCTTAATTTTATTCGTTAAATAGCCCTAACAAATGCCACTCTTGATTTCCAAATTCTCTAGATAAATCCACTCCTCACTTCGTGAGTTGTGAATTTATCCATAATTTGGAAATCACTCGTGGCATTACTTACGATAAATTCAAATTACATACACAAAAGTAAGACGATTACATTGGCTGGGATTTGTATATTCAATAGAATCGCTTAGATTTAGTTAGATTGACACTAGAATCAAGATTAGATGGTAAGAAAATCGGTCAATCGTTTGCAATCGACCTAGGTTGGAAACCCCGAATAATACACTCTCCATGAAAACGGGCTAGCAACCCACTTCAAGGTGTATCTTACACATTGCTCGCAGTCCCAAGGACGAAGCCTCGGATCAAAGACGGAAAAGATGTATAGGCAGTGGATACACATCCAATACGTATTCCTCTGAGGAGTGATTTGAGAAATAGACAGGATGAACATTTTACAAATTACGAATAAGAAGAAGAAGTCGTTCGCGATACGTACTTTCATAATTTTCAATCATAAACAAGATTCCTTAATGTTAGTATTGAGTCTCATTCCGAGAAATATTTAACATAATTCTTGAGAGTTAGAACGGAAAATCCTAGACACGAGCATATAAAGTTATTCGGAAATTTGAAAGCTACCTGACGTGAAGGTTGAACATAAGTTTTCTCGTCCAGTATCTGACATGAACTGTAAGCTTTTATAAAGATATCGCCATTGTTACAGATATCAAAGTAAGCCGAACATATTATCTGGAACTTCTTAATAGAATAAATCGCTTACTTTTACCTGACTGACACTAGAGTTAATATTAAATAGTAAGAGAAAAGTTGGTAGACCCAGGTTAAGATGGATCCCAGACAGAGTTAACAAAACAGGGATAACTAATTGGAGAGAGATGGAAAACAGGTGACCGAAGTGAATAGGCAGCTGTACAAACGGAGGTTAGGGTCAAACTACAAGAACCGTTGCACCATGCGTAATAATTATGATTCTTCCATTACGTCACGAAAGTGTAGCATTTCATGGCTTGTTGCATAAATAAGTGCTTAGGTTAATAAAATCAAAAGCAGACATATCAATTTATATTTGGTATTAGCCAGTGCCTCCATAATGTATCCAATATACATCTATAAAACCTGACCGGTTGTTCTTTGAAACAGTGATAGCGGAATCACGTGACACTCAGCATTCAAGGTTTCTGTCCGGTGTCTGATTCTGCACGTTATATTCAATGTAAAGTTATAACTAACCCCATGGTGTGACAGGAGCGCCAGCTGGCTGCTCATTTCATATCCACATGTGTCAATCGTAGATCATCCAACCAGTATAGGGTGACATGTGGTCAGTATGTCGGGTCCTCAAACGATATAGATTATTAATATAAATTATTTGCCTACACGCACCCTATTCTTTGTGCCGTAAGTCTAACTTTTTAGGAATTCCGAACTCCAGCAACTTATTGTAACTACTCAACATCTGGATGCTGGATGAGCATCGGATCCGAACAATGGCAAAAAATCCATGAGAAAATTACTTTCCCCATCGACTCTACCAGCACTCGATCCATAGCGCAAAGGTATGATGGCTTAGACGGCTCGGGTACAATGAAGGACAATAATATGATACAACATAATTCATTTAAAGGTGTAGAACCATTTGGCGTATTCCATCTTCTGCCCATCCATCACTTCAAAATATCTATCTCCACTTATTAACCCCATCGATGTATATCAATGTATTATTTTGGGCAATTTTTTTCTTCTTTTTATTGCACTCTTGTTAGATGTTCTTGCCAGTTTCTCCTTATTCCATAAATAACGTATATTAAAATAATTAATTGAATAATTTCTTAAGAGTAATTGATATTGGTCGAAGAAATTGCATTCCTCAACTTTGGTTCTCCTTCTGCACTATTTCCAGGCAATGTCTAATTTTCATACCTTAACTTATTATTAATACTATCATTACTTTGTTGAATTTAATTGTGTCTCTTTAATAATAATACTATATTAACTATAATTATTAATAGATTTTCTCGGTTTTATGATGTATGTGTACATGTTTCGGAATCAACTGCCAGCCTTCTCTATTTTTCATAGATCATCAGGAATACTCTTAAGTTTGACATGTATTTTTAGCTAATTCCGAAGGAATGAAACTGTTATGGTTGTTCTCATCAAAATAGTTTAAAACATTTTTGTAGATATTTACCAACACTATTAGTAGATACTGAAAATGGCAATGACCAAAATGTTTTATATATATATATATATATATATATATTTATTATATATATATATATATATATATATATAGGCCTATATGTGTGTGTGTGTGTTTTAAAGCTCTAGCGGCAGCAATTTTTGTTTCATCGAAAGAAAACTTGGCATATACAATTGATTTAAAAAAGTGAGGTCGAGTTCATTAACCAGAAATTTGGGCCATTAGGTATGGGACTTCACCTGAAACGAAGATTTAAAAATTACTCTAGCAATAGCGATTTTGGATGTTTCACAATACAACTCAAATTACGCTATGAAAATAAACCGAGGAAGGCATTTTAAAAAAAAATCAACGAAATCCAACCATTAGAAATTGGGGTTTACTTTAACCAAAAATTAAAAATTGACTCTGCAACCGCCATGTTTTCTTCGTCGCAATGTATATCATACAATTAAATTTAACCCTCGAATTAGCATTATATTCTATAAGATACATTTTTAATGTATTTAGTACTAGCTAATACCCGGCGTGCGCTTGCTACTCCTAAATAAATGTTAATGTGTTTTTAACATCAGCCGTGCGCTGTTATGCTTGCCCGGGAAACTGTTTATCCCGATCTTCTTGGCTTAAATGAAAGACAAAAATGATTATTGTGAGTTATCCGTAGAAGATAAGCATATGCTGTCGCGGAATGTTTTGTAGCTTTTTGAGATATTCAATTCTGTGTACATTAATTTGGTGTATTTGTTATGGTTTAGGCAGCGTAAAGCATTTAAGCATCAACATAGGGACTTTATTTCACGTTTTTCACTACAAAGGGTGATTTTTTAGAGGCGAAGGGGTTAAATATCATAACTCTCTAATAGCCTATGTTCATCCCGGGAATCTCCTGAACATTTTGCAAAAACCTCCATCAAAATCGGATCAACAGTGTGGCCGCGCATAGAATACGAACAAACAAACAATCATTGATTTTTATATAGTAGAATTTTATTAAGTTAGTGGAAAACTGAATCGGTAGATAGCCTAAAATTTAAATAGGTATGAAATTATACAATTGCAAATAGGTAATAATTTACGGTTACCCACGATTTGTTTTCACTACGTCAGAAACTGAATGTTATCCAATTTAACAAAAAAAAATTCTGTAAACCGTCAAAATAGGGACTATAAATTTGACTTGCTGAGCAATTCGATTAGTTTACGCAGTACCTGCGTGACGGACTTTAATATATAAGAATGTAAATTAAATTTGTACATTTAGCACAAACCGTAATGCAGGAAATTAGAGCGTTAGTATGGATCTGTTTATAGGGTGAAAGAAACGAGATTAACAAAAATAGCAAAGGGGAAATTATTCACGAGATAAAAGAAGATTAGATATACCTATGTTGAAAAGAGGTGTGTCAACACACGGTTAGAAGATCATTTGGAAGAAACAAACAAACAGGGAGTTGTGGAGGACTTTTGTGAATAAGAAAAAAAAAAGCTCCGGTTCGAAGTGACCCAAAATTGATCGATCGATTGATTGGAAGGCAGCGGTACTTTACACGTATTCATTTTATATTTAAAACGTTTTTATGGTCTTCTTGAATTATTTTTCATTTTTGAACTTCCCGTTTCTTGATGTTCTATAATAATTTATTCATAGAAGAAATAAAAAATCAAATAGAAAACTGATTGAGCGAATAGAATGAATAGGAATTAACAATTCAACTGATGGTTAAGATTGCAAATAAACTTTATCATAAGAAATACAATCAACCTTGAAGATCGTATGTTAATATATATGGAAGTGAAAGTCTGAAGTGGAAAAATAGTGTGCTGTAGTATTTTACGAAAATAGCATTTTCATTTCTAATAACAGTGAAATATAATAGTATTTAGTAGTTATAATATAATCATAACATGGCGACTCATTGGGTCAAATGGCCATGGCCACGCGAACATAGCGCTCTCTATACATCATTGTTCTGAGTTAATATTTTACTATCATTTCCTGTATAATATATTAATCTCACTAAAATCATGGTTAATGTTCTCCACTCCATTCTTGGCCTACCTACTGTTTGCATTCCTTCTGATTTTCCTTCAAGAAGTTTCCATGCTGCTCTTATGTTCCCCGTTCGTGTCATATATCCTACCCATCGCAGTGTACAAAATTTGGCTGATTTTATTACATCTCGCTTCGCATAAAGAACAAGTAGCTCACAGTAGCCTTCTCCATTCTCCTGTTGTCCGTCTCTTTTTGGTCCAAAAATGTTCCTAGTAACATTATTCTCGCATACCGTATTTATAATATTTTATCCTCCTTAAAAGAAACATGCTGTGTTTCGCAGCCATATAAAATACGTGGAAGAATAAAAGTTTTATATACTCCTATTTTTAGTTTAACAATTTTTTAGAGAAGTTGCCCTATATCGTATCATTTCATAACATGTCGAAATTCGTTATTTAAATAAAACTATTCAACAATCGATGCAATAAGGCATCCCTATATATGATAGAATGAACTAGCCTATATGCAACAGTGAAGCTATTTGGATTGAAAATATATTAGAAATTAAAATAATATATCCAAAATACATAAAATATTAAGAAAATTGTAGACTTTCACGACAGGTGTATTGATTAGTCTTTTATGTCTTTCGGGCTAAATGGCCGGGGTCTGGTTTTATTAACACTCAACGTTTCGTCTACTACTGCGGTATACATCCTCAGGAGGTTTTGCGTGTTCTACGTATGACCTCCTAACTCTTCAAATTCCAGACCACGGCCACTTAGCCCGGAAGGCATAAAATACATGAAAAAAATTAATAATTTCATTACCTCACAGTTATGAATTTATAGTGAGACATTACTTGTTACATCCAATCACTAATGCTAATTTACAAAGTTAAATGCAGATTGAATCATATAGACCTACATTCATTAACGTCATATTGAAGTAAGTGCTGATAGTAAAAATGTATTCCTAAAAAGTTAGACTTATACGAATGTGTCTAAATGACACAAAGAGTAGGGTGCCTGTAGGCTAACAGTTTTCGGACACTTTTGAAATCTAGAATGGGTTGAAGCAAGGAGATGCACTATCTCCTCTACTATTTAATTTTGTACTAGAGCATGCCATTAAATCTTTAGAGAATGAGGAAGGCTTACAACTCAATGGTATTAATAAGCTGTTAGTTTATGCTGATGATGTAGTACTACTGGCCGATAGCGAGGAGATACTAAAGGACAACATGCACACACTATTGAGTAACACTAATAAATTAGGACTGGAAGTAAATACCAATAAAACTAAATATATGGTCACACGTAGAAATACATTATATAATGGAAATGGACAGCTAATGACAAATGAGGGAAATTTTGAGAAAGTGGCTGAATTCAAATACCTAGGAACAATAATCACAAATAGGAATGAGATGCACAAAGAAATTAAACATAGGCTCAATTCTCGAAATGCGTGCTATTATGCATTGCAGAGACTCTTGATGTCCCAACTCCTTTCAAAAAACGTTAAATTGAAAATATATAAAACTATTATTCTACCAGTTATATTATATGGGTGCGAAACATGGACTCTTACTTTAAGGGAGGAAAGGAGATTACAAGTATTTGAGAATAAAGTACTTAGGAAAATTTTTGGACCAAAGAGAGATGAACAGACAGGTGAATGGAGAAGACTGCATAACAATGAACTACATGGTTTTTATAGGAAGCCAGATATAAT
Organism: Diploptera punctata; assembly: GCA_030220185.1. Lineage (NCBI taxonomy): Eukaryota > Metazoa > Arthropoda > Insecta > Blattodea > Blaberidae > Diploptera > Diploptera punctata. The sequence goes on along the minus strand of JASPKZ010005680.1, from coordinate 326,140 downwards.
AAGAACAGCTAAGTCTCGTAGACTGCGATGGGCAGGACATGTTGCACGTATGGGGAATGAAAGACTTGCATGGAAGCTTATTGTAGGAAAGCCAGAGGGAAAACGCCCAGTCGGTAGACCAAGAATGAGGTCGGAGAATAACATTAACTATGATTTGAGGGAAGTAGATTATACAGGAAATGATTGGAAAGCATTAGCTCAGGATAGGGATGTATGGAGAGCTTATGTCCGCGCGGCCATGAACCTACGGGTTCGATAGTGCCAGTGAGTAAGTAAGTAAGTAAGTTATGTCCATACAATTTATGGTTGTCTACCTCGTGTTTAACACATGTGGATGAGAGAACAGCAGCCGATTGGTAGGCCAAAATCCTTCTAAGTCTGTCACGCCATGGAATTAGATTGGTTATTTATAATGAATACCTCTTGCTAGGCGGCTCCATGGCGCAAGTGATTAGAAACTTACCCTCCATCTTTGAGTCCCGAGTTCGCGTCTCGGGAGTTTCTGGAGTACGAAACGGAGCCAGAGCGGTTTCTCTCTCTCCCTCTTTTTCTTCAAAACTTCGTTCCACCACTTCTCAAAACTCATGTAATTTCGAGCCTGCGACGGTGCGACAGGCTTGGCAGCCGGTATCCTCGTTATATTACAGACCTTCCGTAATAGGGGATTCATCTCATTTCTCGACCTGACATTATGTCGGACACGAGCACAGGTTTTAATTTGTTCTTCATCGTTTACTTTTAAAATTATTAGCTAACTTTTTCATAATTTACCACTGTGGGTGAATGTAAAATCCTTAAATAATACATTTATGATTAAATATTAATATCTTTACAATGACTATTTAACTCATGCCCCAAATGGGACTCAAAGGCCAATCACGTTTCAATGATTTCTGTTTTACAACCAATCAGAGTCGTGTTTCACGAAATATTTATCAGTGTTATAATTACCATATTAAAGAAAGCTCCTCCTTTTTAATATTCTGAACAGGTCTGACCATTATTTTGCAGTGACTGAGCCTATAAGAAATACGGCTATCAGATTGTATATATAGTGCATAGATGTCAACACAGCGCTTGCAGGAGTTAATAGAAAAACATTTGTAGCAATTTATTATACCACAAAAAAAACACTGTTTGCACTTTCTTAAATGTATTTTTTCCCATGTAACAATCTAGAAAAATATAATTGTCTTATTTACATCATACGACATCAGAAATGAATTAATGTACAGTTTGATGTGTTTAATTTCTTCTCCACTAGAGAGCATTCTTACAATATTGCGTTCCTTTGGTAATAAATAGTATGATCTGGATGCAGTGATAAACAAAAGAAGCAGATTTGGAAATCACTCGTGGCATTACTTATGAAAATGCAATGTTTTTTATATAAACTAAATAAACTAAGAAATATAAACGGAATTAAACCGCTAAAGTGATAAGTTAGCAGCTTTCATTTCGGGGTAACTGTATTCTCTCTTACGCAGCGAGCCCGTGTTGAATCCTCAGATGGGACTAGATTCCTGAGTGAGTTTTTTTTTTCCTCATCTGGAAGAAAAATGTCAGAAAACTTTAATGATCGAACAGTACCCAAACCATCACAATCATCCGTATAGGCTAACATTCACATTGTACAGTAAGAATGTGTGAGTGAATGGTGTGCCTTGTCTTAATTGTTCGTGTTCTTTCGGAGGTGGATTTGGCATTGAGCTGATGACTTAGCCGCGGAGATCATCCGTGTCCTTGTGTGTTTAAAAAAGCAATTGTGTGATAAAGAGTTTCAAATCCTCTCCCGACAGGTTATATTCCTGTAAGGTCTGGGTGATGGTAACTATTAAGGAGAGAGGTTAAACTAAGGTAAAGGCATACTATTTTCATATGTTGGTGAAAATTGTGTCAGTTTTATAACTTTTACAGTAAGGGCCTACATACAACTGTAATGTTCCATTGGTAAGCCATTTCAGAAATCCTAAAATATTGGTATGTGACTTTATGAAAATAATATGTGTATATTACCAGAGTACAATAATTGTGCCGTCATTTATTTAATACTTACTTACTGGCACTATCGAACCCTTAGGTTCATGACCGCACGGACATAAGCTCTCCATACATCCCTACCCTGAGCCAACGCTTTCCAATCATTCCCTGTATAATCTATTTCCTTCAAATCATAGTTAATGTTATTCTCCCACCTCATTCTTGGTCTACCAACTGGGCGTTTTCCCTCTGGTTTTCCTACAAGACGCTTCCATGCACCTCTTTCATTCCCCATACGTGCCGCATGTCCTGCCCATCGCTGTCTACGAGACTTAACTGTCTTTATTATATCTGGCTTCCTATAGAGACCATGTAGTTCATTGTTATGTAGTCTTCTCCATTCACCTGTCTGTTATTTAATATTCCCAACGAATTAAGCAGAATGAATTCCTTGTAATTTAACAACTGAATATGATGGTACAATTAACTAACATACAACCTAATTAAGTAATGGAATAAAAAAATTGTAAAATTTGTAATACTTAGATGTTTATGGTCATGTAATTAAAAAGAGAAAAGGGGTGAATTCAGATTTCCCATTCTAAAACTGCGTACAGTAATAAAACCCTCAGGGAAGAATTAAATATTACTGCAGAAGAGGGTTTCCCCTTGTAGTTGGTGGATTCGTATGATTATTTTTATTGATTCGAGTTTAGTTACAAGAATTTAAGGATTGGGGCAATGCGTATCAGATTTGTAGTACCAGGACGGGGATATTGGGGTGCGATCCCTCCGCAATGTACAGAATGATTATAATTCTTCCCACAGAATTTAGCATTAATTGCCGAAATTTAAATATACCAGCACCACCCTAGCTTTCAAAACGTATTTCATTACAATAAGTTAAAAATAATGTTTTTGCACGACCCTGTCGTACTTACAGGAATGGCGAACATGAGAAAGTTCATTGTCCTAAATGTAGGGATTGCTAACCTATAAATAACTAGATAACTGTACTGTAATATTACAAATTACCTACCTAGGGCGAGAAGTAAAACCACTTCCCTTTATGTATACTACATTCAATGCGCATATATATATATATATATATATATATATCCAAAGATAGTGTTAATATACAATATGCGAAATAAATCACAGACTTATAAATGAATTGAACTTTATTTGAAAAGATATATAAAACAAATTCGTACTTGCCATTTATGCCTGATAGGTGTCACGGCCTGATGTAGTTTCAAGTAAATTATTGTCCGCATTTACCGTATATACATTGGCCAGACTGCTAACGGCGAGTTTTTTATTAATGAACGCAAATATTTCCAGCAAATATGCTATTATTTTAATATTATTTAGACTATTGTTTTGAAAACACCATCGTGCAAAGAATAATGCACAACACACGTTTGTAAAATGTTTTACAGAATCTCTGAAATTAAAACCTTGCTATCGCTCGGTTTTTAGTAATTTCCTCGCTTCTGTAAAAACGACTTCCCAACCTCGCATCGTGTTTTATTTAAACAAAATTATAGAAACCAGAAGGTAATGTTGTGCTGGCAAGTACTAGATCTACACGTCTTTCAGTGATTACGAATTGCATGACGAGTGGCAAATAAAAAGTTAGGCATCTACTGTTTTGTAGAAGGTATCTGAGTTGTATACAGAAAACACGTAATGTTTTCTTTTCCACTCGCTTTTCAGATTTTAGACTCGATTTTTTTTTTTTGCTACGTTTGGGGAGTAAAAACTTCAACTTGAGAAGATACTGATAACATTTTTTGAACTAAAGTGGTTAGGTTAGGTTAGGTCAGGTAATGAGAGTTGGTTTTATGATCCAATTGTTCCCTGTTTAATATAATTTTATACTTAAAACTCTATGAAATTAGCATAGCATCAATGCAATGACTTTTATATGGTTATTGGGTATTTTATACTACTAACAGATACATTGTAGGTTTGGCTCAGAAATCCAAGTGCAAGCCAGCATGCAATTCAAGTTGTACTCAGAAAATTGATGCATACCATCCAATGTTTACTTTTTTTTTTACATTCACAGATCCCTTTCAGTTTGCCCTGTTTATAAGTCTCTATAACTAACACAGACACATTCGCTTTTATTATAAACTACATATTAAAGTTCTCTTCCAAGTCATTAAGAAATATAAAGAAAATTAAATAACTATAACAGCAGAATCGTGAAAATATTAACATTTCTATAATGGGTAAGAAATGAAGAAATAAGAAGTGAATTAGAAATAGGCCTATATTCAATAAATGATAGAATTCAACAAACTGCATCGGCTGGGAAGAGCATGTTCAGAGAATGGAAAAAACAAGAATGCCCAAGATAGCACATCATTATAAACCAAAGAGATTGAGGGATGTGGGAAGACCTAGGGAGAGATGGAAGGATCATTGTGAATTCGGAACAGGCGAATCGCCTATACCTTGAAGTGAATATGATGGTGATAATGGGTGAAACTACTTCTTGAAAATCTATATTATCTCTATTAAAAATGTCTCATAAAAGAAAATTGCTTTATATATGAAGCTAAAATTAATGCTCAAACTTGTGAAATATATAATGATTAACCTTTAAATTGATAAAAACAATAATTTCTTGTGTCAGTAATTTAAATGTGACGAACCGCAGTGAAAACGAAATCATACATAATAATAATTATTATTATTATTAGGTACGTGGTGTAATTCGACACACATTTAGGTAATTTCTACTCGTTCATTCTCCTTTATTTTATTAAAGATGTTAAATAAATAAAACCTCCGGTTCAATATTTATGTGGACCCTTAAAAGAACACTGGGAAAGAAGGTAAGAAAAGAAACATATTTAACATTTTATAAAGAATCGGCTGTACCTGCAATATTGTATGGCTCAGGAATACGATATCTGAATAAACAGTCAATTAAAAGAATAGAAGCGGCAGAAATTAAATATTTACGATTTGTGGCAGGATATACTTTAATGGATAAAAAACGAAGTGAAGATATCCGTAAAGAAATACTAATATTCAGTTTGACAGATAAAATAGAAGAGTATAGGAGAAAATTGTATGAGCATGTCTGAAGAATGGATACCAACAGTTTGCCTAGGGAAAGTCTGAACTATCAATCAAGAGAAGGAAAAAGAGATCGGGGACGCCCACGAAAGAGATGGACACAGCAGCTATAGTACTTGGAGCCGGAACGAACCAAAAATGTTCAATCCTTGCAAGAAGAACCAATTGATGTATCCTGTAGGATACATTGTCAATTTAAGGGTTAACACAGCGGGACATGTAGAAGTACATTGCTTAAGAACTCTTTAACATCGCGAATCGAAGTTAGGGTAAACGCGACAACAAATTGTTCCAATATGTAAAGAGACTTTTTGACGTATTAACTCAACTGTTGCCTAATAGCTTCAAATATTCTTCAGCATCTATGTTTAATATATCGATAATAATCGACAAAATATTCTCGTCTATACGGATAACACCAATCCCTGTATTTTGTTATAAGCTAGTAAACAAGTGATTAAATTATATAACAGGAACAACTTCATTACTAATGTTATACTAATCATTGTATAGAGAATAGAGCATTCTGATCAATCCATATATTACTTATGGCCGTAAATGTTGATTTATAACAGTTGGGATTCCATTAAAATTTATTTTCAACACACATTCCCATTCTAATAATTAATTCTCAGGATAATATGGGTGTAACTAAAAAGGAAAATATAGCTTAAGCCGGGTCATGAAACTACAAATACCTACTTTAAGATCTGGGGCTCTTCCACTGATCTTCTGACTGAGTCACATCTCTTGGGACAGATTAAAATTTATTTTTCTCTAATCCCCCTAATCCCTTAAAAAGTGACACTGGGTTCACCTACTGTAGTGGAAGTATTAATCCCGGGTAATGTGCAAACTTTTATTTTAAGGTTTCTTAGATTATCCTACATACGGCTAATTTGGAAACATATCGATTGCCAGGATATTTTGTTTCTACTGTTTACAGAGATTATAAAGAGTATGGCATTATTTGTAAATTTCACGAATTAAGGAAGGAAGATCGCATTTTTGACCATGACTGGCCAGAGTGTTAATCCCAGTGTTTCACTTAAATATTAGCCTCTTTGCGAGTTTCACTTTAAGTTAATTTGTTTTGGTTAGCTTGTACATTATTTATATCCACTGCCTCATATTACTGAACTAGAATTTATTTTTTCTCACCCTTATTTTAATTTAGTCTTATATATGCAAGTACAATACATTTCATAAAGTATGAATCATTCCTGTGGTCTGGAATGTAGGTTAAGAACTCTCCTGGCGCTTCATTGTCATTTGTCACCTATCATATCATCGGGGTAACTTAACTCCGCCTTGTAGGCGCCCCAAATTCAGAAGTGGGTTACAATTAAGCCAATGCCAGGAGATAACACCAGAAATGTCGAAATGACAACCTGGGGCATAGAATAAAAAACATGTTTTAAATATCTTTAAGAAAAATAAAATTGGATGCTCCAGCAATACATTTAAAAAAATGAATTTTTCAACTTTCATTTTATTACAATAAAATAAGAGAGAAAGTTGTACTAGGGACAGTAGTGAAGGAAAAATAAAGAAGAAAATTGTCTGACCGGAGACACTAGGTATAAGAAGAAACTCACCTGAAGGAATGTGGACGGAATACATCCCGGGGAAGGTGATGTAAGAAGATAAACAAAGATAAACAGATTGTATGCATTATGCAGGGAAAAAGAGTACAGCAGAACGGAGAAGGCTGTAGAATGTTAAATATGCAGTGAAGGACATACTCTTGGGTAGAAAACTATGTAAAAATTATGATGTAGGTATTCGTTCTTTCCGATAGGATATTAACTATTTAAATAAATCCGATTGAGGGTCTTTCCACTTTTCAGCGGTTGCCCTTTTACCAGCCGGCTGCTGGCCCATCACATCCACATGTGTCAATCACAGAGGTAGATGATCAACAGCCAGTGTAGGGGTGACATGTGGTTAGCATGTCGAGTCCCCCAGCCGTTATAGCTGGTTCCTCAACCTGGAGCCGCTACTTATTGTAGCTACCCAATTGCCTCACGATGCTGGGTGGGCACCGGTCCCATACTGGCCGAAATACCATGAGAAAATTTCTTCCCCCATGGAGACTCGAACCAGCGCAAGTCCCGTGGCTCTGCGCCAAGGCTTCCTACCTTAACCGCTCGGCTACGGCGCGGGACTTTAAATAAATAAGATTTCTTATTCCAATTGAGGGGGCACACCGTAGCGTAGTGGTCAAGGCACTGCGCTACAAGCCGGAAGGTCTAGGATTCTGGCGGTACTATGGCCCTCGGGTTGACTCAGCCTCTAGTGGAAATGAGTACCGGATGCTTGTTCTGGGGTGAAGGCGGCCGTCATGCCGAGCTGACAACCCGGCTTTCATCAAGTGCCAATTGTCCAAAAAAAGTCGGAGCCTTAACATCCTAATATCCCAAGGGTCTCCTGAGGCCTGTAGTAGGATCACTTCACTTTACTTTATTCCAATTGAAATTATGACTAAGGAAATTACATGTATATTTCGAAGTTTATTTGAATATACATTTACTAAAACCGGACGGAATTTTTAACAAACGATAGGTCGATAGAAACCCATTACGCTCTATTGTAATGCCTTCATTAACAGGAGTCCTACTTAAGTTTTATATTATGGAAAAGTGACCGTTTTAAATACACACTAGAAAAGAGAGAAGCAATAATTAACCATTTTAAAACTAAGACCAATAAACCTTCTTCAAATGTCAATGAAAATTTTTATAATATAAAAATACGCTGAAATATTATGCCATTTTCAACATAATCACCATATTTCAATTTTTTCTGATCACTGTCTACCTTTAGATATAAATAAGTAAATATAATACATACTTAAATTTATTTTACTAACCTCAAATGAGAATAAAAATAAGTACGAACCGTACCATTAACAAGATATTTGGTTATTTATATTGAAGTTCACTATTCCGAGAAATAGAACAATAGTTTCAATATTTAGAGTCTAGCATATAGTTATATCGTATTAAGCTAATGTCTACAATATTATATAATCATTTAAATATGCATGGAAAGCTTTTATAAATGATATGTTTTAAATTAAGTAAACTTTTCTCGACACATAACTTGACAACATTGTGAAAAATGCATGTACATTGTATACCGCTTCTCATCAAACAAATTGTTGATAAAACAACTGTTGATGTATCAAATATAAATACTGCGTATAATGGTTAAAACCTAACTCAGATTACTGTAAGATTTGATTATGTATTTTAATACAGTAGTAATAATTATTCGATATTGTGATCAATTTTCAAACGTTTTAATTTTGTCTTATCCGATCTATCAAATATTACGAAAAATGCATTTCTTAATGAAATAGTAAGGCGTTATGATAATCTTAAACCTACCTATCACAATTGTAGATTCCTACCTTGAATGTAGAGATAAGATATAGCTGATTAATTAAGGAATTTTATCATTGATTTATATGGTCTTCTTCTTCTATTCTCCAGGGATTAGGTAATACTGCCTGTTCCGGTTTCAAAATATGGCTGACCATAGTTTTACATGTCTTCCTGGGTGTCTTCTTCTCTTAGCCCTATACTGCAACACTTTTTTGGGATCCATTTTATCAATATACTGTCTCCATATATTTCTATAGTTTATATTTTTTCTTCCAAATAATTTATATCTAGCTTTGCCCTTATTTTTTTATTTGAGATTATATCAATTAACAAAACTAAAATTATGGCATTTCATGGGAAGGACCCCATATAAAGTAAAATATGTCTCCAGAATACAATTTTAGAGAGATCTAATCAATTTAAATATCTTTGATATTATCTCTCTATCTCGGAAGAAAAGGATATCCCTGAAAAAAATCACTAGTTATAATAAAAGTTTGGGGAAAAAAATACTAGTTATAATCAAAGTTTGGGAATTATTAATCAAGTTATGAAACCATCCCTTGTACAAAAAAGAACACCAGATTACGTTTATATAACACTTTGGCTAGACCAGTGTTGACCTATGGTAGTGAAGCATGGACACTAAAAGAGACAACATGAAAACAGAATAACGGCTTGTGAAATGAGATTCATGCGCACAACAGCGGGTTACGCCAGATGGGATCGGAAAAGCAACACCGATATCTTAAAAGAATTGAAGACTACGCCAATTTTGGAATATATTAATCAATACCAACTAAATTGGAAACACCATCTTGAAAGAATGAGTTCAAATCGGACCCCCAAAGCTGTTTATAATTATATACCGAGAGGACGAAGATCTCTGGGCCGTTCTATGAAACGCTGGAGGGACAATTTTCTATAGGATCGTAACATGCCTTGGCCTAATACTTGGAAGGAAGACGAACACGAAGAAGAAGAAGAAGATTATATCTAAAATGGTAGCCTATATCATTTTATTTTGTTAAACAATTCATTTCGGCAGCCTGTATCTTGTTTTTATCAACTTTCGTCAACGTCTTTCATATACATAGAGACAAGCAATACTTGTACAGTTGTTAATACGAGATGAAGCAATTTTACAAGTAATATCAAAATTGTTACTTGTAATATAAATTACATAGGTGACATAAATTAATGTATATTGACTATTAAGTGAAAGACCTACCCTCGGGCAGAATTACCAATGAATGATGACTATTAGTCCACCGCTGTGGTCTCGAGGTAGAGTGCTGCCTTCTCACACAGCGCGCCCGGGTTCGATTCCCGGTCGGGACAGGCTCCTGAGAGGTTTTTTCGGGGTTTTTCCTCACCTATAAGACATTTGTCAGGACGCTTAGGGCCCAACGGTCCCCAAAAATCACCGGTCATCATCATCACCATCCTTACCATTATCATCATCAGTCTTCACCGGTGTGGAAAGCAACGGGAAGCTACCACACCTATGCTATGATTGCAGTGAAAGACCTGCCCTCGGGCAGAAATACTATGGATGAATGGATGATTATTATTATATTTATTAAAAATAATGCGAAATGTTCTGTTACAAGAATAATAAAAGCGAAATGCTGAAAAAAGTTATAAGAAAATAAGGAAAGGTACAAGGTTACGTTTAATGAAAAATTGAAAACAAATCTTGCATTAGATACAATTATTTTGTTAAGCATTACAAATTTATAACTTTGATACAAACTTTCCTAAAACATCAAATTTTGAATCATTTTAATTCTCAAAAAACTGTCATCGCGTTTCACGTTTGGTTATGATCTATCGGCAATGTTTACTTTGGAACAAAGCATTGTATTTCGAAATATCCATATAACGGCAATTTTTTTTTAAAACGCGTCACTAACTTTCAACAATAGTACCGAGACTTTTAAAACAATGATTAATAATTATCACAAATAATTAGTAAATTTAGTCAAATGATTTAAATTAGAATAATATAAAGTAATATCACGTCAATAGGAGCACTTAATGAATCCATTTATATAATTTGTATAATGTAAGATCAATCATTCTCTTAGTAATTACAAAATTAATTAAACCTTGACACTCAAATATATAATTGTTTTTTTATTTCTTAGTAAAAAATGGTCCGTTTCCATTAATTAATGGTTGCAAAAAACTTATTATTTTATTTTTCGCTGGCTGAGTGAAATATGCCCTTATGACCTTAATTGTGCTAGCTTAAATAAAGCCTAATTATTATTATTATTATTATCATTATTATTATTCCAAGTTCCAACAAGAAATATCCTTTTCCTTTGCTTTTGTCGTCTTCGTTTATTTCCGTCCGGCTTTAAATCTTTAGGCTTTTTAGCACTTATGTTTTTTTGTGATGAACAGGGAGCTGGCCTGATGCATCAACCCCCAACCTAGAGAAGGGTTGCATACGACGAATACAAGAAGAAAGGTTACCCAGAAAAAAAAAACATTGGAATGGTAACCACCTGGAAGAAGAAGGAAAGGAAGACATCTAAACTCGTGGATGCAAGAAATAAGAACTGGAATGAAAACAAGAGGACTGGAGGGCATGGATAGAGACGAGTGGAGGAAGAAAATAAAACTTTAGGCACAGAAAGATGTGTAAACATTTAAAATCTGTATATAAATAAAATTATTATTATTTATAATTTACCGGGTGTCTGATTTATCCGTTATTTTCCTCCAGATTTCGATATTATAGTTTGAAGTATTAAATAAGTATGAATAATTAAAAAAAATAGGTATGAAGAAATGGCTGATGAAACAACTAATACAATTACAAAATATAATATTATTTGATAAGAGCTATTAATAACAACATTGTAATTTTTGCACACCATATACAAATACACGAGAAAAGTTGTTGACACAATGTTACGCCGGCACTTGTCATAGAGGGGAAAAAGTGTTAATTTAAATGTTGTATTTACCTGATACGATCCACGTGAGGGCACTCCAGGAGGCAAGCAGCCAGCAGGCCATGATGGGGCCCCCGAACCCCGCCAGCCCCCAGGGCCGGTGCTGCCGCCCCCAACTCCACCACCCCCGCCCCTTTACCACCTCCAGACTGCTAACGAATTATTTCTTCCCTTTCCGACAATTCAAATATCAAATAAAAAATCACCATCTTGATACTTAGTATCTCCTCCTTTTCAATATAAGATTTTATTTGACTATAATTAATGGATAATATAATAGCGATTGGTGTTAAATCCAGAAATAGCACTGATCCTCACTTGTACATAGCACACACTAGCACCTGGCGTGATCACACTTAACACTGAACAGAACAGCATGATAGCTAGTCTGCCTGTGGAAGCAGCGCCGACGTTACCAGAGACCTCTTGCGGTATAATGTTTATTCACCAATCAATGCTGCTTTTCAGCATTTACAGGGCGTCGGAAGGGAGACGACGGGAGGGGTGGACGGCGGACGACGTCGGTTTTCGAGGGGAGAAGGGGTCCAGACTACACACGTCCCTGCCAATATAGCTATAATTTAATATTATTATTATTTATTATTATTATTATCTGAATAAGATAATTAAGATTGATCGGGATAAAACACTAAATGATGAGGAAAATTCTCAAAATGAATGCATTTTATTATTATTATTATTATTATTACTACTACTACTACTATCCCCGCTGTGGTCTCGGGGTAACGTAGTTATCTCATACGCAGAGGGCCTGAGTTCGATACCCGGCCAGGGCAAGTTTGTGCTGAATTAAGTTTTTTTTATATACATACCTGTAAGAAAAATTTCAGGAAACGTTATGACCCAAATGTCCCCGAACATCTTCTGCCCATCTAAATCATTAATATCTTATTCGCCTTATTTAGTATCAATGTCTATGAATTATGTCTTAAATGTTCGTGTTGTGCTGGAGGTAACCCTGAAATTGAGCTGATCACTCATCTGGGAAAGTATTCTATGTCCTTGTATAATAAAAAAAAGTTTGTGATTTAGAGTTTCAAATCTTCTCTCGACAGATCGTGTCCTTGGGACTGTGGATACGTGAAAGAGGTTACATTAAGGTATATAGAGAGATTATTATTATATTATTTTTAATTAGAAATAAAAATATTATTTTTAGCAGAGTTTTATTATATTAATATTTACTTTCAAGGTTCAATTTTCAGATATTTTTAGAAAATTCGTTATTAAAAATACTAATTTTATTTTAAGAGATTAATCAGTGTCAGCGATTCATAAGATACCCTAACGAATTAAGTTTAATAAAATTATTCTATTATTACTATATCAGATTTTGCATTCTTTGTTTATTACGCCTAAAGACTTCCGACTTATGGTCGGTTTAACCAACAGAGGTAACTGTATTACGCCAGTTTAAGCTATGCATTATACACCGGGAAAACTGGCGTAATACGGTTACCTCTGATGGTGAAATTGACCCTCAATCGGTATAAGATACGCATAGTTGACATAGTACCGTAGCATGGTTATTTTTTGAGAAATTGGTCTTATGATGGAACTGTAATGTCAAATATGCTAATCCTATTAATCATTTTTATATATCTATATGTCCACCGGTGTGGTCTCGAGATAGCGCGCTGCCTTGTCACGCAGTGGGCCCGGGTTCGATCTCCGGTCGGGACAGCTGCTTTGCAGCTTTTCTAGGGATTATAGGTGTGGTAGCTTCCCGTTGCTTTCCACACCAGTGAAGGATTTACTTTTTGCAAATGCCCCAGGTTGTCTTTCGACATTCCTGGTGTTCTCTCTTGGCATGGCGTACTTGTAACCCACTTCTGAGGTAGGGGCGCCTGGAAGGCGGGGTTACGTTGCCCCGGTGATATGACGGGTGATGATGATGATGATAGTGGTGCGCCAAGAGAGTCCCTAATCCTAAACTTAATCTAAGATGAATACGAATGATGATGATTGCGATGGCCATATGATTTCGGGGACCGTTTGGGCCTTAAAGTTTTCCTGTCATTTGTCTTAAAGGTGAGGAAAAACCCCGATAAAAACCTCACCCAGAAAAACTTCCGACCGGGGATCGAACCCGTGCCCGCTGCGTGACAAGGCAGCACGCTACCTCGAGACCACAGCGGTGGTTTATATATATATATATATATATATATATATAACTCACTGGCACTATCGAAACTGTAGATTCATGGCCGCGCGAACATAAGGTCTCCACACTTCACTATCCTGAGCTAATGTTTTCGAATCATTCCCTGTATAATCTACTTCCCTCAAATCATAGCTAATGTTATTCTTCCACCTCATTCTAGATTTACCAACTGGGCGTTTTCCCTCTGGTTTTCCTGCAAGAAGCTTCCATGCGCGTCTTTCATTTTCCATTCGTACCACATGTCCTGCCTATCTCAGTCTACGAAACTTAACTATTCTTATTATATCTGACTTACTATAAAGACCATATATATATCTTTGTACTCTAAAACCACGGGATATTAATCACGCCGCAAAGAAAATCAGCTGATTTGATTGAAACAAAGTAATTTCTGGCCAATTTAGATTCATCACAAACAGACCTCATGTTGCGTCTTATATAATGTTCAGAAAATATTATTTTATGATGTGAGGAATTTTATTAGTAACTACCTCCTGTAAATAAATGTTGATACGATTAAGTTAAAGCACAGAGTATATAATACATAACATCTCAGGAGGAATGGCTACCAGTTATCAATTATACCAATTAATATCGAAAATCCAGAACAATAGAATTCACGAACAGTTGCTCGATCTATGGAATTCTAAATTAATTAACTTAATTGTTATGGAGTTCTCCATCAAATAGCTAAATGATTAATAAGTAAATAGTATGTTCGATTGCAGTTTCCAGGAGTACAGTAAATAGATAGAAAAATTACTTTAATCAGCCCTTAAATGTACAATACAAAATAGGATATTCAAGATGATGGTTTATAGACAAGCAGAAATATTAGTCACAGAGCCAAGCGCATTAGAAGTTGAAATGACGTAGAAAAATTAAAGATATATAGAGCCTCAGGTTCAGATGAGATCCTGGCAGAACATAAAATCGGGTGGAAAAAAATTAATGGACAAGATACATAGGTTGCTTAGTACGATTTGGGAAAAATAAACTCTTCCAGATGAATGAAAACATGGATTATTGTGCCAGTTTATAAGTAAGGAGATAAAACTGATTGTAACTACTAAAAAGACTTTCAAATTCGTACCAAATTCTAACATAAATTAGTATCTAGACATATTCCCTATATTGACGACGTAATAGGAGATCAATGTGGTTTCCGAAAAAAAATAGGGCTTGAATAGATCAAATTTTTAGTTAAGGCAGATTTTAGAATCTATCCATCCATAGTAATTCTGCCCGAGGGCAGGTCTTTCACTGCAATCATAACATTTCCATGCTATGCTTTGCAGATTTACTAGAGAATTATAGGTGTGGTAGCTTTCCGTTGCTTTCCACACCGGTGAAGGATGATAATGATAAGGCCGGATGATTTTCGGGGACCGTTGGGTCCTAAGCTTCCTCACATTTGTCTTACAGGTGAAGAAAAACCCCGAAAAAAAACCTCACCTGTTCCAACCGGGAATCGAACCCGGGCCGGCTGCGTGACAAGGCAGAACGCTAACTCGAGGCCACAACGGTAAAAGAAATGGAAATATAATGACACTATACACAAACTTCAAAACGTCATAACATTTAATCAAGTGGGAGAATTTGTACAGTTTCCTGCTGTACTTCGGAATTCCTAAAAAAAAGATAGACTTGCTCGAATGTGTCTAAATGGCACAAAGAGTAGGATGCAAGTAGGCAAACAGATTTCAGATAATTCTGAAATTCACAATGAGTTAAAGCAAGGAGATGCACTTTCTCCTCTACTATTCAATTTTGTACTACAGTATGGAATCAAACCTTTTATAGAATAAAGGGGTGCAACTCAGGTGTTTAGTAAATTCTGATGATTTGGTATTTTTAGGTGACAAGGAGGGGATAGTAAGAGGCAACACGCACATTCTAATGAGTAACACTAGGGAATTGGGACTGAAAGTAAACATCACTAGAACTAAATATATGGTCACACAGAGCAATTCATTATTCGCGTATAATGGAAATGGACAGTTTATGGCAAATGAGGGGATTTTGAAGAAATTGATGAATTCAAATATTTAGAAACAATAATCACAAACAGGAATGAACTCAGTTCTGGAAATGCATGCTATTACGCACTACAGAGACTTCAACATTACAACTTCTCTAAAAAACATTAAACTAAAAATATATAAACCTATTATACTCCTAGTTATATTATATGGATGCAAAACATGGACTCTTACTTGGAGAAAGAAACATTACGAGTATCTGAGAATAAAGATCTTAGGAATTATTTTGGACCAAAGATAAACGAACAGACAGGTGAATGGAGAACACTATATTACAGTGAACTACGTTATCTTTATTGGAAATTAGATGTAATAGAAAAAATTACGTTTCACATACTTCGATAGGCAGGAGATGTGGCACGAATGGAAATGAAAATCAGGCGTGGAAACTCCTTGTAGAAAACCAGGGGAAAGATCCCAATAAATAGGCCAAGAATGAGGTGGGAGAATAAGAGTAACCATGATTTGAGGTAGATAATATAGGGGATGATTTGAAAATGTTGGCTCAGGATAGGGATGTATTAAAAGTTCATGTCCAAACAGCCGTAAACCTACGGGTTCGATAGTGCTAATGAGTTAGTTAAATAGTATGGTATTTAACGACGCTCTTTTACTACCTCAGAACAATAGCATCATAATTCAAAGTTAGCGTAAAAAGACCGAAAAATTTATTTGAGACCTCTTATTTCATACTTGAGGTTCTTTAACGTGCCATATATCTATGACAGCGATCCACGGCTTCACATCCCTTCCTCAAGGAAGTCCCCTAAAGATTTTATGCTCTGAAAAATCCATCGACTCCGCTCGGATCTTGGAACCAGGGACGAGTATGGTAACCACTTGTCCATTGGGACAGACCATTTTTTTAATTCTTATTTGCATCTTTAACATCATCATCATCGTCTTCAAGGATTAGACCCGTTGGTCTGTTCCGACTCAAAATTGCTCAGGCATCTCTTTGAACGTCGATCTATATTTATTGTATCCCTCGGATTGTAACATAAAACAGTGTTTGGCATTCGTAGGACGTGGTCTCTCCAATTTATTGTATATTTTTCTAATAATGTTGTGATTAGTTCTATAGTGCCTTTAACATAATTATAAGATCATGTCACATCTATTAATTTATACATATGATAACTTACTATTATATTGTGGATATGATGAAATGTGTCCTGCCAAAGAAATTGTAACCAGCGCTGCCTTGGGGACTAAGAAGAACCATAAAAAAATATGAGATGTTTGGTCGACACCGGCGTTTGAATCCCGGACTTCCGAAATACGAATCTCAAACATTACCGCTTGATTCAACTCGCTACGAATTCAAACATAATCGAAGAGTGTAATAAATAATTTTTAATTCTACTGTGATATTTTCAGAAATACTAAGCATTTACCTTCATAAACATATAAAATGAGCTGCGCTATATTTCTTAGAGAGGGAATTACAAAATTGTGTTGTTTAGGAAACACAGAAGTAAGCCTGAAGAAATGTAACACGTACGGATCTGCATTCTAAGTAGCCGGTAAGCGTGATAGCAATATGTTCCTAGAAGAAATAAACTTTATTTTGCGTGCTTGAAATAACTTGTAAATAACTGGTGAAAATTCTTAGAGATTTAAATGTCCACATATCTAGGTCGAACAAACTTGAAATTTCGTCACTTCACAAACATTTATGCCAATTACTTTCCTTGAAAATTATTATTTGTCATTTCTACCTATTGATATCACATAATGTAGTTCTAGATATTTACCAAAATTAAAGATAACAGCTATAGTGATTTATTTCGAAAAAAATTCAAAATAAAGTAGAATAATATTATTGAACATATTCCCGGAATAACATTGCAACAATCCACCGCTGTGGTCTCGAGGTAGCGTGTTGCCTTGTCACGCAGCGGGCCCGGGTTCGACCCCAGTCGGGATAAGTTTCCAGGGTGATGGTTTTTTCGGGGTTTTTCCTCACCTATAAGACTAATGTCAGAAAACTTTAAAGCCCAAACGGTCCCCGAACATTATCTGGCAATCATTAACACCATTAACATATTCACTAAGTTTAGGATAGAGGCATCTCCTGGCGCACCATTACCATCATCACCACCTATTATATTATCGGGACAGCGTAACTCTGCCTTCCAGGCGCCCCAACCTCAGAAGTGGATTACAATAACGTCATGCCAGAAGAGAATGTCAGAATGTCGAAATGACAACATGGTGACATTATACACATTTTAAGCGGAAACCTTTTTACAGCGTTGCAGCGGCTCTCACTTTTCTCGCTATTGTGCTTGCACCGTCGGGGAGCGTGTTCCGTTACTACCGGCAAATGAAGACAGTTACAAGCTACAAAATACAAATAACTCAACTAATTTAGATTATTATAAAAAATAGGCCTATACATAGAGGCTTATTACTCACCATTTATTTGAGATACCGTTAAAAATGACCCCCGTCCGCAGTAATACATGCTCACATCGTTTAAACAAATTATCTGCCACTTTCTGTAATTCCGCTTCGGTAATAGACTGCATTGCACGTGTTATTTCGACCTTAAGTTCTTCTAAGGTATGAGGATTATTTCGGTAAACGTTTCCCTTTAGGTATCCCTAAATATAATGATCACAGTAAGTTAGGTCTGCTGATCTAGGGGGCCATAAACCTGTGCTTATTATCCTGTCATCGAAAAATTCACGTAAAGTTTCTATAGAATTATGAGCGGTGTGCGCTGTGGCACCATCCTGTTGAAAATATCCATAATCCTTTTCTTCCTGTGTCAGTTCATTAAGAAATGGACGCAACATTGTAGTGTTAAGTAATATATATATATATATATATATATATATATATATATGTTATAATTAAATAAAAATAAGTGTTTGAATTGGATTCGCCTGGTAGTGTAATGGATATCACGCTGAGGTACAGACTCAGATATCCGGGTTCGAATTCCGTCCAGGCATTTATTTTTCTTATCATACCATATTAAGCTTGCATTGCTCAATGTTAAACATTTAATTATAACATCTATAAAGCGTCACTGCTATAAGGTAAAAATATTCTCTTTAATTTGCTTACTTGTTATAGTCAGCTACTAGATGGCAGTGAAGACCGAGTTCTCGCGACATCTAGTAATAATGGAGAATATAATAGATATATAAGAAAAATAAGTGTTTGAATTGGATTCGCCTGGTAGTGTAATGGATATCACGCTGAGGTACAGACTCAGAGATCCGGGTTCGAATCCCGTCCAGGCATTTATTTTTCTTATCATACCATATATATATATATATTATATATATATATATATATATATATATATATATATGAAATTGGCCACCTAACGAAGAAGACTTAATTAATTTAAAAATACAGGCATCATTTGACAAAATTAACACAATCAATAGGGTTAATAAATTCTATCTTAAAGCCACAGTTAGTCCAAAAGCATTCAAGATTAAAAGTGTATAAAACACTGGCTCTTCCAACTCTTTTGTGTGGTAGCGAAGTATGGACGTTGAAACAGAAGGATATACAGAGACTTAGATCTGCTGAAATGAGATACCTTCGGAGGACTGCAGGATACACACTACTAGATCACAAAAAAAATGAAGACATCTTAGAAGAATTACACATGGAACCTTTAGAAAACAACAGTTCTGATTATAAGTCAGGACGGATGCAACATGTTCATCGAAAGAAAGATCACAGAATACCCAAACAAATGTTAAGATATCAACCTGCAGGAAGAAGAAGACCAGAACGTCCACTCAAAAGACTTTTGGATGGTGTTTCTCTTGAGGCCGAAACAGGTCAACAAATAGTCTAAATTCGTGAATGTACTATGATGATGATGATGATGATGAACACAATCAATAGGTTTTCAAACGCTGTTTCATTTATGAACTCTTAAATAACACTCTATAATTATGTTCTTAATATTGTAAGTATTAAATAAAATGAAGACAACATTAAAATGTATTTTAAATATAATTATAGTGTTCATTCATATATCAATTAGTTGTAAAAATTATAAAATACAAAGTGGTAATAAGAGTATAGAGCAAGATGATCTTGTAGAAGATTTCCGGGCTTTGGCCGTCGCCTTGAGGCTTGTAGTTCCCCGACGTTTCGCCAGGGACTGCGTCCGGCATCCTCAAGGGTTGTCTTGAGATTGGCAATTTTGTTGACTATCTGCCCTATTTATACATTAATCGGCGACGTGTTCTCTGCGCTGATAAATGAATAAATAGGGCAGGTAGTCGACAAAATTGCAAGTCTCAAGACAACCCTTGAGGATGCCGGACGCAGTCTATGGCGAAACGTCGGGGAACTACAAGCCTCAAGACCACGGCCAACAGCCCGGAAATCTTCTACAAGATGATCATAATAACTCCGGCCGTGAAAGCCTAAGTCAATATAAGAGTATATAGTATTACAGTAAATTGAATAACGGGGCCTTCTGATATGTATGCATACGTATATTCTATCATATTCCTACATTTATTATTATTATTATTATTATTATTATTATTATTATTATTATTATTATTATTATTATTATTATTATGCCAAAAAATGTTATGGATTGGATCCCAATGGAAAGGAGGAAGAGAGGAAGACCGAAGAAAACTTGGATAGAAGGGGTACAAGCAGCTATGAATATCAGAGGAATGGAGGAAGATCAATGGATGGATAGAGAGGAATGGCGTTTGGTTTCCGGAAGACGGCGGCAGCTGCCATGATACCGGATTATTATTATTATTATTATTATTATTATTATTATTATTATTATTATTATTATTATTATTATATGCTGTTTGTCCACCGCTGTGTTCTCAAGGTAGCGTGCTGCCTTGTCACGTAGCGGGCCCTGGTTCGATCCTCGGTCGGGGCAATTTTTCTGGGTGATATTTTTATCGGGGTTTTTCCTTTCCTGTAAGACAAATGTCAGGAAAACTTTAAGGCCCAAACGGTCTCCGAAATCATATGGCCATCATCATCAACATCATCCTTATCATTATCATCATCATCATCATCATCCTTCACCGGTGTGGAAAGCAACGGGAAGCTACCACACCTAAAATTCCCTAGTAAAGCATAGCATGAAAATTCTATGATTGCAGTGAAAGACCTGCCCTCGGGCAGAATTACTATGGATGGATATGCTGTTTAATTAAACAAAATATTTTACATTACATCATCCCATGAAGAATATATGTTTGATTGTCAAATTATTTTATGCTTATTACCCCATTTCATTTTAGACTGCAGGGGAAATTGAGATGTAAAATACGCGATGCAGGAAAATGAAAGTATTTTCCCAGAGACACGACGAAGAGAAAGAGAGAGTTCATTTGCCCGTTCGCAGGATCGATCCGAACCCAGTTCTTCAGAGGAATGCTCCTTCGTTATGGGATTCTCAACCTTTCACTTTCAACCGGCTTATTTGCGATTTCATATCCATTTTGGTTCTTAACCTTTGATTAAATTTAATAAACGGATGACATTTAAATAAAATACTAGGCTGTTTTGTTCAACAGCACAGTAAAATAAAATGTACGATTATAATTATTAGATTCCTAGTTGATTCCTGCTATGATTGTTTATTACTAATGTTTTTAATTTAATTTCTTAAAAAAATAACAACTATTCTCAAAGTGCAGCTTAAAACCGTAACATTTCTGATTATGGCTTTCTTCGGAAAATAAATATAATCGCGATTCATGTTCTTATATTTACTGCACGTAAAAGAATCTCAAGCCTGAAATAAAAGATTTCTGAACAAAATTTGTCAACTTTTAATGCCTCAATATAAATTGAGACAACAATTACATGAAATGATGAAGAGCGTTGTTAAATAAAATACTAAGTAATTACTAACTAGTAATTATATACAGAGGAGAATCTCTGTTTCTAAACTTACATAAATACTCATTTTAAGGTTTAGATTTATAAATGAAATAAATATTACATATACATTAATATTATTAGGCATAATGGTATTAATAAGCTGTTAGTTTATGCTGGCTATTCAACTCATGCCCCAAATGGGAGTGAATGACCATCACGTTACAATGATTTTTTATTTACAACCATTCACAGTCGTGTTTCGCCTAGAATTTACCAACTAAAGTTTATCATAATAAAGAAAGCACCTCCTTTTTAACGTTCTGAATAGGTCATACCATTATTTTGCAGTGACTGACTCACCAAGAAATACGACTACCAGATTGTATATATAGTGCATGAATGTCAACACATACCGCATGCGGGAGTTAATATAAAAACATTTGTAGGAATTAATTATAGCACCAAAAAAAGAAACCACTGTTTGCACTTTCTTACATGTATTTTTTCCCAGAAAAATATGATTGTCTTTTTTACATCATAGGACATCAGAAATGAATTAATATACAGTTTGATGTGTTCAATTTGTTCTCCACTAGAGTGCATTCTTACAATATTGCGTTCCTTTGGCAATAAATAATATGATCTGGTTGCAGTGACGAACAAAAGAAGCAAATGGAGCGTACCAATCGTTTCTCATTTGTTTTCAAACATCGCCGTTTACATTAAATATATAAATATTTTAAAATAACTATATTTAAATAATGATTTGTGAGTAAACAGCTTAATTTTATTCGTTAAATAGTCATAACAAATGCCACTCTTGATTTCCAAATTCACTAGATAAATTCACTCGTAGCATTACTTATGATGATGTAGTACTATTGGGCGATAGAGAGGAGATACTAAAGGCCAACACGCACACAGTACTGAGTAACACTAAGAAATTGGGACTGGAAGTATATATCAATAAAACTAAATATGTGGTAACACACAGAAATACATTATATAATGAAAATGGACAGCTAATGACAAACGAGGGAAATTTTTTAGGAAGTGGCTGAATTCAAATACCTAGGAACAATAATCACAAACAGGAATGAGATGCACTAAGAAATTAAACATAGGCTCAATTCTGGAAAAGCGTACTATTATGCATTACAGAAATTCTTGACTTCCCAACTCCTTTCAAAAAACGTTAAACTGAAAAAATATATAAAACTATTATTCTACCAGTTATATTATATTGATGCGAAACATGGACTCTTACTTTAAGGAAGGAAAGAATATTACGAGTATTTGAGAATAAAGTTCTTAGAACAATTTCTGGACCAAAGAGAGATGAACAGACAGGTGAATGGAGAAGACTACATAACAGTGAACTGTAATCCACAGATGAAATGAATGAAAGCAGTAGGTATTTCATACGACATGAATGTTCCTTTATTCCCAGTAGTATGCCATTGTATCGCTTGCAATTCCCCGTGCCCCCTTTCGTCCCGTGTTTTCATTATCTTCGTCTGTGGATTATACATGGTCTTTATAGGAAGCCAGATATAATCAGAAAACAGTTACGTCTCGAAGACTGCGATGGGCAGGACATGTGGCACGAATGGGGAATGAAATACGTGCATGGAAGCTTCTTGTAGGAAAACCAGAGGGATAACGCCCAGTTGGTAGACCAAGAATGAGGTGGGAGAATAACATTAACTATGATTTGAGGGAAGAAGATTATAGAGGGGATGACTGGAAAACATTAGCTCAGGATAGGGATGTATGGAGATTTTATGTCCGCGCGGCCATGAACCTAAGGGTTCGATAGTGCCAGTGAGTTAATTATTTAGGCCTGAAGCTCTAATTAATTACCGGTTTAACTTCAATTTTTATACTTTACTGGTCTTTGTTTTATCTGTTTTTACCCAAATCAAACGGATTTTTTCAACTTCAAATATTAACCTATATTGTACATCAATTTACGAAATGTTCTTTTAAATTGTTAAACTTGCGTTGCATAAAAAAGTAGGTATACAGTGAATTACTTATTTCACATAGGCCTATCATTAAAATTCTTTTTTGATGACTAATAACAGATAATCTAATTTTTAAAATATTTTTAATCAATGCCACCAGATGGTCATTACGGCATTTCTGATATTCTTTCCTGACATGGCGTATTTGTAACTCACTTCTGAGATTGGGGCGCCTATAAGACGGGGTTACGCTGCCCCGATGACATGAACGGTGTGATGATGGTTATGATGAACCAGGAGAGGCCTTAAATTAAACTTAATCTAAAGAGAAGAATGTGATAATAATGGCTAGATGGTGTTCTAGTTTGGACCTTAAAGTTTTCTGACATTTCTCTTACACGTGAGGAAAAACCCCGAAAAAGAAAACCTTACCCAGGAAACTTGTCCCAATTGGGGATCGAACCCGGGCCCGCTGTGTGATAAGACAACATACTATCTCGAGGCCAAAGAATTGGACATTTTATTAATTATATTTGTGCAATCAGATAGTTATTTTTGTTTCATGTATTTACTTTCTTTCTTTCTTTTTTCTTTGCCTTGGTTTAACCTCTCTGTTTGTAAGTACATTTACATCCTCACGCCTCACAGAAGAGAGGATTTTAAACTGTGGATCACATCACAGTACACACAAGGACATGGAGGACCACCATAAATGAGTGATCAGTTCAATGTCATGGACATCTCCGAGACAACACGAACATTTAAGGCAAGACAAGTCATTCACCCATTCATTTATTATGAACAAAGAGGATATGATATGGATGTTTATGAAGAGCAGATTATGTTCAGGAACCATTTGGGTCTTAAAGTTTTCTGATATTTGTCTTACAGCTGAAGTAAAACCGCGAAGAAACTTCACCCAGGAAAATTGTCCCAACAGGGGTTCAAAACTGGGTCCGCTGCGTCCAAGCGAACGATGTTACCATAAGACCATGGCGAAGGACTATTTTATGTTATTTTCATTGAAATTATAATTTGCATTTTTAATTGACATGAATAGAAAAATAAATGCCTGAACCGGGATTTGAACCCAGGACCTCTCACTTGGTACGTTAGTGCGCTAAGAGTTATGCTTTTCAGGCATACTAGCATAGACATTTATTTATATATATATATATATATATATCTATCTTCGGGTTTTTACAGCTGCTGCCGTCTTCCCGTGCCAAACCTCCAAAGCCTACGGTCTTGGGCATCTTCGATGCTTAGCCCTCTAGCTTGCATTACTGTCTTCATGTTTTCCTTCCATGTTAACCTTGGTCTTCCTCTTTTCTTCTTTCTGTTAGGATGCCATTCATATAGTTGCTTCGGCCATCGCTCATCTTCCATTCTTAAACATGTCCTAATCACTTTAATTCCTTTTCCTCATTCTTTCAATTATGCTTTCTTCTGCTTCCATTTTGTTTCTAATTTCCTTATTTGTGACACGTTCTAATTTAGACTTTCTGGCACTTCTTCGTAAATAATCCATTTCTAGAGCTATTAGTCTATTCTTGTAGTACTTATTGATTGTCCATACCTCACTTCCGTACATTGCAACAGATTCCACCAATGTTTTACCAATATATTTTTTTGTGTCTTTCCAAATATGCTTATCCCACCATATGGAATTTAATGATGATATTATTTTGCTACTCAATTCAATTCTATGTTTTATGTTCTCTTTGCCTATACCTTCGATGTTATCCATAATCATTCCCAAATATTTAGTTTGTTTCACTTGCTTTATTTGGATTCCATCTTCCAATACTAAGTTTTCTCTTTCATTGCTATTTATTGCCAGATATTCTGTTTTTTGTAAATTTACTGTGAGACCCCATGATTCATATGTGCTTTTCAACCTTTTTATCATGATTCCATATCAAAATTGTCTTGCGCTAAAACCAGTTGATCATCGGCAAATTGTAATGTCAGCAAAAATCTATTGCCTATTGGGATCCCCATACCTTTGCAGCTTTGTTTCCATTTCGTTAATATAAATTCTACATAAATATTAAATAAAATTGGTGATAGACTGCACCCTTGTTTCAATCCCTTTGAGGTGTTTATAGGATTAGACATTATATTTCCCATTTTAACATAAGCGGAGTTATCTTTATAGGTTTGTTTAATAATTTCTATTAGGTTTCTGTCAATATTGTATTTCTCCAATACTTCCCATAATTTGTTCCTCGGAATTGAGTCATAAGCTTTCTCTAAATCTATCATTGTCAAATGGGTTTCTTCTCCAACTGCAGTCCGTTTTTCAATTAACTGTTGTATTGCAAATATATTGTCAACACATGACCTTCCTGGTCTGAATCCATTTTGATCTTCTCCTAATTTGTCTTTAACATCTTTTTGTAACTTTGTTTTTAATAACTTTGTAAATATTCTATATAATGTGTTATTTATACTTATTCCTCTGTAGTTTTTTGCGTCTCTTCTATCGCCCTTCTTGTATATTGGTACTATGTAGCTTATTTTCCATTCATCAGGAATCTTCTGTATTGCAATGCACTTATTATACAAGTCCCTCAATCTACCTATTAAATTTTTTGGGCCATATTTAATTAACTCATTTGGTATGTTTCCCGGCCCTGGTGCCTTTTTATTCTTTAGGGTTTGAATTTCTAATTCTATATCTATTGTATCAAATTCCAGGGCGTTCATTTCTATGGATGGATTTTCTGTTGTTTCCATAAACTCATTTCTAGTTTTCTGACAGTAAAGCTTTGTAATGTTTTTCTGCGTCTGATTTTGCTAACAATTTATCTTGCTGGGTCCTTGGTTGGTTTTCAGTGTTTTTAGAAATCTCCATACTTCTGATGATTGTGATCCTCCTATATAACTTTCTATTTCTTGGCATTTGCTTTTCCATAATTTGTTTTTTTCTTCTATCACTTTCCTTTTAACTTTGGCGTTTGTTCTCTTGTATTCTATCCAATTTTCTGTTGTTTTATTTGCCAACCATTCTATGTAGCATTTTTTCTTCTTTTTGGTTAATTCTTCAATATCATCATTCCACCAATCTTGGGTATTTTGTTTTTTATTTTATTGTGCCTAATGCTTCTTTTGCTGCCGAATGTATTATTTCCTTTAATTGATTATATTCTTCTTCTATGTCTTCCTTGTAATCCAAATTCTCAATTTTAATCCTCAGTCTTTCTTTATATAAGTTTTTGATACTATCCTGATTAAATAAATACAGTTTAAATTTTTCTTCCTGCTTCGGTTGCATTGTTGATTCCCTTGCTTCATCATGCACTTTTTTCCCTGTAGGGAATTTGGGGATGATCTGTGCTGTGAGTAGATAGTGGTCAGAACCACAATTTGCTCCTCTTTTAACCCTTGAGTCCTTAATAAATAAGGAAGTATTTTGCTTTACAATTATGTAGTCTATTATTGATTTCTGATTGAGACTAGGTCGTTCCCAAGTAAATTTATGAATATCCTTATGGTCGAAAAATGTGTTTACTATCTTTAATTTATGTTGTTTGCACATCTCTATGATTCTATTTCCATTATCGTTGACTTCTTGTTCCCCATATTTTCCTACTGCTTCATCATTGTTTCTTCTACCCACTTTCCCATTTAAATCTCCCATTAGTATTAATTCTTCATTACTTCGTATTTTCTCTATTTGTTCCACTAATACTGAATAGTACTTTTCTTTCTGACTCTGTGCAGCATCATCTGTTGGTGCGTAGACTGCTAAGAACACCATTGTTCTTCCCATAAGCTTCATTTTAATCTTTAGGCATCTTTCATTAATATGTTCATATTCTGTTATGTTTTTACTGTATTTCTTTTTTACAAACATTGATACTCCTGCTTTAGCTCTTTTTGATTTATTTACACCTGACCAAAAATGTATGTAGTTTCCTAAATATGAATTTCCCGATCCTTTCTTTTTGTTTCCGTCACTGCTGCAATATCTATATTGTTCTGGAATAATTCTCCTGCTACTTCATTAATTTTGTTTCTAATTCCTCGTACATCCACGTGCCTATATCCAATGTCCGTTTTCGTTGCTTTTGTCTTTCATACTTTTTTCTGTCCGGCTTTGATTGATTTGGTCTTTTAGCATTTTGTTTTTTTTTCTAATGTGTGGGGAGCTGGCCCACAGCATAAACCCCCAACCTGGAGGACCAGGAAAATTTCTGTCTGGGTTTTCCTCCCATAGCCTTTGAAGATCCCTCTTCACCGCAAGGCAGCGTTTCTCTATTTCCCTTAGAGATAGGGTTGCCTCTTCCGCCAGATCCGCCGTGATGAAGGACTCCTTCTGCGCCGACTCTGCCGTTGAGGTCTTCACCGTAACCCTGGCTAGGGGCCCTTACAGAGTACTATCAGTCGGAGCCAACTGAACCCTGGTCTTTTAACGAGGTTGTTACTCCTCCCCCTCCTCCTTTCTCATCCGGGCTTGGGACCGGCCATGGCGGAGTTTTATATATATATATATATATATATATATATATATATATATATATATATATTCTCTATCATGAGAGGTAGCGGGAACTCGGTATCACTGCCCTCTCGTGGCTACCTATAACAAGTAGGCAAATTAACGAGAATTTTTACTTATATAACAGTGACGCTTCTTTATTTCGATGTTATAATTAAATTTTGACATTTAGCAATGAAGGCCTAATATGACATGAACAGAAAAATAAATAAATATAATACTGATGGAAACAATTGTATAAAACTAATTTAATGACTATGGAATTCGGAGGTTCAAATTGGTACCAATCCTATCAAACATGAATGTGCACTGAGGGATCGCGACAGTAACGCTTGTTTACTTTGAAAATCGTGGTCAATAAAAAATGGGAAGAATATTATATATTTACAATTGAAGTATTCCAATTTTAGTGAATTCTGAAGGAATATAGCTTAAGGTGTACATCCATGCAGAGAGCGCAATCTACCCAATGTAAGCATAAAGATCCGTTCACAATGAAAACTCAAGCACTAATGTAAGACATAAACTTAAGAGCACGAATAGCATTGACAATGACCACCGTTGAGAACAATCTAATGGCAGACTAGTTCAACTGGAAAGTCAAAACTGATGATTTGTGCTGATACGGCTTAAATATTAAATTCTAACCACATTTCATGGGAAAAACGTTACAACTGGGTCCACGAGATGCTTTAACAATTAGTATAAATGCGTTCTAGCGGAAATGTTTGTTTATTTTTATCATTGTCGAGGTTCCATTGGTGACGTGACTGCGAACTTCTGCGATTAAGTGATGTTTATGTTTAATTTTCAGTCCACCGCTGTGATCTCGAGGTAGCGTGCTGCCTTGTCATGCAACGGGCCGGGTTCGAACCCCGGTCGGGGCAGTTTTTCCTTGGTGAGGTTTTTATCGGGGTTTTTCCTCACCTGTAAGACAAATGTCAGGAAAACTTTAAGGCCCAAACGGTCCCCGAAATCATATGGCCTTCGCAATCATCATCATTCATATTCATCTTAGATTAAGCTTAGGATTAGGGACTCTCCTGGCGCACCACTATCATCATCATCACCCGTCATATCATCGGAACAATGTAACCCCGCCTTCCAGGCGCCCCAACCTCAGAAGTGGGTTACAAGTACGTCATGCCAGGAGAGAACACCAGGAATGTCGAAAGATAACCTGGGGCATTTGAAAAAAAAATGTTTAATTTTCATTGTGAATGGACCTTAACTCTATCTATTAGAAGATAATAGTGAGCAATACTGAGAAGAGTGTAATCGGTTCTCATATCATTTATCTTTATATTTATTTATTTATTTAATTATTTATAAACGAATGTATGTCTGTCTGTTTGTCCTTTTTGTAGACTTCTACACCTTCAACCGATGTTCGTGAAAATTTTTATATACAGTTTTTCAGATGCGGCGAGTGTTAAGCCGTTATATATTATGTTCTAAAATCATTAGGTGTAGGAGTTCACCTGAAACGAAAATTCAAAAATCGCTCTAGCGATCGCAATTTTCGATGTTTTAAACGAAACTCGGAATATCCTACTAAACCTATTAAAATATACCGAGGTATGTATTTTCCAAAAATCAGCTAAATCCGACCGTTTTAAGAAAGGGTTTACCTGAAATTTAAAAATGACTCTAACAACCGCCATGTAGTGTGGTGTATACCATATAATTAATTACCCCTCAACATTTAATTTATTTAGGCGTAGCAGCGCACGCCGGGTTATACATAAAAATGAGTGTGTGTGAGTCTGTTTGATTGCTGTCTGTCTGTCTGTCCTTTCTACTTGACAGATTTTAATTGCTTAAATTTTAAATTTGGAAGATTAAATTTTATTTATTATTTCGATTGTATAAAGAATAGTTTAAAAATTGAGTTAATTGTGAATGGTGTTTTCACCATCATTTAGAGAATATTTATGGAAACATTAACGTATATAGTATGTTACCGTACGCACTACAGGGCCGGAGCTAAAAATAAAGTGCATCGGTGCAATAAAAGAATCGTTTTTGGAAGCTTAAATGGTTTACGCTTCCTAAACCAAATTAAATTAATTAAAATTAAATTAATGTATACAGAACTGAATATCTCAAAAAATTCTACAAAAAAGTCCGCACAGCATTTTACGGATAACTCACAATAACCATAAAAATGGTTATAGCTCATAGATGCCAAAAAGATTCCCGGGCAATGCCGTGTAATCAGCACGGGCATTTAAAAATAATTACGATATAAATTTATAACTATTTTACTTTTTACTAATTCAATTAAATATAAAAACACATTTCATTTATTTAGGCGTACCAGCGCATTCCAAGTGTAAGCTAGTCATGGATAAAAAGAAACAGTAAAACAATCAGACCTATTTGTTTTCTCTTCATCTGAGAATATAAATTATTTATAACAATTAATTTTAATATATACATATTTAGATTACGTGTTAAATTTATAGTATATTAAAAGGTCATATAACATTTTTATTCACGTTAAAACGTAGTGTATCTGATGATACTTACATGCCCTTGTACACAGATGTGGCTTGCGGAAAGTATGAAGTGTAAATGCGTAAGTTGTCCACGGTAGAATTATTCGGTCCCCGAGCACCATGTTTAATCGGAACTTTGATGCATATATATATATATATATATATATATATATATATATACATAGTATGGAGTGAACAAAATGCATTGCTAATACATTTTTGCCTTGATTATACATACCGGTATCTCACTATTCAGATCTGTGTTTCCCTGTGTCCCTCTTTTTCCACCAAACAACTTCAATTACACGAACTGGATGTGGTATCACCAACAAAATGATGCCACGTTATAACCCATAATGATGCTCAAGTAATTAAACGCTTCCAAAGGTTATAAGTAAATCACACGATCACGAAGTGTCCCATCAAAAGTTGACTGGAAGGGGAGCATTATGTCATACAAATCTAGCCCATGCGTAGCGCGACTGCATTTTGCTCGCTGCCAGACTATAGTGCAATGTTGATTGCGTTAAAAGGAGGATCGGAAGACAGTGCAAGACAGACTAATAATTTCAACTTAAACAAGTGCCCGTAAACCAATTATTAGCAGTATGTCAGAGAAATAATCCCTTCCTCTCATTCTAAGGATTTCACAGTAGCTTCTACTCGCTCCTGGAATTCCCTCCCTCATGATTTTAAGTAACGTTTATACAATTACTTGTTAAATAATTATTTTTTTCTCCCAAACTAAATTTATTCTACGTTATTAATATTTTTTCTCATTTTTCTATCTTGTACATTCTATCTTTTGTTTCCCACTTCGATTATTGTGACGTGTTATACAGTATATAATGATCCAAACTATGACTTGTCGCAGAGACCCCAGCATGTTCATAATGCTTGCGTTCGGTTAATTTTCAATATCGCCGTTATGATATTTCTCTCTTCAAAAAAACTCTCTTGGCTCCGTTATATTGACAGACGTAATTTGCACTCTTTTCCACTTATTTTCAAGCTCCTGAATTTCTACACACCTGTTACCTGGCGTCGCGATTGAGAAGTTATCTTCTTACCACAATATTGGCACTGGGTCATAAGATAACAGTCTGCTAACAATCCCTCTTCATAGCACTTCCTCTTATCATACTTCTTCCACAGTAACCTGTGCCCACTCCTGGAATTTCCTTCCTCAAGATATGAGGGGTTGCAGCACAGTTCACACTTTTAAGTCGCTCATACAATTGCCTGTTGTTAAATAACTATTTTTTCTCGATAATTAAATGTATTCTTTGTCATTAGTAATTATTTTTCTCATTTTTGTATATTTTACATTTTATATTTCATTCGTTAAATCTGGATTAAATCAAAATATTTTGTAAATAATATTGTAGGCACACTCTGTAATATTTATTTTTATTGTAATGAGATGTAATGATAATTTTTGTGTTTTTTTTAACCTGGTTGAGTGGTAGACAAGGTCCTGAAGCCTTAACTCTGCCAGGTAAAATAATGTTGCTATTATTATTATTATTATTATTATTATTATTATTATTATTATTATTATTATTATTATTATTATTATTATTATTATTATTATTATTATTATTATTATTATTATTATTATTATTATTTATTTATTATTATTATTATTAGTATTATTATTATTATTATTATTATTATTATTATTATTATTCTTATTCTTCTTATTCTTCTTATTCTTCTTATTCTTATTCATTCTTCTTCTTCTTCTTCTTCTTCTTCTTCTTCTTCTTCTTCTTTCTTCTTCTTCTTCTTCTTCTTCTTCTTCTTCTTCTTCTTCTTCTTCTTCTTCTTCTTCTTCTTCTTCTTCTTCTTCTTCTTCTTCTTTCTTCTTCTTCTTCTTCTTCATTCTTCTTCTTCTTCTTCTTCTTCTTCTTCTTCTTCTCTCTTCTTCTTCTTCTTATTATTATTATTATATTATTCTTATTATTCATTGTAACAGCCGGAATAATAAAATTATTATTATTATTATTATTATTATTATTAATATAAAGCTATGATTATATTTAATTTGTAAAATCTAGAGTAAATCTAAATATATTGTAAATAATAATGGTATTGTAAATATACTATGTAATAATTTTGTTTATTCTAATTTAAATACAACAGTAATGTTTGTATTTTTTATCTAAGCTATTCGAGTGGTAGACAAGACCTTACAGCCTTAACTCTGCCAGGTAAAATAAAGCTATTATTATTATTATTATTATTATTGTTATTATTATTGTTATTATTGTTAGTATTATTATTGTTGTTATTGTTAGTATTATTATTGTTGTTATTGTTATTATTATTATTATTTTATTATTATTATTATTATTTTATTATTATTATTATTATTATTATTATTATTATTATTATTATTATTATTATTATTATTATTATTATTATTATTATTATTATTATTATTATTATTATTATTATTATTATTATTATTATTATATAAGTGGAGCTTTTAAAACTGAATCGACTGTAGGAGTCTTTATTTGCTTGTTGAATACTAAGACGATACTGTTTGGATGTTACTATGGTATGTGTTTTTTCGAGTTCCTTTAATGAAACCAAAGTTATTCTGCATTGACGCAAAACTTGTTTATTTCTCTTTTAAGTTAGTAATGTTTGATGATAGATTGTTGTAGTCAAATATATCCGTAAGATATTAATTTCAGAATTCAAGAATGTGGGGAAAAATTATGTGATGCAATACTAACTCTTTTCTAAATATTGATTTTTTTTTTCAGAATACTCTGTAGAAGAATTTGATGGCAGTTTATAAAACCCAAATGCTATAAAAATCTATACGCGTCATCTAGTCTGGCTACGCATCACACAATTACATATTTTTTAATGATTCACATTTATAATATTTTAGAAACATTCAGCTCGCGGGCGTCCAATTGAAGACCATAAACGTGAAGAGGAACTTTGCATGTCTTAGTAATAAAATATGAAGTTTTCGAACTCACAAAAGAGGAACGTCTTTTTGTTCTTCCCTTTTCATCGATATTTGAAGTTCGAACTTTCAAATATTTGTTCGTCCAGGGCAGAAAATGGAGGGAAATATCTCTCGAGAGCTGATAAAATAGGGCCATGTCATGTAGTCACGCCATTGTCTTCTTCCGCAGTGCAGCAAATTCTCCGATCCGATTTACCTATTATGCACATACAACTTTCTAACCTCATCTTGCAAAGTTTTGAGGCAGGTGTAGATTGTTCGGTGTACCATGCACAATTGTTTTCAATATCTCACGCATGCGCATTTCCGGATGTGGTTTTATGAACCTAAAGGGGAAAACGGAAGTTGCGATCATTTAAAATCATAACGTCAGAACCAAAATATCTCTTACAATACGTGTGACTGTAGTTGTGTATTATTGTGTATGCACTGTAGACATAGACTTACATATATATTCATTGTTTTTATGCCTTTTTATATATGAGTATATATGTGTAGTCATGTATGTATCTATTAATATATTCGTGTGTTTTTTTAATTCATGGAACAGAATATGCACGTACAACCAAACAGACCCGTGCGTAATGTATATGAAAATGTATTTCCTTTCTACGGAAACAAGTCAATATATTCCATCATATAGTAATAAAATACTGACAGGCTTAATTATAAAGTAATATTTCAGAATAATAAATTTAAATAATTTGCATTAGTTTTTAGAATTATCATTTTATTTCATGCACATTTATTTGGAATTGCACGAAGAGAACTGGCATTAACATATGAACCGTCGCCTATATTCAGGTGCAGAGTTCTTAAGGCAATTCTAAATATCAACCAAACGTCCTAGGAAGAGATGGATTTTCTTTATAGACCATAATAGTCCTTAAAGTAGTACGGCATGAAAGGAAGATGATGATGTTGCATATTTATGTAAAAGCCCTTCAAAATCTAAGTTCATGCCGGTTCTAAAAATTTGATTGGCCTAATTATAGTTTTGTATCAAAGTAATCCATTTAAATAACTTTCATTTTTTTTCAATTATAATTTTCTATATTTCACGCACATTTATTTACAGGCTCTTTACAGTCTAACCTCATGCAGCGAATAAAAATTTAATGGGCCTAATTATACACTTTTATTATTGATCAGCCTCTTCGGCTAGTGGTCAGCGTTTCTAACTACAGTTCATGAGGTCTCAGGTTCGATTCTCGGTCAAACCATAGGACTTTTTCCTTAAAGGGGATCATATCATCGGGGTAACGTATCTCCGCCTTCTAGGCGACCCAACTTCAGAAGTGGGTTACAATTAAGCCAATACCAGGAGAAAACACCAGAAATGTCGAAATGACAACCTGGGGCATAGAATAAAAAAGTTCCAAAATAATCAATTTACATAACTAGCATTTTTTTAGAATTATAATTTTGTTTATTTCGTGCATATTTATTTATAGGCCCTTTAACGTCCAAGTTCATATATATATATATATATATATATATATATATATATATATATATATACAAGCGTTACTGCTATAAAGTAAATATTCTCTTTAATAATATGCTCAACTGTTATGTTAGCCGCTAGATGGCAGTCGGAAGATCTTTCCGCTACCTCTTGTGTGAATTGAGAATACTACATGTATAAGAAAATTGTATGTTTGTCTTGGAATTCTTGGGTAGCTCAGTTGGTTAGAGCGCTAAAGGTACAGACTTTAGAGACTCGAGTTCAAATCCCGACTCAAGCATTATTTTTTCTTTTCATATCATATATATATATATATATATATACATATATATATATATGTATATATAATATATATATATATATATATATATATATATATATACATATATATATATATATATATATATATTGTGTGTAGTCAAGTCTTTACCATCTATACTCATACCACAACTAGAATTTTATTAAGCCATGTATATGTCTATTGAATATAGCCATGTGTTTAACAACTAAGCACAAACCAGACTAGAAAGTAGTTGTATCTCTGTCATTGTGTGTAGTCATGTGTTTATTCATTTAACCTCATACCACGACTAAAATTCGGTTGTTGTATCTTATAGGTTATATATATGTCATTTGTATGTAGTCATGTCTTTAACTCTAAGCTCATACCACGACTAGAATTTTGTTGCTTTATCTAGTAGGCCATGTATGTGTCTATTGTATATATACACGTATTTAACACCTAAGTTCGTATCACAACTAGAATTTTATTGTTGTATCTTGTAGGTTATGTATTGTATATGTCATTTGTATGTAGTCATTAACACCCTAGCTCATATCATGACAAGACTTTTGAACTATAAAACTAAATATATAGTCATACATAGATATGTAGAATGCCAGAAGGAAGATTTCCAAATTATTGCTAAATTATAAACCGCACGGAAGGAGAAATGTTGGACGCCCACACAGAGGGTCTGAACAATTTTAACAATTCTAGCTTTCATGAAACCGGAACTAGCCAACAGGCTTAATCCCTGGATGATGATGATGATGATGACATAGATATGTATTATATAATAGAAATGGGCAGTTGGTGACAAATGATGGAAAGTTTGAAGAAGTGGCTGAATTCAAATACCTAGAAACATTAATTACACACAGAAATGAGATGCACAAGGAAATTAAATATAGACTTAATTCTGGAAATGCATGATATGCGTTACAGGGCTCTTGTTCCGAGTTCTCTATAAAAAAAATGAAATTGAAAATATATAAAACTATTATTCTCCCAATTACATTATATGGATGCGAAACATGGACTCTTACTTTAAGGGAAGAGTATTTGAGAATAAATTTATTAGGAAAAATTTTGGATCAAAAAGGGATGAACAGACAGACGAATGGAGATGACTACATAACAGTAAGCTACATGATCTTTCGGGGAAACTAGATACAATAAGAATAGTTAAGTCTCGTAGACTGCGGTAGATAGGTCATGTAGCACTAAAGGGAATGAAAGGAGGACATGGAAACTCATTGTAGGAAAACCAGAAGGAAAATCCAAGTAGACAGGCCAAGAATGAGATGTGAGAATAATATTAACCAATTAATTGGATTATACAGAGGACGATTGAAAAACATTAGCACAAGCTAGGGATGTATGGAGAGCTTAAGTCCCCGCGGCCATGAACCTACGGTTTCGGTAGTGTCGGTGAGATAGTTAGTTACGTTGTATGACAAGCATTCAAAAGGTGCATGATAGATTTTGGAAACTTAATGAATTTAAAATGATGTGTAGTACCATAAGACCTCTTGGACTACAAACTTAGAGAGACTCGGAGAAATTTTATAAAGTTATGACAGTGCAAACACTGATAAGCCTATATGCAATATGAATTAGTTCATTAATAGATCAGTCACAAGAAAATTAGAAACAACAGAGATACTGTTTTTAAGAGCAATAATCTGTAGACCAGTTTAAAAATACCATCTAACTAACTTGCTGGCACTGTCGAACCCGTAGGTTCATGGCCGCGAGGACATAAGTTCTCCATATATTCCTATCCTGAACTAATTTTTTCCAATCATTCCTTGTATAATCTAATCTAATCATGGTTAATGTTATTCTCCCACCTCATTCTTGGCCTTCCAACTGGGCGTTTTCCTTCTGGTTTTCCTACAAGAAACTTCCATGCACATGTTTCATTCCCCATTCGTGCCACATGTCCTGTCCATCGCAGTCTACGAGACTTAAGTGTTTTCATTATATCTAGCTTCCTATAAAGACCATGTAGTTCATTGTTATGTAAGTCTTCTCCATTCACCTGTCTGTTCATCTCTCTTTGGTCCAAAACTTTTCCTAAGAACTTTATTCTCAAATACTCGTAACCTCCTTTCCTCCCTTAAAGTAAGAGTCCATGTTTCGCGTCCATATAACTGGTTGAATAACAGTTTTATATATTTTCAGTTTAATGTTTTTTGAAAGGAGTTGAGAAGTCAAGAGTCCTTGTAATGCATAATAGCACGCATTTCCAGAATTGAGCCTGTGTTTAATTTCTTTTTTTACATCTCACTTCTATTCGTGAGAAAATACCATCAACAGGAAGAATTAAATATATTCAATATAATAGGGAAAAAATTAACATCACAAATGAGAATACAAGAATCATATTAACAGAATGGAAAATAATATAACTCCCTTCATTACTGCAGTATAAGCCATAAGAAATAAGAATGCTAGGAGGACTTACAAGGGCATTGGCTGATAATTTCAAAACTTGTTGATGTCGGTACAGGCCAACAGGACTAATCCATGCAGATGATGATGAATTTGGATCACAAATTTAATGTTACGTAGTGATGCATCACCTGTCCTTTGCATCCATACAAGTCAGGTCTAGACAACAAGTAGACGATGTAATGTCATCCCCAGCTCTCTCATAACACTGATCCCATTGTTTCCTCTCTCCATATATTATACCCTGTTCATAATTAGAACAAATTAATAACATATATGCCACTGATATGCATTACTGTCACAATTATATTTATTTCATAATTATAAACACTTAATTATCTACGAATATATATTGTATAGATTTTTTTAGCATTCGATAGTGCATTTTGTCGTACTTACAGCAACGCGACCATGATTGAAAGTTCAACTTCCTACATTTCGGGATTGCCAACCTAAATGACTATATTGTAATATTAACATTACCTACCTCGTGTGGGAAGTAAAATCACTGCCATTTATGTATACTACGTATAATGTATATCCAAAAGGTAGTGTTAATATACGTTGTACGAAAGAAATCACTGGATTTTAAATGAACAAAACTTTATTTGAAACAATATAAACAATAAATATGTACTCGCCGCCATTTGACACTAATTGGTCTCACAGCCTGCTGTAGTCTCAACTAGTAAACATTTCCCACACTGTTAACGTTAGTCAATTGTTTATAATGAATATTTTCAACAAAGATGTTATTATTTTTACTATTAATTATTATTTTGAAAACACCATTGCGAAAAAATAATGTACAATGATTTTTTGTGAAGTGTTTTGTAGAATCTCTGAAATTAAAAACCGAGCGATGGCGAGGTTTTTAAAAATTTCCTCGCTTCTGTAAAAAAAACCACTTCCCAACCTTGCATCGTAATATACTATTTCAGTTCACATGCATCCCTATTATTTTGTTAATTTTTTTCTGTACAATGCATGATTTAATTTAACATTTTGAAAGAATAACTAGCGATAACATTTACACTTTGATTTATTTTATTCAACAACACCAATCTCGCTATAAAACAATTTGGTCTGATTTTGAAATTGAAAGTATTTATTTCTTATATATTGGAGATGGCTAGTTCATTAATTTGTGGTAAAGTACATAAGCCGCTTCTTTATAACTTCATAAGTGTATAATACTGGAAAAAATCAACCACACTTTACTTCGTTGCCGCATATTTTCACCTACCATGTTGTATTTGATGAAAATTATTGCAGATATCACTATAAATAATTTCCTTTAACTGGTGTAAAATCTGAGACAATTATTCCATCGCAGTTACTTTATATAGATATGTTCAATTCGAGAGACTAAAATTCAAAATTCTTAGGTTGACTTCCTTATGGGATGTTAATTTAAGGTGTTATCTAATTTCGAGATAAATCGAAACTTGAAATGACAAAATTATATTTCACTTTTTAAAATTTAATATCAACAAGGAATTGATGATTCTAAAATAATTAAGTGGTTCCATATATTTTTTTGTATTAAATTGATCCATTGAACGTTCTATTCGGATTTTATGGGAACTACAAAATTTGATGCAATTTTTAAATGTATTTGTTTAATATTTTTATTTCTATATACTCATTAGTATGCCTATTGTAGTTCACTTTTTTGGTGTTCCTATTATATATTATTTTGTTGATATAGCAAATATTATAGCATATACATTATATTTTTGGTCAAACTAAATTGTCTGGTGCGTGTTGCACTTTATCAGTATTGGAAACCTTTTTTATAAAGGAAGCTATCAAATCAAAATATGTAAAATAATTAAATTCTGATGTATTTAAGTTATGAAAAAAGTACATAATTATGTAGCTTAAAGTATGACCATTGATCTGTTAATCCTTAAATCGGCAATATATCCTGTAAGATAATTGCGTATTGTTTAATATTTTAAGTAAAGTAATATAAGTTTCTTCGATTAGTAGGAAGTCCCCTGGGTTGGTTACCAGCCATCCACAGAGCAAGACTAGTGGTAGGGCTGCTACCTTATAGCCTCTAGTCAGGCGTTCAAAATATGGAATCTCCTCCATATTTGATGGAACGGTTATACCGCCGCGACTCTAAAATCAAAATTAAATTACCAAATGGAGAAATAACAGAACACATAAATACAAGCAAAGGTGTTCGACAGGGATGTGGACTATCTCCACTCTTATTTAATAAATAAATGTATATATATATATATATATTAACATAATAGTGCAAGAATGGAAACAAACAGTAAATAGTGGAATTTCAATAACTAGGAATAAAATAATTCAAACAATATTATATGCTGATGATCAAATAATATCATCAGATTCCGAAGATAGCTTACAAATAGCAGCGTATCAATTATTCAAAATTGCCAGCAAATATAATATGAAAATTTCCACTTCAAAATCCAAAACAATGGCAATGTGTGGAAAAAACATAAACGGGTGAAAATTGAGATTGATGGAAAAATCATAGAACAAGTGTCAGATTTCTCTTACTTAGGAAGTGTATTTGCAGAGTATAAGAGTGACATTGATTCAAAATTACAAAAAAATATAATAAAATGAATGGGGTAATACGAAGACATTTTGGTAAACAGATGAGGACAGAGACAAAACTAAGATTACATAACATCACATCAAAAGCTGTTCTAAAATACGGAAGTGAAATATGGATTTTAAATAAAAGAAACTCTCATAAACTTCAAGTAACCCAAATGCGCTTCTTATGATCATTGTTAGGAGTTAATAGACTGGATCACCAAAGGAACACTATTATCAGAGGAAAACTTGGAGTAGCAAGTTTAAATGAAGATATACAAAGATACCAACAAGAATGGAAAAATCATCTGAGGAGAATGGCAAGAAATAGACTTCCAAAATTGGCATTCCAATATACGCCAACTGGACATAGGGACCAAGGAAGACCAAAACATCGGTGGAAAGATCAAGACCATCTTCGCTAGGTTTACCGCACAGGCCAAATGGCCTAAAACGAATTTGTTCATGATGATGATGATGAAGAAATATAAAAACGAATGAGCAGACGTTATTTAAATTCCTGTTGAATTATACATTATACAATCGTAACTTATTGTTTGTTATACATAATTTTGTTTTCACTGCGGTCCGACACTTTTAAATAAATGACACGTAAAATTAATGTTCCACCAATTTAAGGGTTAAATATGTCCATTATTTTTAATTTTGTAAGAAGGATTAGACTACTTATACAAGATTATGTAGGTTGTAATAAATAAAATAGTATAATTATTATAATTACAAAGAAATAAACGTTATCTCAGTAAAAGCATTAATTTATTGTGTCGACGTTTCAATCTCCTTATGTGAGATAATTTTCAAGATTGTCCGTCGCTGTGGCATAG
Source organism: Diploptera punctata (assembly GCA_030220185.1). Lineage (NCBI taxonomy): Eukaryota > Metazoa > Arthropoda > Insecta > Blattodea > Blaberidae > Diploptera > Diploptera punctata. The sequence goes on along the minus strand of JASPKZ010005680.1, from coordinate 285,020 downwards.
TCGGTAGAGTCCCTACCTTCCACTCCGGCGACCCGGATTCGATTCCCGGCGGGGTAGGGGATTTTTAATCTCCACTTTGGGTCGGGTGTGTGTCTTGTCCTCGTGTCTATATGTGAGAATAACAGAAAGTTGACAAAAAATGTGTAAAACAAGAAATAAAACAGTGTTAAAAGAAAATATGTCCGTCGCCGTGGCGTAGGCGGTAGAGTTCCTACCTTCCACTCCGGTGACCCGGGTTCGATTCCCGGTGAGGTAGGAGATTTTAAATCTCCACCTTGGGTCTGGGTGTATCCTATATTAGTATGTGTCAATGAGGTAAAAATGTTAAACATAAACAAAAAAAGACGTGGTTGTTTATAAATTAAATAAAATAGTAGCAATAGGACTTTATTAGACTACAAGTAAGATATAGGCCTATTTATACAATGTTATTTACAAACATGGGTCGCACGGGCAGTAAGCCGTACTGCTGTTGACAGTTCGTTACAATAAAGTAATATTTGGTAATAGTATAAAGAAAAAAACAAAAATAAAACAATATTTGAATTACATAAAGAAAATGCAATAATATAACAATTATATAATAATACAATAACATTATACATTAATTAAATTATGTAGAATTATTAAGAATTAATGGTATTGCATATTTATTCATGAATGAGTGTTGTTCTTATTTTCCACGTTTTGTCCAGAAATTTACCCAAGTTTATCCAATTTTCTGGATTTATCATTAACTCGTAGCATGCCAATCTTTCACGATTTGAATTCCGGTAATAACTGACGGCTCCAATATTCTAAATCGTTACATTTTCCTAGTTTATGTATCTCGTCTTCAAAGCTTCCACACATTGGACATATTCGCATTTCGTGATCGTCGCTAATTTTTAGAAATTTCCATGCTCCTAGCCTAAACCAAACAAGCCCGGATCTCTCTTTAAATCCTAGGTTGAGTATATAAGATTCTTTTCCCCAAACACGTTTTAGGTCTCTTAGTAATAACAGTGAGCGCTTTCCCATGCATTCGGCGAAAATATCTTATTGGTTTATATCGAAGTACCTGCTCCATATTTTTCTCCACACATTCTTACGATTTTCAGTCCCTTTTTCCTATACCCAACCCATCCCAATCTTTTGGAGTTCTCTTCTAACCTCGTCTGCCTAGAATTTCACATCTATGTTTCTAATTTGGTGGTCGTAACAAATTGCTCTGAGCATTGTTTGTTCGCCTTGGATTACCCGCAACCAGTATTTGAGTACACGAATTTTGCAGTTTGTGTCGTCCTGGTATGACCCAAATTCATATAACATTCCACAGTTAGAAACGGCCTTATTAAGTCCTGTAATATATTTTAGAAAATGTGTATATACCTTATATATCATAGAAGAATAATATGTTCTGAAATTGTGTAGAATTATTCTCCAACATTTTATCACGAAACGGTTTATTTTTAAATAACAATTTTGTAACTTCTGTTGGGAATATTATTTCAGAAAATGTAATCAAATTGTTCAAAACTTAAATTAACTTGTCTGAATAGAGCCATATTCCATTTCATTCATAAACACTCACTTCTGCAGTCAAAATGAAATTGTTTATGTTGCACATAGTGGACTTATTTAATAAATGACATATAATAAAAAGAGTTAATGTACAAGTAAATTTATTTGTTCCCACGTCTATTTATAAATGAAAAAAAAGTGTTCCTGTGTCGTTACTTGACCATATGACATACTGACCGAAACGACACCGCAACTAACACCTGCCATACCAGTTTTTATACCAATCAACATATTCACCACGAATATGATTTCCCAGTCCGTTCCTGAATCATTATAGATCTGCCTTATCATTATGAAAATAGAGCAAATTTTAATCAGTTTAAAGGGATGTTATAAATAGGTTTTATATTTTAACGAGCATCAATGATAAAAGCGGAAAATTAACAGTAATTGCTAATTAAATAAACCTGGAAAACTTGACTGATAGATCGGTAATTTTAAAATGGAACGCGTAGAATAAATTTACTGCCTATGCTGATGATGTAGTACTATTGGGCATTAATGAGCAGATACTAAAGGCCAACACCCACACACTATTGAGTAAACACTAAGAAATTGGGACTGGAAGTAAATATCAATACGATTAAATATATATGATCACACATAGATGGGTACATTATATAATGGAAATGGACAGCTAATGGCAGATGAAGGAAGTTTTGAGGAAGTGGCTGAATTCAAATACCTAGGAACAATAATTACAAATAGGAATGAGATGCACAATAGTATATTACGATGCGAAGTTGGGATAGCGAGGTTTTTAATTTCCGAGATTCTGTAAAACACTTCACAAGCGTTGTACATTATTTTTTGCACGATGGTGTTTTCAAAATAATAAATAATAGTAAAATAATAACATCTTTGTTGGAAAAATTTGCGTTCATTATAAACAATCGACTAACGTTAACAGTGTAGCCATTATTTATTTGTTGAAACAACAGGAGGCCTTGAGAACAATTACTGATAACATGGCCGCAAGTACGTATTTATTGTTTTATATTGTTTCAAATAAAGTTCAGTCTATTTAAAATGCAGTGATTTGTTTCGTATAATGTATATTAACACTATCCTTTGGATATTTTTTGTATATACATTGTACGTTGGGCTGAAGTCGGAACGGGTCAACAGACCTAATCCATGAATGCAGATGATGATGATGATGATGACATTGTACGTAGTACACATAGAGAGCAGTGGCTTTACTTCCCACACGTGGGTGTAAATGTTATATTACAGTATAGTTATTTAGGTTGGCAACGCCGAAATGTAGGAAGTTGAACTTTCAATCATGATCGCCATTGCTGTAAGTACGACGAAACGCACTATCGCGGTAAAATTAATTAAACATCGGCTCAATTCTAGAAATGAGTGCTACTATGCATTACAGAGACTCTTGAGGCCCCAACTCCTTTCATAAAACGTTAAACTGAAAATATAGAAAGCTATTATTCTACCAGTTATATTATATGGATACGAAACATGGAATCTTACTTTAACGGTGGAAAGGAGATTACGAGTATTTGAGAATAAAGTTCTTAGAAAAAAATTTGGACGAAAGAGAATCGGACAGGTGAATGAAGAAGACTTACATAACAGTGAACTACATGGTCTTTATAGGAGGCCAGATATAATAAGAACAGTTAAGTCACTTGGACTGCGATGGGCAGGACATGTGGCACGAATGGGAAGTGAAAGACATGCATGGAAGCTTCTTATAGGAAAACCAGAGGGAAAACGCCCAGTTGGTAGACCAAGAATGAGGTGGGAGAATAACATTAACTATGATTTGAGGGAAGTAGATTATACAGGGAATGATTGGAAAACATTAGCTCAGGATAGGGATGTATGGAGAGCTTATGTCCCGCGCGGCCATGAATCTACGGGTTCGATAGTGTCAGTGAGTTAGTTATAACATATTATATAAATATAATAACAAAAGTCATTTGTAATCATAATATTCGTCTGAAGAAGGTACAATGTACTGAAACAGCTGTAACGAATTTGTATTTAAATAAGTATGAAAATCATATAAAATTTCATCAGTTTTATGTTTATTTAATTAATGAAAATAACATGTTATATTTAATATTCTGAGAATCTCAAAATTTAAAATAAGTATTTTTACGATTTATTTCAGTTAATCTCGAACATTGCAATAGTTATCTTCTCCGAAAGCACAGATATTTCACTAAACGAAAACCTACTCTGATTGAAATTAATAATACAGATATATACATAGATCGTCAATATAATTTGCAAACTTTGTGCGAAAGAACCCACTTTGGAATCAGTGTGACGGCATGGAAAAAATAATCTAGAATATCATATTAAAAGTTAAAAATGCATTTATTTCACACTGTGTCAAATATTTACGTTATTAAAATGAGTGTGTGCAAAAAAAAAAAAACATTGTTTACATTTTCTTAAACTAATTATTTTCCAGGAAATGACGTTGCAGAAAAATATAATTGACATATTTAGGCCTACATCATGGGACATGTTCACCGATATGGTCTCGAGGTAGCATGCTGCCTTGTCACGCAGCGGACCCGGGTTCGACCCCCGGTCGGGGCAGTTTTTCTGGGTGAGGTTTTTGTCGGGTTTTTCCTCATCTGTAAGACAAATGTCAGGAAAACGTTAAGGACCAAACGGTCCCCGATATCATATGGCCATCATCATCATCCTTATCATTATCATCATCATCATCCTTCACCGGTGTGGAAAGCAACGGGAAGCTACCACACCTACAATTCCCTAGTAAAGCTGCAAAGCATAGCATGAAAATGCTATGATTGCAGTGAAGGACCTGCCTTCGGGCAGAATTACTATGGATGTATCATAGGACATCAGAAATTAAATAATACCTATATTGTTATAAATTTCTCCACTAGGGTGCATTCTTACAATATTGCGATTCTTTGGCAATAAATAATATGATCTGGTTGCAGTAATAAACAAAAGAAGCAAATTAAGCGTACCAATCGTTTCCCATTTGTTTTCAAACATCGCCGTTTACATTAAATATATAAATATTTTAAAATTACCATAGTTAAATAATTATTTGTGAGTAAACAGCTTAATTTTATTCGTTAAATAGTCCTAACAAATGTCACTCTTGATTTCCAAATTCTCTAGATAAATTCACTCCTCACTTCGTGAGTCGCGAATTTGTCGATAATTTGGAAATCACTCGTGGCATTACTTATGACTATTTAACTCATGCCCCAAATGGGACTCAATGGCCAATCACGTTTCAATGATTTCTGTTTTACAACCAATCAGAGTCGTGTTTTACGAAATATTTATCAGTGTTATAATTACCATATTAAAGAAAGCTCCTCCTTTTTTAATATCCTGAACAGGTCTGACCATTATTTTGCAGTGACTGAGCCTGCGAGAAATACGGCTACCAGATTGTATATATAGTGCATGAATGTCAACAGATGCCGCATGCGGGAGTTAATATAAAAACATTTGTAGCAATTGATCGTACTACCAAAAAAGAAACCACTGTTTGCACTTTCTTAAATGTATTTTTTCCCAGGTAACAATCCAGAAAAATATAATTGTCATATTTACATCATACGACATCAGAAATGAATTAATATACAGTTTGATGTTTCATTTTTTCTCCACTAGAGAGCATTCTTACAATATTGCGTTCCTTTGACAATAAATAGTATGATCTGGTTGCAGTGATAAACAAAAGAAGCAGATGAAGCGTACCTATCGCTTCTCATTTATTTTCAAACATCGCCGTTTACAATAAATATATAAATATTTTAACATAACTATAGTTAAATAATGATTTGTGAGTAAACAGCTTAATTTTATTCGTTAAATAGTCCTAACAAATGATAAAAACACGAAAACGTAACATATACATTGTCAGGCTGCTCGTCCATGGGATTTAAATTCCTGATTTCTCGCTTAGCCAACTCACTCGATTTTTAAATATTATTTCAGGCAGTTTCGTGATAAAAAGGAGATTAGAAATCGAATTTTCCCCTTGCCTGTAAGGCTAACCCGATTTTAATTCACATTCTACCAGCCTCAAATGTGTCTGTCACGCATTCAAGAGTACGCGTTTCCGTTAGGAATGTAGTTGATCAAATAACACATTATTCTTACCAAAAATAATAATTGATTTGCAAGTCGCATAAGGAGATGGAATGAAATTAAAAAGGAAATGAAACAAAGTTTGCAAAACTTTTTTTTTCGGCTTAGGGACAGGAAGAGAGAGGCGGGATAAATATGGTCAATATATCAGAATATGTGACTGAGAGATGGAAATTGAATTTATGCTATATATTATACGCGTTCTCGCTCTAATATTTTATTAATATGGCTGTTTGTGGAATCGATTTTAGTCCGGCAGGAGGGTGGGAATTGAAGGGTGCATATCTATATCTGTGCGTACTGCAAAATATGGTCTAATATAAGCCTTTTGAGAATGTGCCTACATAAAATTATGCTAATGTAATTGTCATAATTTCCTAAATCGTATTTACGATACGCAAACACACAAGCATGGTAAAAAAATATATTTCGATGGTTACTTATAATGAAGCAAGTAAAAATAATAGTGTAATTATTTTTCAAAAATAACTTGGACAAATATATAAAGAAATTCTCAACATGTATGTCCAGCGCTTCAAGACTATAGTAGCATCAACCATCAGAGATAGAATAATTCAGAAAAGCTCCAAAATAAATTCTAAACTCACATTTTTCCTGAGTCCAAGAATAAATATGCCTACCGAGAAATAAACTCGCGTATCAGACCAGCTGAGGAGAACTCTAGAAAGATGTTATTCGACAATATATTTATACATTTTTTCTGTTCTAATTATTTAATTTTATATTTTTATATCCTTGTGGTAGGTAAATATGGGTGTGTAGTTAGTATTCAAATTACCATCTCCAATCCCTTGTTTTATCTTGAGGTTACACTGCAATAAATTATATGACAATTTATATATGTCTTCACATATAAGTAAAAAATAATTTACAATAATCAGCTTTAAACAATTAATATCAATTTTAATATTTTGTATAATTATGTTAGTTTTAATAGAAGCTATTGCGAACATTTGATGAAATGTTTGTTCTATCGTATTCGCACAATTTTGTTTTGGTTATAGTCTCACGTAACGGTGGGGATTCCCATACTAAAAACTTTTATAATATTAATAACTTTTATAATAATAATAATAATAATAATAATAATAATAATAATAATAATAATAATAATAACAATAGCAATAATAATAATAATAATAATAATAATAACACTTTATTTTACTTCATAGAGTAAAGATCTTAAGAGTTGTCTTTTGGCACTTAATCGTGTTAGTGTTAGATTTTTTAATAAGTCTCATAACAGACCAAACAGCCTCGTCTACCACTCAACCAGATTAGATATATATATATATATATATATATATATATATATATTTTAACTAGTCTTATAATTGAGTTGTGTTTTTAAGTAAATTTATAATTAGATAGTAAGTCTAAAACATAATTACATGTAGGCCTATAATATACCGGTATGTGTTATTGTAAATTTATTGAACGAATGAGTAAAGGAGAAATATAGGCCTAAATAAATGCAAATAAAATTACTAATGGCGTAGAAAAAGATTTGTTACAAATAAATTAAAATAAAATTATTAATAGTGTAGAAAAACGATTTACGGTTTGAGAGTGGAATTATCGTTCCCCTATTGAAAAAAACTAAAATTCTTTTAAATAACGCTAGCTGAGCAATATTTACAGAGTTTGGTTCAGACTGAAATCGTACTTACTAAATCCAAAATATTGAATAAAATGTGTTAGGAATGTAACTCCTTAGGGGAGAAAACAGTAGTATTCACGTTATAAAATGTCAGTTATATCGAAACTGACATATACCAACTATTGAAAAGCACTATATAATGTATCCAACTCTAAGACAATGACGAGACAGCAGGTTCATGACCGCGCAGATATAAACTCTCCAAAACATTTATATTCCGAACAGCTTTCAAACTTCCTTAACCCGGATTAATATTATTATCCCATCTCATTCTTGACCTAACTACTGGGCTCTTTACCTCTGGTTTTCTTACAAAGCGCTTCCAAACCCCTCTTCCATTCGTCATTCGTGCCTCATGTCCTACCAATCACAGTCTGCTGTTCTTATTAGATCTGTTTTCCCATAAAGATCATGTAGCTCATTGTTATGCAGTCTTCTCCATTTACCTGTCTGTTCGTCTCCCATACATACTGTATTTAATATAGGCCTATTATGTTAATGTGTTTTCTTAGCTCCCAGAGCTGGTCTATACATTATTATTTCTTTCTTTACAGGATGTTAACGACTCCAGCTAAGAAAAACTTTTAGGAACGATAGGTCATGTAGAGAGAATCGATCCTATACGAATTTTATGAATTCTTTGCTTTGGTAAAAATGCTCGCCCATAAAGTTCGGACATTAAATAAAATATATTTTACTGAAAGAGATGTATGTTTAAACAGTGGCCCCTATGCCACATTAGTCATTACATGCTTGATACATTGGTTGCAAAGTCCCACCAACTCTGTCGAGCATGACAAGATTATGTTTGATGTGGTGAAAGGCATAATTGATCCGGGGGTAATCAGCCGAGCTCTGGGATGGGAACTCGAGTTTCATGGATCGTACTTTTGACATCCCCCTAAAGAAAAAATGAAGACATGATGCGGACATTGACCAAAAGCTTATCGGTGATATTCTGATACATCTGTATATATAATAAAATTAATAAATCCTAACATGAGAACTCTTTTAACATTTATTTCAGCTTTTTAACGTAATTTTGCTACTTCTTGTATCGAGTAGCTACTCGTGTGTCCTCACGGAGCCATAGCAAGTTCTTAACCGTACAGCGAAATAAAAATTTCTATGATGCAACCAGAAATCAATCCAGGACCTCTAGGATTTAGCCAGGTATGCTAACCTTTATACCACAGAGGCGATTTTGGTATATGGATATGTATAAAATTAAACAGTTCACAACTACTGTTAACAAATAAAAATTACGTCTACATTGAAGTCTTCATTAAAAGTACGCTTCAATATGGTCATCATCGTTATATGGGAGCGTAAAAAAATTTTGTTTAGCTTAACCTATTTTAGATAAAGACAAAGTAATCCCACTACAGGTCTAAGACGGCCCTTGAGATGGAGGCTCCCATTTTTCGAGATCTCAACCGATTTCTTAGCCCTGTTCTATGGCCGTCTTTACCTCCAGAACAAGCGTCTGGTACTCATTTACGTTAGAAGCTGAGTCGACTGCAGAGCCAAAGTACCGCCAGAAGGTTTAGGCCAATTTTAAAAATCCTCATCGCACTGGATCTCGACTCCAGAACTTCCGGTTTGTAGCGTATAGCCTTAAGCAATTTCGCTAAGACGTGTCCCCTCATTGTTAAGGAGCTATAGACCGAAATACCGTACTTCCATCGTTACCACTCTTTTAGCACAAAACTCGAGGAAAAATTAACAATAAGCTCTCACATTATTCTTCATTCAGTATCATCGCTAATATTATCATCCTAGCAAGGATTAGGCAATCTTGACTAATCCGCCTTCATAATGTTAGGACCATTATTTTTCGGGTGACCAACATTTCTTCTCCCTTTAGGACAGTATATATTAACCAGAAATGTAATTCCCTCGCTATACATGAGACCCAGCTTGGTTCTCCAGTTATCCTTGTGCTTTTCTATTCTCTCATTTAGGTTGTATATATTCGATTCTTCTAATACATTTTTGTCCCGCGCCGTAGCCGAGCGGTTAAGGTAGGAAGCCTTGGCGCAGAGCTACGGGACTTGCGCTGGTTCGAGTCTCAATGGGGGAAGAAATTTTCTCATGGTATTTCGGCCAGTATGGGACCGGTGCCCACCCAGCATCGTGAGGCAATTGGGTAGCTACAATAAGTAGCGGCTCCAGGTTGAGGAACCAGCTATAACGGCTGGGGGACTCGACATGCTAACCACATGTCACCCCTACACTGGCTGTTGATCATCTACCTCTGTGATTGACACATGTGGATGTGAAGGGCCAGCAGCCGGCTGGTAAAAGGGCAACCGCTGAAAAGTGGAAAGACCCTCAATCGGATCTAATACATTTTTATTTCGTATAAAGTTCTACTTTATACATCCTTTCACCCGTACTATTATTCGCAGATTTATTAAATTTCAATGAAAATAAATACTTAACCGGAATCACAAATTATGCTGAAAGACAAAATAATTCCTCAGGATATTTAATTTATGTAATTATAATACATTTAAAAAGTTAATTCACACATCGCCATTTTAACATGTCAATTATAACATAAGAGTATGGTTAAAATAAACTGCTTGTGGTAAAATAAACAAATAGATGCTATACGTATGAGAAAACACGGAAAATTCCTGCTGTTAAAAAAATCTCTAAAGGATCCATGATATAGTTTTGGGATGGCATCTTGACCAATACTTCACTAACCATGCAGAGATTTGTACGGTTTGATACAAATATAATGTTTGCAGCTAGAAAGAATGAGTTCAAATCGGATCCCCAAAGCTGTTTATAATTATATACCAAGAGGACGAAGATCACTGGGCCGTCCTATGAAACGCTGGAGAGAAAATTTTCTATTGGATCGTAACAGGCCTTGGCCTAATACTTGGAAGGAAGAAGAAGAAGCATCTAATATAATTGTGATGCTCAATGTATAATAGAAGATATGCATCCTTAATTTTTTTAAATCTCTACCAGACAATCGCTTCAAATTCCTCAGATTTGAGACTTTTCCATTTGCATGAATTTTAAGAGTGTTAAAAATTATACATGAAAAGTAATTAAAACAACAGCATTATTTTAAATATTATTTTAATTCATTAAAAACTAAAATTGTTACTTAATTTGAAAACTTTTTGAGAGAAATAATTCCACATGTTCGTACTCATCCAGTGCATGTATAGGTCCTATAATAACAAAACAGGTAACTGCCTATTACGTAAAATTTTAGAGTATGTCTCAACGATTTGGAATATTGGAGGCGGCAGTTATTACCGGAAAGATTTCTAAATTCAAATCGTGAAAGATTGGCATGCTACGAGTTAATGGTAAGCCCAGAAAATTGGATAAACTTGGGTAAATTTCTGGACAAAACGGCGGAAAATAAGAACAAAACTCATTCATGCATAAATAAATATGTTAACAAACTGCAATACCATTAATTATTAATAATTCTACATAACCAAGTTAATGTATAATGTAATTGTATTGTTATCTAATTGTAATATAATTGTGTTTTCTAAGTTATATTATTACCAAACATTAACTTACTGTCAACAGCACGTATGGCTTACTGCCCATGCTACCAAAATTTGTAAATAACATTGTATGTATCTTACTTTTAGTCTAATAAAGTCCTAGTTATAAATATATTACCAGTGAGCTACATGATCTTTATAGGAAACCAGATATAATAAGAAGAGTTAAATCTCGTAGACTGTGATGGGCAGGACATGCAGCATGAATTGGGAATGAAAGAGGGGCATGGAAGCTTCCTATAGGTAAACCAGAGAGAAAACGCCCAGTTAGTACACAAAGAATGAGGTGGGAGAATAACATTAACCATGATTTGAGGGAAATAGATTATACAGCGGATGAATAGAAAACATTGCAATATGAAAAATAGCTTATATTTCTATATTTGGAGTTTCTTTTCTTTTCTTTTTTTCTTTAAGTGCTCAAGATAGGGATATATGGTAAGTTTATGTCCGCGCGGCCATGAACCTATGGGTTCGATAGTGCCAGTGAGTTAGTTAGTGTCATTATTACACTTCCCATGTGACATTTCCTTACGCTTACAATACAATATTTTAAGGTTTTAACCATATTGTCAGAATGCTTTAAAATGTTCACGATTCATTAAACAAAAGAAGAGTCATATGTCAAAATGAAATGGCTGACATTAAAGTTTACATGGGTAAACTTTACAATATCCCAAAACCCGGCGCACCTTGTCCAAATAGTAGCAAAGTAATTCGCAATACATGACATACGGAAGAGCCGTTTTAGTAAAGGTGAGTGACTTGTGCGTTTTGAAGTGAACCCAACCGGGACTTGACAACAGCTGGTATTCAGGACCTAAGGGGGTGACCACTGTCTCCAGAGTGAGGATATGGGAAATGAAACTTCCACCACATATGTTCCAAACACACTCAACTTCTGTTCTCTGATTACCAGTTCCAATCCCAACTGGACTTGTCAGTGATTAAGAAAGGTATATTCCAGTTGTGACAATAACTCAATTATAATTAATATACCTATTTAAACCTTCTAGCCGCACCATAGACCTGGGGTCGATTCAGGCTCTAACGAAAATGAGTACTTAACACTTGTTCTGGAAGAAAATGCGGCCGTCACGCAGGACTGACAACCCGACTGACATATTGTGCCGATTGTCTAAAAATCTGAGAGCCTTAACCTTCTACTACCCCAACGGTCTCTTCAGGCCTGTAGTGGGATTACTTTACCTTTTTATTTATATCTTTCACACAAAAGGAAAACACTTGTGAAATGAAAATGTTAAAATGAAATGTTCGAAAATATTTGACAGAATTCATAACGAATAAATCAGAAAAAAAATTGCAAATTTAGGATATGTCAAAATTTATTAAAGATATAAGAAAATACTGGAAGGAACCCATTAATAAAATGAATAAAATAACGAGTTGGCAACAAGAGCTAATGGAAACAGTCAGCTAAAGTATCTCTCTCTCTCTCTCTCTCTCTCTCTCTCTCTCTCTCTCTCTCTCTATATATATATATATATATATATATATATATATATATATATATATATATATGTATTCCTTTAGCAATAATAATTAACTAGGAATTTTAATTTCAACCTTTTAGAAATAAATAAAAACAACAATAATATATAATATGCATAAAATATGTCTTTGATAAAATTAATTAAGAATTATTTTAATCTCATTAAATGATCTGAAGTATTTAAAGACTTTCCTGATGGTTGAAGTATTAATAACTTTTATAACATTTTCTTTCGGCAGACAGGTTGGAAAATACACATTAATAACTAAGGAATGGAAAGGTATTACTCAATTTTGATGCAGAACCATTATTTACATATAAGATACAGCATAGTAAAGAAGGGAAAAAGAATGTAGTAACCAATGTATATTAGTTACTCAGAGGATACATCTTGAGGTTCCAATACACTTGGCCATTTTTATTTTATTTTGCAGAAAATCCCAGTTAGCATCACGCAAAATACATTTATTCAAGTGACTTTTGTCAGCCGAGCATCTCCAGCTTTCAATTCCATTATCATCACCATGTTCTGTAATGCCACGAGTGATTTCCAATGTATTTAGAGGATTTGGAAATCGAGAGTGGCATTTGTTTGGACTATTTAACGAATAAAATTAAGCTGTTTACTCACAAATCATTGTTTAAGTATAGCTATTTTAAAATATTTATATATTTAATGTAAGCGGCGTTGTTTAAAAACAAATGAGAAAGTTTGGTTATGTTTCATTTGTTCATCACTGCAACTTAATCAAACTATTTATTGCCAAATAAGATCGCAATATTGTAAGAAAGCACCCTAGTAGAGAAAAAAAATGAAACACATCAAACTGTATTATAACCAACATTACAGGTTATTAATTCATTTTTTCGAAAACAACTCAGTAAAATCAGTATTTAAAAACACAATTATCGTAGATCGTAGGAATCTGTTCATTATTTACTATCTTCAACGGATTTGTTAGAGAGTAAGTCACGGCAAAATAATGCTCTGACTTGTTCAGAATATTAAAAAGGAGGAACTTTCTTTATTTTGGTAATCAAAATTAGATAATTATATAGGTGAAACACGACTATGATTGATTGTAAAACAAAATTCATTGAAACGTGATTGGTCATTGACTCCTATTTGGGGCATGAGTTAAATAGTCAATAATAACGTTATTTTACGTATATGATACAGCGTAGTGAGGAAGAGAAAAATAATGTAGTAAGCAATCATATCCATGTATTTTATGTCTTTCGGGCTAAATGGCCGTGGTCTGGTCTTATTAAAACTCGACGTTTCGCCTACTACTGCGGTAGACATCCTCAGGAGATTCTGCGTGTTCTTTGACTTGTTAGAAGAGTTAACAAGTCAAAGAACACTCTTCTAACAAGTCAAAGAACACGCAGAATCTCCTGAGGATGTCTACCGCAGTAGTAGACGAAATGTCGAGTTTTAATAAAACCAGACCACGGCCATTTATCCCGAAATACATAAAATACATTAATCAAAATACCTGCCGCGAAAGTCTACAATTTTACATAAGCAATCATATGTTTGTTACTCAGAGGACACATTAACTTTGTGGAACAGGAACCGGTCAACGTAGATCCCCTCAACATGTAAGTATTGCTAACATTTTCAAACAAAATTAACAATCGCATGAGTTTATAAAACGTCTGATTGTAAAATTGGAATTTCTTTGTTTAGGTCTATATTATGTCAAACAATCTTCAAGCGGATAAGTATTTTTACAAACCCCATATTTCAGTTTTCCCAGAAAATAATGACAAATCAATTTAGATATGAGGTCCGTATTCGTACCGAATCCACTATAAATTATTCTAACACAGAATAACATCTCTATACATACACAGTCTTCTGCCCAAGAGCAGGTCTTTCACTACAAACTCAGCATTCTCCAATATTTTCTTAAATCTACATAAGTTAAAAATAAAATACGTTCTCACGAATTCTACGTTAATGAATACACTTTATAAAGATGAATAAAAATATTATAAGATTATTTTCCTCACATACGACAAAGAGGAAGATGATCAACCAAGATAAACTTTATAAATTTACTTGAAAAAATTATGTAATTTTGATTATAAAAAGAAATGGATTAATTTATGAATATGGCCATATACAATGAAGGATAACGATAGTCGGAGAATACACACAAAGGAGTGAGGGGCAACGATACATTTTGTTCGACTGTTGGAGGATGATAGAGCTGTACTATTTTGTTTACATTTTCCGACTATCGTTGTCCCTCATTGTTCTAGCTAATACGAGTATTATAACATTATAAATGATATTTGATAAAGTTGGAAACAAGTGGCAGGATGGCGGTGCTAGGACTATAGAAGAAGGAAGTTGTAGTGGAAGGGTAGGAGTTTGTTTGAGCACGTGCCCTGTGCCATATGCAGCCACTGTACCAGAACGGAAAACAGGCCGCTGCAGGTTGTCGCCGCATAGCTACACTACTACTAGGAATGCCCAGTCTTCTTGCTTTGCTCTTCAAATGCAGTAAATAGTAGAATAAGGGAAAACAAGTTTGCAATTGGCGACTTTCTTCCTTTTTTTCCTTCTTGTTTATTGTTTTACTCTTCCTCCCTTCTTTATAGGAAGAAACGTCTGGAAGAAATACCAGTTATAGACCACGGCCACATAGCCCGGAATCCTTTAACATTATGATTACCGGTCGTGAAAGCCTGCATTCCACAACATGTTCAATTCATTGAACACCATATTTGTGTTTTTATATATCCACAAGTTGCTGAACGTTAAATGACAATGATGATGATGATACTAATAGTAACAGTAATAATAATAATAATAATAATAATAATAATAATAACAATAATAATAATAATAAAATTATTTATTATTATTATTATTACTACTAACATATGGTGAAAATATTTAATATTCTCAGTTATTGAGACATACTGTTCATTGTATAAACACAGTGTTCATTAATTCACTTATCTCATATATTAGTGTATTCTACATCTACAATTGCTTAACAACTCAATGTTGGGCCTTAGCCTGTCATTTGTTAGGAGTTAGTAGACCAAGTTAAATTAATTACGCTTATTTTCCTAGAGATGTCATGAATGGTATGCGGTTAACAAACTAACCCAATGAGACATCTAGTTGACAACCAAGGTATTATTAGGATGAAGAAGGTCGGTAAATTTTGCACAGAGACCTTTTATTCAGACTTGCGGTTCTTTTATGAATCTTAAAATCCTCAGACTCGAAACCAACGGCTTAAAGTCCCTCCCGGAGGACTTGTTCCTTGGATTTTTCATCCTACATAAAACATCGACCCCGACCGGGTTTGAACCAGCGACTCTCGGGGACTGAGGCAGGGAACATAATTCCATTATTCCGCCGCGGCAGACATGTTTGTGTATTAGCGTATATTTTAAAATGCGGAAGCCATGGGGATATATTTCTAGTGATTCAGATCGGCCTGCTGTCATTAGTATGAATGTAGGATGAGGTGGGGTAATTAGGCTCAGGAAAGGGAAAATATGATACAAGAGGAACCTAACAATGTTACAAATGGCAATTGTAGTTCAAGTTTACAAACTCTTAACAAACAGTGTAAACAGCTGATTTTAAAGTTCATGATTATATGAAGGAAAAGAATATTGGGAGAAGCTCCGGTCTGATACATTTTTAATCCTACCATCAGATTTTAAATGCACCTAGGCCACACTGAAGAAGTTGATCTAGAAAAGGATTTCATCTTTGAGCCGATTATCCCTTATTATAAGAATTCTTATAAACTAAAGGATACAAAAGTTATAGGTCTGATTATCCATGCAAGGGGCACCAAAATAAATGATTTTGTCTCCATCTGGAAAACATTGAAAATATCAACTTTGTCAAAACCATGGCTCCTGAGGCATTGAGAAGTTCATTACAAATTCTACGACATCCCCTTTTTTCCAAAAATTAACAATAAAAATATCATTATCTCAATTTTAAATATTTAGATGTAGAAATGTAAATGTTTTTATTTTATTGTTTCGGTTCTTATTTCTCTTACAAAATGAATCGCACTGTGTCCACTGTGTAAAAAAGGAAAACTTCAATTGGAGTCAGATTTGTCTTCCAACAATAGCTTTTTTTTTCACTGCGAGATTCGGCGTGTTTAAAAAACTGGCAAGAAACATTTAGTGTTCTACCAATTTAAGGGTTAAATATGTATGAAGTTGTGATATGTCTAGGAATATTTTAAAAAATGCATTAACATGAAAAAACTCTTATATATTTTAGAAAATGTTTTTATATTAATATATTTTTTGCGCGAGAGTGTCTTTGTAGTACTTATAGCAATGGCAACCATGAAAGAAAGTTCAACTTCCTACATTTCAAGGTTGCCAACCTAAATAACTATTCGGTAATATTACATATTACAAACCTCGTGTAGGAAGCAAAACCACTGCTCTTTATGTATACTACGTAAATGTATAAACAATAATATATCCAAAAGGTAGTGTTAATATACATTATACGAAACAAATCACTGCATTTTAAATGAACTGAACTTCATTTGAAACAATATAAAACAGTAAATACGTACTTTCAGACATTTTTAATTTGCCACGGCCTCCTATGTTTCAACTAATAAACATTGCCCACACTGTTAACGTTAGTCAGTTGTTTATAATGAACGCAAACATTTCCAACATAGATATTATTTTACTATTATTCATTATTTTGAAAACACAATCACGCAAAAAGAATGTACAACACACGTTTGTGAAGTGTTTTACACAATTTCGGAAATTAAAAACCTCGCTATCACTCGGTTTTTAAACATTTCCACGCTTCTGTAAAAACCAATTCCCAACTTCGCATCGTAATATACTATTACTAGACAATATAAGCAAATTTTACGGCATAAAGTTATTACATCCTTCATTTCGTAATTTCCATAATATAACCCACATTCTTGGTTTATTTTGTTCTAGAACTATTATACGTTTTGTGCAATTTATCTAAAATCATGGGACATATGAAACGTTATTTTTTAAATATTATATTATTTAAAACATCGATATAGACCTACAATTTGTGAGACTTTGGTTATTCGTGACAAACGATAGTGACCTTTACAAGCCTCTGCAAATACTGCTTGGTAATGTGAATAAGGCGTACTAAATTGAAACGGCCATAACTTCGGTTGCTTTTAAAAGCATCGCAAACGTTAATAAAATAGATTTTATGATCATTTAGAAACTAGGTCATGTTTGTCCATCATAAGCACATTTTGTTTCTTGAATCCTTAATTTAAAACTTCACATAATTCTTACGTCATGCAGCAATTAACATTTTACAAAAATAGTTGTTACAAAAAATTGTATACGTAATTTCTTACAATATGTGATTAGATTTAATAGAGATTTAGTCGCTTTTGGCTTAAAATAATTGCATAAGGAGGAAAATTAGAACTCCGTATCTTCGTTTATCCTAAACGCGTGGGAGATATTATCACATTAATTAATTTAAAAGCGTTCATTTATGAATCTGGGTAGAATATTTTCAGCAAATATCTTCTACAAATACAGTTAGTGTGTAGTTAGGCAGATCTTAAATTTCGTTGTTTAATTTTATAAGAATGTGCATGAAATGCATTAAAGAATAAATTACTTTTTCAAATAAATAGGCAAGTTCTTGACAAAAGTAGAACTATATTAAATCAATTGAGATAAATCATAAAGTTATATTATTTTGTGTTGGCACGAGTCGAGTAATATTTTGAAACTTGTATTTTTAAATTACAATTTATATGAAATTGATATGATGACCTCAAAGGGATTTTAAAGCAGTGAGAGTATGTAAAAAATATATTGGGCGAATAAAAGTGATAACAAGCCAATACTGTATAAGAAAACAATATGTAATATTTTTATTTAATGATGCTCTTTAGCTGCCACATCATCGCATCGGCGTCAACATTTAAAATTTGAGTGTGAAAGGACCAACAAATTTTGTTCATAGAACTCTAGAGGCCGCTTTTCAGGCTAATGGTTCATCTAGGTGCCGTAAATACATGGTCAAGACTCTGCTTTACTTTCCTCTCGAAGGGACCACGGCTAGGTTTGATCCAACGAACAAGAGGCGAGGATAGCATCCATTAGACCATAGAAATCGGCGACAAGTAAAAATATATTTTGTACCTTATATTTTGCAAATCCTAATTCAATATAATATAATTTCTTCGGAGGGAAGTACAAAAGACTCTAATACCGTATTGGATTCAGTTTTAAAAGTTCTTAGGTACGCAAAACTGTACCCTGGGTAAATATACACCGTGTCCCATTCAAACCTCCCACATTTTAATTAATCATAACTCTCAAAGTATGCGGAATTATGAAATGAGGTTGACATTAAAGAGAAACTCGAAGTTTTGTTTTCATTGTTGCAGTTAATTCATCTGTCGCATGTTGGACAATAATGACATAAAACAAAATGGCGACTCCTCAGCAACGAACACAAATTGTTTTCTGGTATGCAGAGACGAAGTCAATAATTACAGTGCAAAGAAATTACCGTAGAGAATATGGAGGGAATGTACCTGATGGAAAGACCATTAAGGCATGGCTTGAGAAGTTTCTGGCTACTGAAAGCGTTAAAAAAAGAATCAGAAGGTGCTCGTACACATGATTCAGAAGAAAATATTGAAGAAATTACAGCAGTATTTCAGAGAAGTCCACAAAAATCAATTCGCCAAGCTTCCCGGCAGTTCAATGGACATGTTGGACAGAACGTGGCACGAAATCGAATACAGACTTGATATTGTTCGTGCTACTAATGGTGCACATATATAGGTGTTTTAGTGTGTGGCAATGTACGGTAAAGAAAATTCTTGAGTTTCTGTTTCGTATAATACCGGCCTCATTTCACAATTTCGCATACTTTGTTAGGTATGATTAATTAAAATGTGGAAGGTTTGAATGGGACATCTTATAATAACAACACATAATAAGCATATGGGTTCCTTCGAAAGGGAATTGAAGCCGTGAGTCCCATGTCGTGGATATAAGGCACGTAAAATAACCTCAAGCCTGAAATAAGAACTCTCTGAGAAGAATTTGTTAAGGCTTTCACGTCCCGCTTTGAATTAATAGTAACTCATTTACTTTCAGACCAGCAGTTGTTCGTTTCACTTAAAATGTTTTCAAGAAATAATTTTATTTATTACGCGGTTTCAACCACGGATCTACCTACTTACGTCTTTCCACTATATAACTGATTCATTGCGTATTATTTCCCTTAAGACTGGTTATACAGGATGTTTCTAAATTAGGAGACAGTTTGGGACCAGATAGATAACCACCGTTGAAGCATATTTTGTTAAGGAACCGATGGACTGCGACGCTTCGTTTCAGTGCGAGAGGGATCTTACAGGAAGGTATTGAAGAAAACGGATAAACACTCCTTTCAGACCAAGGGCGGTTATCATTACTACTATGCTTGGTTTGTTTACTTCCGGAGCTCAGTAGCATTCGGTATAAATTACAGCAAGTTTGCTTACATCCATTGGTACGAACTGTTGTTATCCGTAGTCAGAACAAGGGGTGTTGGGTGAACCTCATTCAGTAATGCTGTACATACTGTAGAGTACAGTTCAATGTGTCTTAGCTTGTAGCTCTGAATATCAGACGCAGCATGTGGTTTCAACATAACGGGGCGCCACCTCACTTTGGGAATGAAGTCGTGGCCATCTGACAGCTACATTTGGCGCTCGTTGGATAGGTAGGGGTGGGCCCACTGCCTGGCCGGCACTCTAGCCTGACCCGACCTGCCTAGATTTCTTTTTGTGGGCCTACATGAAGGCAATAGTTTATTAAACCGGTATTGACTCTGAAGAAGATCTTGTCTGGATGTCATGGACGTGAGTTCCAGCACTGTTGTGATGGGAAAATAAACTGAATCCATCCTGACGATGCAACACTATTTTTTTATTACGTTGTATACCGTTTTGTTTCTGTTTTTCTGTAAAGAATTTAGATTAACACACAGAATTATGTGACACAGTATGACTTATTTGCATGTACCTACTTCTTTCCATCCCTTCATCTAAGACCTATCTTGCACTGTAACGAAGCGTCACATCCTATAGGTTCCTCAACAAAATATGCTTCAATGAAGGGTAACTATCTGCTCCCAAAGTTTGTCGATCTACTTTAGAAACATCCTGTATATAAAACCAATAGATCCCAATGTTAGTTTGAAAGTAGTATCAACCATCCTGTATATAAAACCAATAGATCCCAACGTTAGTTTGAAAGTAGTATCATATGGTTTCTAAAGATTCAGAATAATAAAGTTAAAAAACTAACTAACGTCTATAAATTGTGGATCCTGTAGGCTCAATGTTGTATTCACTAAAACTCTCCACTTCTCCCTATTCTCAGCCAATTAAATCTAGTTCATATCTGAAATATTTAGTTCTCTAAAATCCATCTGAATATATTCTTCCCACATATGTCTAGGCACTTCTAATGTGTTTTCTCCAAGGTTCCCATTAATAATTTCTACTGTCATCTATTCGAGCTAATTGACCTACCATCTCAGTCTTCTACACTTAATGAAACCTGACAATATTAGGACAAATAAATAAATTATGGAGCTTCGAAGAATCAAGATACTAATACTTTTTTTAAAAATAATGTAATCGGAATATCTTGTACACAGAAATTACTAGTTTATGAACTACTATGCAGTCTTGCAAGATCATACAAATTGACTGAACAAATTTCATAGTAGCCACAGTATAGATAAAATTGTTATGGTGCTCTACAAATAAAACCTTTTATGGAAGATATTTAGGCCTATGTGAGGAACGTTCGTTAATTTTTTAAAACGATTTCCATTTATTTTGGACTATTACTTTAAAATTATGAATTTGCATTATAATTGTTTTTTCTGCGTAAACTGTTTTCACTTTTTTGGTTTTACTTTTTTATCCTTTTTATTTTTGATCAAGCACAGGACAGGCACTCAGGCCGATTTTGGGGATCTAAAAACTCTTATCCCGCAGGATTCGAACCCAAATCGGCGTAGTGTAGGGTAGGAACTCTATCGATAACGCCATGGTGACGGACTTGGTCGGGTCGTAAATTTGAATTGTACTATTAATTGTACAAATGTGTTAAGAGAGGGAGCTGGTGTCTAGGCTAGACTACTGCAGTGCTGCTATAGCCCATGCAGCTGTACAAACTTGATCAATAGCCCCCAGCTATATAACCCCATCAATATCTCCTGCCCCAACTTCTCTATTCTCATTACCTTCTTACTTAGATTTGTCAGCTCTTAGATCTATTCTTCTACACAGTTAACATTTACTACAAAAAATTGCTTTTCCCATTCATTCCATACCCTCCAAAGTGAAGTAACATATGTAAAGGTTCCCAGTCAACAAATCATGAAAATCTATGAAAGGGTCCTCGATTCTTAGCCAAGGAGATAAGGTGGTTAGTCTTACACTCCGGGCGAATTTTTTCTTTGAAAATTTAATCTACATATTTTATATATTTTATACAAAAACTCAAAGGTCCCTAATTAAATCGTTAGGCTTAAGAACGGATTGAAGACCAAATTAATTCATTGGTACTATCAAACCCAGATATTCACGTCCTCGCGCGGGTAAGCTCTCCATACGTCCCTATCCTGAGATGTTTTCCAATCATCCTCTGTATAATCCACTTTCCTCAATTCACATTGATAATGTTATTCTCCCGCCTCATTCTTGAGAACCTACTAGACTTTTCCCTATGGTTTTCATATAAGAAGGTTCCATGTCCCTCTTTCATTCCCCATTAGTTCCACATGGCCTCCTCATCGAAGACAATAAGATTTAACTGTTCTTATTAAATCTGGTTTCTCAAAAAGATCATACAGCTCATCAATAGATATTCTTCCCCATTCACTTGTCTGTACGTCCCTCTTTGGTCCACAGATTTCCTAAGAATTTTATTCTCAAATGCTCGTAATATTTTCGTCTTTCTTAAAGTAAAAGAGAATGTTCGCATCCAAATAATATAAATTAAAAAGTAGCCATTTTATATACTTTTATCTTATAATTTATTTAGAGAAGTTGGGATGACAAGAGTTTCCAGATTTGAGCCTATGTTTAACTTCTTTTTGCACCTCATTCTTGTTTATAATTATTGTTCGTAAGAATTTGAATTTAGCCACTTTTTAAACATTTCCTCATTTGTCATTAATGCCCATTTCCAATATAGAATGTATTTTTACGTGTAACCATATATTTAGTTCTTGATGTTTACTTCCAACCCAGTTACTTAGTTTTACTCAATAGAATGTGAGTTTTGGCCCTTAGTATCCTCTCGCCATTGCCTAATAATACATCATCAGCATGTACCAATGACTTAATAATACCATTGCGTTGTATGCGTTCTTTATCCACTAAAGATTTGATGGCATACTCTAGTACAAAACTGAATAGCAGAAGAGATAGTATATCTCCTTGCTTTAACTCATTATGAATTTCAAAAGTATCTACCTAATTTTTGAAGCCTCCTTTAAAATGAGCAAATGAATAATTGGGGAAATAAATGTATAAACAATTAATAAATAAAGTAATCGAAGTAATCAGCATATCTATACCTTATTTATATTCAAATAAATCAGAAAAACGCATAGAATACAATTATGTAATTATTATTCATAAAAAATTAGATGATCCAGAGAAATTAATAAGATTAAATAATAAACTTTCAGTTTTGAGTAATCTAGGAAGAGACGGATGAACTACAACCCTTCTAGTATATACTGACGGTCTCATGACATGTTCACAATAAGTTACAAATCTAAGAAATTGTATTATTCTCGTGATAGAACTTGAGTTTCTTTGTAGACTAGGAAAGTTACATGCTTAAACTCTGTACGTTAGACAGCTTGAACACAATGGGAGATATATTACTCGAAAATTGGAAACTCAGCAAACAGTTGTTTTTACAAAGTTTGAAAAAACAAATTAGAGGCGAAAGAAGCCACTTAACCTAATCGGAATTTATCGACCTTAAGAAAAATAAGAAGCCAAGCCTAGAGCCGAATAAGACGGGATTCCCTGATTAGTTGCATAAACGCATGTTCCAACTGTATCTAATCTCGTAAGGAGGGTCCTAAAACACTCGGTGACGTCACAACGAACCAAATGGTCCAGAACCCTACCACCCAAAATTATAAGACAAATGCACCAATGGGTATATGTATTGTATCTTAAGACGGACGTTATCATGGTCGCAAATTATGTTGAGTGGGAATAAGAGTTTACCTTATGAATAGAATTACAGACTAAAATTAATTCTCGTGGTGCCATTAGGAAAAACAGTTCACTTGCTTGCGGTGTCAACTTGGACACACACACGTTGTCTAGCGATCAACTGCGCTACTTAAAGTACTTATAAAATTTGCAGTAGAGTCCCTGGTAAATGGACTTAGTAAGAAAGCGCGATGATTCGTACAAGTGAAGTATATAAAGTCGAAATAATAATTATCTTAATTTATAGAAACGAGTGATAATATATAACAGTATAGGCACGGTGTAATTAATAAATCACCCGTTAATTAAACCTCCTCGCATATAAGTGAAACCACCTAGTAACTGCCGATCATTCGTGTTAATTAAAGATGTTTGTGAAATTGTGTGAAGTGAAAGGAATTATTAAAGTTAAATTAAATCTACATCTCTGTCGTTATTTCTCAACAACGAAATATAATCGTGTCCGCACAATCCTTGCGAATCCTGGAAAAGAATCTTAAGCCTACCGTAACCCACTGAGCTACCCGAGGTCCTCAACTGAAGAAGAATCCTTTCTAAATCCTGGCGCCCACTAAATCCCGTCTTCACCTTTTACCTTAATTTAAGGAGACCATTAAAATTCTTCTCCACTTTTTAGGAATTCTGAATTCCAGCAAAATACTATACAACTCCTTCTTAATTAAATAAAATGCTTTTCTGAAGCCTACATAGGGCCTACAGTTTCTATGCCCTGCTGCCATTTTCATATCAGATGTCTTGCCTGTACTAAAAATATGATCTATTGCATGCCCTTTTTCTCTTAATCTACACTTAGCACAAAAAAAAGAGCCGACTCTTGATCTCGAATATTTTAAGTTCTAATGCGTGATTCATATGAATAAACTAATTGCAAAGTAGAGCTACAGTACGTTTCATTTCTTCCTTTGAAGAGCATTCTTTCAAGCAGAGCAAGACAGCGAATGCTTAGCTCAGTGTTTAATGGCTTGATTCATTTGCAAGGCAGAGGTTAATTGGGATTTCCGGGTCTATGATCTGGTCAAAAACCCTGATGGAACCGGTATTTAACCTCTGGGGTGAATTACGTGAAGTCCGGAGGGTCTGACTTAGCCAAATCCACTCTCCTCACCTCCAAGTTGCTTTGCTAGCAGAAGAAGCAATGACACTGAGGAGCATGCTGATGGAGCTAAGTGACAAATGCGAGGATGAAGATAAATATAAATAAGACGAAGGCCATAATTATAGGAAAGAAACCAAGGAAGATAAACATAAGGATTAAAGATGAGGCCATTGAGCAAGTGGAGAGCTTCAAATATTTGGGTTGTACTATCAGTAGTAACATGAACTGCGGTCAAGAAGTAAAGCAGAGGATAGCAACAGCAAAAGAAGCTTTTAACAAGCAGAGAAGCATTACGTAAGAAGTTATTTAAGTGCTTTGTGTGGAGTGTAGCATTATATCGTGCAGAGATTTGGACGTCGGAATGAAGAAAAGTGACTGGAAGTTTTTGAGATGTTGATATGGAGAAGGATGTAAGGTATAAATTGGACACACAAAATAAAAAATGAAGGGGTGGTAGACAAGGGTTGGTGAATGAAGAAGAATGCTGGAACTCATAAAGAAGAGGGAAATAAATTTGACTGGCCACTGGCTAAGAAGAAACTGTCTGTTGACGGATGCCCAGCAAGGAATGGTCGACGGAAAAAAGTTGGAGACAGAAAAAGACATCAGATGATAGACAATATTAAAATAAATTGTTTGTATGCGGATAAAAAAAAAGGAAAGCTGAGTTAAGGAAAGAGTGGAGATGCTAAGTTTGCAGTGAAAGACCTGCTCTTGGGCAGAACACTATGTATGTATATAATGTGTTATATACATTAATTGCCTCAAAAATATGTCTAAATGATGGTAAAAACCCCATTCAAATCGGGCAAGTAGTTTTTGGATCCATTAAGGACAAACTCACAGACGTTCATTTATATATATACATATATGTAAAGATTGGCTGAAAATATTCTAACAAATTGATTAGCAAAGGAAGATAATTTACTACGGGCAGTTTTCAAATTACAGACTACTAATGATTTATAATATGAAAATATCAGTTGACAAAAAAAAACAGTGGCAGTATGTGGTAAACAGCTATTAGGCCTACGGGGAAAAAAATAGTTAAAAAAAATATAACAAGTGACAGATTTTATATAATTAGGAAGTCACATTTCATTATATGATAACCGAAAATATATAAAGTTAGAATTAGAATTAGCCCATAATCATCTCATTTAGGGTGAGGACCTCCTGATACTGTAGGGTGGTTTACGTTACATCCCCGCGTTAGCCAATCCCTTGAGACTATCACTTCAACTTTTTTATGGATTGCTTCCATCTTTGTCTGTCTTGCGCCATTCTAGACCACAGTGTTCCTATATGACATTTAAACACTTCACTCCAACGCTTTTTTTGTCTTCCAACTTTTCTTTTCCCTAGTATGGGTTCCCACATAGTCACTGCATATGTCCACCTTTTAGGATCCATTCGGAGCACATGACCTCCTCATTTCCATTTCAACCACATTGCTGATGTTGCTACGTCTTTCAGCCTCGTTATCTTGCGGATGTCCTCGTTCCTAGTTAATAAATTACAATTGCTTAAGTGGGGTTTTGAGAAGAAATTATGAACAATAAATGCGAGAAAATATTCAACTGACACTACGGCACTACGGCAAACTGATTAAAGTGAATCAACGCATCACAATTGATAATTCTGCGTTCAGTAACAGGTATTACTTTGAGACACTAAGTGAGGAGTGATCATATTAGAATTCAATGGGGTGTTGAAGAAATGACTGCGGAAATCCAGCTTCATCGACAGAAATAGAGACAGCACATAGTTTATCATAAGTAATGCCACGAGTGATTTCCAAATAATGGTGAGGAGTGAATTTATCTAGACTATTTAACTCATGCCCCAAATGGGAGTCAATGACCAATCACGTTACAATGATTTTTTATTTACAACCAATCACAGTCGTGTTTCGCCTAGAATTTACCAACTAAAGTTTATCATAATAAAGAAAGCACCCCCTTTTCAACATTCTGAATAGGTCATACCATTATTTTGCAGTAACTGACTCACTAAGAAATGAGGCTACAAGATTGTATATATAGTGAATGAATGTCAACACATACCGCATGCGGGAGTTAATATATAAACATTTGTAGCAATTGATTATACCACCAAAAAAAGAAACCACTGTTTGCACTTTCTTAAATGTATTTTTTCCTAGAAAAATATAATTGTCATATTTACATCATAGAACATCAGAAATGAATTAATATACAGTTTGATGTGTTCAATTTTTTCTCCACTAGAGTGCATTCTTACAATATTGCTTTCCTTTGCAATAAATAATATGATCTGGGTGCAGTGACGAACAAAAGAAGCAAATCAAGCATACCAATCGTTTCTCATTTGTTTTCAAACATCACCGTTTACATTAAATACATAAATATTTTAAAATAACTATATTTAAATAATGATTTGTGAGTAAACAGCTTAATTTTATTCGTTAAATATTCCTTACAAATGCCACTCTTGATTTCCAAATTCCCTAGATAAATTCACTCCTCACTTCGTGAGTCGTGAATTCATCGATAATTTGGAAATCAAGAGTGGCATTACTTATGATAATTTGGAAATCAAGAGTGGCATTTGTTAACTAATAAAATTAAGCTGTTTACTCTCAAATCATTATTTAAATATAGTTATTTTAAAATATTTATATATTTAATGTAAACGGCGATGTTTGAAAACAAATGAGAAACGTTATGTTTCACTTGTTCATCACTGCAACCAGATCATATTATTTATTGCCAAATGATCACAATATTGTAAGAATGCTCCCTAGTGGAGAAAAAATGAAACACATCAAACTGATAAATCGAGGCGAAAAACGACTGTGATTAGTTGTAAATAAAAAATCATTGAAATGTGAATGGTCATTGACTCCCATTTGAGGCATGAGTTAAATAGCAAAAAAAAAAAAATGATCACCCTTTAGGAAACGGAGACGTAGGTCGACCTCATTGCAGTTGAACATATCAGTTCCAGTTATATTCACAATAAACTTGTGTTTTTGAAGGTTAAAAAATGCAATATCAAACACTGACTTAGATTTATGTTTCACGTTGTACAATTAGATTGCCGCTGTGTTACGAACATTAATCAAGTCTTTATTTACTTCCAGGCTGTTATGGAAATTAAGTGAAGGAAACAAGTTGATAGTGCGTGGGTGGGAGGAAGGTCGTAAAGTAAATAGGCCAGTGTGCCAAATTACTAGCTTATTAAATTTATAATAACTTTCACACCCGACATCAGCACCAGGTCAGAGGTGAGTTTTAACACTCGCTGTAAAACGTCATCTTAACGTAATCTTCATACACACTTAACGCTCAACAAATTTTCTTCGGCATTATTCAAATTAATAACTAACTTTATGGATTCTGGAAACCGTAGTTTCAGTTCTGCATTCACGACGGCTCTCTACTGATCCCAACCCTTACAAAGTACACTGCTCAAAAAAATTAGGGGATATTGTAGAATAACCTATTAAGACTATGATTTTTGGAACAGTATTAGATGCAATCACTTTCTATTAGTCCAAGATAATGTAAACAAGAGTTTGAAGTTGTTACGTAACCTCGGTACCACACCAGAGGGCAGTGTCTGTACTGTTGATGTGAAAGGGTGGTGTGGGGGTGAGTGTTTTGTTGCTGTTTTTAAATCCAGTCCAGTTTTCAGTTAGTGAACGACTTGCCTTAGGGACAGTAATGCCTCGACAATGTGATTTACCTGAACCAATGGCTTGGAGGGCCATAGGAAGGATGGAAGCTGGACAGACACAACAAGAGGTGGCACAAGCCATTGGAGTGTCTCAAAGCGTGATTTCCAGACTTTGGAATCATTTTCAAAGAATAGATACTGTTCACAGAAGAGCCGGACAACGTCGACCACAGGCAACAACAGCAAGGGATGACCATTACCTCTTGTTAACAGCCCATCGGAATAGACAGCAGAATGCAACTCAACTGCGAAATACACTTCAAACAGCAACAAGACGCAGGGTGTCAACTCAAACTGTCCGTAATCGACTGCATGGAAGTGGTCTCTATGCCCGTATGCCCATGGTGTGTACCAGGTTAACTCCACAACACCGTAGGGATCGCAGAAACTGGGCGAGGAACATCGTGGGTGGAGGTATGCCGAATGGAGATCAGTTCTTTTTTTTTGACGAGTCGCGATTCAACGTGGAATGTGATAGTCGGCGTGTATTCATCTGGAGGGAAAAAGGGACACGAAACAATCCAGCTTTTGTATGTGAAAGATCCCCATATGGTGGCGGTGGATTGATGGTGTGGACAGGAGTCAGTAGTGGTGGACGTACGGACCTCTATGTCATCCAAGGTGGTACTTTGACTGCGGTAAGGTATAGAGATGAGATTCTCCGACCTTTTGTCGTGCCTTATGCTGGTGCCATAGGTGATTCTTTTCTTTTTATGGACGATAATGCACGACCCAACAGAGCTAGCTTGGTGGACGACATGCTGGAAGTGGAGGGTATCGAGCATATGCAATGGTCAGCTTCCTCCCCAGACTTAAATCCGATTGAGCATGTGTGGGTTGCATTAGGCAGACGCATTGCAGGCAGACCAGCACCTCCCACAACTGTTCCAGAGCTGCACATTGCTCTTATGGAAGAGTGGCCAAGTATCCCCCAAGAACTCATTGCTAACCTCATTGCATCAATGCCACACAGGTGTGAGGCAGTGCTGGCCGTTCGAGGAGACCATACACCATACTAAAGAAACATTTTCACCCATGTTAATGTTGCTTTGTTTGTTTGCCATATTCCTAATCAGGATCTCATTGACATCTGGTGTGGTACAGAGGTTACGTAATGACTTCAAACTCTTGTTTACATTCTTTTGGAGTAATAGAAAGTGATTGCATCTAATACTGTTCCTAAAAACATAGTCTTAATAGGTTATTCTACAATATCCCCTAATTTTTTTGAGCAGTGTAATTCTTAACCATTGTATGCCGAAACCTACCTTGAAATTTCTCCCACAGAAGCATTCTGAAATACCAAAGCCGTGTCAAAAATATCTGCCGTTTCTAACTGCAAGGCACATAAATCGAAGCCAGAATCCAGCTATGACAATCCGCTGTACGGAGTAGATAGACTCCCTGCATCAGTAAAAGCGGAATGGAGTGAGGCGGACCTCATCAGTAAGAGCGGAATGAAGTGAGGCGTGACGTGGCACGGACGGCAGGTAATGAGGGTTATCCAATTTACCAATTGAGATGTTGTATTACTTCCTTGTAGTTTAAATGAGAGATTTGGAGTTGGATTTCAGTGAATTGCAGTAAAAAGCAAGATTAACTGAAATGCACAGAAATCGAAGCCATAATCCAGCAATGGCAACGCATTGCACGGAGCAGATGTATGGCCTGCATAAGTAAACGGAGTGGAGTGAGGCGGAATGGCGGGTAGTGAGGATAATTCAATCTACCAATTCAGGAGTTATATTACTACCATATAGCTTAAATGAGAGATTTGGTGCTGGATTTTAGTTAAAAGGCAGATAATTTTCTGGACACGGCCTTTGTACATCACAACGCTTCTCTAGAAGAAATTTCAAGGTAGGTTTCGGCAAGCAATGGTTGAGAGTTCCCTTGTTAGATAACAAAATTCAGTTCCTATCTGCGATATCTACTTCCCTAAGATCCATTTGAACATTTACCCTTCTATCTCAGCCAAAGCTTTTCTTAATGACATTTTTCCCAATGATTTCAGATTTAAAAAAATTGGAAGCATTACATTTTATTTTGTCATCTATTCGAAATGTATTACCTTCCCATCTCCACATCCTTGACTTCAAAACCTACTCAATATTAGGATGAAATAAATTATATAGTTCTTCGTTGTACAGTTTCCTCCAATCTTCATTCTGATCCTTTAAGATATCGAATTTTCGGTCAGGACAAAGCCTTCGTACATCACAACGTTTCTCTGGAAGAAATTTCAAGATAGGTTTCGGTAGGTGATGGTTGACGGTTTCCTTGCGAGTAGAAAATTAAACTTCATTACGAACCGTTACAAATCACTAGCACGTGTACAATACATTTTTAATTACCATGTATACAGAAAATATGGACAAAACGTCAAATAAAAATTAGTCTTATGTAGAGAAAAAAAAAACTATATCAAAACGAGTTCGAAAGTTCTTTATTGCCGCGTTATACGGGTTATAAATACATTGATTTATATTTGTTCATTGGGCCCATCGCTGTGGTCTCGAGGTAGCGAGCTGCCTTGTCACGCAGCGGGCCCGGGTTCGATCCCCGGTCGGAACAGTTTTTCTGGGTGAGGTTTTTATCGGGGTTTTCCCTCACCTGTAAGACAAATGTCAGGAAACCTTTAAGGCCCAAACGGTCCCCGAAATCATATGGACATCGCAATCATCATCATTCATATTCATCTTAGGTTAAGCTTAGGATTAGGGACTCTCCTGGCGCACCATTATCATCATCATCACCCATTATATCATCGGGACAACGTAACCCCGCCTTCCAGGCGCTCCAACCTCAGTAGTGGGTTACAAGTATGCCATGCCAGGAGAGAAACCAGGAATGTCGAAAGATAAACCTGGGGCATTTGAAAAAAAGTTGTTCATTGGATTTTCAATAATAAAGTAGTCTAATGTTCATTTTATACTACTCTTATTTTAATACAGACCACACTTTGTCGTCTGATTGATATCCGAACATGCTACCACATTCCTGACATACCTCATATAGCCTGACTGCGATTTTCAATTCGCAAACGCAGAGCATTAACATTTTTCACGGGGATCGAATACATGATCAACTTTAAGTGCCTCAAAGGTAGATGTTCAGAGGGTTAAGCGCAGGTGTACTGCAGTCCACCTCGCACTATCTAGCGTAACATGCATCAAAGTGCTACATACTACGAGAGAACACCACATGCAAGAAGTTAATCTTTTGACGAAAAAATGGCACATCTTCCAACAATTCAGGCAACATCTCCATATTACAACAAACGGGAATCCATTAGCAGGCGGATAATATTATATTTATCAAGCATACAATATTCACTTTACACACAATATTATACATTTCAGAACAAAATTAACATATGTCACATATTTAATTACAGCAAACAAACGATCCTGAGTGCACAACTATCCTCCAAGGAATTTATTCCCTATATTGGATTCTTGCTTACATAACAATTTTTCTCGACATTATAACGATTATTGATATATTCCACTACACTTGATAACAGTAATTAAAGAAATATATGAAAACACTAAAGTAAAAATAAATCTAAGGGAACCAATACATATTACAGGAGGAGTTACACAAGGTTTTCGACTATCAACCACTCTTTTTAACATTTACTTTGACGAAATGATAAGATCATGGAAACAACAACTGGGGGTATTAACTTAGGAAATCTAATAATAAAACCATTAGCTTTTGCAGATTACCATATTTTAATAGAAAAATCAGAAGACGAATTTCAAAGACTGCTATATAAACTAAATGAAATATCAAAAACATATACGAAAATATCATCACAAAAATCAAAACCATTGGCTTTCAAGGGCACTCAACCAGTTCGGACAAATATCATATTAGAAAATCCAATAGAACAAATGACAAAATATAACTTCCTAGGTGCGAAATATCATACACAACTGAAACAGATATAAATAAAAAACTAAATAACTTTAATTGTAGGCCTAACAGGAACACAAAAAAGAACTTTGAAAAATAAAGCCAGAAAAGACTCTATAATGAAATTATACAAGACAATGGCAGTTCCTATTATTAAACATGGACAGAATCCAGGCTGCTGAAATGAAATTCCTCAAACCAATAACAGGATATCTAAGAACAGACAAAAATCACAACACAGTAATAAAACAGCGACTAAAAGTAAAGGAATTAAGCACAACAATAATGAAATAAAGAAAAAATGGAAAGAACACATAGCAATGATAACTGAGAACAGAATACCAAAAGCAGCATATAACTATTCACGAAAAGGAAGAAGAAGTTTGGGAAGACCAAAGAAAGGTTGGAAAGAGCAGCAATTTGGAGACGGAACAGGCTAGCAAAAAGCCTAAACCGTGATGATGAAGAAGAAGAAGATATATACTACCTCCGTAGCACTATCATCCTTATAACTGCGTGTACATAAGTTCTGCATACATACCTTCTTAAGCTAATGTTTTTCAATCATTCCCTGTAAATCCAATTTTCACAAATAGTGGTTAATGTTGTTCTCCCACCTCATCTTGGCCTACCTACAGGGAGATTTGCTTCTGGTTTTCCTAGAAAGAGTTTCCATACCCCTCATCCATTCTCCATACGTGCCACATGTCGTGCCCATCGCAGTCTAAGGTACTTAACTGTTGTTATTATAATGGAGGTTTCCCAAAAAGATCATGTAGTTGACTGTAAGTCTTCTCCATTCGCCTGTCTATTCATTTGCTCCAAAAATGCTCAAATACTCGTAATTTTTTCTCCTCCCTTAAAATAAGAGTGCATGTTTCCATCCATATAATATAACTGGGATAATAACAGTTATGTTTTTTAGTTTAATTTCTTTTGAGAGAAATTGTTAAATGTCCATTTCTATTATTAAAATTTCCACTTTGCAGTTTCGCCTTCTTAATGCAGCAACTTCTTCAGCAATATTGAGTAGAGTGTAGTTTCATGGCTAACGAAAGGCGCAAAGAGAAAATATGCCAGTACGGTATTCACATGCCACAAATGAAATGAACAGTTTTCTTCTTCTTCTTCTTCTTCTTCTTCTTCCTTTCATGTGATAGACCTAGTGGTCTGTTACGGTCTCAATCCAACGTTTGAAGTGTCTGCCCAAAGATCTCTTGCCTGGTGGCTGGTAATTTAAGATCTGACGTGGTATTCTTGTTCTGCTCATTCTTCGTACGTGAGATTTCCAGTTGTTTCTGTATTTTTGTACATATTCCATGACTGATTCTGTGTGTAATTCTTTGAGAATTTCAGAATTCCTTTTATGGTCTGTCCTTGAATAGCCCGCAGTACGTCTCATAAATTTCATTTCTGCCGCAGTTAGTCTTTGTTCATGTATACTGCGAATTGTCCAGGCCTCACTGCCGTAACATAATATGTGTCTGACCAGTGTTTTATAAATTCTAGTTCGTGTGAGTTTTCTTAATAGTTCTGTGTATTCACAATAATTAACAGGTTAGAAATTTGGATTGTTCATTAAGATACATAACTTTTTTTTCCTTTTAGTTAGTTAATTTTAGTAACCATACATATCTTATAGCCCTCTATGGTATCTTTACCTTGTCGTGGTGGAGTGGCTTGCGTGCTTAAATGATCCTAAGAGCTATGCCGGCGGTAGCATTGCTGCCGATAGGGTTACCCATGCCGGACTGGTCGAAGGTGATAAGCCAGACGAAATAAGTACCTTGGTCGAAAGAGTGACGATCTTTCACCGTAAAAATGCAACCGTCAAGAAATGCGGACATGGGTTCTACTGGGGTAAAATTTTCCGGAGGTCAAATAGTCCCCCATTCGGTTCTCCGGGCGGGGACTACTTCAGGGAACCCATGCCAAAGGCTCAAACACAGGGACATGTTCCTAGGAACATGGAATGTTAGGACTTTATACAATAGCGGGGCACTAGGGATATTAACGCGGGAACTAGATAAATCGCCCTTGGATATAGTCGCTTTACAGGAAGTTAGGTGGCCAGGAGAAGGTAGTCAGGAATCAGGAAGTTTTGCATTATACTACGGGGGTGCAGAAAGACCTGCATTTGGAACAGGTTTTTTAGTCAGAAGGAGGATCCTATCCGCTATCCGAGATATTAAGTTTGTTAGTGATAGGGTATCATACATAATTCTAAAGGGTAAACAACATGATTTTATAATTGTAAATATACATGCCCCCACAGAAGATAAAGATGACAAGATCAAGGATGAGTTCTATGAAGAATTAGAATGCTTATTTGATAGCCTTTCACGATATCATATGAAAATTGTCTTAGGAGATTTTAATGCAAAAGTGGGGCGGGAAGATATATTCAAACCAACAATAGGCAAATTCAGTCTTCATGAAGATAGTAACGACAACGGGGTTAGATTAGTTACATTTGCCACATCAAAGAATCTCATTGTTAAGAGCACAACATTTCAGCATAAGAATATTCATAAATACACCTGGACGTCCCCAGATGGAGAAACTCGGAACCAAATAGATCATGTATTAGTGGATAAACGCTGGCACAGTAGCATCATTGATGTTAGATCAGTTAGAGGGACAGACTGCAATTCGGATCATCATCTGGTCAGAGTGAAAATCAGACAACGGCTATCGCTTATGAGAGGAACAAATGCTAAAGATGATTCTGTAAAATATGAATTAAAAAACTTGAAAAATCATGAAATGCGGCAAGAATACCAAATCAAAATTGCTAATAGATTTGAAGTACTGGAATCTTCAGATGACGATGTGGCAAACGAAGAAGAAACTGATATAAATGAAGAATGGGAGGCTATAAGAGATACTGTTAAATTGTCAGCATCAGAAAGCATTGGTTGTTTAAAAAAGAGGCAAAACAAGAAATGGTTTGATGAGGAATGTGCCGACATTGTAAAGAAAAGAAAGCTAGCAAAAATGAAATGGTTATACGAGCCAAATGAGGTAAATTTAGAGCAATTGGATAGTGTTAGACGGGAAACCACCCAGTTACTAAAGAGTAAAAAGAGGGAATATTTGAGAGAGAAGATTAATGATCTTGAAATGAATTTAACAAATAGGAATATTAGAGAATTATATCAGTGAGTTAGTATAGAGAAGAAAGGGTTTCAGGATAGAACAAACATAATTCGGAATGAAAATGGGGATATGATTGCAGATTCTAGGATTATATTAAATAAATGGAAAAGTTACTTTAATCAGCTATTAAATGTACATACAGAACACGACATTGAGGAGGATAAGTTACAGACAGCAGAAATGCTAGTCGCAGAGCCAAGTGCATTAGAGGTTGAAATGGCGATTGAAAAATTGAAGATGTATAAAGCATCAGGTTCAGATGAGATCCCAGCAGAACTGATAAAATCAGGGGGAGAAAAATTGATGGACAAGATACGCTGGTTGCTTAGTATGATTTGGGAAAAAGATGCTCTTCCAGATGAATGGAAGGAATCAATTATCGTACCAATTTATAAGAAAGGAGATAAAACTGATTGCAACAACTATAGGGGCATCTCATTACTTTCAACTTCGTACAAAATTCTAACAAATATATTAGTCAGCAGACTTACTCCCTATATTGATGACATTCTAGGAGATCATCAATGTGCATTTAGAAGAAACAGGTCTACAATAGATCAGATTTTCAGTATAAGACAGATTTTAGAAAAGAAATGGGAATATAATGGTACTGTACATCAACTATATGTAGACTTCAAAAGAGCATATGATTCAATTAAGAGGGAGAAGTTATATAGTATCCTGCTGGAGTTCGGAATTCCTAAAAAGTTAGTTAGACTTATACGAATGTGTCTAAATGGCTCAACGAGTAGGGTGCGTGTAGGCAAACAGTTTTCAGACACTTTTGAAATCCGGAATGGGTTGAAGCAAGGAGATGCACTATCTCCTCTACTATTTAATTTTGTACTAGAGCATGCCATTAACTCTTTAGAGAATCAGGAAGGCTTACAACTGAATGGTATTAATAAGCTGTTAGTTTATGCTGATGATGTATTACTACTGGCCGATAGCGAGGAGATACTAAAGGCCAACACGCACACACTATTGAGTAACACTAAGAAATTGGGACTGGAAGTAAATATCAGTAAAACTAAATATATGGTCACACGTAGAAATTCGGTATATAATGGAAATGGACAGCTAATGACAAATGAGGGAAATTTTGAGGAAGTGGCTGAATTCAAATACCTAGGAACAATAATCACAAATAGGAATGAGATGCACGAAGACATTAAACATAGGCTCAATTCTGGAAATGCGTGCTATTATGCATTGCAGAGACTTTTGATGTCCCAACTCCTTTCAAGAAACGTTAAGCTGAAAATATACTTACTTACTTACTCACTGGCACTATCGAACCCGTAGGTTCATGGCCGCGCGGACATAAGCTCTCCATACATCCCTATCCTGAGCTAATGCTTTCCAATCATTCCCTGTATAATCTACTTCTCTCAAATCATAGTTAATGTTGTTCTCCCCCCTCATTCTTGGTCTACCAATTGGGCGTTTTCCCTCTGGCTTTCCTACAAGAAGCTTCCACGCACGTCTTTCATTCTCCATACGTGCAACATGTCCTGCCCATCGCAGTCTACGAGACTTGACTGTTCTTATTATATCTGGCTTCTTATAAAGACCATGTAGTTCATTGTTATGTAGTCTTCTCCATTCACGTGTCTTTTCGTCTCTCTTTGGTCCAAAAATCTTCCTAAGAACTTTATTCTCAAATACTCGTAATCTCCTTTCCTCCCTTAAAGTAAGAGTCCATGTTTCGCACCCATATAATATAACTGGTAGAATAATAGTTTTATATATTTTCAGCTTAACGTTTCTTGAAAGGAGTTGGGACATCAAAAGTCTCTGCAATGCATAATAGCATGCATTTCCAGAATTGAGCCTATGTTTAATTTCTTTGTGTATCTCATTCCTATTTGTGATTATTGTTCCTAGGTATTTGAAGCTGAAAATATATAAAACTATTATTCTACCAGTTATATTATACGGGTGCGAAACATGGACTCTTACTTTAAGGGAGGAAAGGAGATTACGAGTATTTGAGAATAAAGTTCTTAGGAAATTTTTTGGACCAAAGAGAGATGAACAGACAGGTGAATGGAGAAGACTACATAACAATGAACTACATGGTCTTTATAGGAAGCCAGATGTAATAAGAACAGTCAAGTCTCGTAGACTGCGATGGGCAGGACATGTTGCACGTATGGGGAATGAGAGACGTGCATGGAAGCTTCTTGTAGGAAAGCCAGAGGGAAAACGCCCAGTTGGTAGACCAAGAATGAGGTGGGAGAACAACATTAACTATGATTTGAGGGAAGTAGATTATACAGGGAATGATTGGAAAGCATTGGCTCAGGATAGGGATGTATGGAGAGCTTATGTCCGCACGGCCATGAACCTACGGGCTCGAGAGTGCCAGTGAGTAAGTAAGTTAGTAAGTAAGTAAGTATACATATCTTATGGTAAGATATATGTATGGGAACTAGGTTTTTTATTAATATGTTGAATTACAATAATAACAATGTTATAATGAATATATGTGTACATGGTAAACACGTAATATAACTAGAACCAAGGAGCAGTGTAACTGTGATTGCAATAAATATCAGAACGTTTGATAATACGAACAAAACGGACCCAACTTTTAACGACACATGAATAAAATATAGGAGACCTAAGTTGCAATTTTACACATAGACAAGCAAAGGAATTTTATATACATATTTACATGTTTTCAATTATTATTTCATTATAAAGGTATGTTAAATTATTGAATTATTTCAAATGAAATATTTTTACCAATTATTGTATAACTGAACTTTAGGAACTCGTACACTTAGTGTCGCATTGACTAAAACCCTGAATCAATTTCATGTCTGTGATATCCAGACTTTTTCGAATATTCTCCCACACATGTCTAAGTCTTCCCAATGGGTTTATCTCCTAGGTGTTCCAATAAAATTGTTTATATCATTTTTATTTTCTATATCCGAGCCATATGACCTGCCCGTGGACGTTAAATAATTTGTATATGTACGTATATACAGGATGTTGCAAAAAACACCAACAACGGAGGTGAGGTAGCATATTGAGATATGTTGACTATTTAACTCATGCCCCAAATGGGAGTCAATGACCAATCACGTTTTAATGATTTCTGTTTTACAGCCAATCACAGTCGTGTTTCACCAAATATTTATCAATATTAAATTTACCATATTAAAGAAAGCTCCTCCTTTTTAATATTCTGAACAGGTCTGACCATTATTTTGCAGTGACTGATCCTATAAGAAATACGGCTACCAGATTGTATATAGAGTGCATGGATGTCAACACATAGCGCTTGCAGGAGTAAATATAAAAATATTTGTAGCAATTGATTATACCACCAAAAAAAAAAAAGAAACTGCTGTTTGCACTTTCTTAAATTATTTTTTCCCAGGTAATAATGCAGAAAAATATAATTGTCATATTTACATCATACGACATCAGAAATTAATTAATATACAGTTTGATGTGTTTCATTTTTTCTCCACTAGAGAGCATTCTTACAATATTACGTTCCTTTGGCAATAAATACTATGATCTGGTTGCAGTGATAAACAAAAGAAGCAGATAGATGAAGCGTAACAATCGTTTCTCGTTTCTTTCAAACATCGCCGTTTACATTAAATATATAAAATATTTTAAAATGACCATAGTTAAATAATGATTAGTGAGTAAACAGCTTAATTTTATTCGTTAAATAGTCCTTAGAAATGCCACTCTTGATTTCCAAATTCTCTAGATAAATTCACTCCTCACTTCGTGAGTCGTGAATTCATCGATAATTTGGAAATCACTCGTGGCATTACTTATGATAATTTTTAATAAGGTACCAATGTTAAAAAATGATGCGTTTTCACACTGTGACTAGTTACTTATGTCTCAAGATCAGTTTTAATTCGAAGGATTAGAAGACTCATTACTTGACAACACCTTACAGGTACGGAACCTATAATACGTGGTTTCCCAACGAAATGTGGCTGCAACGACGGAGTTCCAGCTCACTTCCATGTCAATGTGAGGAGACATTTGGCTACCACGTATCCAAGTCGATGGATTTGGAAGAGAGGGACCAGGCCCATGGCCTCCGAGATCACCTGATCTTAACCCTCTCGACTACTTCTAATGGGGTGACATGAAACAGTCTGTTTATCAGACTCGAACAGAGTCACGTATGGATCTTATAGCCCGAATCCATGCTGCTACACATATAATTAAAACGTGGTCAGACGTATTTGAACATGTGCGCCAATCACTATACCGCACCGCCGATATACGCTCTGCAATGATATGGGAGATTGATATTATGAAAACTTGATGTAACTGTGACAGCATTGTCAAATATTGAGTCTTGAAATCCATCTAACGGAATTCTTGAGAAGTTAGGTACTCATAGTGTGAAAACGCATAATTTCCGGACATTTGTATCTTATTAAAATTGTAAACATATCTCAATATACCACCTCATCTCCGTTGTCGGTGTTTGTTTTCAACAATCTCTATATTTTTTTTTAATTGATGGTAATTATTAAATCAGTCTCCACTATACATTATTGAAGTACCATTTCAATACCTGACTACAGATTGGTCAAATTTAATACAAGCTATGATAATTTATTACGCATATGTAATGGGCATATCATTTGTAGTTATTTTATCTTTAAATAGTCTTAATAACTTGAACACTGCATTCTGTGAGTTCATTTTGAGCATGTGTTTGGGATTTATGTTTGTGTCCTCGAGGAATTGGAGTACCGGGTGAGCTGATATAATAGCTATAGACATGAAAAATAACTGATTGCATTTTTGACCGAAATAAAATGAGAACTCACTGGATCAACGTGAAAATCGATCTACGAACCAACTGGTGAATATTTCAAAGAGCTTTACAATTTAAAAAAGGATTACAGTATTGGAACTTTTCCTTGGTAGTCGGGCAACATAAGTGAGCGATATATAATTTTAAAGCCTTGTTTTCTCTGTCAATCAAACTTTTGTGTATACTTATACTACGCAAACCTTTGTGTTTTAATTTTTAACACTGATTTTATATACTGAATTCACTTATTATTATTCATTTAGATGGAAGGGAAATTAATTTAATATACTTTGTGCAGGCTACTTTGGTGAGAAATCAATAAATTAAATTAAATGATGATTAATATTTATGTATAAAAATATTAAATTTATTATAATGATTTAATATGATTTTAGGAAGGTGAATTTAGAAGGAACGTTTGTAAAATATTACGGTTGGGATGTACTTCATGGAGAAGTTATGTCCCCGCAGCCATGAAACTGTGTCAATGAGTTAGTTATCATTCTATTATAGTTTAATAATAATATAAAGGTAAAGTGATCACCGACAGGTCTTGGCAGATCTTTGAAGTTAAGGCTCCCACCTTCCTAGACAATCGGTACGAGATTTCAGCCGGATTGTCAGCCTTCATAATATACGTCTGTTACTTACTTTCATTAAGGGCTGAGTAAGCTGGAAAGTATAGGCAAGATTCAAAATCGTGACCTAATCAGGAGTCAAACAACCGACCTTGCGAAATGTAGCATACTGCCTTAACAAACAACGCTACGACGGATTTGTCCCTAGTTATACAAATATAGCCTCAATCAACATACGGAAACAAGATGAAGAAAAATCGTAAAACAAGGCAAATGAATGGAATATTTCCCCTTAACAAGAATAGTGCGGAGTCATGTACAAGAACGTATGCTCAATAATGTACGCCTGTAGAATGAGATGGCAAAAATGGTGGAATCGCGTGCTTTTTCTCCCTGCTGAGAAAAAGAAGACGTTAGTTCTTTATTTAACCCCTAACTGACAATCAACTGGGGTGTAGTGACATTTCTTCTGAGGGGGTTACTTTCATTTAATATTGTAGAAGCTTCTTATATTTGGTCACAATGGTAAGATTACTTATAAAGCCATCACACTGATGTGCGTTCATCTGAGAGTTAAAGTGTGATTTGTGTTTTTTATAGATCCGGTACTCATTCAATCCCTCGTATATTATTAAATACAATATATATAATTTAAATACATTACTTTTACAAAATTCACTGTGCGCAGATGAAAACGTGTAGTATTTAAAGTTGGATATAAAATATTTCTCTCTCAAATAATAAGAGAAGATAAAATATAAAATTCATACCTATCAAGTACCTACTCCGCAATTTGTTTTTTTTTTAACTGCTGAGATTTCGGAATGCATTCCATAATCATCAGGGATATCACTATTTGTTATTTGTGACTATTTAACTCAGGCCTCAAATGGTAGTAAATGTCCAACCACGTTTCAATGCATTTTGTTTTACAACCAATGACAGTCGTGTTTCGCCTTGCTCCTTATCTATTTCTCTTTATTAACTCCTGCGTTTGTGATAAAGCTCCTCCTTTTTTTAATATTCTGAACAGCTGAGAGCATTATTTTTCTCCAACAAATACATTGAATATAGCAAATAATGACTAGATTCCTTTATTTTACTGAGTTGATTACTGAAATAATAAAAGAATAACCTATAATGTCGATTATAATATACAGTTTGATGTGTTTCATTATTTCTCCACTAGGGTGCATTCTTACAAAATTTCGATCCTATTGGCAATAAATAATACGACCAAGTTGCAGTGAATGAATATAACCTGTGATTTATTTTCAAACATCGCCCTTAACATTAAAAATATAAACATTTTAAAATACTGGTAACCATATTTAAATAATGATTTTTGAGTAAACAGCTTAATTTTATTCGTTAGACAGTCCTATTAAATGCCACTCTTGATTTCCAAATCCTCTAGATAATTTGGAAATCACTCGTGACATTACTGTAGATAATTCTTCAGCGAGGGTTTGTAATCATATTGCGGTAACATTCTTTTAACATTTCTATCTCATCTGGAACTGCTATCTTTGCAATGTTCTCTCTTCCTATGCATTGCAGTAGTAATGTTATCTATATTTTCCATGCAATGCCCGCTTTCAGGTAAGAGCCTATTTGTTTTGCATAACTGTATTTACTTCCTGCATATTGATATTTTTGAAAATTTATTTAAATCTAAGCAAGAAAGTTGACTCACACGGTATATTTTGGACTTATTCGGGAGCTCCCGAGTTCAGATCTCGGGGTAAAACAGATATTTAATCGTGATTTCATTCTAATTTCAAGGCAAAAAAAAGGTTCATTTCCAGTACCGCAAACCACTTATACTAAACTCCATGTTACGACAGGCCTCGCAAGCCTTTGGTCTACTAGCCAGATGCTAACACTCAGTATGTCGGGTCCCACAGCAGTACTAGATGGTTTTCCAATCCTGGAGTCACTATTTAATATAACTATCCAAATCTCTCAAGATGTCGGCCGAAATTTACTTCCTCTATGTGGTTTCGATCATTCATCGTTTCATAATTCATTAAAATTATAAAACATCGAACATAATATATATATATATATATATATATATATATATATATATATAAATGAATGTTTGTTTGTTCGTATTTTATGCGCGGCTATACTGTTGATCCGATTGTCATGGGATTTTTTTTTTGCAAAATGTTCAGGAGATTCCCGGGATGAACATAGGCTATAAGAGAGTTGTGATATTCAAACCCTTCACCCTTAAAATCACCCTTTGTAGTGAAAAACATGAAATAATGTCCCTATTTTGACGCTTAAATGGCTTACGCTGCCTAAACCATAACAAATACACCAAATTAATGTACACAGAATTGAATATCTCAAAAAACTCTACAAAAAAGTCCGCGACAGCATATGTTTATCTTGTACGGATAACTCACAATAACCATTTTTGTCTTTCATTGATGCCATGAAGATTGGGATAAGCAGATTCCCGGGTAAGCATAATAGC
Organism: Diploptera punctata; assembly: GCA_030220185.1. Classification (NCBI taxonomy): domain Eukaryota; kingdom Metazoa; phylum Arthropoda; class Insecta; order Blattodea; family Blaberidae; genus Diploptera; species Diploptera punctata. The sequence goes on along the minus strand of JASPKZ010005680.1, from coordinate 241,497 downwards.
GCACGGCTGGTGGTAAAAACACATTAACATTTATTTAGGAGTAGCAGCGCACGCCGGGTATTAGCTAGTACTAAATACATTAAAAATTTATATTATAGAATATAATGCTAATTCGAGGATTAAATTAAATTGTATGATATACATTGCGACGAAATAAACATGGTGGTTGCAGAGTCAATTTTTAATTTTTGGTTAAGGTAAACCCCAATTTCTAATAGTCGGATGTCGCTGATTCTTTTTTGAAAATGCCTTCCTCGGTTTTTCTTTATTTTATTCTTACTTAGAGACGTTTTAACATCTCAGATAATATCACTTCTGAAATGTTATTGTTTCAATCAGTTCAAATGTGATAATGCAATTTTTTAGTTATTTTTAGTTTACAATGGTATGTTACAGTATCCCGACATGACAAAAGAAAACTTTACTTGGTAATAGATCCGATGAATTTAGATGTCAGTTATAGAAAGCATAAGAATAAATTGTGGAATTAATTTTGACCAGTTTTACTATTATCTACTATATAAGTTATTTGAAGGACAGACGAATATCTAAATGTAAATTAGGAATCTTTCACGGTTTGGGTATACTTTATGTTTATATAAAGTTGGTTAAAACTTTTTAATGAGTTTATAAGAAGAAAAGGAACATGAAAAATCCTAGTATGTATGCACAAATACAACAAAAAAAATCTTGTAATAAGTAAATGTTATCCCAACTTCTCTAAATAACGTTAAACTGTGAATAATTTATTCTTCCAGTTATATTATATAGATGTAAAAGTGGAATATTATTTTAATGGAGAAGAAAATATCACGAGTTTCTAAAAGTAAAGTTATTTGAAAAATGTCTGGACCAAAGAGGGAAGAAACAGGCGAATGGAGAAGACTACATAAGTAACGATAAAAAAAGAGAAGAAAAATGTAAAATTATGTTTTAATTAATAGATATATAAACGAAAATATTAATTTTAGGTAGTTTTCGAAGTAATGTTGCAAATAAACATGCAGGAAATATTGTACCATTTCAAGTCATTTTAGTCATGATAAATTATTTTCTCTTTAATTTTTTTTTCAGTAATATCTACAACATATTTTTGTTTACTCGCAAGAAAACTAAATAAACATTGGCCTTTAAAATTCGAGGTCTGGAAAGTGAAATAAAAAATATAATTTTAAAATCTGATATTAAAGTGAAATTAGTACAGTAATAACACAAAATATTTAGAATAAAAAACACTCTTTAATACATGTGCGTGTTCAAATTAAGAACTATCAACTCGAAATGTAATTTGAAACAATGTGAATCTCTTAAATAAAAATAGTTCAGGCATAAATGTGAAAAACTAATAATTAAATCTAAATTGTTATAATATACATCATTCAAAATGGGTCACGAAGAAAATGTCCGTATGAACGAAAAGTAATAAAGGAGAGAATTTTGATTCTGTGGGGCGTAAGTGAAGTGTATACATGGAAAATGCTAACAAAAGCCTGTGTTGGACAGGAAGTACATCATCCAAGGAGTGCCTCACATGACATATATCCTGTCCCATCCACACACCGGTCAGTGACCTTTCATCTAATGGATGGGACAACATTTTCTGACATTCATCGCATGTTTTCCTCAATAGAGAAAACATATAACCACTACTCAAATTAAATGAAGCAATAAATCGATTTTTAATTCTGTAGAACACGAGTCACTAACTGCAAGTACAATACTAATGTAACTATCCAATTACTAGTAACGGAGGTTTACTTTGGATTCATAATTTGAGATTTTTCATAGTTTCTTTCAGCTTAAGAAAATAATTTCTGGTCTGTAGGGATCGCTAATAAACCTGAATCTCGCAGTATAACATCTGATCGAAATAGGTGGATTTTAATCAATTGAGTTGGTATTTACTTGATGAAAATCCATAGTTATCAATTAAATAAAAATAAAACTTGGTTTTATTTGATTTTCATACTTTTTAACTTAAAGTTGATCCTGTTGCAACATATGGTTAGAGAATATATGGGTCCATTTAAAGAAACCGAACTTAGAAAAATTAGAGAAACTAAAAGCGACATACCTAAAAAGGGTGCTCTGTCTCTCCAAATACACGCCCTCACGACTTGTTTATGAACTCTCCAAAGAACCATTCTACATAGAAGAGCTGAGGCTAAAGTTCCTACTACCAGTGACACCAGCTTACCAGGACCTCCTGCAAGAACTCCAGAAAAGAAACGCAAAATATGGGAAGAATTCTATATTACTGACGCCATGACAAACCGTGAATGGACTCAGGGAGGATATGAATTGCGCCACACAGTGACCAGACTCGCTGTGCATGGATTTCACCACAAGCTGTGCAGCAACCAGAGATTCCACGAGCCCGGCCCAGACTGCGTGTGTGCAAGATGTAGCGAACAGTGCGAGAAATATCATGTATTAAACTGTAGGATGAGATCAGAATCGTTGCTGAAACTCTGCAGTGACTAAAAACAATCTTCTTTGCACGTTGTGCGCATTTCTTATTTTATTATATTTTTTAAGATATAATTCAGTGAAAGCTGTTTCGGCACACTGTACCTTCTTCAGGCATGTTAAATTATGAATTGTGTTATTATTTATTTCTTATTATTTATTTCTTATTTAATAACACAATTCATAATTTAACATGTCTGAAGAAGGTATAGTGTACCAAAACAGCTGTCACTGAATTATATCTTAATAAATAAGAAAACTAAACAAAACTACGTTTTATTTTTATTTAATTAATAAGATGCATTTTATATTTATGTACTTCAAAGTGCACCACAGATTTCCATATACAGAGTGGAATAGAACTCTATCAATAAACTTTCACAAGTTTGTGTTGTCGGCCAAGTGTTTTAATATAACGAACCTATAGCCTTCTATATGTTATTACAGTACAATATATTTTTCATATGTTAGTATGTAACATGCGTTTTATTTGGACTGTAAATATGATGAGTTATGCTGGATTACAAAGACAAATGAAATATTTATCAACTAATCATCACCTGAAAAAATTATAAACTGTAGTACAAACATTGCAACGATAAATCACATGAATTTTGTTAAACACTGTACTGTACACTGTCCCTCTTTAATACTGTACATAGCTGTTCGAAATGCCAAAGACCATGATCGCGACAAACTGTATTATTTTTATTCCAGTTGATGATTTTTGTGAATTCAAATACCTAGGAACAATAATCATAAATTGGAATGAGATGCACAAATAAATTAAACTTAGGCTCAAATCTGTAAATGCGTGCTATTATGCATTACAGGGACTCTTGACGACCCAACTCCTTTCAAAAAACGTTAAACTGAAAATATATGAAACTGTTATTCTACCAGTTATATTAGATGTTTGCAAAACTTGGGCTCTTACTTTAAGGGAGAAAATGAGATTATGAGTATTTGAGAATAAAGTTCTTGGGAATTTTTTTGGATCAAAGAGAGATGAACAGATAAACAGTGAACTACATGGTCTTTATAGGAAGCCACGTTATTTTTACAGTCTTCTTCTTCTGCCAAGTGGCAACCATTTTCTATTCTTCTTAGGAATCTATATTCCGTCATTCTTTTTACACGACTCTGCCATTTTAATTGTTTTTTTTATAAAATCCACAAACTGAAGTTTGAACATTCGTATTTTGTTTAATTACACTGTTTCGTACTTTATCTCTTCTAGAAATTTCAGCTGAACGCCTCCAAAAATCCATTTCTGCAGAATTTAATTTATTTACTGGTATTGTTATAGATTTTAATTCACATATTTCTGCACCGTATGTCATTGTACTACTTATTATTGCTTTAAAAATGTTTGTTTTTCTTTTAGAGTTTATATTCTGATCTTATTAAACAATATACGTTTATATAACACTTTGGCTAGACCAGTGTTGACCTATGGTAGTGAAGCATGGACACTAAAAAGACAACATGAAAGCAGAATAACGGCTTGTGAAATGAGATTCATGCGCACAACAGCGGGTTACACCAGATGGGATCGGAAAAGGAACACCGATATCTTAAAAGAATTGAAGACTACGCCAATTTTGGAATATATTAAACAGTCCGATTCCGATTGAGGGTCTTTCCACTTTTCAGCGGTTGCCCTTTTACCAGCCGGCTGCTGGCCCTTCACATCCACATGTGTCAATCACAGAGGTAGATGACCAACAGCCAGTGTAGGGGTGACATGTGGTTAGCATGTCGAGTCCCCCAGCCGTTATAGCTGGTTCCTCAACCTGGAGCCGCTACTTATTGTAGCTACCCAATTGCCTCACGATGGGCGGGCACCGGTGCCATACTGGCCGAAATACCATGAGAAAATTTCTTCCCCCATGGAGACTCGAACCAGCGCAAGTCCCGTAGCTCTGCGCCAAGGCTTCCTACCTTAACCGCTCGGCTACGGCGCGGGACATATTAAACAGTAACAACTAAATTGGAAACACCATCTTGAAAGAATGAGTTCAAATCGGATCCCCAAAGCTGTTTATAATTATATACCAAGAGGACGAAGATCACTGGGCCGTGCTATGAAACGCTGGAGGGAAAATTTTATATAGGATCGTAACAGGCCTTGGCCTAATACTTGGAAGGAAGAAGAAGAAGATGAAACAATATTTAAATTTTATATTGAAGACATATCCCTATTTATCATCTCATTAATTTCAGCATCATTACTTCTACCTGCACTAATTTTTGTTCCCAAATACACATTTATCCGTCACATGCTTTTATTTTTCCATGCCCGTCTTGTAAAGCCAGATACTTTGATTTATTCCATATTACTACATACTTCGTTTTGTCCAAATGTATCTTTATTCTCCAATTTTCAAATTCCTCCTTCAGTTCGCAAATCCTCCTTCACGTGGCAGTTTTCTTGTCATGTAGTCTAAATCTACGTAATAATAATAATAATAATAATAATAATAATAATAATAATAATAATAATATGCCTAACAATAATAACTAACTCACTTGCACTATCCAACCCGTAGGTTCATGGCCGCGCGGACATAAGCTCTCAATATATCCCTATCCTTAGCTAATGCTTTCCAATCATTCCCTGTATATTTTACTTCCCTTAAATCATGGTTAATGTTATTCTCCCACCTCTTTCTTGGTCTACCAACTGTGCGTTTTCCCACTGGTTTTCCTAAAAGAAGCTTCCATGCACGCCTTTCATTCCCCATGATAGACAATTTTATAAGTTTAATTGGTTAGGTTATTATCTTAACTTTGGAAATTATTTTGTTGGGGTGTCAGCCAAAACAACTAATAAACTAATTAATTATATTTCCATTCTATTTTTTATGCAATCCAAATAATAAACAAAATTCCATCTACCAAAATTTAATCTATCGATATTGTTCTTCTTGACACCTACTATGTAGTTGCTCACTTCCATTATGTCCTCTCAATAGGGGCAGTGTTTGCAATTATAGCAGGATTTATTCAATGGGTGTATGGAAGCTCTTGTAGGAATAATAATAATAATAATAATAATAATAATAATAGTAATAACAATAGTAATAATAATAATAATAATAATAATAATAATACAGTAAAACTTGCTCAATGCGGAATCGCATGGGACCAATTTTTTTTCTACATTGGGCAAAATTCCTCATTATAAAAAAAACTAAAACTTAATTATTAATAATATTAGATTATAGAGTACCGTATATGTCTTTTTATGTACCTTGGATTAATTGTAGTTCCACTGCCGTTGAAAAGTGAAGTATAGTAATGTACGAGCGACTTCAACAGTAACGCGCGAAAAAAACATTCCCATTTCGACGGCGTTAAAAATATCTCTTAGGCGCGTATCCTGAAATTCAAGTATGCAGTTTCGCTTTTCTCTTACTAACCACACTTTCGTCCGCATTCTTTTATTCCCCGCAAATCTCATTCCATACTACATCGCGTCGTCTTTTAAAACTGTCCAGCCAACCTGAAGATTCCTTTTATTTGTCCATTTGGTTTGAATCACTATTTGTAAAAGCCTTTTGGCACCTGCCTTCAGCAAAAAAATAAAATAAAACCGTTTCCGCGTTGGACAAATTCCGTTTTATACATAATAAATACATGTAAAATTACTATTATTTCGCCGGGACCAATAAATGTATTCACATTGGACAGATTTTCGCATTATTCACGTTCCGGATTAAACAAGTTTTACTGTATTAATAAACTGCAAGTCATTCTATGACTTATCAAATACATAGGTTTAGTGCAGAACTAACTAAAGCCTTCCATTAGTCCCTATCCTCAGTCAACTGAATCTAGTTCATATCTCCCACATACAGTTATCCCAAGATCATCCGAATATTGTCCTACCACTAAGCCGGGGCTTTTTTATCGACTTTTACAACAACAAAAAACTTTTGAAATTATAATATTACGAAAAGTATAAATTATGGAGTTCTTCACTGTTAAGTCTCCTAATTTTCATCCTTTATGGACCGAATAATAGTCTTAGTATCCAACTCTAGAATAATTTTACTCTTATGTCTTTCTTTAATGTAAGATAGCCTACCACGTTTCATTTCCATAGAACGCCATAGGCATAATTATCATACTGTATTATAAATGTTAATCTTTAGATTCTTACATACATTGAAATGAACTGTAACAAGATCCCTTCCATAAACCGGTATTTAATTTATTCATAATAAGTAATGCCACGAGTTATTTCCAAATTCTCTAGATAAATTCACTCCTCACTTCGTGAGTCGTGAATTTATCGATAATTTGGAAATCACTCGTGGCATTTGTTAGGACTATTTAACGAATAAAATTAAGTTATTTACTAAAAAATAAGTATTTGAATGTAGTTACCGGTGTTTTAAAATATTTATATAGTTAATGTAAACGGCGATGTTTGAAAACAAATTAGAATGTGAGGTTATGTTTATTCACTGCAACTCGATCATATTATTTATTGCCAAATAGGATCGCAACATTGTAAGAATGCACTCTAGTGGAGAAATAATAAAACACATCAAACTATTATAATCAACATTATAGGTTAATCATTTATATTTTGAATAAACAACTCAGTAAAATCACTGAATCTATTCATTATTTGCTATATTCAATGTATTTGTTGGAGAAAAATAATGGTCTAACCTGTTCAGAATATTAAAAAAGGAGGAGCTTTCTTTTATCACGAAAGCAGGAGATGATAAAGAGAAATCGATAAAGAGCGAGGTGAAACACGACTGTCATTGGTGTAAAACAGGATTCATTGAAACGTGATTGGTCATTGACTACCATTTGCGACATGAGTTAAATAGTCTATATAACAATATTAGTAATAGTAACAATGTTGAAATATTGCAAACATGTGGCAATTCCGATGATAATGTATAGTAGAAAAATCTGGGTCATGAATGAAACGAACAAAAAGAATAACATCTAGATAAAGATGGCAGAAATTGAATTTCTCGTAAGTTATATTTTGATGAATTCGCAAATAAGACAGAATGATTTCAGATAAAACACGAACTTAATATATTAATTTAAGCAATATTATTCTAACAATCAAAGCCGGAAAATCTTTCAGGAATGGACTGGTACTAATGTATCATCTACTAGATCAAATACATGTAGGAAAATCTATAAGATGGAAAGGAAACCGCTGAGAATGAAACGACTTCACGATTCTATCTAGAAAGAAAGAAAGAGATAGAAAGAAATAAATGGTAGTAAATCAATCATCCGTCTACAGAAACAAACACTAGGCTTATATGGTCTAGATATAATTTCATTATAAAAATGAAGTTAATATTTACATCCTTGTAACATGATGGTACATCGAAATTATAAAGTATGCGATCTCAGAGACTATAAAATTATTTATGGCCACAGCAGGAAAACATATTCTACTTCACATGAGATATTTATTACAGAAATGGGTTATTTAAGTGACTATTTACCTCATGTCCCAAATGGGAGTCAATGACCAATCACGTTTCAATGAAATTTGTTTTACAACCAATCACAGTCGTATTTCGCCTCGATAATTATCGAATTTTGATTATGAAAATAAAGAAAGTTCCTCCTTCTTAATATTCTGAACAGGTCAGAGCACTATTTTGCAATGACTGACTCTCGAACAAATACTTTCAATATATGAAATAATGAACAGATTCCTTCGAATTACATTTGATAATTGTGTGTAGAAAGAGGTGTCGAAGTAAACATGCCAATAAAAAAGTAGTTCCAATAATTACATGAAGACCATGAAAGCTTCAATAATTGTGTTTTTAAATACTGATTTAACTGAGTGTTTCCGAAAAAAAGAATTGATAACCTGTAATGTTGGTTATAATATACAGTTTGATCTGTTTCATTTTTTCTCCACTGGGGTTCATTCTCACAATATTGCGATCCTATTTGGCAATAAATAGTGTGATCAAGATGCAGTGATGAACAAATGAAACATAACCAAACATTTCTCATTTGTTTTTATACATCGCCATTTACATTAAATATATACATATTTTAAAATAACTATATTTAAATAATGATTTGTGAGTATACAGCTTACGTTTATGCGTTAAATAGTCCTAAAAAATGACACTCTTGATTTCCAAATCATCTAGATAAATTGGAAATGATTCGTGGCATTACTTATGAAAATGTTCCCCATGTCAGATGAAGATTTCTCCAAAAGATTCTGTCATACCAGGAAAAACATACAGCAAATTTCTGGTGATTTTTAAGGACGTGACATTAATTTAAATTAGATAAGAATTATTGATCCAAGGCTTCAACAAGTAATCCATTTTGTATTTAGACTTAATGTTCATAAGTTCTGATGTACTAGTTATTTTTTGCTCCTTCTTATGGAATTAATATACATCGGAATGTGACCCCTCATCTACATATTTCCTATCCCTAAGTAGGTTGTGGTCTTCCTTCCTTCCTATTTACTGTGAATTCTGAAGAAAGATTTTTATATTCAGTTGAATGTTGTGTAAAAATTATCAAATCTATAGAGCAACAAGATGTTAACTCAAGACAATTGCAATAGTTCTTCTCCTTAACGTTATAATAACTCATAGCCTGTTCCTTCCAGAAATTAGGAGTCCATATATCTTCTTTTCGGCCTTCGAGGCGATCTCTTCTCGATTGCCACATGTTTAATTCTCTCTTATGGCACAGAGATCGCCTACGACGAAAATTCGCATAACAAAGCAATTGGTTTTAAAGTGCAAACCTGTAGAAAAATAAGACTGGGCCTATCTCAGAAAACTTGGCATAACCAAGAAAACCTACGTGAGTCACATCGTAATAGGTCCTACAAGAGTTAAACCGATATATATATATATATATATATATATATATATATATACATACATATATATAGTGGATAACATAGAATTATATCAATAAAAATGGTTCCAACACACAGAATGACACAAAATCACATCACAAAATAATTGGTTTTAAAATACAAACCTGTACATAATTATGACTTGAACCTATCATGAAAAACTTGGCATAACCAAGAACACCTACGTGAGCCACATCGGAACAGTTCCTACAAGAGTTAAACCGATATCTAGTTCATGATGATGGTGATAACTTTATGAAAACATTTTGTTTCAATTCTATAAAAGGAGAACTTTAACAGTAGGTAGATGCTGAAGGTTGATAAAATTATGCACTAGATTCCTGTAGATTTTATTAGCAATTGGAAACCACGTGATCTCGTTACCCTAATGGCGACTCCACTTGGCTTGAGTTGATTGACCACGTAAAATGTAATTTCACTCACAACGTGAGTCGTGTAACTATATTTAAATACCATGATTGGGTCGTGACCTATAGTTCAATATATGCTTTCAAATGCTTTCCTCCATCCTGTTTCTACAGTATCACTATTTTAAAGTAGGAGGCTGGATTGCTCGGAGCTGAAAGAAACTGAACTAATACAATTCACGTGCATTTATAGTATTCAAAATGTTCTGTCTTCAACACAGGTTTTATAACGGATTGGAGTCGGAAATACAGCTAATATGATGGTGGGCAATTTAAAAACTAGGATCAAAGCACACGAAAGGAGGTATGCAATCGAAATAAACTTCAACGAAAACAATAAATCTTACATTAGGGCTAACTATTGTTATATTCTATAATGTTCTTATTTTAAAATGTTTCTTTTCTATTTTTCAATATTTCTGAAATCAGGCATTTACTTAGAATACATTCATTAATATTTATCAGAGTATTAAAGCAATTGAGTTAAAAATAAGAAGTAATAAAGAAAATATATTGCTGAACAGCCCTGAGGAGCAAACGTTTGACTAGAAGATGTTTATACAGACATATCACATCGTTTATGTGACTCAATCCCTCATTATAATTACGGTTCTCTTAACTGGATTTTACTCTTATTACGGTGGAGCTATATATTTATTTTATATTATCAACTAAGAGAGGGTTCTAGAAATATATCTTACTTACTTACTCACTGGCACTATCGAACCCGTAGGTTCATGTCTAGAAATATATCGTATATTATTTTTAAAATTGGGATGGTCTTCATCATCATCATCATCATCATCAACAACAAGGATTAAGCCCAATGGCCTATTCCGATCTCATTATAGGTCGAATTGGTCCTTCCATCTCTTCAATGGTCTGCCCAACATTCTTCTCCCTTTTGGTTTATAATTGGTATGCGCTGTTCATTCATTCGTAATACGTGCTGAAGATAAGCATTTTGATAATATTTTATTCCTTCACAGAGATTAAATATATTAAGTTCTGTCCTTATATCTTCGTTTTTTCTTTTTATCGGTTCTTTGGTATCCTGCTATTGCTCTCAACATCTTCATTTCAGCAGCCTCTATTTGTTTACTATCTGCCTTTGTTAATGTCCAGGTTTCACATCCATAGATAAGATATGGGGGATGGTCTTACATAATGAAGATAAATATTGTCATCTTTTCAAAGTCATGCCCACTCCGTTTTTTTATTCCAAGATCTTTTCAAGTAGTTAATGACACAATCAAGTAGGCGCGTGTCCCTCACGTGACTTCTAGAACGTCATTGTTTAAGAACGGGTTTCCTCTTCAAGATTTATAATATTTTAACTGAGTAATCGGGTGTGTATCAGGGTTCATTTATATTTTTTATGAAGGAATTTTCTCAATTTTCTTGGAAGTAAGAGATGTTTATCAGTGTTGAGTTGGCGTGCTAAGATATTTTATTTTCAGTTTCACATTTTCCCGTAGTGTTTAGTGATGGAAGAAAAAAAGCAGGCGGCATTAATATACTTCAAGTTTTGTAAAATATGCAGAATAACAAAGAGAATAGAGAATCTGAAATATATTTTGAATCTCTGCCTGCGGAAATAGTACATTACGATGCGAGGCTGGGAAATGGTTTTTACAGAAGCGAGGAAAATGTTTAAAAACCGAGCGATAGCGAGGCTTTAATTTTCGAGATTCTGTAAAACACTTCACAAACGTGCGTTGTACATTATTTTTTTTTTTGCGCAATGATGTTTTCAAAATAATAGATAGTAGTAAAATAATAACATCTTTGTTGGAAATATTTGCGTTCATTATAAACAACTGACTAACGTTAACAGTGCGGGCAACGTTCATTAGTTGAAACTACAGGAGGCCGTGATACCAATTAGTGATAAAATGGCGGCAAGTACGTATTAATTGTTTTATATTGTTTCAAATAAAGTTCAGTTAATTTAAAATGCAGTGATCTGTTTCGTATAATGTATATTAGCACTACCTTTTGAATATTCTTCGTATATACATTGTATGTAGTATACATAGAGAGCAGTAATTTTACTTCCTACACGCGGTTTGTAATATGTAATATTACAGTATAGTTATTTAGGTTGGCAACCTCGAAATGTAGGAAGTTGAACTTTCAATCATGGTCGTCATTACTGTAAGTACGACAAAACGCACTATCGCGCAAATAATTATTTTAATTTTGCGTGATCATAAGTATATACTACTAAATTTGCATAAAGAAAAATGCGCGGAATGTAGGAAAAGTGCAAAATGGCACAAGACCGAAGTTTTGAAATTGCTGCAAGAAAATAGGCAAAATGGCATTATCATTTCAAAACACATTAATCCTACATAAACAAAGTAGGCTTTTAGTTTAATATAATATATATATCAGGTAATGGTGTTACTGTTTCATCAAACGCAAGTTTAGGTTCTTTTTGCAAATTTCTCGCTTAGTCGAGAGACTTATGAAGTGCGGTATAACATTTGTGACGAGTTCATACAAGTAACTTATTTACCATCGATGTACTGATACATAACTAACTCACTGTTACTATCGATCCCGGAGGTTCTATCGGCGCGGACATTTCATATATCCCTATCTTGGGCTGTTTTCCAATCATTCCCTCTGCAATTCACTTCTCTCAAAAATGGTTAATGTTATTTTCCCATCTTAGTCTTAGCCTAGCTACGTGAAGTTTCATGCTACTCTTTCATTCCTCCATTTGTGTATATATATATATATATATATATATATATATAAACTCTCAAATTATGATCATATTATATTTTGTTTTAAAGCTATGCTCTAAAATTTTGTAATACATGATATGATATGATATGAAAAGAAAATAAATGCCTGAATCGGGATTTGAACCCGAGTATCTAAACTCTGTACGTTTAGCGCTCTAACCATCTGAGCCACTCAGGTATCCTAACACAAACATTTATTTTTCTTATATATGTAGTATTCTCAATTTACACGAGATGTAGCGGGATATCGTTCCAACTGCCAACTTGTGGCCACCATAACAGGTAAGCAAATTTTAAAGAGAATATTTACTTTATAGCAGTAACGCTTGTATATTTAGATGTTATAACTATATTTTTGACATTTGGCATATAAGGTTATATATATATATATATATATATATATATGTAAGCCCATTGCTCCTCTTAACAGCAACAGTCAAAATCTGTTAATAATAATGTGACCATACGCCACATTTAAACCGGGATAGAACTTTTTAGATTCTCCCGTATTTTTATAGGTAAACCGGGGCGCCAAATTGTCCCTTCTTTGCGGCAATGACTACTGGCCTAAAAGTTAATGTTGTTATTATCGCCTCACTATGATGGTTGTCCAACTGCTCGCTTTGTTTCCCCGCAGCTGTTATATATAATTAAATACAAAGATGCTGACTACCGCCACTATAATAATTGCGCATGTTAATCATTGTCAAGTCCACTGCTGTGGTCTCGAGGTAGCCTGCTGCCTTGTCACGCAGCGGGCCAGGGATCAATCCCCGGTCGGGGCAGTTTTTCTGGGTGAGGTTTTTATCGGGGTTTTTCCTCACCTGTAAGACGAATGTCAGGAAAACTTTAAGGCCCAAACGGTTCCCGAAATCATATGGCCATCATCATTCTTCACCGGTGTGGAAAGCAACGGGAAGCTACCACGTCTACAATTCCCTAGTAAAGCTGCAATCCTTCGGGCAGAATTACTATGGATGGAATCATTGTCAAGCATTGTCGCGCGGCACGCGCTTTTATATAAACGAACAACCAACATAGTGAGGCGATAATAGAATAGTGCTTAGTATCAGTTTCACGATTTAAAAATTCGGTTCATATTATATAATCTGCAATAATGTGTAAATTCACTAATCAAATCACTATTTCGTATTAATGCCGCCATCAATATTGAAAACTGTTTCAATCGAAAGAAGTTCATTACATTTCTGGTAGAAGACAACATTCTGTTTTGAATTTTTAAATTCTAGAATACAGTGTGGATAGTTTTGTAAACTACAAATGATGAGACTTTTGAAAATAGTATATAATCGACATAAGGATGTATGGTTTTAATAAAGATATACAGAAGGGACATTCATACATTAAAAAACAATTTGACTCGATGATGGATGTAATAAGTGTGCATCTTACTTTCAGTATAAACCAATAAGCGGGGGGGGGGGCATTGGATATATCACAACAGTGAAAAATATAAAAATAATGGTGCGCGCAAATACATGTTCTAGCACAGCATTGACAATTTAAAAAAGTGAGAAATTTCGTGTGAAAAATATATGGAATTAGCAGCTTTTGAAGGAGTTTTATATTATATATATATATATATATATATATATCACACCGTCTAGAACAATCAATCTTTTAAATTCATGGAATGTACTTCTAAATTTATCTAGTGTACTTTTGAATAAAATGTACGTGCCGCAGTTTGTAAAGCCAATCCAATTGTACTAAATGCTTTAACCCTTTTTGCCTTTCTGAACTAGAATCTGATTTACAGAAAGTTAATTTAATTTCAATAATGACGGATGTCATTATAAGGATGTAAAAATATTCCCATTGCTGTTAGGCAGTTTAATACTAGTCGGGAGATTCAAGCTAAAATGTTGGAAAAACTTCAGAAAGCATTACCAGGTTTTTGAATGAGTTTTGAAAATACTAACCTAAAAGAAAAACAACAATCGCTCTATGTGCAGATAATACAAAATCCAATTTTGGAGATGTATCTAGAAAGGGTATCAACACTATCACATAACTGAAAGGAAATTTATGGCATAACTCACTTGGGGTTGTGTTTTGCTCACATAATTCACTAGCGTACTATCCAGATGGCTGCATAGTTCTTCCTATCAATGTTGCAGGCATTGTTTCTAAAACATATTATTATTTCTATGTGCATATTTTAAGAGTTGAAAGTCTTAAAGAATTTTGTAAATTTCGGACCGGGAGTAGAAACAGGTTTTAAAATATAGCCAAAACATGGTGACTCGCTTTACTCCTTGTGATCGAACGTCTTCAGACCATGTTTGTTTCTCTGAAATAGTATTTTGAATCTCATTGAATAATTTGTTCATTTAGTATCAAATCTTTTCGGAAAATCCTTTATCAGAAGAATGGCTGTACGTTCTTCATAATCAAGCATTAACTTATCACTATGTAGTTGAAAGAATGAGGATCAAAAAAATTAAAGTTTTTAAAGTAATTTATGAATTTGAAGTAATTTAAAAACGAATGTAGTTTCCAAGGGTGATGACTGATTAATAATATTAGCTGTCAGATCAATTCTTGCTAAATTGGAAAGGATAATTTATTCTAAGAGATTGAAAAATTCAAACAATATGTCCATACATTTTATCAAACTTCATATGAATATTTAAATAAATAGACTGAATGCATTGATATTTTGTGAGACTACAGTTGGAAGGATTATCCCAGAGAAAGGATATACAAAAGATTGAAGTTACATTCGCGAATACCGTTCTGTACGATGATTATGTGTAGGGCTATATTAAATAGTCAACATTAATAGGATTAATGATGTAGTTCCGTTGAGGTATTATTCAAAATTCAAATATGAAATTATGAAATATTTATCTAAAAGGTCCGTCTCCTCAACTTTATTAGTCATCTGTAGCGCTTTCGGGTCTAGTCCCATCATCACCAGGATTCAAAACTGGTGTTTCGCTGAAGATCTGGTGATGAGACTAGTCCCGAAACCGCTACAGATAAATAACTAATAAAGTTGACGAGACGGACCTTTTAGGTAAATATTTCATAATTTTATATTAAATAATACCTAACACCGAAAATATTGGAAAAGTGGAAGCTGGAAAAAACATCACCTAGCGATTGTTGGGTAGAATTTTTTTCGCGTTTTATTTTCTTAAAATATTATAATTTTCTTAAAATATTGGAGCTTCTTCTTTGTTACCTGGAACTAATGCCCCCTCTGACGGAGTGTTTTCTTATGAATGGTTTGTGGGCAAGTGACAAGAACTTTATTTCAGTACAAATATTGAAAGCTGGGTTGGTTAACCCTTAAATTAGCAACGTATCCTATAGAGAACACTTAGCAAGGATGACTGAGAATAGAATACCAAAAACAGCATACAACTATTCACCATGAGGAAGAAGAAGTTTGGGATGACCAAAGAAAATATGGAAACAGCGGCAATTTGGAGCCGGAACAGGCTAGTAAATAAGCCTAAACCGTGACGAAGAAGAAGAAGAAGATCCGATACGATACATACATTGGTTTGATTTATTTAATATTTTTTTTAATAAAACTGAAGTAAATGGGCTAAAAGAAATTACTTAGGCCTACATACATGTGGAATTACACAGTATACCTAATAACAACAGTTATCTATAATTTCGTTTTCACTGCGGTCCGCCACATTTAAATAACTGACACGAACAATTAATGTTTTGCCAATCTATGGGTCAATAAAGGTGAACTTTGATCATACTTCTGTAAAGCTATACAAACTGCTGTGCGAATGAAAGAACTTACCAAAGAAGTTCAAGTCATCAGCAAATTAACAATAAATGCTGCATTAATAATACTAAAGGATTGCTTGGCTGGAGTGAATTCAATACTACATCATCATGTAAGTTACACAGTATTTATTTGTTCTAAGTATTTATGGCAAAATCGTTTTTAGCGTCCTATTTTACCCTTTTTTCATCGAGAATTTACTTTCATTGAGACAAATGCTAACATGTCCCGTTTTCTTGTTTTAAAAAATATGGTCACTTAATTATACTTGCATAGTATCTTAGGAATGAGAATTTTCACACTATGTTCTGGATGAATTTACTATGCAGGCCCCTGATTAAAATTATATAACTGAACATTTATTTTGATCAAAGATCTTAAGCAAATACTAAATGAGCACTTTTTGTAGATGTTTCATCAATAGTCATAGAATGACACATCTACAAAATCTTTAAAAAATCTCTAATAAATTTATTTGACTTCAGAGTTTATTTAAAAAAATACTGCCTCGTAAAAATCATAACTTTATAGATAAATTTTAAATATGGAATTATTACGACAACTATTGTTGTAATAAAGTGGAAGTATAATCATTACATTTTCTTAAGGATGTACGTAAAGTCTGTCTTCTTCAAGTAATGTCTTTGCGGCGCCAATCTTACGAAGTCAGGTTATAAGCTGTGACTTCATTCCTAGAAACGTCTTCTTTAACGTCATGATATTAGAATCATTTTATTACCTACTTCAGGCCTATGGTTTTATGAATTGTTTTAACGTTACTTTTTGAAAATATCACGATCCGAAACAATCCAAAATATAGGCCTATTTTTTACAAATACTCTCATATTCTCTTTGCTGGGAATAAATTGTGGTTACTGTGAACTGTGCCGTAATAGCCTATAAATCTCGCTAGTGACAGACCATTTCCTATTTTTAAAACAAGTATGATACTTTAAATAATATATGTATATCAGTTTTATAATATCTGACAATTTAAATGGCCACAACAATAAATGAGGGAAATTCTACATGACCATTGGCTGCAATAATACCTATTATTATAAATGAGGGAAATTTTGAAGAAATGCGAAAATCAAATAGCCAACCTAGGAACAATAATTATAAACAAGAATAATAAATAGAAAGAAATTAAACGTAGAATGAACTCTGAAAACGCATACCAATATATATTACAAGAGACTGCTGTAATCCCAACTTTAATCACGGAATTTAAAACAAATATATAAAATGATGATTATTCGAGTTAGTCCACCGCTTTGGTCTCGAGATAGCGTTCTGCCTTGTCACGCAGCGGGCCCTGGTTCGATTCCCGGTCGGGGAAAGTTTCCTGGGTGAGGTTTTTTCGGGGTTTTTCCTCACCTGTAAGACAAATGTCATGAACCTTAGGGCCCAACGATCCCCGAAAATCATCCGGCCATCATCATCATCCTTATCGCTATCATCCTTCACCGGTGTGGGAAGCAACGGGAAACTACCACACCTATAATTCCCTAGTAAAGCTGCAAAGCTTAGCATGAAAATGTTATGATTGCAGTGAAAGACCTGCCCTCGGGCAGAATTACTATGGATGGATGAATGGATTCGAGTTATATGGATTTGAAACATGATCTGATAATTTTATAAAGATGAAAATATTACGAGTATTTGAGAATAATCTTAACTTAAAAAGTTTAATCCAAAAAGTGACGAAACGACACCTGAATGCAGAAAATTACGTAATAGCTGCATTATTTTAAGAGAAAGTAGATGTAATAAGAACAGTAACGTTTCATAAACTGCAGTAGGCAGGATATGTGGTAGTAACGGGGAATGAAATTTTATAAGGAATTATTGGAAACTATTAGCTCACGATATGGATGTATGGAGAGCTTATCCCCGCGTGGCGGGAACCTTTCCAGATTCGAAAGTGCCAGTCAATCAGTAACATAAATAGCAATTTAATTTATTTTATTATAATAAAAAGAATATAAGCTATTTCATTGGGTACAACAGATCAGCTACAATGTAATTCAGGAAGAATACGTAATGTTAAAATTTTAAATATTTAGGATCTATTTTAGATAAAAGTGAGAATTCAACTACAGAAATTGAAAGAAGAATAACTGATGGAAAAAGAATCATTGGTATGATGAACTCAGTGAACGAAGAACTGAATTTTAAGTTCTGTTACAAAGCATTTTATTACATCGGTCCGAAACCTGGACAGTAAGTAGAAAACAAGCCAATAAGCTGTTAGGAGTGGAACTAGATTTTTGGAGGCGATCAACAAGAATTTCAAGAAGGGATAAGGTCAGAAACAGCCCAATAAGGGAAATTATGCACGTTGAAAAAAACACATTGGAAAAAAAATAGAAGAAAAACGTTTGAAATGGTATGGACACTTCATAAGAATGGAAGAAGAGAGAATACCAAAGATCCTTAATTGGAAACCTAATGGAAGAAGTGGAAGAGGTAGACCTAGAGAACGTTGGATGGATGGAGTGAGGAGAAGCATGGAAGCTAGAGATCTGAGGGAAGAAGATGCTCTAATGTAATAAGTGAGGCGACAAATCATTTTGGGTTGAAGGAGAAACACTGTATTATGAAATATTCCTAATTTAAAAAAATATATTTTCCTTATTTTCTTCTAATTTATCCTCCCTCGTTTGGTAGTACTTATACCCTTTTCACAGTGCATGCTGTTCATTCCTCTATAAACAAGGAACAGGAATTCTAATCCATACACACCCGAGATGCATTAAGTGATGGACCTTCCTTGATCTGTGGTTAGCAGAACACAGCAGAACTTTACTCTCTGAAACAATAATGGATATTACAAATAATCCCCTATCCGGCTGAGAAAAATACTGGGCCATTGGAGTAGAAGATAAGGACTTTACCGATCACGCTATGGCGGTAGACCCGACAACAAATTACTTACTCACTTATTACTTAGATCAATTACCTTTAATTATTTTTACTAAATTGTAAGAATTTTTTTTCGAATAAAGCATATTTGTATATATGCCCATACGTGTTCAGCATATACAGTGTGTGTAAAAAGTGATAGTATAGTTAAACATGTTTTACTAAAAGTCCAAAATATTGACCATCATCATCATCATAGTACATTCACGAATTTAGGTCATTTGTTGACCTGTTTCGGCCTCAAGAGAAACACCATCCAGAAGTCTTTTGAGTGAACGTCCTGGTCTTCTTCTTCCTGCAGGTTGATATCTTAACATTTGTTTGGGTATTCTGTGATCTTCCATTCGATGAACATGTTGCATCCATCTTGACTTATAATCAGAAATTTTGTTTTCTAAAGATTCCATGTGTAATTCTTCTAAGATGTCTTCATTTTTTTTGTGAATATTGACAATCGATAAGTATAATTAGTATAACGTATTTTTTCATACGTTTCATGGACGTTTAATATTAATATGTATAAGTAGTTAAATTGTCATGGTATATAAGCCATGAGAATAAACAAATATAAAAGTCTAGCTATTATTCTACGAACAAAAAATGAGTTGCCGTATCCTTCCCCTTCCTTTATAAAGGCGTCACAACACATACAGTACAAACACTGCAGTGTTAGCAGCACAGTTCTGCGGAATACACAAAACAGTTCAATGAAAAAAAAATATATATATATATATATATATATATATATATATATATAATTATTGTTCAATTACATAACAACGCAAATCAGTATAAAAAATATCGACAGTGATTCCATAGTTCGCAATTTCCTAAGAGAAAATAGTTACCACGGAAGAGTGGCCCGAAGGAAGTACTCCGTTAATTAAACAAAATCTATCAAATTATCTACTGTACGAAACTCACTGCAATATTATATTGATTACAGTGTTTGTATTCCGCGCCGTAGTCGAGTGGTTAAGGTAGGACACCTTGGCGCAGAGCTACGAAACTTGCGCTGCTTCGAGTCTCCATATGGGAAGAATTTTTCTCATGAAATTTCGGTCATATGGAACCACTCAGTATAGTGAGACATTTGGGTAGCTACAATAAGTAGTGGATCTAGCCTGAGAAAACCAGCTATAACGTCTAGGAGACTCGACATGCTGACTACATGTCACCCCTACACTGGCTGGATGATCGTCTATCTCTGTGATGAAAAAATGTGGTTGTGACATCAGCAGGCGGCTGGTAGCCAAGAGCCTTCTAGACCTGTCGCGTCATGGAGTTGTTATAGTTTGTATCTCTGAGTTGGACCATTCAACTCTCACCTCTCTCGTCTCACTAACTCTTTGGTCTATGATAAAATTACAATAATCTGGTTTTACTTGTGAACTAGAGGGTATTATTATACTTACTTACTCACTGGCACTATCGAACCCGTAGGTTCATGGCCGCGCGGACATAAGCACTCCATATAAACTAACTTATACAACTCACTGATAGTATTCTTTTAACCATTAAAAAATTCAATTATTTATGAAAATAATATTAAGATTTACAAATATTCTTTTGCTTTGTTTTAAATATTGTATAATCGTAGAATTAGTTTTCTATATCACATTTTTCTTTGTTTTGTATATACATTAGACAAGGACAATTTAATATGTTTTGCTTGTATACATTTTATCATTAGTTTTAGTCTTAATTTTAACTAACATTAACTGGTTGCAATTAGATCGTAATATAATAGATATTATCTTTTTGATCAAATTTTTATTTAGTATTTAATATTAGAGTTAATTCAAATTGTTATATTCTGATGTAATATGTGTTTGTCCTGGTGAGTGGAAGAGAAGGCCACATGGCCTTAACTCCATCAGGCTAAATAAATCTAATCTAATATAATCTAATCTAATCTGTCCTGAGCTAATGCTTTCCAATCATTCCCGATATAATCCACTTCCCTCAAATCATAGTTAATGTTATTCTCCCACCTCATTCTTGGTCTACCAACTGGGCGTTTTCCCTCTGGCTTTCCTACAAGAAGCTTCCATGCAAATCTTTCATTCCTCATACGTGCAATATGTCCTGCCCATCGCAGTCTACGAGACTTAACTGTTCTTATTATATCTGGCTTCCTATAAAGACCATGTAGTTCATTGTTGTGTAGTCTTCTCCATTCACCTGTCTGTTCATCTCTCTTTGGTCCAAAAATTTTCCTAAGTACTTTATTCTCGAATACTTAAGAAGGTGTGGTCCGATGTTTCAGACGCCTGTTGTTACCCTCTTCAAGCGGAGAACTCCTCCCCCTCTAACAGCCCACTGATGCTCCGTAGCACAGATATTGCAAGGATATTATTATGCTATTTAATTTTATGTGGTTATCCATCCATAGTAATTCTGTCCGAGGGCAGGTCTTTCACTGAAATCATAGAATTTCCATGCTATGCTTTGCAGTTTTACTAGGGAATTATAGGTGTGGTAGCTTCCCGTTGCTTACCACACCGATGAAGGATGATGATGATAATGATAAGGGTGATGATGATGGCTAAATGATTTTCGGGGGCCGTTGGGCTCTAAGGTTCCTGACATTTGTCTTATAGGTGAGGAAAAACCCCGAAAAAATCTCACCCAGGAGCCTGTTCCGACCGGGAATCGGACCCGGGCCCGCTGCATGACAAGGCAGCACGCTACCTCGAGACCACAGCATGGACTTATGTGGATATAATTAATGATAATTAAAATGCGGCGATTTTTCGGAGATATTGTGGATATTTTCTGGTATTTACGGCAAAATTGAAGAAACCTAAAAAAAAAAAAAAAAATCTGAACCAGGAAATTCAACCCAACCGAAATTCGAAACAGAAAGAAAATAGTTGCCCGATAGGCACCTAACTAATTTATTTGCAGACCGCAGTAGTCGTCCACTTATTTAAAAACATATATGTTTATTTTAAAATAGATATTTATTTACAATATATTTATTTATATGGTATTTACTTATTTAGATATTTTGACGTTTATTTATGCATTTATGCGTACTTGCAGTCTAAACTGAGTAACTAACTAACTCATGGCTCTATCGAATCCGTAGGTTCATAACCGCGCGGACATAAGCTCTCCATACATCCCTATCCTGAGTTAATGTTTCCAAACATTCCCTGTATAATCTACTTCCCTCAAATCATGGTTAATGTTGTTCTCCCACCTCATTCTTGGTCTAACAACTTGGCGTTTTCCCTCCGGTTTTCCTACAAGAAGCTTCCATGAACGTCTTTCACTCCCCATTCGTGCCACATGTCCTAACCATCGCAGTCTATGAGACTTAACTGTTCTTATTATATCTATATTTACATATTTAGATATTGTAATGTTTATTTATGCATTTATGCGTACTTTCATTCCAAACTAGAATAAAGAATTCATATTAATATTTATTTTTTCATTTAGTCTTGTAAGTATTATAGGAATACAAATTATCGTGTGAAGAAAACTTTAGTGAACGTATCCTGCATTTTATGAAAGTGAGACATATTTGAAAATGGTTGTACATTTTAGTTAACATTGATTGCTTGGACATGTATCACTTTTGTTTTGAGATCGTACAAACACAGTATATCTCCTATTATTCCAGATCTGAAGAGGAAGGAGGACAAAGTAATATGTTACTTCTGTCGAAAAGCCGATAAGGATTTCCTATTAATGGCAATTCTGCTTCAAGAAACGAAATCAATTGTTTGCACTGCTCTCTAACGGATTAAAACTGACTCACTTTTCGCTCATCAGCTTTTCAATGGAACTCCATTCATTCAAGTCATTGTCCTTTTATAAAATCGAGAATTAATTTTAACAAAACAATGGATGCATATAATTGTAAAGAACAGACTATTTCCTAAGTATAAGTTTGAATTAGACATCATACTCGTAGCAAAAGTTTTAATTAAACGAGATGAAATACAAAATATAGTTCCCGGTAGACTAGTAGTTACCATACTCGCTTCTTGATCCGAAATTCCTGAGTTCAAACCGGGTTGGGCATGATGTATTTATAAGGGCGTAAAAATTCTTGTGCATGACTTCCTTCGGTAAGGAACTCTTGTCGAGGGTCCCGTGCCATAGATTTAAGGCACGTAAAATAATCTCAAGGCTGAAATAGCAATTCTCTGAGCAAAATTTGTCGGTCTTTTAACGCCAAGATTTTAAATGACACACTAATTATCTAAATTGTTAAAAAAGTCGTGAAATAAAAACTTTACCAACCAACAAAATAAATAAATAAATAATATACAACATAAATAAAAATATCCATAATAATATAAATTCCACTTTTTCATTAATAAGAAATATAATTATGAGTTAAAGGAAATGTATATTTCGATATTATCATATTTTTTTTTCATATTTAGCAAGATTTTTGGAGAACAACTGCCAGAAAATCTCGACTGGAAAAAATTATAAATACAGAAATTAGAAAATGAATGAACGTAAAAAGAAATATAATGGACAACATTGAACACAGAAGACTAAAATGGTATGAACACGTAAGAAGAATGCAGGATGGAAGACTACCAAAGTCCGTCTATGCATGGAAAATTGAAAGAAGGAACAGAAAAGGAAGACCAAGAACAATCTGGAAGAATAACATTCAAAATTCAATGAGGAAATTAGGTGTAACAGATGAAGACACAGGGGACAGAGAACGATGGAGAACTTTAATTAAGGAAAATTTGTGAATGTTTGTTGCAAACTGATAGTCTGTAAGTCTGTAGCCATTTATATTTATTTATTTTTAATTCGTGTTAATTACTAAGATCGGTTGGAGAAAACCCTCATTGATGAGGAAAATTCTCAAAATGAATGAATGAATATTTAGCAATGAAGCCAAATATGACACGAAAAGGAAAATATTTGCTTGAGCTGGTATTTGAATCCGATACCTCTAACTTATATGTTAGAACGCTACCGATGCGTTACTCAAGATGGCAGTGCGACCGATGTCCCGCTGTCTCTCATGAATAAATAATTATATAAATAAGAAAAATAAATGTTTTGTGCTAGAAAGCGAGAATTTTAAAGTGTTATAGCAGATAAATGACTTTGTACAAAAATGTAATTATCCCTTCAGATAAAGTCCAGTGGTTACGATCCTCCCGTCTGGATCCGAGGTTAATAAATTCAAACCCATCCACTTTCATTACATATACTTTTTTCAGGTCATAATATATTGAACTGGAGTTTCTACATTGAATGACTGAACATGAGATACCCAAGAAAATTATGGTAAGTAAATTGAAGGAAATAGGAATGTGGGACGACCGAGACTGCGTTGGATGAATAGGATTTTGGAACATAATGAGGAAGCTGAGAATGGAAGGATGGTGGATGTTTGTCAGAGACAGATAAGCCTGGAAGAGGGAAGCCGAGGCTGGAATCAGCCTGTAGTGCTGCTGATAATGAATATCTTGAATATGACTTCCTTCGGAAGGGACGTAACACATGAAACGAATGTAAATTTACGGTATGTTGAAGAACCACAAGTCTGAAATATGAGGCCTCTGAGCGAAATTTCTCGTTTATCCCATAACTTTGAATTGCGATGCTAATAACCTGATTTTTTTTCGAGCCATGAAAACCCGTGTCAATAGGTTGTATTATATAAGAATATTTTGAAGTTCCTTCCTGAATGTAAAAAATCTCATCTAATTGAAGTAACAATTTGATATATACAAAATAGCTTTACATTTCCGATAAGAAATTCAAAAGTACTACTAAAAAGTGCGTGAACTAAGCGAATTCGTCAGCAAGTCAAATTTATGGTTCCATTTATCTGGTTTACGGAATATTACTTTTATTAAATTGGATAATCTCAATTTCTGATGCTAGCTTATTTAAAAGTGTCGGACTAGAGTGGAAACATATCAAGCATAACCGGAAGTTATTACCTATTTGCACATTGTTGCATAATTTAACATCGATTTAAATATCTACCAATTCATTGATCCATTACTTTAATAGAATTTAAAAATACACTAATGTATCTTAAAGGCATAGATTGCCATTTTAAGGGTTGCTAGATTTTTTTTTATTTCGCGTTCCAGGTAAACCCCCACTTCTATTGGTCGGATTTCCCTGATTTTTGGAGAATAGTCTACCTTCCTCGTTTTATTTTAATAGTACATACCGAGAGGATTTTGCTGGTTAACTAATTCAGCCTTCGTTTTTTAATTATTTTTATATGCCAAGTTTGATTTCGATGAAACAAAAGTTGGGCCCGCTAGAGCGTTAACAGAGATACACACACACACACATTACTGGACAGGATCGGTGAAGATCTGTAATTTTTAAAAATATTTTCGTAAGAACAATCTCAATAGCTTCAATCCTTCGAAATTCGCTAAAACTCCATGGCGCGACAGACCTAGAAGGTCGTTGGCCTACAGGGTGCTGGTCTCCTATCAACGACGAGTATTACACCTACATTAAAATGGGATTACTTTGTGATTTTTAGGAAACTTTAGGGACGCAATATATATTCAAATTTAACGCCTATTGTGTGTATGTATGTATGTATATACCCAGAGGTCCGGGGTCAAATCCCGTTCAGGCATTCATTTTTCTTATCATGTCATATTAAGCTTGCATTGATCAATGTCAAAAATTTAATTATATCACACACACACACACACATATAAAAATATAAATAAATAAATATATATTTATTTATTTATTTATTTATATACAGAATTTTAATGTTTACACATCTTTCTGTGCCTAAAGTTTTATTTTTCTTCTCCACTCGTCTCTCTCCATCCAATCCATGTCCTCCAGTCCTCTTGCTCTCATTCCAGTTCTTATTTCCTGTATCCACGAGTTTCTAGGTCTTCCTCTCCTCCTTCTTCCAGGTGGACACCATTCCAATGTATATAAAAATTTTCGTGTCACGTTGTTTGTCCGCGATGGGATCCTAAACTACTGGACCGATTTTAATAAAATTTTGCACACTGTGTGCAGTTTGACCCAACTCGAGACTTAGGGTAGTTTATAACTAAATTTATAGTCGCATTATTTTTTTATTGCAAATAATTTGTTTATTATTTAACAAAGAGTCATAATTATCTGTGAGTTCCATACGATTCTAACAGATGGCGGTGTAATTATCTGTGAGTTTCATACAATTCTAACAGATGGCGGTGTAAGGTAATTTGGTAAGGTAATAGGTTTATTATTTAACAAAGAGAGATCCAGATGGCTGTGCTTTTTGTTGCAACCGCGAAATTCAATTGAATTACAAATATTGATTATTTGATGTCCCGCGCCGTAGCCGAGCGGTTAAGGTAGGAAGCCTTGGCGCAGAGCTACGGGACTTGCGCTGGTTCGAGTCTCCATGGGGGAGAAATTTTCTCATGGTATTTCGGCCAGTATGGGACCGGTGCCCACCCAGTATCGTGAGGCAATTGGGTAGCTACAATAAGTAGCGGCTCCAGGTTGAGGAACCAGCTGTAACGGCTGGGGGACTCGACATGCTAACCACATGTCACCCCTACACTGGCTGTTGATCATCTACCTCTGTGATTGACACATGTGGATGTGAAGGGCCAGCAGCCGGCTGGTAAAAGGGCAACCGCTGAAAAGTGGAGAGACCCTCAATCGGATTATTTGATAATTTAAGTGTGTTCAGTGTTTATTTTATTTTCAATATTATTAATTTCGTGTGTAAGTATTAGTTTTAAGTAATCTGGCTGAAAGACTGCAACTTAATTAAAATTTTTAACGTAGGCCTATACCTTAGCCACAGCAACGCGTGGCCGGGACTTCTAGTATATGTATATATATATATATACATAGTATATGTATATATATATATATATATATATATATATATATATATGTGTGTGTGTGTGTATACACTGCTCAAAAAAATTAGGGGATATTGTAGAATAACCTATTAAGACTATGTTTTTTGGAATAGTATTAGATGCAATCACTTTCTATTACTCCAAGATAATGTAAATATGAGTTTGAAGTTGTTACGTAACCTCGGTACCACACCAGAGGGCAGTGTCTGTACTGTTGATGTGAAAGGGTGGTGTGGGGGTGAATGTTTTGTTGCTGTTTTTAAATCCAGTCCAGTTTTCAGTTAGTGAATGACTTGCCTTAGGGACAGTGATGCCTCGACAACATGATTTACCTGAACCAATGGCTTGGAGGGCCATAGGAAGGATGGAAGCAGAAGAGGACCAGACACAACAAGAGGTGGCAAAGCCATTGGGGGGGGTGTCTCAAAGCGTGATTTTCAGTCTTTGGAATCATTTTCAAAGAACATACTGTTCACAGAGAAGCCGGACAAAGGTCGACCAAGGGCAACAACAGCAAGGGATGACCGTACCTCTTGTTAACAGCCCGTCGGAATAGACAGCAGAATGCAACTCAACTGCGAAATAAACTTCAAGCAGCAACAGGACGCAGGGTGTCAACTCAAACTGTCCCTAATCGACTGCATGGGGAGTGGTCTCTATGCCCGTATGCCCATGATGTGTACCAGGTTAAACTCCACAACACATTAGAGATCGCAGAAAACTGGGCGGAGGAACATCGTGGGTGGAGGCATGCCGAATGGAGATCAGTTCTTTTTTCTGATGAGTCGCGATTCAACATGGAATGTGATAGTCGGCATGTATTCATCTGGAGAGAAAAAGGACACGAAACAATCCAGCTTTTGTACGTGAAAGATCCCCATATGGTGGCGGTGGATTGATGGTGTAGGCAGGAGTCAGTAGTGGTGGACGTACGGACCTCTACGTTATCCAAGGTGGTACTTTGACTGCGGTAAAGTATAGAGATGAGATTCTCCGACCTTTTGTCGTGTCTTATGCTGGTGCCATAGGTGATTCTTTTCTTTTTATGGACGATAATGCACGACCCCACAGAGCTGGCTTGGTGGACGACATGCTGGAAGTGGAGGGTATCGAGCGTATGCAATGGCCAGCTTCCTCCCCGGACTTAAATCCGATTGAGCATGTGTGGGATGCATTAGGCAGGTGAATTGCAGGCAGACCAGCATCTCCCACAACTGTTCCAGAGTTGCACATTGCTCTTATGGAAGAGTGGCCACGTATCCCCCAAGAACTCATTGCTAACCTCATTGCATCAATGCCATACAGGTGCGAGGCAGTGCTGGCCGTTCGAGGAGACCATACTAAAGAACCATTTTCACCATATGTTAATGTTGCTTTGTTTGTTTGCCATATTCCTAATCAGGATCTCTTTGACATCTGGTGTGGTACAGAGGTTACGTAATGACTTCAAACTCTTATTGACATTCTTTTGGAGTAATAGAAAGTGGTTGCATCAAATACTGTTCCTAAAAACATAGTATTAATAGGTTATTCTACAATATCCCCTAATTTTTTGAGCAGTGTATATATATATATCCACTGCTGTGGTCTCGAGGTAGCGTGCTGTCTTATCACGCGGCGGGCCCGTGTTCGATCCCCGGTCGGGGCGGTTTTTCTGGGTGAGGTTTTTATCGGGGTTTTTCCTCACCTGTAAGACAAATGTCAGGAAAACTTTAAGGCCCAAACGGTCCCCGAAATCATATGGCCATCATCATCATCCTTCTCATTATCATCATCATCCTTCATAATGTGGAAAACAACGGGAAGCTACCACACCTACAATTCCCTAGTAAAGCTGCAAGCATAGCATGAAAATGCTATCATTACAGTGAAGGACCTGCCTTAGAGCAGAATTACTATGGATGGATGGAGATATGTATATATATATATATAATATCCATCCATCCATCTATAGTAATTCTGCTCTAAGGCAGGTCCTTCACTGCAATCATAGCATTTTCATGCTATGCTTGCAGCTTTACTAGGGAATTGTAAATGTGATAGCTTCCCGTTGCTTTCCACACCATGAAAGATGATGATGATAATGAGAAGGATGATGATGATGGCCATATGATTTCGGGGACCGTTTGGGCCTTAAAGTTTTCCTGATATTTGTCTTACAGGCGAGGAAAAACCCCCATAAAAACCTCACCCGGAAAAACTGCCCCGACTGGGGATCGAATCCGAGCTCGCTGCGTGACAAGGCAACACGCTACCTCGTGACCACAGCGGTGGACTTAACCTGTGACTCGAACTTATCATTACTTGATAATGACATGTGAGATGATGCCGAAACGTCGGAATCAGTGGCCAGAGGCCGAACTTGAACCCAAGAAAACTTTCTTATTCATACTTATATCCGCGAAAATGTGCAATATAACATATATATGGCAAACTCGGCTAATTTCATGACACGGATAATTTATTTCGTTTATAACAAACTTGTAGGCTACTGATAAGAAAAATAAATTCTTTTTCTGCCTCGTAGATGGCAGAAAGTCTACTTTCTTTTTCGTGTTTTCATATTTGGAATAACAGCGTTCCTTGGGTGTATTTTATGTTAACTTGTAAGGAAGTGTTTTCATTCATGTTAGCAGTTGTTAGATTTTAAATGTAATAATTGTCTGTTTTTGAAGAACATTTTTGAAAAGATATTCTTCGACACTAAAGGTGAACGGATACATTGTAGAAAATGTGATCTGTGGTTCCATGAAAAGTGTCAAGGTTGACCGTTAATAAATGGGTCAAATGCATTGGATGTAACATGGAGAGTGATTAAAATGTTTGTCACGAATTTACTCTAATAATATCAAGAAATTACCCATGCTATTGAAACCTTCAGAAAAAAAATAGATATATAATTTATATCACATTGGTAATAAAATAAAATAAATAGGTCTATTCGACAACTCAGCATAGATATTTCATTCATATATCTTTAACTTTAATTTTCCTAAGACTCTAACCAGAAATCTTCATAATATTAAGGTATAATAGTCTAAAACCTTCGTATCACGAAATTAACCGAGTTTGCTACATGTATTACGTATATTCTACATGAAACATGTTCTATAGTCACCCCCTCCCAGTCACAAACTAACCCAACTCAACGGCATGTCTATGTGAAGTCATATTAATCACTTTGTATAAGATTTCGTCTTGGATGTCCCGTAATATCGGTTCTGCTCACAGTCGATAGATTTTTCTAATGACGTAAGCCGGCAAAATCTATTAAAATTAAAGTTAATCGAGATTAGCCAGGTGAATAAAAGTATGTATATAAAGAGTATAAGAATCGATAGGGATAACATGATTAATTATATGAGGTTAGTTCCGTAAATGTTTTATTTAGATTTACTGCAATTTAAAAAAATATATCATGGTGATTAAGATTTATTATATTTGTTCATATTTATTTCCTTGTCTGTTCTAAAGCAAAATACTTGCTTTAGAGCATAAGTATTATAAGAGGCGGCTTCGTGGCGCAAGCGATTAGACTCTCGCTTCTCACCGCTGGGGTCCCGAGTTTGAGTCCCGGTCACTAAAGGTGGGTTTCGTGGTGGACGAAATGGAGATTGGGCAGGTTTTTCTCGGGATTTACTCCCGTTTTCTCCTGCCACAATTTTATTCCACCATTTCTCCATACTCATCTCATCGATTTCGTTTCATTTTATTCATCTGCCCCCGTGATGGTGGTCGGCCGGCACCCTTGCCATTCACAGACCAGGGGGCTTCATTTCATCTCATCCCTCGATCCGATCCCGAGTTGGACATGAGTTGAGGGTATTTTTTTATATTTATAAATATTATAAGAAGCTGTGTTATAGGCAGACTTTATTACTCAAACTCATGGATTTCGAAATCTACATAAACACATCTATTTGGAGCTCATTTTCTAGTTAGGCTGTATATTTTTAGATATCTTGGTTTGCAGTTTTCAAGATGGTTGTTATGAATAATTATTATTCCAAAAGTTTCTGTTTTTATTTGATTAGGTATAAATTATATATCCACAAGGAATAAATATGCCCTTTATTCTGATTATAAAACTATATTATTGGACAGCCGTAGATAGCTTACAGAATTTAACTTTGTAGTTATATGGAGTGGTATACATACGCGAACAGATTGGATGTAGTGAACATTTTCCAGATATCTGCCTCAACTTACGTTCTCTCGTGTATCGAATAATATAAATGTATAACAAATATAGCCTCCAAGAGATCGCAATGCTTTTGTCTAAGGTTCTAGCTACATCTAACATAATATTGTTGAAAATATGCAAATATATAGAACGCACTTAGTTAAATTAGTAGGCTGCTACTGACAGAGAAGAAATTACAACTAAATAATTGAATATCATCGATTGGTAACTGATGGAGTCGCGACAGCATTGAAGGCATAAATACAGAGTGGACAAATTAAATATAAGAGGTAAATTATAATTATCATAAGTAATGCCACGAGTGATTTCCAAATTATCGATAAATTCACGACTCACGAAGTGAGGAGTGAATTTATCTAGAGAATTTGGAAATCAAGAGTGGCATTTGTTAGGACTATTTAACGAATAAAATTAAGCTGTTTACTCACAAATCATTATTTAACTATAGTTATTTTAAAATATTTATATATTTAATGTAACGGCGATGTTTGAAAACAAATGAGAAACGATAGGTACGCTTCTACTGCTTCTTTTGTTTATCACTGCAACCAGATCATACTATTTATTGCCAAAGGAACGCAATATTGTAAGAATGCTCTCTAGTGGAGAAAAAATGAAACACATCAATCTGTATATTAATTCATTTTTGATGTCGTATGATGTAAATATGACAATTATATTTTTCTGGATTATTACCTGGGAAAAAATACATTTAAGAAAGTGCAAACAGTGGTTTCTTTTTTTGGTGGTATAATCAATTGCTACAAATGTTGACATGTAAGCACTATTATATACAATCTGGTAGCCGTATTTGTTATAGGCTCAGTCACTGCAAAATAACGGTCAGACCTGTTCAGAATATTAAAAAGGAGGAGCTTTGTTTAATATATGATAATCCTAACACTGATAAATAAAATAAATGTATCGTAACATTCCATTCTCCAAAAAGAATTCAAAATCATTTTTGCTATGCCTCTATATTAAAGCTTTTTTTTTTAATTTTGAGAAATGGAATTTTATTTATGCCTTGAAAGTTCACAGTTAATAAATTCTATCTTCAAACCACAGTTAGTCCAAAAACATTCAAGACTAAAAGTGTATAATACAGTGGCTCTTCCAACTCTTTTGTGCGGTAGCGAAGTATGAACAATGAAACAGAGGGATATACAGAGACTTAGATCTGCTGAAATGAGATACCTTTGGAGGACTGCAGGATACATACTACTAAGATCACAAAAAAATGAAGAAATCTTACAAGAATTACACATGAAACCTTTAGAAAACAAAATTTCTGATTGTAAGTCAAGATGGATGCAACATGTTCATCGAATGGAAGATCACAGGATATCCAAACAAATGTTAAGCTATCAACCTGCAGGAAGAAGAAGACCAAGACGTCCACTCAAAATACTTTTGGATGGTGTTTCTCTTGAGGCCAAAACAGGTCAACAAATGACCTAAATTCGCGAATATACCATGCTGACGATGACGATGTAGTTCACTCACTTTATATAATCTTATTAAAAAAACGTTCGAATCAACACTAAGATTGCGCTAAAAATTCATATTCTACGAAAAAAGGTTTGAAATCACACTAAAGACAAACAGTAAGCTATTTTCAATATAATTGGCATTTGTTTATTCGGAAGTTGTGATTCCGTTTCAATTGATAACAATAGGGTAAAGTTGCCTAATTCCATTATAGGTTTTTACATTTTTGTGCAAATGTAACATTTTAGATAACGGTGACAAAATATAAATACAGGAACATTGTATGAACCTTCCACGAGATTATTATCGAATTCAATCCGATGTACACTTGTCCCCAAATACCTCACTCTTTGCTCCAAGACAAGGACTCTTAAATACGTGATATGATTCTCAAATTCGTGATAGTGGTGTCCTAACGCCGTGGCTGAGTTTCTAATTCCGTGATAATAAAACAGAAGCTTGTAAATTAAAAATAAAACTGAACTCGCCATTTATTAATGTTGATAATCAATATTAAAATCTGTATTGAGGACAAATACAAAAATTGGATAAGTTATATCAAAAGACATTTAACAATTAGGCCTATTTCTCTCTAAAACAAGCCTAATATTAAATAATATTAAAAATACACGTGGTGATAAAATATCTGTAAAAATACTAGTCCTAATTTCTAGCAAAAATATTGTCCTCTATAAACATAAGCATGGAATAATAATAATAATTTATATACAGATTTTTAATGTTTACACATTTTTCTGTGCCTAGAGTTTTATTTTCTTTCTCCACTCGTCTCTATTCATCCACTTCATGCCCTCCAGTCCTCTTGTTCTCATTCCATTTCTTATTTCTTGCATCAACGAACCTTTCTTCTTGCATTCGTCGTACAAGCCCATACCAATTTAATTGCTTATATTTTATATAGTCCACTATTGAATATCTAATATTATTTTTTTCTCGTATGACAGTATTTCTTATTCTTTATAATTTTGAACATCTTGCTGCTCGCCTTATGAAATCCATTTCCATCGACATAAGTTTTTGTTCTAAGGTTTTATTGAATTTCCAAACTTCAGCTCCATTTATGTGACCAGTATTTCTCACTATTGAATTATATACTTGTAATTTACTTTTTTCTGAATAATAATAATAGTAATAATAATAATAATATAATAACAATTTAGAGAAATAACAACGAAAATTGAAAATACAGAAATGCTCAATAATTTTACGAACAGTGAAGAAATGATTTTTGGAAATTGGTTTCAATCAAATGTCTACTTAACCACTATAGGCTTTATTACAGCCCGTTGATGAGAAAATATGTAATTTTAATGTAATTGATTTCTACGCAATGTGACTAATATGAAAACTTATTAATATTCTTAAGAATTTTCTTCCTATTAATTGCATTTTCACGGTTAAATATGAGAGATAGAGCCATATCATGAGATTATAAAACAATTACAAATACGGAAGCATTTGTACCATTATTATCCTTTTATGTTGCTAAGACTCGTGTATCAGTTGGTTCAAATGATATTAAAATACAATATTAGAATGTTATGTTACTATTAAATAGACACTATGTATATAGACACTATATAATTAGGAACTATATATAATCAAGGGCAATCACGAGAGAAAACAATATTTATCTAACCACTTTCAACTTCAAGATAGTTTTTGGAGCTTTTGTATTGTTTTTAAAAAGGTGGGAAATGTCATAAAGTGGAACGAAGAAAGCTTATGCCATGTCTGGAATAACTCTGGAACTACCGTACATTATAAACTATTTAATTCCTTGATAACGAATTAAAATTTTATCACGGAATTAGGGATATAATTTAAATAGACATCTTTACTTTATATTGACTATTTAACTCACGCCCCAAATGGGAGTCAATGACCAATCCACGTTTCAATGAATCTTGTTTTACAACCAATCACAGTCGTGTTTCACCCAGATTATATCAATTATGTTTATCATATTAAAGAAAGCTCTTCCTTTTTAATATTCTGACAGGCAATAGCATTATTTTGCAGTTACTGACTATCTAAGAAATACGTTTAATATATCAATTTATATATTAAGATGTAAGAATCATGGAATGCATGTAGCTCCCAGATTGCATATATAGTGCACCAATGTAATCAGATAACGCTTGAGAGATATAATAGCAAAACATTTGTAGCAATTGATTATACCACAATAAAAATAACTAGGAAAACATAAAGAAGATAGCATTGAATATGATCCTTTGGAGATACTTTATGATGTAATATGCTCCTGCTAGAAGATTAAGGAGAATATTAGATAGAATATGTTATTATTTAATTTAAATGAATAATTAATATAT
Source organism: Diploptera punctata (assembly GCA_030220185.1). NCBI lineage: Eukaryota > Metazoa > Arthropoda > Insecta > Blattodea > Blaberidae > Diploptera > Diploptera punctata. The sequence goes on along the minus strand of JASPKZ010005680.1, from coordinate 206,332 downwards.
TAACTATTGTAATTCGGAGTGGTCTAGTGCTTATGTTCCTTGCCTCTAGTCCCAAGAGGCGAGAGTTCAAACCCGGTCGGTCTAGATGGATTTTTTTTATGATGGAGAAATCTAAGAGGTAAGTCCTCCGGTGTTTTAAGCAATGGGTCCCAAGTCTGAAGATTTTCAGGCTCGTAAAGAACATCAAGCATCTGATTAATGCCTCTGAACAAAATTTAATCGACCTTCCCCACCCAAGTAATATCTTAGTTGCCTACTAGATGCCTCATTGAGGTGATGAGGAAGATTCATGCAATAAGTTGAATGACTAAACATAGTCCTAAGAGGGATCCGAAATTTCAACATCATCTAATATTGGAAGAAGATAAATCAATTAATGCATTATTTGCAATTTTGAATAATGGGTGTCTAATTCGTAAAGGGTTATTCATTAATTTGTTTGTGTTGACCACGTCACTCGCTGATATCTGTAGAGAAAGAAGTGTAACTAAAACTAAGTCAAGAAACTCCCACTAGGGGAGCTCTTATGTCTCCATGAGGGACATAGGGGTAGATATATATATTGTCTATTTTCACTTAAGAATAAGACTACAAATAGACTGGCACAATAAATTGTGTCATATATTTAATTTCATAAGCAAAACGCATTTTATAATTCTCCCTAAACTCGTCCCTTTAAATCCTATTTGATGCACAGAATTTCGATTTTTTTCTCGCTTTGTAAGTAACTCAAGATCACTATGATTGGTTTTATTACATGATTACATAAGAGAAATTTATTCTCATGTTTTAATTATACTTCTCGTTGTTAAGGTTAGGTGTCAGGACTAAAAACGTAAAAAAATAACTACCGGTAAATTTATTGTTGTCATAAATGATATACCTATCAAAACTTTCAAATTTGCCTCTCATTTTTTTTATAAAAATGTAATTTTTATACTTAATTCCTCATGGAAAGTAAATAAAAATATAGGTTTAACTGTCCGAATCGACTTTGGGCTTCCAAAAAGACCCCGAAATTTGGAGCCCAAAAACATTTTTTTCAAAATGTAATATTAACTTTGCGCTCAAAAATTTATTAAACGCAAAAATATAATTGTCATTATCCCATTGCACGACAGAAGAATCGAACATGCTGTACAAGTATATTCGGAGAGTCTACAACATGTTGTCAACAACTTCAGTCTATCTGCTGTGTTTAATAGCGGATTTTGTTTCTTTTTTTTTATTTATTGTTGTAATCACTCTAGTGTGCAGTGATTTCTATATTGTAATCAGTTCAATGTGACAGTGATGGCATTGCCTCTTTGTTCACTTTAAAATGTTATTCTTACGTCATTAGCATTCTTGGTTTGTACATGATGGTGTACATTCGATTTTGATGTCTTGTTTGCCAGAAGTGTATTTTTTGATCAGTGTGTGAGAATTCGTGTGAATTCTTAGTGTAGAGAGATCAGTGCCCGTTATATTAATTGACGATGGTCAAAGTGTTGTTTCGGGATGAAGTCCGTCGGTTTGTGATGGTTTCTGGGATCGAGGGAATCTACGACGTGGGGTTCGAATTAATTAATAGTCTGAACTCTTATAAACAGTGAACAAAATGTGCTACTCAATTAAAGAAGTGCTAAATGTCGTTACTACGCTCTTATTTGTATTACTGATTAAGCATCACCTTTTTAATCACTAATCCCTTGAAATGTACAAACACCATTATAAATGTACACAGACCACTGTGGTTATTTTCAATCCATCAACCAGCGGTCTGGATTTCGATCGCTACACTTTCCTTGATCCTCATCGTGCCGAATCTTCATGTATTAACACAGCCATTTGATAGAAAACAGATTTGAACGTAAGTAAATTTTACATTGAGAATCGGAATTTGCAGAAACAGTACTTTACCTTTCCCAATATATTTTGTCCTATAGAATTACAGTGTGCATGCGCAGTCCTATAGAATTCAGTGTGCATGCGCATGAGTTTATAGAGCTGTCGCTAGGTGGAACCACATATCTTTGAAGTCCTACAGAAAGTTTATAGAGCTGTCGCTAGATGGCAGCACGTGCAGTATTACCTTCGAAATGAATTCCCAAACGTCTATTAGAAACTGATGTACACAAACTTCTCCTTTTCTAATCTAACAAAATTAATTTCATGCATGAAGTGTATACTAATCTGATGTACACTAACCTAACAAAAAATATGTAATTTAGTTCTTGATGTGGCAACATTAGGAGAGGAGGGAAAAATAAGTAGTGAGTTTCACAATATTGTCTAAAATATCGTAGTGTTATCGTGTTTTTCGTAAATAAATAAATACCTAAAAATTGTAAAATAATGTTATAAGCATCGTTGAAAATGTTTAAAATATTATAAAATGTCAGTAAAGACGAAAGAAGTACATAGAGTAACTGTATTACAAGAATATACTATGGAAAATTAGGGTAAGGTAACGTACTGTTGAGCCAAGAATAATGGATGCACCTAGCAGTAGCTATTTTGTTTAATGACACTCTTTAACAGAAAACGCCAATGGCATAGAAATACAACGCTGGGAGTGAAAGGGCCGACAAATTTTGCTCGGTTATCACTTATTTGAGGCTTGAGATTCTTTAACATGCCGTAAATCTTCGCTAAGGGACAGTCGGGGTTTTATTTCCTTAAAAATCAATCGATTTAAAAAAAAATTGAATTCGCGAACCTCGGAATTAGAGCCGAACTGATAACCAACAATCCATCGGGACCGACTATGTTGGCCTGAATCACAAACTGTATCTTCTTAAAGTAATATTATCGAGAGTGTAATCTGACAGAAAAGACTGATTGCTTTCTTGTTTTATCGGCTGCGATTCTAATTTCAAATTCTCCACAGTGTTAACAAAACATTGCGACTGCAGTAATACAAACCAAATCTACTATTCAATTCAAGTGATTCCGTCTCTCAACAAATATAGCGAATTCATTCACTTTATTATGTCGTAGCAAAACAATCTAACTTAATATTTGTAAAAGAGGTAGTAATGCGTCAAAAAATTAAAAAAAATCTCGAAAAATATGAGTTTTAAAAATTAATAACTTCTAAAAGGCAATTCCTGGAGCTTCTTACTTGAAAATGCAACAGTATTACAACAGCGACTGAGGTTGACTGAAACATATGTAAAGTATATTTTGGAATCTCTCCAAATTGTATGTAAGTCCGAAACGTTCTATGTTACATCTCGACTCAATGATTAAATATAGGCCTACTACCAATAGCCTATCGTTATTTTGTTTATATTAAGCTGATTTCATAAACATATCAAATATGTTTCACTGTATTTGAGAATACAGACAAGCGAATGGAGAAAACTACATAATAGTGAACTACATGATATATATAGGCCTATATATATATATATATATATATATATATATAGGAAGTCAGATATAATAAGAAGAGTTAAGTCTAGTAGACTGCGATGGTCAGGACATGTGGCATATGTGGGGGATGAAAGAGGTGCATGGACGCTTCTGGTAGGAAAACCAGAGGGAAAACGCCCAGTTGGTAGACCAAGAATGAAGTGGGAGAATAACTTTATCAATAATTTGAGGGAAGTAGATTATACAGGGGATGACTGGAAAACATTAGCTCAGGATAGGTATGTATGGAGAAATTATGTCCGCGTGGTCATCAACCTATGGTTCGATAGAGCCAGTGGGTTTGTGAGTTATGCCTGGCACCATATTTATTATATTTCGTGGCCCTTTTCCATAGGCCTACACAATTTTCATCATGTTTCAAAATTTTGTAACATTTAATAACTTGGTTTAAATGTATTTTGGGCGAGAAAAAATAATTGTATTCAGCAGCCAGAAGGTAAGGCCACTACAGACCTTACGAGACACTGACACATTACCGTGAAATATTCTTATCGCATTAAATTGCCCTTCGCGTATAATATTTACAAAATTAGTTATTATTATTATTATTATTATTATTATTATTATTATTATTATTATTATTATTATATTATAATCATCATAATCATTATCATCATTATTATCGTGAAGGACTTAGACAATGTTTAACCTGTTCCTGTCTCACAATATTCAACTGTCAATCTCTTCATTTCACAGCCACGATCTCTTCTGCCATTTGAAATGTATTATATAATTAATTTTATTAAGATCCACCCGGATACAATTCTTTCCACTTGCCACATGTATCCCAACACGTTTTGAGCCTAAAGCAAGTTAAAGCCGTGGCGTATCTCCTCAATGCCACTGAACCTGGACGCTCTCCAGTCAATGGTCAAGGCATGTTTCCTTAGTCGAAGAAGTCCAATTTTGAAGCATTGGGCATTCACTTCCACATTCTACTCTCTGCTACAATTTAGTGTACTGCATTACCGACACTATGTGAATGTAAGAGTCGGACTTTGTTGGTTGAAATACAAATGGTTTGTAGACGGCTTTGCTAAAAATATATTATACAGGGATATTCAGAAAGAAGGAACAGACTTCAAACATTTATTTCTCCCATAACTACGAAAAAAATAAAAACACAATTCCAACTTTCCTGGAAAGAAAAAAGTTCAAATTTCACTGTTTTATGCATTCAATATGAGCACCATGTGTTAGACGACAAATATCAAAAGGTGGCTCATTTCTTGCCACACACGAATCAGCTGGTCTCTAGTTATCGAATGCATAGCTTAAACAATTCGATGTCGCAGGTTTTAAAGAGCGTTAGGTACAGGGGCATTAAACACGGTCTTTTACGTCACTCCCACACACAAAAATCACACAGGGTTAGGTCGGGTGACCTGGGAGGCCCCCGGTAATGAAGTTTATCTTCTGCGTCTCCTCTTCCAGCCCAACGTCCTGTTGTGTCGCAATTTTAATACAAACGATCATCATGACAAGTAATAGCGCCAATGCGGCCGTGATAGGAACTTCAAACTTTTCTCTTTCCAGGAGCGTTGGAATTGTGTTTCTATTTTTTTTTAATTTGGAAGAAATAACTGTTCGAAGTCTGTTCCTTTTTTCTGAATAGCCCTGTATATACAGTCCTTATCGACATCTATACACGTCTAGAGAATTCACTAAATTTAATTCTCTTCCATTATTGTTACTGCTAATCGTGATATTTTGACAAATATTATACGCATGTAGAAATTACATTTGAACATAATTTTTAGAACTCTCGCTAACTACTGGAAGAAATCTAAGTTTTCATTTTAATAATTCATGATAGAAAGTGGAGCCACTTACACGCACGGATCTCCGGGCAAATATAACCTAGAGTAATGGTAGACTAAGAGTGAAATTCAGCGCTCAAAATGGATCCCACAAGATAAGACAGCATATACAGATTGAAAAGAAGTTAAGTAGGTACGTTTAGAGGTCTTAAGGTTGCAATCCCATCACTAAACTCAATAAGTGATGGGGTTGGTGCCCCATTCTAAGAGCATATCTTCTTTACTGTTCCAAATCTTCAAAAAGGAACTCCGAAATGAATATTATCCATGAATTTTACTATACCTCCATTATTATCGAGATAATCATCTTCGTGAATTAAGCCTCGTACGTTTTGTTCCGTTCTCATTATTTAACACTGTTGAGTCCATCTCGTCATCGGTCTTCCAACATTTCTTCTACCCTTTGGGTTATAGTTCATCATTAGTTTTGGTAAGCGTTCGTCTTTCATTCTTTGCATATGTTTCCAATAATTTTTATCTTTTTTATGTGGTCATCGTTAATTATTTGTGTATGTTGTTTGCAATCATTTTCACCCTTGTTCTACTCTACCTAATAATTTAAAGATGTTTAGTTCCTTCCTTACTTCTCTACTTAATTTTTTATTCAGTAATGTAAATCCCTCAACAAATCTAAAAAAATCTAATATCAGCTGCATGAATTCTCCTTTCCTATTTTCTTAGGCAGACAAAAAATGACTTCGATATAAACCTATAAAAAAAGGCACAGATGGTCTTCAGAAAGGGTGGTCGACTGGTAGACGGCGACCACATATAACTCCAGGATAACATGTTGCAAAAGACAAACGCCTTCAAATATGTAGGAGTATCAATCCAAACAGCAGCCAAATCCTTCAGAATCCATACGAAAGAGAGAGCAGCAGCTGCTATAGTTGTCATACACGACATAGAAAACATCACACAACTGTCACTTGCAACAGCCATGAAACTTTTTGAGGCCAAAATACTTCCCATCTTAACGTATTGAATAGAAATCATATGGACTGACCTCAGCTACGGAGACTTAATCACCTTAGAAAAAGTGGAAGCGAAATTCCTAAAAGCAGCAATGGGGATCTCGAAATTTGCTCCATCTAGACTTGCATATGAGTTAGCACGGGAAACTTTCCTCGTGGAAGATCTATGCACAAAATTCCTGCTACCAGCTACTAAATAGGAAACTATATTGAAGAACATAAGACAAAATAAGAGAACAGAAATAAAGGACGATATTTACGCAACAGTAGCAATGATCAATCGAGACTGGACTGGACCAAACAACAAGATACGCAGTGCAGTAACAAGACATGGATATCACCACAAACTTTGCAAAATTTCAAACTATCACGACCCGTTAATGGACTGCGTGTGTAAGCTCTGTGATAGACCGTGTGCAAGATACCATTTCAATGTCTGTTTAAAGAGAACAAAATCGTTGCTGGTATACAGCAGAGACCAAATCTAATGCACATTTAAGCGCGCTTCTTCCTATAATCTTCGTATTTTCTTGTTAATATCCAAAACTCCGAACCATTAGGTAACAATGGTAATCCCATTATTTGATAAAATTTAATTCTTGTTTCCCTTCTGGTGTTTTTAGGTATCTGTTAATAACGATCCTGCATATAACACTGAATTTATTGATTTTTATATTATCATTATACATAGGAAATATTGCAGCCGAATTAATTGAAACAATGTGTTTAATTATTTTTCATTCAAAAAAATCAGCTCTAATTGTGTCTGGTTCTCCAAATGCTAATACTTGTATTGTTGTAATATTTTTTTTAACATCTGAAATTTTAGACTTATAAATTTTACTTATATTATTTAATAAATTGGAATAAAGTCCTCTGTGCATCATTTTCAGAATTAGATAAAACTTCGTCATCGGCAAAGAGAGTGTAGCCTATATAATAGCATTTTTTTTTTTATTCCATAATATCTCTTTAAATGCATTTGCCGTTTCGTCTCGATTTCATCAACACACAAGTTAAAAGTAACGGCGAGAGTGGACGCCCTTGTCTTACGTATTTATTTATTTATTTATTATTGCACTTGGCTCTGCGACTAGCATTTCTGCTGTCTGTAACTTATCCTCCTCAATGTCCTGTTCTGTATGTACATTTAATAGCTGATTAAAGTAACCTTTCCATCTATTTAATATACTCCTAGAATCTGCAATCATATCCCCATTTTCATTCCGAATTATGTTTGTTCTAGCCTTAAACCCCTTCTTCTCTATACTAATTCCCTGATATAATTCTCTAATGTTCCTATTTTTTGCATTCATTTCAAGATCATTAATCTTCTCTCTCAAATATTCCCTCTTTTTACTCTTTAGTAACTTGGTGGTTTCCCGTCTACCACTACCCAATTGCTCTAAATTTACCTCATTTGGCTCGTGTAACCATTTCATTTTTGCTAGCTTTCTTTTCTTTACAATGTCGGCACATTCCTCATCAAACCATTTCTTGTTTTGCCTCTTTTTTAAACAACCAATGCTTTCTGATGCTGACAATTTAATAGTATCTCTTATAGCCTCCCATTCTTTATTTATATCAGTTTCTTCTTCGTTTGCCACATTGTCATCTGAAGATTCCAGTACTTCAAATCTATTAGCAATTTTGATTTGGTATTCTTGCCGCATTTCATCATTTTTCAAGTTTTTTAATTCATATTTTACAGAATCATTTTTAGCGTTCGTTCCTCTCATAAGCGATAGCCGTTGTCTGATTTTCACTCTGACCAGATGATGATCCGAATTGCAGTCTGTCCCTCTAACTGATCTAACATCAATGATGCTACTGTGCCAGCGTTTATCCACTAATACATGATCTATCTGGTTCCGAGTTTCTCCATCTGGGGACGTCCAGGTGTATTTTATGAATATCCTTATGCTGAAATGTTGTGCTCTTAACAATGAGATTCTTTGATGTGGCAAATGTGACTAATCTAACCCCATTGTCGTTACTATCTTCATGAATACTGAATTTGCCTATTGTTGGTTTGAATATATCTTCCCGCCCCACTTTTGCATTAAAATCTCCTAAGACAATTTTCATATGATATCGTGAAAGGCTATCAAATAAGCATTCTAATTCTTCATAGAACTCATCCTTGTCTTCTGTGGGGGCATGTACATTTACAATTATAAAATCATGTCGTTTACCCTTTAGAATTATGTATGATATCCTATCACTAACAAATTTCATATCTCGGATAGCGGATAGGACCCTCCTTCTGACTAAAAAACCCGTTCCAAATGCAGGTCTTTCTGCACCCCCATAGTATAATGCAAAGCTTCCTGATTCCTGACTACCTTCTCCTGGCCACCTAACTTCCTGTAAAGCGACTATATCCAAGGGCGATGTATCCAATTCCCGCGTTAATATCTCTAGTGCCCCGCTATTGTATAAAGTCCTAACATTCCATGTTCCTAGGAACATGTCCCTGTGTTTGAGCCTTTGGCATGGGTTCCCTGAAGTAGTCCCCGCCCGGAGAACCGAATGGGGGACTATTTGACCTCCGGAAAATTTTACCCCAGATGAACCCATGTCCGCATTTCTTGACGGTTGTATTTTTACGGTGAAAGATCGTCACTCTTTCGCCCAAGGTACTTTTTTTATTACTGCTATATTCTTTCTTTTCATTGATGTACAGTAATTTCTATTAGGCTATTCTATTTTCAACATAGAGGCGTTTTATTGCTGATATTAAATGTTGTGGAATGCCTTTTCCCTTCAGAATCAGCTAATATTCAGAGCTTCTGACTGAAGTTCGTAGGTTCTCGGGTTCGATTCCCGGTCAGACCACATATTTTTTTCTTAAAGGGAATGTGTCCCCCCCCCCGGTCTGGAGTTGGGTTAAGTTTAAGTATAAGGACTCTCCTGGCGCTTCATTATTATTCATCGACATTATTACTAAATTCCCAAAAAATAAAAAAAACAGGGAAATTGCGGGATTCTTTGTGAAAACTTAATATTTTATTTCATTCTTAATCGTAAAACGAAATCGGGGGGGGGGGGGCCTTAACTGTCGCTAGTATCATTACCACGCTCGCTCCATTTAACTCTAACCAATATTTGATAATTAGTTACAATTCAATATACCGGTATGTTATTTTCGCACAAGACATATGAATATGTACATCAATAGAAATGCATAATGTACTTAAAAAACTATGTAACATTGTAATTAGTAAAAATATAATAGAAAAGTTGAAGATATCAATTATTTAGAACACTGCAGAATTGTATTCAAACATGTGGGGAAAACAGAATAATGCCATTCAAAACTCATTTTACAATTTTATAAACCATTAGCAGTTCCACCTCTTCAATGTGGTTCAATGTTGGACTCTCACAAACAATCAGAAACACAAATAGATCAGAAATGAATTTTATGAGAACGTGGCTGAATACAGAAGAACAGACAAGGCATGGTACAAAAAGTGAAGAATGAAAAGTGTTTAATTTAAATAACAAAATAAAATAATGTCAAGAGAAAAACAATGAAAAAGTATTACGGATTCTTAATTCCCAAGAAGAGTCTAAAATATAAACCTAAATGAGATTATATATATACTAGCTGGTCCGGCGAACGTCGTATCGCCTTTAAATATTTTTACGTTAATTTTTCCGATGTTTTAATAGTTATCTGCTATTTGGGGCGGAAACAAATTCAACAAATCAAAGACCATAAAAATCGGTCCAGCCGTTATTGAGTTATAAATAGTGTAACTAATCCGACTTTGTTATATATATATATATATATATATAGATAGATAGATAGATAGATAGATAGATAGATAGATAGATAGATAGATAGATAGATAGATAGATAGATAGATAGATAGATAGATAGATAGATAGATAGATAATTAGATGTCCCGGCCACGCGATGCTGTGGCTAAGGTATACGTTAAATTATGTTGTAGTAAACTAAGTGAGAAATCTAAATCAGAAAGTTCTTGTTTTACACAATTTTTTAGTTCTGGTACGTTAACTACACCCGGTATAAATATCAGTGGTGGTTTATGTGTAACTGGTTTTGTTGATTGAGATGAATTTATGTTGTCTGCATTCTCAGTATCATCCATAAGTGTATCATAAGGATTATATACATTTATTGATGGCATATTTTGAGGAGGCTTGCTGATTTCATTATACTTTTCTTTTTTTCTACGAACTTGTTGCCAGTTTGGATTCTCATCATCATCAAGAAGTCTCTGTATAGTAATATCATCTTGTAATATATTATAGTCATCTTGTTTTTCATTTAATTGAGGCATGGAGATTGTTTCTGTAATATTAGGCATATTATTATAACTAACAGACTTACTTACAGTTGTTATTCCGTTCCTTAGGACCTTCATATGTTTTTAAATTGACATTCTTCTTAAATGTAAGATTTATGTCACATAGGCCTATACCAATTTGCGGAAATTCACTTGATATCTTATCATTCATGGTCTCTAGAACTGATTCGCCATATTGTTCAATGCCTCTTCTCGGTCCAGTTAAATTTAAATTAAGTTGCTGTCTTTCAGCCAGATTACTTAAAACTAATACTTACACACCAATTAATACTATTATAAATAAATTGATAATAAAATAAACACTGAACATACTTAAATTATGAAATAATCAATATTTTAATTCAATTGAAATTCGCGGTTGCAACAAACAGCACAGCCACCTGGTTAAATAATAAACCAATTACCTTACACCGTCATCTGTTAGAATCGTATGGAACTCAGATAATTATAACTTTTGTTAAATAATAAACACATAATTTACAATAAAAATAATGGGACTATAAATTTAGTTATAAACAACCGTAGGTCTCAAGTTGATCAAACAGCACACAGTGTGCAAAATTTTATTAAAATCAGTTCAGTAGTTTAGGATTCCATCGCGGACAAACAACGTGACACGTAATTTTTATATATTAAGATATATATATATATATATATATATATATCTTAATATATAAAATATATATATATATAAAATATATATATATATATATCCAAGAAGAGATGAACAGACCAATTTCTCTAAGAGGACAGAAGATGTCGACATGCCTAATCCTTGAGTCTGATGATGATGATGAAGGTGAAGAAATATACAGTCTTCTGAATACAAGCAAAATTATTAGACGCGATAATGAACTAAGATGTTAAAGTGTCTTTATAATAAAAATAAAATGAAAATTGCATCTAGCTTCAGCTTCTTCTCTATCATAGTTTAACCTCTCTCTTTAATCTCTCATGTTTACTATTAGAGAGGCAACAACCTGGCGAGAGAATAGTTTTAAACACACATACTTTGGATCACACACATACACTATGACCACACAAGGTCGAAGAGGGACTTCGCGAATGAGTGACCAGCTCAATCCAGCGTTTCCTCTTAGGCAACACGAATATTTAAGATGAAACACACTATTCACTCACACAACATACTAAAAATAGCTAATATGATGATTATTATAATAGCCAGATGATGTTCGAAGATAAATTGGGCCTTAAATTTTCAAATGGTTTTCTCAATGGTGAGGAAAAGAATTGTTCCCGCTGCTTACGAGGTAGCGACTCTACCCCGAGACCACAGCGGTAGAGAAAAAAAAACTGCTCAGTTGTTCCAATAAATATATTGAGAAAAAACAATACCTAACGAATTGGTTTGGTATTTATGATCTAACGCTTATACTTAGGAGCTCTTGAAATTAAAACCCGCGTTATTACCCCTTTCCTCGCTTTTAAAGGTAAGTTAATCCTTAACACGGCTCATTTCATATATCCATCAATTCTAACCACCTAACAATCGAAACCAGAAAATTTGTACAGTAGAAGACGCATAATTCTATAAGAATAAGAAAGTTACTATATTTTTGTCATTTTGTTCATTAATAATTTTAACATTACTTAGAACAAAAACTTATGCCGATGGAAATGGATTCTTGAGGAGAGCAGCAAGATGTTCAAAATTAGACAAAATAATGTCATAAGATAAAACATGAATATTGGTTATTCACTAGTAGATTATATACGGTATAAGCAATTAAATTGGTATTGGCACGTACGACGAATGCAAGTAGAAAGATTACCCAGGAAAAACATTGGAATGGTGTCCACCTGGAAGAAGGAGGAGAGGAAGACCACGAAACTCGTGTATGCAGGAAATAATAACTGGAATGAGAGCAAGAGAACTGGAGGACATAGATTGGATGGAGAGAGACGAGTGGAGAAGAAAAATAAAACTTTTAGGCACAGAAAGATGTGTAAACATTAAAATTCTGTATATAAATAAAATTGCTTTTGATCTGTTATAAAGCGCGAACTATTCTAGAGATTATATAATAATTATAAAATCAAAATAATATATCAGTGATAGATTTTGAGGTAACCACAAATAACAAAATTGAGGAAGCGAGTGCCTGAATAAGAAAACACTTTAGGGAAACTAAATGCAGGTGCAAAATATTAAGAAGTATAATTAGAAGTTAAAGGATGAAAATAGGTAAAAATAGAATAAACTTCTAAAAGTGCAAACTAGCAAACTAATTGGCTCTATCGAATCCGTAGGTTCATGGCCGCGGACATAAGCTCTCCATACATCCCTATCCGGAACCAATGTTTTCCAATCATTCCCTGTGTAATCTACCTCCTCAAATCATGGTTAATGTTATTCTCCCACCTCATTCTTGGTCTACCAATTGGGCGTTTTCCTTCTGGTTTTCCTACAACAAGCTTCCATACACTTTTTCATTCCCCATCTATGCCACATGTTCCGCCCAACGCAATCTACGAGACTTAACTGTTCTTATTATATCTGGCTTCCTATAAAGACCATGTAGTTTACTGTTATGGAGTCTTTTCCATTCACCTGGCAATCCAAGTAGAAAATGTTTCAGAAATATTATTTTCATATTTGAAGAATTTTCCTCAACATGCCACAAATCTTCATAACAAGGGTCCGTCATCTTTGAACTTCCTGTCTGAAGGAAATAGTGTCAGCTAAGTAATTTCATGTGCATGGTTACGATCAAGTACAGTAGATTACATTTTGAACTTTTTTTTCGATAATCACTCATTTTATTTTGCCTATATTAATTTTATAACCAACATATATGTAATCTATTAAATTACGCTAGATTTAATTAACTCTAATTATCATAGACCCTACTTAAGGAGATACCAACCATTTCGATCCTATGGGCTACATGTAAAATATCATTAAAACTAAATATACAGTCACATGCAGAAATACATTATTAAATGAGAATGGACACTTAACAACAAATGAGCGAAATTTTCAAGTGGCGGAATTCAAATACGTAGGAACAATAATTACAAGCAAGTATGAGATGAAGAAAGATATTAAATATAGGCTCACATCTGAAGACTCATTATTATACATTGCGGAATTCCTATCACCCCAACTACTCTAAAAACGTTAAACTAAAATTAAACTGGTGATTTTTCCAGTAATATGGATGAAAACGTAGTCAATTACTATAAGAGAGAAGAACATTTTATGAATATTTGAGAATAAATGCTAACGGAAATGTATGGGTCATAGAGAGAGACGAACAGGCAGATGAATAGGAAAAAGACATAACAATGAGCCATATAATTTTAATGGAAAATAGTTATAATGAGAACAGTTAAGCCTCGTGAACTGAGATGAACTGGACAAATGGCACGAATGGAGAATGAAAGAAGGACATGGAAACTTATGTAGGAAAAGCTAAGGGGAGCGCACAAAGATAGGTGGGAGAAAAGCATTAACCATGATAGTGCTAGTGAATGTTTCCTAAAAAGTTAGTTAGACTTATACCAACGTGTCTAAATGGCACAAAGAGTAGGGTGCGTGTAGACAAACAGTTTTCGGATACTTTTAAAATCCACATTGGGTTGAAGCAAGGATATGCACTATCTCCTCTACTATTTAATTTTGTACTAGAGCATGCCATCAAATCTTTGAGAATGAAGAAGGCCTGCAACTCAATGGTATTAATAAGCTGTCAGTTTATGCTGATGATGAAGTACTATTGGGCGATAGCGAAGAGATGCTAAAGGCCAACACGCACACACTACTGAACAACACTAAGACATTGGAAATGGAAGTAAATATCAATGAAATTAAATATATGGTCACACATAGAAATACATTATATAATGTAAATGGATAACTAATGGCAAATTAGGGAAATTTTGAGGAAGTGGCTGAATTTAAACATCTAGGAACAATAATCACAAATAGGAATGAGATTCACAAAGAAATTAAACATACGCTCAATTCTGAAAACGCGTGCTATTATGTATTACGAGACTCTTGGCGTCCCAACTCATTTAAAAAAAACGTTAAATTGAAAATATATGAAACTATTTTTCTACCAGTTATATTATATGGATGCGAAACATGGACTCTTACTTCAAGGGGAGAAATGAGATTAGTCTACAAGTATTTGAGAATAAAATTCTTAGGAATTTTTTTGGACCAGAGAGAGATGAACAGACAGGTGACTGGAGAAGACTGCATAACAATGAATTACATGGTCTTTATAGGAAGCCAGATATAATGGGAACAGTTAAGTCTCGTAGACTGCGATGGGCAGGATATGTGGCACGAATGGGAATGAAAGACGTACATGGAAGCACGTTTAACTATATACCCCTATACAAGTTGAGTTAGAAGGTAAAATACAACAAAACTCGCAACATACGATCCTTTAGTTTAAACTTTATTGTGATGTCAAACTCCCGCATTACAGGTGAATTGAGTCTCTCGCTATGCGATGCTAAAAAGTGGTTACTCAGTTCCTCTGAGAGGATACCTTAAGAAACGAGGGCGGTATTAAATTACATTCTGTGCTGCAATGAGCGAGGAATTTGGTACTGTGAATATCTTCTTCCCCTTCTTCTTGCAAAGATTAAACCTTTTTGGTGCATTCTGGCTCTCTTTCGTGGGCGTCCCCGATCTCTTTTTCCTCCTCTTGGTTGATAGTTCAGACTTTTTCTAGGCAATCTGTTGGTATCCATTCTGCAGACATATTCATAGCATTTTCTCCTATACTCTTCTAGTCTATCTGTCAAAGTGAATATTTGTAGTTTTTTTACGGATATATTTACTCCGTATTTTATTCATTAAAGTATATCCTGCCGCAAATCATAAATATTTCATTTCTGCTGCTTCTATTCTTTTAACTGACTGTTTATTCAGAGTCAATATGTCTGAGCCATACAATATTGCAGGTATAGCTAATACTTTATAAAATTTGAAATGTGTTTCTTTTCTTACTTTCTTTCCCAGTGTTCTTTTAAGGGTGTCACATAAATATTGAAATATTTGTAATTTATGATTTGTCTTTTTCTCTATTAGGCCCTACAACCTAAATATACACCGAGATAATTAAAATATTTTACTTGTTCTAGTGTTTCATCATTTAGGCCTAGTACTATTTTTGTTCTATGAATATAAACATCAAATTAACTTTGAGATTACGTTCGGTTGTAGGATAATTATTTACGCTGCGGATTAAGTCAAGACTTTTGTTTACAGTTGACAGAATTTTGATTCGGAATAAAAATAGTGACTATTTTGACTCCCACTTTGCATTTTGTGACTCGAGCAGTAACAATAGGTCGCGGTGGTTTTGATATTTGAGGGTTCAAACCCGCTGGTGTTGAAGGATATTTCAGGACGTGAAATCGAATATGGCTTCCTTCAGACTAAAGACATATAGTATATTTACACTCATAAGAGAACCTAAAGCCTGAACTTTAAGGAATCTAAGCAAAATGTTTGGCTCTTTTCAACTCAGATTGGAATTACGAGGCTTGTAACCTGAGATGTTAAAAAGCGTCTTTAAATAAAATATTACGACTAAAACAAGCAGGGATATACACATTCGGAATTTATTTAAGTCAAAAAATTTCAGTAAAATTATACTATACGGTAATCTGTTAAAGATGGCTATAAGTAATAGAATTTATTGGCATTTCGAAAGAGAGGAAATACATTTTAATTTGCATTGTGCTCGGGCCTGCTTGGCCGTACGTACATTTTTCCTCTTGAATAAAATTAAAATAAACATAAGAAAATATATGTACATGGCTAAACTCCTACACTCACACTCATACATAAAGAAGGCATAAAAACATGAATATGTAAATCTACGTCTACAGTTCCTACACGTTAATATACATATACACTCATACATAAAAAATACCATGTGTATAGATATAAAAAGTCTCTAATTTTGACTCGTAGCAATTTTGAAAAAATGCTACAGAACAAATAAAAAAACACAAACACACACACATATACACGTAGACGCGCGCGTATACCACCCCGATCCCTGCAGACTTCAAATATGCTATCAGATTATTCAACCTATTAAAACTACTTATTATATAATAAAATTGAAACTCGGACACAAATACCATATTCCATCCATCCATCCATAGTAATTCTGCCCGAAGGCAGGTCCTTCATTGCAATCATAGCATTTTCATGTTATGCTTGCAGCTTTACTAGGGAATTGTAGGTGTGGTAGCTTCCCGTTGCTTTCCATACAGGTGAAGGATGATGATGATAATGATTAGGATGATGATGATGATGGCCATATGATTTCGGGGACCGTTTGGGCCTTAAAGTTTTCCTGACATTTGTCTTACAGGTGAGGAAAAACCCCGATAAAAACCTCACCCAGAAAAACTGCCCCGACCGGGAATCGAACCCGGGCCCGCTGCGTGACAAACTCATACCCTAAATGGTAGTTAATGACCAATCACGTTTCAATTAATTTTGTTTTACAACCAATGACAGTCGTGTTTCACCTCGCTCTTTATCGATTTCTCTTTGTCAGCTCCTGTTTTTGTGATAAAGAAAGATCCTCCTTTTTAATATTCTGAACAGCTCTAAGCATTATTTTTCTTCAACAAATACATTGAATATAGCAAATAATGAATACATTCCGTGATTTTACTGAGTTTTTTACTAAAAATAAATGAATAATCTATAATGTTGATCACAATATACAGTTTGATGCATTCTCAAAAATATTGCGATCCAATTTGGCAATAAATAATATGATCAAGTTGCAGTGAATATACATAACCTCACATTATTGATTTGTTTCCAAATTTCGCCGTTTATATTAAATAGGCCTATATAAATATTTTAAAATACCAGTAACTATGTTTAAATAATGACTTTTGAGTAAACAGCTTAATTTTATTCGTTAAATAGTCCTAACAAATGCCACTCTTGATTTCCAAATCCTCTAGATAAATTGGATATCACTCGTGACATTACTTATGATAATACATATGATATTTTCTTATTTATCTCAATTTTGTTATCCCTAAATTTCCTTACCATGCCTAAACATTTGCATGTTTTTGCTTCATTCTCGACCCTTCCTAAAATATACCAACACGCCACTCTTCCACGATTCGACCTGTAACGTGGAGAGATAACATTTGTTCACAATGAAATAAATCCTGGTCTATTCTCCATTATTCGGAGTCTTTTACTTGTTGGCAATGGAATTCTAAGTTCTGCCCTGGACAAGCATTAAGTTTCTTAACATTTCCCAAAGGTATTTTATATGAGGAATTATTGGAGAAATGTTTTTCAAGTGAACAATATCGGGCTGTCACAGTGGTCGGTGCCGAGAAGGCGGGGATGGAGATCTGAGGGGATGTGGGGCGACGCTCGGGGGTGGGTGAGGGTCGGTTTTGCAGACGTCGTTGAACCCTCCTTCAATATGACCTTACGCTACACAATTCATTCAATAGTACAGAATACTCTACTTTTACTATACTCAGTGGCGGCTAATGTATAATTGCAAACATTTTTACTTAACTCGTAAGTTACTTTACAGTTTTATACTTTCAGTAGAATCAATAGTTATTTTCTTTACTAATTTCAATATTTTATTGAGTTATATATCGTTACAATATTTTTCATTCCATACCTATTTTGATATCCTTGTATATCCTAAGATATCGGGTCCACCATCTTTAACTTCCTGGAAAAACCAGTGAGCTGTGCTTTGTTCAAGTTTACTGATTCCTGGTTTTCATAGATTATAAAATGATCAATTATATGAAATAGATTAAATGGATAATCGTAATGAAATTACAATCCATCATCTGCCTTATTGATGGATTCGTGATTACAATGATCGCCTCTGATTCCAAAGTTCGCAGGTTCAAACCCGACCGGGGTCGATATAGGCCTACTATTAGGGGCACACAAATGCTGAGTAAGGGATTCCTTTGGAATGGACCTATAGCCAGCATATAAAATAACCTGAAACCTCTAAGAGGCCTCTAAGTAAATTTGACGGCTCTTTCACGCAAAGTTTTGAATTCCGATGCTAATGACTTTAGCTGTTAAAGAGTATAGTGGAATGTCTGGGGATATCATATAAAATGACATATTCATGATCTACGCCATCCCAGGTTAAAGTTCCAAAATATTTATTTTTCTTTAGTTTAGGATTAACTTTAATTTTGGAATTTAAAAGAGAAATTGCAATACTACAGTGGGGACATGTGCTTGGACATTGAATAAAATAATAATAAATATTAATAACATAAGAACTCGATAAAATAGCATTAAACAAAAGCCAGTTGGATCATTTATTTATCTTTAGTTGTCTCATCATTTTATATTTTCTTCTTCTTCCCAAAAAATATTTGTTTTATCCATCATTCCTTCAAGTGAATCTCCTTCAACAGGTAGCTTCATCATAGCCAACAACCCAACCATGTTTTCCCCTATTTTTACAATTCCGATCACCATTCTTCTTGTATCCACTGTTCTTAGTACAACATTGATTCTTAGTTTGTCCATTCCACACATTTCATTCTTCTCCATGTCCATATTTCTAATGTTTCCAACATTATTTCCCCACCGAGTCTTAGTGTCTAAGTAACCGCTACACACATTGCCCACTCATTAGAAGTATTTTTTCTTTAATTATATTTCCAGAGATCAACCTATAATGGGGAAATCTTTAAATACTCGAAAGACTACAGGAAATAAGCAGGCGGATAATAAAACTATGACGACGGCAACGAAAGAATAGTAGGGAAATGGTTGAAATATATATTTCAACAATATCAGATTAATGGGGTCAAAACACGTCCAGAGTTAATCCTGTCAAATTCCCGTTTACCAAAAGATGATTTACCCACCACAACCCTAAAGGCAAAAGAGAAGAGGACCGCGGACGACCTTTCACACCGATGGAAAGATCAGTTGTTGTCCTCAGTCGCAGAACGGGCACCAGCCCACTCCAATCAATGCATTCGGAAGAAGAAGAAGAAGAAGAAGAAAGAAGAAGAAGAAGAAGAGATCCACAGAAAATATTTTTAATAAAGAATAGATTATTAGTTTTATCAAAAATCTCTACTGCTAATTCCAGTGACGTTTGGTGATCTGGAAATTACTCTTTCGACCCTAATCAGAGGATCACAAGTTTAGTCTGAACTAGGCGCTAGGGGAAAGAAAAGTTGGGTAAGGATGTGCGTAGAAACTCAATCTTGTTATAAAGTTTAACCTCATAACTTAAAAAATAATGGCAAACAATAAACGAAGATCTCCAATTTTCAACAATAAAAACAATGGATTGAGTTAATTCCTGTTTGGTATCCCCGTATTTATAGGCGTTTACCTTACTTACTTAATGGCACTATAGAACCCGCTCCGTTCATGGCACCCGAGCAGACATAAGCTAATCCACACACTCACTATCCTGGCGTAATGTTTTCCAATCATTCCATGTAGACTCAACTTCCATTCAACAGCATAATAAATTGTTATGCTCACACCTCATTACTCGGTATTACCAACCCGGCGCTTTCCATCTGGCTTTCCTACAAGAAGCCTCCCTGCACGTCTTTCATTCCATCACATACGCGAAACATGTCCTACCCATTCGCTGTGTATGACAGCTTAAATGTTATTATAATATCTGTACTTCCTATAAATATCCTTTAGTTCAATGTTATCGTAGTCTTCTCCATTCAGTCTGTCTGTTCATCTCTATTTGGTCCCAAAACATTTTTCTTAAGATTTTTATTCTCCAATACGTGTAAAGTCCTTTCCTCCCTTAATAGTAAGACTCAATGTTTTCGCACCCATATTACATAGAAACATGGTTAGAATAATAGTTTTATCATATTTTCAGTTTAACGTTTTTTTAAAGGAGTTGGGAATCAACAAACGTTATCTGCAATGCAGACATAGAAAGCATTTCAAGAATTAAGCATAGTTTTAATCCCTCTTATGCATCCCTCATACCTATTTGCTGATTAGTGTCCCTAGGTATTTGAATTCAGCCACTTCCTCAAAATTTCAGATCTTTGTCATTAGCTGTCCATTTCCATTATATAATGTATTTCTACGTGTGACCATATATTTAGTTTTATTGATATTTACTTCCAGTCCTATTATCTTAGTGTTACTCAATAGTGTGTGCGTGTTGTCCTTTAGTATCTCCTCGCTATCGGCCAATAGTACTACATCATCAGCATAAACTAACAGCTTATTAATACCATTCATTTGTAGGCCTTCCTCATCCTCTAAAGATCTGATGGCATGCTCTAGTACAAAATTAAATAGTAGAGAAGATAGTGCATCTCCTTGCTTCAACCCATTCTGGATTTCAAAAGTGTCCGAAAACTGTTTGCCTACACGCACCCTACTCATTGTGCCATTTAGGCACATTCGTATAAGTCTAACTTTTTAGGAATTTCGAACTCCAGCAGGATACTATATAACTTCTCCCTCTTAATTGAATCGTATGCTTTTTTTTAAGTTTATGTAGAGTTGATGTACAGTACTATTATATTCCCATTTCTTTTCTAAAATCTGTCTTATACTAAAAATCTGATCTGTTGTAGACATGTTTCTTCTAAATGGATTATCTCCTAGAATCTCATTAATATAGGGAGTAAGTCTGCTTATTAATATATTTGTAAGAATTTTGTACGAAGTTGAAAGTAATGAGATGCCCCTGTAGTTGTTGCAATCAGCTTTATCTCCTTTCTTATAAATTGGTACGATAATCGATTCTTTCCATTCATCTGGAAGAGCTTCTTTTTCCCAAATCATACTGAGCAACCGGCGTATCTTGTCCATCAATTTTTCTCCCCCTGATTTTATCAGTTCTGCTGGGATCTCATCTTAACCTGATGCTTTATACTTCTTCAATTTTTCTATCGCCATTTCAACCTCTAATGCAGCTTGGTTCTGCGACTAGCATTTCTGCTGTCTGTAACTCATCCTCAATGTCGTGTTCTGTATGTACATTTAATAGCTGATTAAAGTAACTTTTCCATTTATTTAATATAATCCTGGAATCTGCAATCATATCCCCATTTTCATTCCAAATTATGTTTGTTCTATCCTGAAACCCTTTCTTCTCTATACTAATTCACTGATATAATTCTCTAATGTTCCTATTTGTTAAATTCATTTCAAGATCATTAATCTTCTCTCTCAAATATTCCCTCTTTTTACTCCTTAGTAATCTGGTGGTTTCCCGTCTGATACTACCCAATTGCTCGATATTTACCTCATTTTGCTCGTGTAACCATTTCAATTTTGCTAGCTTTCTTTTCTTTACAATGTCGGCACATTCCTCATCAAACACTTTGTTTTACCTCTTTTTTAAATAACCAATGCTTTCTGATGCTGACAATTTAATAGTATCTCTTATAGCCTCCCATTCTTTATTTATATCAGTTTCTTCTTCGTTTGCACATTGTCATCTGAAGATTCCAGTACTTCAAATCTATTAGCAATTTTTATTTGGTATTCTTGCCGCATTTCATCATTTTTTCAAGTTTTTTAATTCAAATTTTTCAGAATCATCTTTAGCGTTTGTTCCTCTCATAAGCGATAGCCGTTGTCTGATTTTCACCCTGACCAGATGATGATCCGAATTGCAATCAGTCTCTCTAACTGATCTAACATCGATTATACTACTGTGCCAGCGTTTATCCACTAATACATGATCTATCTGGTTCCGAGTTTCGCCACCTGGAGATTCCAGGTGTAGGCCTACTTATGAATATCCTTATGCTGAAATGTTGTGCTCTTAACAATGAGATTCTTTGATGTGGTAAAGGTGACTAATCTAATCCCATTGCCGTTACTATCTTCATGAAGACTGCATTTGTCTATTGTTGGTTTGAATATATCTTCCCGCCCCACTTTTGCATTAAAATCTCCTAAGACAATTTTCATATGATATCGTGAAAGGCTATCAAATACGCATTCTAATTCTTCATAGAACTCACAATATATTATATCGACTTTTCTGTAAGTTTGGTTATTGTTGTATCTAGGCTGTGAAGTTCAGTTTGGAGGTTTGGACAAATCTAGCGTTCTCATTGGAGTACTCTCTCACTTTCACGATATATAGTGTGATGAACTGTTATTTAATTTTAGTAAGATATTCTTTCTATACATATTCAACTGAATATCACGGCATCTAAACTTTTAAACCTGTGAGAAATCCCACATTGTATCAAGGGCCTTCTAGGCGTGTCGCACCATGGAGTTCAGTATATATTGAGTTGGATATTTCAACTCTCATTTAACAAGTGCTAACCTGTGGTTTCTGATGGAACTATGATGACCCGGTTCTATTTTGTAATTTGGATATATCTACTGTCGATTTATTTATTAGATATATTAATATGATGGCCTCAGGGGTTACACAAATGCTGATATGAGTAAGTTGTAAATACTGAGTAAAGCCAGCTGCATTTACTTCTGCAGCACTGTCATCAAATCCTATGTCCAGTCTTGACTCCTATCATACAACTGTAGCAGATGGAAGAGGATGAGGAAAAGTGTCTAGCTCTTTAAAACTAGGCCATAACAGCTAAGGGAGTACACCACAATAGAAAAACATGTAAGTCTAGAGGCATAGAAATGGCAGCCCCATCATGCCATGCCTTAATGGTCTTCCCATCAGGTGAATTTCCTCCATATTCTCTCCGGTAATTTCTTTGCACTGTAATTATTGACTTCGACTCTGCATACCAGAAAACAGTTTATGCTCGCCATTTTGTTTTATGTCATTATTGTCCGACATGCGACAGATGAATTAACTACAACAACGAAAACAAAAATTCTTTGAGTTTCTCTTTCTTTTAGTACCAACCTCATTTCATAATTCCGCATACTTTGAGAGTTATGATTATGTGGGAAGTTTATATGGGACATGGTGTACTATTACACACATTTGCACCGATCGTTTTCCCGTATCCATGGTTTATTTTCAGGTCTCCCGATGCAAACGATTAATCTAGGTTTCATTTTATACATTTTTGTAATTGGCATTTTTTATGTCTACTAGGAAAGATCGACGAAGATATATATTTTTAAACATTTTAACGAGAATAACCTCAGCAGGTTCATTCCATCAAAATTAGCTAAAAATTGAAATGGTAAATATTTGCATGAATCATAATTACTAAATGCAATATACGGAATATTTTCCAATAACGTTCATCCTGTTAAACTGATGCATAATTAACGAAATTTTGTACGCCATTCTATGAGACAATATTAATTTAGTTTATAGCATATTGTGGGAAAACCACATCCATTTGGCACTGATAGCAGAAGCATATTATTGTAAAAATGCAATCCAGGCTTTCCCTGCAGTACAATGACTTTAGTCTAGATTCCGAATTGAAACGATAATAAAAAAAACTAAGTTATAAAATAAAAAAGTTTTAACGAGTGAAGCATTACGTTACTGAATGTCTTTCTCAAGTTTTCAGATTTTAGTTACAAGCACACCTCATGTTATATTCATGTTAAATTGCATAAGCAATTGTGCTTGCATTATTTTGCTTCAGTTTCATCATTCCAAGTTCCATTACCTAACAATTTAAACCTTCAAGATTTTTTTTTTACTATTTGCTGTGAATTTCATGTGAAAATTTATTAGGTTTCGCCCACAGCTCTGCAGTCTCGGGATACTGTCGTTGCCTTGATCGCAATGGGTCCGGATTCGATCCCCGGGTCGAGGCAAGTTTCCAGGGTGAGATTTTTTCGGGGTTTATCCTCCTCTGTATGACAAATGTTGGAAACATTTAAGGTTCAAACGATCTCCGAATATAATCTGCCATCATAACCATCTATGATGTATTCGGTTGTTTTAATAGACCTATTAGGGAATGGTACATCTTATCTCAAATGTTCAGGATAGTGACCCTGACATTGAGCTGATCATTCATCCAGGAAAGCCTTCCATTTCCTTGTGTGATGCAGAGTTATAAAAATCCTCTCCCGAACAGTTCGTTTCCCTTTAAGACCCGTGTGAAGTGGGACATTTATAAATACCTATAAAGAGAGAGGGGGCACGCCATAGCGTAGTTGGATTAATGCAATACGCTACAACCCGGAAGGTTCGAGTCCCGGTGGAGTCAGGATTTTTAAAACTGACCCAAAACTTCTGGTGGCACCATGGTCCTGGAGTCGACTCAGCCTCTAACTAAAATAAGTACTAGATCATGTTCTGGGGTAAAGGCTGCTGTCACGCAGGGCTGACAACCCGGCTGGCTTCAAGTGCCGATTGTCTAGAAAAAGTGGGAGCCTTAACCACCTACTATCCCAAGGGTTCCTATGGCATGTAGTGGGATAACTTTACCTTTTTTATAAAGAGAGAGGTTAAATTAAGGTAAAGAGAGAGATATTAAATTTAATTGCAACAGAGTCAATAAACTCATTAACCTTATATAATTATTTCATATAACATGTTGAAGGAAAGGATGTAAATGCAAAAATATCTAAATTTTTAAGAATTTTAGGGTTAATAAATTCTATCTTCAAGCCACAATTAGTCCAAAAGCATTCAAGACTGAAAGTGTATAAAACACTGGCTCTTCCAACTCTTTTGTATGGTAGCGAAGTATGAACGTTGAAACAGAAGGATATACAGAGACTTAGATCTGCTGAAATGAGATATCTTCAGAGGACTGCAGGATACACACTACTAGATCACAAAAAAATGAAGACATCTTAGAAGAATTACACATGGAATCTTCAGAAAACAAAATTTCTGATTATAAGTCAAGATGGATGCAACATGTTCATCGAATGGAAGATCACAGAATACCCAAACAAATGTTAAGATATCAACCTGCAGGAAGAAGAAGACCAGGACGTCCACTCAAAAGACTTCTGGATGGTGTTTCTCTTGAGGCCGAAACAGGTCAACAAATGGCCTAAATTCGTGAATGTACTATGATGATGATGAATTGTTTCCTCATGTAATATCTGTGCTCTGAATTGAAGATTTAATAAATGTCTTCTAATGAGTTCAGCAGAGTTAGAATTACTCATTTAAATTAAATTAATTTATTTGCGCTGAAACAAACAGTAATATATTCACATGAGGAGTAGAACTCGGGTTCAGGGGACATTTAACAAAATAATGAAAAATAGGCATATTTATATATAACATAAAAACCTAATAAAAACACAAAAATTCTATACTGAAAAATAATTTAATTAAGGGTCTTAATATCATCACTGCATTTTTCGTCCTTCAACTTCTGCACTAGGCAGACAGAAGGTGGTGTGTTGCCTATTTTCAATTACACGACACCTTCGGCTGCCTAGGTTACGTAAATGACGTGTGCTTGTATTGTTTACAGAGAAGAGTGTAGGACGGACCTGTTCCGGTTATTTATTCACAACAATTTTATGGTTTTTAAAATAAACGACCTGGAAATCAATTTCTGGGAATTTAACCCTTAAATGCTACACTTTAAAAATCACACAAATACTACAATGGGTGAATTTTCACCCATCATGTCAAAGACTCGTTGATATAAGAGTAATGTAAGTTTCATAAATAATTTATTGCATTGTATTTTACAGACTTTTACATGAGATATATAGAGGCTAATGTAGATAGCTACTTCAAATTGAATAAGTTTGTTCTCTTCTGTCATCAAGATTATGATTTTTTTAATATATTGAACAACAAGAAAAGTGTATTTCTACGGTATTAAATATTATAAAAAACAGTTACAATGATCCTTCTCTTTTGTCCATTAAGTTACATAATTACAAGTTTGGAAAACAATTTTGGATGTTCTAGAGTATAAATCTATACACACAAAACATAATCTCTTTACAGAAAACTACTTTTCACATTTTCATGTTTGTTTTGCTTCTGTGTATACTTCCACTTGATTTCTGATTCATTTCAGAAACTAATATCTCAATATTGTCTCATTTGTAATATACAATCTGATTTGGTAGGTCACTTTTGCTATTATTTCCTGCACGAAAGGTACTGGTACTGCTAACTATATACAAAGTCGGTAGATGTTATGAATACGACTTCTGGGCTTTTATCATTTTATCCACAATATAATGATAAAATTATATATACATTTATATAAAATGTAAACTAAATGAAATATCAAGAAAATACAATATGGAAATATCATCAGGAAAATGAAAAGCAATGACTTTCAAGGGCGCTCATCCAGTTCGGACAAAGATAATATTACAAAATAAACCAATAGAACAAGTGGTAAGATATAACTTCCTAAGTTGAGAAATATCATACACAGCGAAAACAGATATAAATAACAAACTAAATAAGTTTAATTATATAACAGGAACACTAAAAAGAACTTTGAAAAATAAAGCCAAGAAAGACTCTATAATTAAATTATACAAGATAATGACAGTTCCTATTATTACTTATGGATCCGAAACATGGACAATAACAACACAACAATCAACCAGAAAACAAGCTGCTCAAATGAAACTCCTCAGACCAATAGCAGGATATCAAAGAACAGCAAAAAGCACAACACAGATATAAGACAACAACTAAAAGTAGAGGAATTAAACACAACAATAGTGAAATACAGAACAAATTGAAAACAACACTTATCAAGGATGACAGAATAGAATACCAAAAGCAGCATACAACTATTCCCCATGAGGAAGAATAAGTTTGGGGAAGAACAAAGAAAAGATGGAAACAGCAGCAATTTGGAGCCGGAACAGGGTAATTAGTAAGGCTAAATCGTGAGGATGAAGAAGAAGAAGAAGAAGATTTACATAACATGCCTTTATTAGGCCATAAAAAAGGCTACCTTATTGTTATATAGTTCTTATTTAACTGGCCAAAACAATCAACACTACCTTCTGTTTGATTATAATATTCTATTAGTCTTCTGGCTTTTTCGTTCGTAAGAATGTTTGCATATTATGCACATATGAAGCAAGAACAATTTTTATTTTTTTTAGCAGAATGATACTAGGTGTTACTTGATACAAGAGTCATACAAGAAAATTGAGGAGCCAGCATGGCGTCCTTTTGCTTCAACAAGTTCATTGAGTACTTCTGGTTTATTCTTCCATCCCAACAGTTAGCTATCAGTCTTCGTATTTTTACACGCTTTATATTAGCTTGACCTGTATCTATCTATGTAACGGAATCTTTCAACGCGATTTTCAGCCACTTAAAATCATTGGATGACTTTAAACTTTGTATAATTGTAAAGGACCAATGACAATACAATTATTTCATAATTGTTTTCCAAAATCCTGGCCAGAATCATCAGAAAATAAATAAATAATAGTTTTAAAAAACTAAAAGAACACGCTTTATTAGAAAACTAAAAAATGAAAAATAATTTTAATTTCCAATACGCTTGGGATAAAATAAAGTGGTCAACAAAAAAATCATCTCCAACACATATAGAATAAAATTAGAGTTATCAACAAAATGAAAATAATTTTACCATCAAAAACGTGGGGTGCTCTATATCAATTAATATATTTGATAATAAACAGATATTGGTAAAAGTAAGCTCTCTAAGAAGAAAATGTAAAAATCATAAAAATCACCCCACGCTTTTGATGGTAAAATTATTTTCTTTTTGTTGATAACTCTAATTTTATTCTATATGTGTTGGAGATGATTTTTTTGTTGACCACTTTATTTTATCCCAAGCGTATTGGAAATTAAAATTATTTTTCATTTTTTAGTTTTCTAATAAAGCGTGTTCTTTTAGTTTTTAATACTATTTTTTTTTTATTTTTTAGTTTTAATATTTTACAGAATAAGATAAAAATGTAAATATCTTTAAATTCGATACTATTGTAGTATGAGCTAAAAGTAATACTCATCTATAAAAAAAAAAAACCCTCCCAGCCGGATTTGAACCAGCAACGTATGGATTACTGAAATTATATACCACTAAGAGTTCACTGCTCTACCAACTGAGCTCTTACAACGATTGACTAAAAACTCGACAAGTCCGCAACCTATTATAGCAGTTTTCATTTTTTTGATTTTCGGATAATTCTGGCCAGGATTTTAGAAAATAAATATGAAATTATTGTATTGCCACGGGTCCTCTACACGTATTCAAAGTTTCAAGTCGATCCAATGTTTCTAAGTGGGTGAAAATCGCGTTGAAAGATTCCGTTGCATTGATACAAAAACACTTTTTTTTATTTTCTGATGATTATGGCCAGGATTTTAGAAAATAAATATGAAATTATTGTATTGTCACGGGTCCTCTACAAGTAAACAAAGTTTCAAGTCAATTCAATGTTTCTAAGTGGGTGAAAATCGCGTTGAAAGATTCCGTTACATTGATAGATAGATAGATAGATAGATAGATAGATAGATAGATAGATAGATAGATAGATAGATAGATAGATAGATAGATAGATAGATAGATAGATAGATAGATAGATAGATAGATAGATAGATAGATACAGGTCAAGCTAATATAAAGCGTGTAAAAAAAAAGTGTCTGTGTAATTATGTAACGGAATCTTTCAACACGATTTTCACCCACTTAAAATCATTGGATCGACTTGAAACTTTGTATACTTGTAAAGGACCAATGACAATACAATAATTTCATAATATGTTTCTAAAATCATGGCCAGAATCAGCAGAAAATCAAAATAATAAAAACCGGTATAATAGGTTGCGGATTTATCAACTTCTTACTCAATCGTTGTAAGAGCTCAGTTGGTAGAGCGGTGGACTATTGTGGTATATAATTTCAGTAATTCATAGGTCGCTGGTTTAAATCCGGCCCGGAGGATTTTTTTTAGTAGAGCATTACTTTTAGCTCATACTACAGTAGTATCGAATTGAAAGATATTTACATTTTTATCTTATTCTGTAAAATATTAAAACTAAAAAATAAATAATAGTTTAAAAATAATAGTTTAAAAAACTAAAACAACATGCTTTATTAGAAAACCAAACTAAAAAATAAAAAATAAATAATAGTTTTAAAAAAACTAAAACAACATCCTATATTAGAAAACCGAACTAAAAAATGAAAAACAATTTTAATTTCCAACACATTTGGGATAAAATTAATGTGGCCAACAAAAAAATAATCTCAAACACATTTAGAATAAAACTAGAGTTATCTACAAAAAAAAATAATTCTACCATCAAAAGCGTGGGCTGCTCTATATCAATTAATATATTTGATAATAAACAGATATTGGTAAAAGTAAAGTCTCTAAGAAGAAAATGTAAAAACCATAAAAGCACCCCATGCTTTTGATGGTAAAATTATTTTTTTCTAGATAACTCTAGTTTTATTCTAAATGTGTTGGAGACTATTTTCTTGTTGACCACATTAATTTTATCCCAAGCGTGTTGGAAATTAAAATTATTTTTCATTTTTTAGTTTGGTTTTCTAATAAAGTGTGTCGAGGGGCACGCCGTAGCGTAGTGGTTAAGGCACTAAGCCGGAGGGTCGAAGGTTCAAGTCCCGTTGGGGTCAGGATTTTTAAACTGACCCAAACCCTCTGGCGGCACTATGGCCCTGGGGTCGACTCAGCCTCTAACAGAAATGAGTACCAGACGCTTGTTCTGGGGGTAAAGGCGGCCGTCACGCAGGGCTGACAACCCGGCTGACATAAAGTGCCGATTGTCAAGAAAAAGTGGGAGCCTTAACCTCCTACTACCCCAAGGGCCTCCGGGCCTGTTGTGGGATCACTTTTATTTTACTAATAAAGTGTGTCGTTTTATTTTTTAAAACTATTATTTATTCTTATGTAAGGAATTCCCATAACTGGATATTTCAAGTTGACACTATACATTTTCTTTACAGAAGTTAGGATGACAAGAGTCTATAATTCATAATAGCATGTATTTCCAGAGTTGAGCCTATGTTTAACTTTTTTCTGTGCCTCATTCCTGTTTGTAATTATTACAATATTTGAAATCATTCCCTTCTAGTAAATTTAAAATGAAGAAAGGCATGTACAAAAAAAATAATCTGGGAGGAAAAAAAATATGCAGACCTCGGGTGAAAGAATTCAGAGGTTGTTCAGTGGCTTACAAAATGGCTCAAAATTTTACACTATAAGGTAGAGCACCGATCTGATTTGGGTACACTTTTTATTCACAGGGAAGCATTGATTTCTGAGATCAAACCTAGTGATATGAAAATTGCTTTTTCTTATTTAAATAATTAAACTCCTCAACTGAAGTCATAACCCACTCATTAAATTAGGAAGCTTTTACTTGTGCTTGGTAGAGAAAATGTGGACTTACTGCTTTACTTAGAAGTGTGTTAATTTTCAATGAGTAAAAGTTTTTGTGAGATTTTGAGCTTAATAAAGAAATTATACTTTTTCTGAATGATCCAGTATAAGAATAAGTATGTGGGTTTGTTTTTCAGATATTTATATTATATGGAAGATACAGTTCCAATTGAATTGGCCCTTCACAGCCCAGTTATAATTTTGTTTCAAGGTTATAATGTCAGGATTAAAATTGGTGTGGCCAAAATACTTCAAAATTTGTAAGTTTTCTGCCTTCCAGAAGTTAGAATAGTTTCCTTATTTCTGATTTATAATCCTGTCGTATCTCCTATCTCTGTTCTTAATATTTTTATTGAAAGTTACTTACTATAAAGTTACAAATGGTTTGAATTGTATTTGACATCCATTCCCATATTTTGAAAGCTCAAAAACATCAGTAAACTAAGGAACAGTTGTGATATTACTTATGTTTTTTGGCCAAATAATCATGTTCTGTAAGTAGTCTGCCTCATCATCATTTAAAAGTAAGTTTAACCAGAATCGTTGTCTTTCGAATATAAAAGGTAAGGTAAAGTGATTCCACTACAGGCCTCAGGAGGCCCTTGGGGCAGTAGGAGGTTAAGGCTCCCACTTTTTCTTGACAATCGGCACTTGATGTCAGCCGGGTTGTCAGCCCTGCGTGACGGCCGCCTTTACCCCAGAACAAGCGTCTGGTACTCATTTCAGTTAGAGGCTGAGTCGACCCCAGGGCCATAGTGCCGCCAGAAGGTTTGGGTCAGTTTAAAAATCCTGACCCCACCGGGACTCGAACCCTCGACCTTCCGGCTTGTAGCGCAGTGCCTTAACCACTGCGCTACGGCGTGCCCCAGTCTTTCGAATATAGGACAATCAAATAAAATATGTTTTACAGATTGTATTGAATCTTGACATTTACAATTATGATCACCGTCTAGGTTAATATTAAATCTCCTAAAATAACTTCCAAATTTTCCATGGCCAGTCGTAAATTGTGTTAAGATAAAATTTGGAATAAAATGTTTTATATTTAGCCTATGGTGTACTGTAGGAAAGAAGAGCCCTTTAGGCAAAGCATCATTTGCACTTATTATCCAATGTTCATTCCAATCAGTGATGATTTATTCCAACAGTACCAAATTATAAGAATTCTTATGAAATGAGGGATATAGAAGTCATCAATATGATGGTCAGTGCAGGAGGCACCATAACTAAGCATTTTACCTCGTTCTGCAAAAACCTTTAAAATACTATTAATCATTATCTTGAAGGATTGAGAGGATTATTGAAAATTTTAAGACACCAAGTTTATTGCAAGAATTAGAAACAAACCTCAGCATTTGCTCTGTTTACATTACTGTTGATATGGTTTTATAATCACGAACTGCTTAAAAAGTCACTAGATATAAAAATGTATATGGTTTGTATTTTTGTTTTTATTGTTTCCGATTGTATTTGTTGTACAAAATTAGTTGTATTTAAATCTTCTCAATGGCTTAAGGCAAACTCCAGTTGGAGTCAGATTTGCATTATAATTTCTATGCATGAACTTACATTAAGACAAAAGTTCGAGGGCAGAAAGTATTTTTTTATTATAATGACAATGTTAGCTAAGGTTGGCATTACTGATTGCAAAAAATGTGCATTTACATGGAGCAGCCAAAATTATAGTGAATGCAATGAAAAATATGGAATAAATAATAAAACTGCAGCTTATATAGTGAGTTGTCTAGTGATTCATTGCATCAATGATGCTGTTTCTATATCAAACAACATATAATTCTTCAATAACTGAAGCAATGTGAATGTTGTGATGGTTGAAGGCAGTGTTTCAAAAGTGAAGTATATTACAGTCCATAGTGTAGTCGAGTGGTGTAAGGAATCATGCCTTGGTATAGACTAATGGGCTAGAATTTTCTCATGGAGTTTCAGTCAGTATGGGACCAGTTCCCACCCAGAATCGTAAGGAGTTTAGATAACTACACTCAGTAGCAGCTCCAGGTCGAAAAACCCTGCTATAATGGATGGCACACTCAACACACTAGCCACATGTCATCCCTTTAGTGACTGGAAGACCACCTCTGATGGGGAAGTGAGCTAGCTGGTAGGCCAAAGGGCTTCAAGCCTTATTGTGGCATAGGATTTAGAAGTTCATTACAACTTATGCTAAACAAGCCAAAACTAAAATGGAAAGATTCACCACAAATTCAATTGAATATGAAATTAATCATAAATTGGACTAAGTAGAACTAATTTCTAATTTTGCAAATATGAAAGCAAAAAAACTGTATTTTTATTCAGTAGAAATCAAATACATTATAATTTCTGACTAAAATAATATAAAAAGAGTGATAAAGCTATAATCTGTATATTCTATAATAAAGTGTATCTCTGGGCCGTCCTATAAAACGCTGGAGGGAAAATTTTCTATAGGATCATAACAGGCCTTAGCTTAATAGTTGGAAGGAAGAAGAAGAAGAAGAGAAGAAGAAGAAGAAGAAGGGTAACTCAATAATTCACCATTGAACAAGAAACTATCCTTCGATGTACTGAGGTAATAATTTATAACTTAACCTATATTTTATTTTATTTAAAACATGTTGGAAAAACTTAATCTCTATTTTTTATATGGTACGCCATGAATATGTTTTGAGAAATCTTATTCTCGTCATCAGCTCGATCTGATAGCACAAAGAAAGATGAAGCAGTGTTTATGTTTTAGAAGATATGTAGCCAGTATTGAATCCTTTTTTTTTTGTGCATAGCTGAACCCTAATTAAACATTATCACTCAAGCCTTAAAAAAATGTGTCTGTGAACTTAGTACTGGATACTTTTTGTTTTGTATAGCTGAACCTTAATTTAGAATATTCAATCATGCTTTATATGTCTATAAATTTAGTGTTTCTATCCATTTTCCCATTAGGGACTTTTTGAATTATTTAGTTAGCTGAACCTTAACTTTCTATTTAATAATATAATAAATACTTTCAAGTCGTGTCCAACTCAGAGTCGGATCGAGGGATGAGATGAGATGAAGTCCCTATATTTATAGAGGTCTGTGAACAACAAGGGTGCCGGCTGACCACTCCTAATGCACCATCACAGGGGCGGATGAATGAAATGAAACGAAATGTATTAGATGAGTATGGAGAAATGGTGGAATGAAATTTGTGGTTGGGAAAACCGGAGAAACCCCGAGAAAAACCTGCCCAAGCTCAGTTTCATCCAACTTTCTATCCAATGTTGTTGATTAATATCAATTAAATACAATTCATGTATAGCTCTCCTAAAATTAACTTAATGATAGTGTAGGAAAAGGAGGGAAATAGTTTTAAAAAATAATATATGTTGCGGGTTTAGACATTGTAAAATTTAACACTTTCTATTCTATTCTTATTCATAGATTGTTAGAGCTGTTGCCATCTCTCTTTCTCCAATTGTCACCATTCTCTAAGCAAGTTTCTTGTTGTCAATGCCTCATTAACATTGTCACTCCAGTTGTGTCATATATAATCTTGATTTCTCTTTAAAATGGTATCCACATTAATATAATGGAAACTTTCTTCTTTCAGTCTACTGACATGACCAAACCGAACCAACTGTCTCTTCTGAACATATATCTCTCCATTTTAATTCCTTCTCTTATCACATCATTCCATATTTTATCTCGATGTGTTTTACATAAATTCCATCTCGAGAAATCCATTTCTATGCTCAAGAGCTTCTTTTTATTTCCACTACATATATCCCATGTCTCTGACCCATATAACATAAAATTTTAAACTAGTGTTATATATCCTCTTTTTTTGTTTTTCTTCTTATTTTATTATTCCATAGAATGGAGTTTAATTGCTTATCATTGCCTTTCCTTTATTTATTCTTCTCATAATCTTATCACTACTATGATGCTTATTAAAAACACCCTGATATTTTGTTGTTTTAATATCTTCAATTTGTATACCTTCTGTGGATAAATTCTCAATTTTATATCTCCCACTACCAGATATTCACACACTTTCCCATATTCATGTTTAATTCAGTCCTCTCGTAAACTTTTTGAAGTTTTCTTACCATTTAGTTAATATGTGCTATATTAAATAGAGATAATTTGAAACATGAGTTAAATTAAAACTTTATTTGCTGGTTTATAAACCTTTAATATTCTATTGAGATATTAATATTGAAGATGTTCTAAGTACATTCCAAATTTGTGTATAATTAATTTTTTTAATGAGAAGATATGTAAATAATTTAACTCTTGGTAATCAGCTAGCCTCAATTATATATGTGGCAATCAAAGAGGAGAACGATCATGAGATTTAGCATGTTACCCCCCTCCCATCATAGCTGCAACTCTACTTTTCATGAGATCCAAAATTCTTCCCAAATGCTGAGCATTGCTGCCAAAATTCCAAAATGAAATGTCTTCCCTCATGGGAACTTGAAGTAGCATGCGTTTACATAAGATATCTTAAACTGCTTGACTATGATGCAAGACTGTAAATAAATATACCCATGGCTCATTTGAAACAAACAATTTTTGTTTTTACAGTCTTGAAATTTCTTAAAGAAACAAAATGAGTTTTCCAAAAACTATTATGCAAGGCACAGAAATTTTGCTGCCAAAAGAACAAAGCTCATTAAATAATATAACAATGAACATTTAACAGACTACGAGGATCAAATTTTTGTTTTAAATGTGGAGGACATTAACTAACCTAAAACTAGCTGTTTTGTACACACATATACAAATTCAGTCTATTTGTTTTCTGAAACTTTGTAGAAGCATTTCTTGTGATATAAATGTATACCTACTCATTACCAGTTGGGTAGCTATACTAGTGATGAAGTGATTAAAAAGAGAAGATTGAAGAAAATCAGTTGACCAATAGTTTTTAGGGATACTGTGAAGAAATAACAATTCACATTTAATAGGTTTGATTTATCATTAGGATTAATGGTTGTTCAGTTAAAACTATAGAAAGACAAATACTGTTCAGTTAAAACTATAGAAAGACAAATACTGGTATATTAGCTAAGTAAATTTATTGCGTCCCGCGCCGTAGCCGAGCAGTTAAGGTAGGAAGCCTTGGTGCAGAGCTACGGGACTTGCGCTGGTTCGAGTCTCCATGGGGGAAGAAATTTTCTCATGGTATTTCGGCCAGTATGGGACCGGTACCCACCCAGCATCGTGAGGCAATTGGGTAGCTGCAATAAGTAGCGGCTCCAGGTTGAGGAACCAGCTATAACGGCTGGGGGACTCGACATGCTAACCACATGTCACCCCTACACTGGCTGTTGATCACCTACCTCTGTGATTGACACATGTGGATGTGAAGGGTCAGCAGCCGGCTGGTAAAAGGGCAACCTCTAAAAAGTGGAAAGACCCTCAATCAGAAATTTATTGCTATGTACTAGTGTAATTATTGTGACTATTTAACTCATGTCCCAAATGGGTCAATGACCAATCACATTTCAATGAATTTTGTTTTACAACCAATCACAGTCATGTTTCACCTCGATATTTATCTACTTCTGTATATCATATTAAAGAAAGCTCCTCCTTTTTAACCTTCCATCTGGCACATCTGATCTGAGAGGCACAGGTGTCAATTTTGTCCCATTCCACTGTCATGAGACAGCATTGACAACTGGGCATCCGAGTAGCTGTTTCTTTTTACCTCCTCTAAACAACCACCCCACTCAGTTTGCTCTCGACTGATACCACAGCAGGTTGTAAATATTTTGTTCAAAAAAGCTCATTGCTCCCTAAGTCATTACATTATTGAAGATGTGCATTTTAAAAATATTTGCAAAAAGAAAATTACTTATTTAACTTATTTAGACTAAATAATAATATATTCTTGAATAATTTTGCTAAAAACAAAAGCTAAATGTTGATATTGTGAACTATTTTTAAGTATATTTGAACTGAACCTAACTTGCTCTTATTTTTATATCATGCTGTTTGAAGGCTTGTCACAAATTTGTTTAATCAATATTATGTCCAATAAAAAGTTTTCTAGCAGCAAATTTTGAATATTTTATTCTTTGGCCATCCCTAATAATAACATTTCTTCGACTACCCATTGTTCAGATTGGCAAACAATGTGTTAAATATATTTTTTTAAAGCATGTGCTGATCAGGCACTTTGCGCCCAAACTTGAAGGTCAGAATATTGCACCCGACGGAAGGTTGATATTCTGAACAGATCAGAGCATTATTTTGCAGTGACTGACTCTCGAACAAATATGTTGAATATAGCAAATAATGAATAGATTTTTTTAAACTACACATTTGATAACTGTGTGTTCAATAATTGTTTTATTAAATAATTATTTTAGAGAGTTGTTTCCTTAAAAAAATAATTAATAACCTATAAAGTTGGTTATAATATAGAGTTTGATGTGTTTCATTTTTTCTCCACTAGGGTGCATTCTTACAATATTGCAATCCTATTTGGCAATAATAATAATATGATCTAGTTGCAGTGGATGAGCAAATGAAACTAACCAAACATTTCTCATTTGTTTTCAAGCATCGCCAATTACATTAAATATAGACATATTTTAAAATAACCATATTTAAATAATAATTTGTGAGTAAACAGCCTAATTTTATTCATTAAACAGTCCTAACAAATATCACTCTTGATTTCCAAATCATCTAGATAAACTGGAAATCACTCGAGCCATTACTTATGATAAATCTTACATGAAATGATAAGAGTTTTTGACTGTGCAGTCTGAACCTACATATTCTTTTAGTACCAGTGGGATTGGTAGTATTAGTCCAATACTCAGGATCTTGGATATTTTCCTTTTTGCTTCCCAGTGCAATTTTGGTAAAGGTTGATTCTAAAAGTTTTGAAGTGTAGAGCGTTTTGTGAGATGATCTCTAGTCATGAATGAACTCTCTACTTTACTTAACACACAAATTGGAGTTCTGTGTATATATATATATATATATATATATATATATATATATATATATTTTATTTAATTGGTTGCCAAGCAATTATGACCAGTTCTTAGGTGGAACAAAGTCACTGCTTCATGTCTTGGTGAATCTTGCATTATTTTAAATGTTTAAAGAAACAAAATGAAGAACCAACTAACAAGAAGCATGCTTATATATTCTTGTTTTGATTGTATATCTTTCACCACCCAGACCGGTGTTCTCAGCACCTCTTTTTTAACCGATCAGCGTCAATACCCATACCACTTGACCTGGAGCTGGTATCACTAGCAACACAATACTATGTAATAACAATAATGATGATGCAATTGAGAACCTCCCAAGCTTACAACTAAATCATATATCACTGGGAAATCCTACCACTATATAACTAGAAGGTGATCATTACATCATAGAATTCTAGCGCATGTGGAGCACAATTCCATTTTGTTTGCTGCCAAGCTAAAGGAAGATCTGCAATGTAATTAAGAATAAGAGAGATAACGGTATAGACAACAAGTCCAAACTTTCAATATTGGTACTGGAGTAATGGATACTTGAAGATAAACAGTTATAAAAAAGAAAGGTCTGACCATGACAGCGATAACCCACTAAAAGAGATTGCCGATGATAATGTTAAACTATGATGCATAGACTCCAGAGACCTCTGGCAATTGGCAGGAGGAACTAACAAATTACAGATTGCTGTATTACCGACATATATCAACAGAACCATTTGTTGGATTACAGAAAATTATCTTGGTAGCTCAGTCGTTATTTTTGCCATTTACTATACCACAAGTAAAATATTTTCCTCGAAGTATTTATTAATAAAAATGACATCTCACACCATATTTTGTTTTGTTTTTTTAGACTGATTTTGGAGAAATCATTATTACACCATTGCCAGTTTTTTACTCTACCATTGTTTTTTTGTGGTGATTCAAGGTTTCCTTCAATGAC
Organism: Diploptera punctata; assembly: GCA_030220185.1. Classification (NCBI taxonomy): domain Eukaryota; kingdom Metazoa; phylum Arthropoda; class Insecta; order Blattodea; family Blaberidae; genus Diploptera; species Diploptera punctata. The sequence continues at coordinate 167,544 of JASPKZ010005680.1, read as the reverse complement.
AGAACAATGGTCCAGCTAAAATTAGCAATGGAATACTAATTTCTCCCAAACCATTCTAAAAAAAGAAACAAATATGAGGCGAGATGTTACTTTTATTAATACCTCATAGTGTTACTTCCTACAAATTCTGAAGTTTTCAATATTCAGGATCCATTAACTTATGATTTTAACCAATGTTAGGAATATATTCCTTACATTAGAAAAACAGTTGATGGGTCTTAAATGAACAAAAATGGTTTCTTGCATGTTGCTTGATCATACATATATTTTGAAATATGCATCCAACATAATAAAATAAAATATACAGTTTGTTGTAATATTAAATAGAAAGGAATACAAATAAATGATTCAAAACCAATATTACGAACATGAATTGAAACAAACGTTTATGAAATTACAATTTTTTATTAAAATTATGAGGAAATTGATATATATATATATATATATATATATCTCAAACAATCAGAAATATTTAACTTAGCAAGTCTGTTGGCTACACTTATAGCAGATGAAATTAGCTGCAGCGTTCCAAGCAATTGGCAGGAGGAACTATGTCTGGCATCAAGTACTTCCAGATGCATCAGCACCCCCTGGACCATGATATGAATAAGAATGTGACCAAATGTCCTGTATTTCCCAGATAGGCTATGTCATGATTTCCACAAATAATTGCCAAAAATCCCACAACTGAAGATTTTTTAATAAAAATCTGTTTTCTTATTTGATTCTTTACATTATCCATGGATTTCAGCCTAAAAGTTGATGGTACTATTAATTATGTCAGATCATATGTCACAATATAGTAATTTAACAATTTATTTGGTTGGCTACCCTGGCATCAAGTGTTTGATATTAAGAGGAATAAATGTGATTGTGTTTTAGTGCTGGAAAACAATCCTAGAACAAAACTGTTTTAAAAAAATTCAGTGATTTACATCATAACAATAGGCAGTGTTTAAAGTGAAATATTATTTTTAGTCTGATCATCTTACCTCAATATTAATGTTGATTTGTTCTTTGACATGTTTCAAAACAATTCTGTTTTATCATCAGCTTGTCAAGACTGGTTTGATTTATGTTGCATTATGTTGCACACCCTGGATGTCGATGTCAGCAATATCCTGTGGTTGGCCAAAGAACCTCCAAACAAGGTCACGCTCCGTCGGTATTTCAAAATTCATAACTCTGTTCTTTTGAATATAGATTTTTTCCCAAACAGTCAGCTCTTTTGTATTTTCTAACTGTTTTAATAATTTAGTGTCTGAATTTATATTATTTTTTCAGACCAAACATGAGCAGCAACTGCAGATTTTTCTATTTCTGCATTTTTAATATTTCTTATGTGTTCTTTGGTCCTAATTTTTAGGTTTCTTTTTGTTTTTCCTATATATATCTTTTCACAACCCATGCATTCAATTTGATATATTTCTCCTGAAATTTTGTTGCCTACATTGTCCTACATTTTGGTGTAAAATCCTATATCTCATGTCTCAATCAATATCCTTGTTTTGAGTAATGTCAACTGGTTACTCTAAATGAAAATCAAATTTGATTTATGAAAATAGAAATCAGGATATAAATTTGAGATATGAACAGAATTAAAATATCTCCTTAATCATGGAATAAGCAGTCTATAAAAAAGATTCTAAATTAACTGAAAAGAATAACAAGAGTTGATCTAATTCTTTTCCCACATCTATTAGCAGCCTTTGGGTGCAATGCTAAAATGGTATATCAGTGACTATTTAACTAATGCCCCAAATGAGAGTCAATGACCAATCACATTTCAAGGATTTTTTATTTACAACCAATTACAGTCGTTTTTTGCCTCAATTTTATCAGTTTAATTTTATCACTGTAAAATCAAGCTCCTCCTTTTTAACATTCTGAATAGGTCATAGCATTATTTTGCAGTGACCGCATGTGGCTACCAGATTGTATATATAGTGCACGAATGTAACCTTATCAAGATTGCGGGAGAATAATATAAAAACATTTGTAGCAATTGATTATACCACAAAAAAAAACCACTGTTTGCACTTTCTTAAATGTATTTTTTCCCAGGTAATAACGTTTCAGAAAAATATAATTGACATATTTACATCATAGGACATCAGAAATTAATTTGATTTGTTTCATTTTTTCTCCACTAGGGTGCATTCTTACAATATTGCGATCTTTTGGCAATAAATAATATGATCTGGTTGCAGTGATAAATAAGTGAAATATAACGTTTCTCATTTACTTTCAAACATCGCCATTTACATTAAATATATAAATATTTTAAAATAACTACATGTAAATAATGAATTGTAAGTAAAGAGCTTAATTTTATTTGTTAAATAGTCCTAACAAATGCCACTCTTGATTTCCAAATTTTCTAGATAAATTGTAAATCACTCGTAGCATTACTTATGATAAATCTGCTACTTCTACCATATGTAGATAATATAGATATGTTGTTAAATGCAATATTTTACAAAAACTGTGTAATTATCTCTATAAGCTTCCTCTATATGATTTTGGACAGTAATGTTTCCAGTGCATCAGATCAGAAGCAGCACGTTGGACATTATAAGATCTTAGCAATATAAGGATAAGAAGTATAAAAAGTCTGTCATACTGGAACTATGTAAACTGAGTGAATTCCCATTTTGCTGATTTAGAGAATATATCTTTCTTTTATTAAATGGAGAAACTCAATTTCTTATAGTAATTTATTTAAATGTTTCAAACTGCAAAGAAAACAAACCTATCATAACCTAAGTTATTAACTTTTGAATATTGTTGTATAATTTGGCATAAATTTAAATATTTTTCACTGATTAATGTTTCTATTGTTTTATTAAAAAATATTAAATAAATTATGCTAATATATCCTACAGGCTACATTGCCAATTTAAGGGTCAATTGAATTGAGTTTCTATGCGAAATATTGAAAATTGAAACCACTAGAGCTACATTAAAATGTTTGTTTCAGATGAAATCCTATACCTAATGGTCCAATTTTGCTGAATAATGAACATGACCTTATTTTTTTTAAATTTATTGCTATGTGCCAAGTTTGGTTCTGATAAAACAAAAATTTCAGCCACTAGAGCATTAATGGAGATATATATATTCAGAAAGAAGAAACAAATTTCAAACATTTATTTCATACAAACTACAAAAAAAAAAACAGAAACACAATTCCAACATTCCTGGAAAGGGAAAAGTTCAAATTTCACTATTTTATACATTCAATATCAGCACCATGTGTTACACGACAAATATCAAAACGGTGGCTCATTTCTTGCCATACACGAATCAGCTGGTCTCTAGTTATTGAATTCACAGCTTCAACAATTTGATGTCACAGATTTTCAATAGTGTCAGGCATAGGGGAGATAAAAACACAGTCTTTTACGTAACCCCACAGAGAAAAATCACATGGGATTAGGTCTGGTGACTTGGGAGGCCACCGGCGATGAAGTTGATTTTCTGGTCCTCCTCTTCCAATAAAATGTCCTATTGTGTCGACATTTTGATACAAACAATCAACATGAAAAGCAACAGCGCCAATGCAGCCGTGATCGGAACTTCAAACTTTTCTCTTTCTAGGAATGTTAGAATTGTGTTTTTATTTTTTGTAGTTTGGAAGATATGAATGTTTGAAGTCTGTTCCTTCTTTCTGAATAGTCCTGTATATAAATTTTGCTCCTAGCCATTTATTGTTTCTTGTTAAAATTGTCTTGCAGGCTAAATGGGCATTGTTTAGTTTCAGTAACATTTAATTTATTTACTGCTGCAGTAGATATTTTCAGGAGACTGTGCTTGGCAAAAGTGAACTCCTCACCTGATGGCTATATACATTTGTCCGAATCTGGAAATTCTTCCTCTATGGGTGTTCCCTAGACAGTCCAATGAGAGAACTATTTCCTGACTGGTTGTCACTATCAACAGTGGAGGAGGTAATTGACTTGTTTTTTTAATTTATGCAGAGCCAGAATCCAAATTTTACTATCTTTGCTTTGTATTCTTTGTTATTGAAGTATTTTTTTGTGTTTGTACATTTCAATTCCTTCTTTATAATGTCTTTGTGTTAATAATGTGCTTTTTGCGGAATGTGAGCTCCTTAAAATTTCATAATATATATTATTACAAAATTTAATAAGACATTTTTATATCTCACCTCATAAAAATATGTATTTCTCACCTGACTAGTTTTGAAGACAATGGTCTCTATAATCAGCTACAATCTGAATGATCAAATTTGCTGGTGTATAGCTGATTTTTATGAATGTGATTGCCTTCAAACTAATCAGGTGAAAAATATACATTTTTATGAGGTGAGGAGTAAAAATTTCAGATTCAGTTATGTAATATTGATATTTTGCCTCAAAATGTTACTTCCCATTAGAATTTTTATTAGATTTCATAATGTGTTCTCTACTCAGTCCTATGTTTAAAATGCTTTAATCTGCAGTTTCTGTTGTATTATTGCAATATTGTTCTTACCATTCTTTTTGCCTTTTCTATATATATATATATATATATATATCTTTCTATAATTACTTTGGGATATAAAAATACACTAGCAGTACTTGAGGAATCCATCTTGTCTGCAGATGTAGGAGTCGGTTGAGAAGTTTACAAGATCAAACACAGTTATCTGAAGATATCTACCACAGAAGTAGATGAAACTAGACCACAGTCATTTAGTCCAGAAGATGAATTCAACAAAAATCAAGAATTAGCTATGAAAGACTACAAACTTAATAATCATCAATGTCTTCTTCAAAATCTTAAAACAATTTGATCCACAATAATGGCATCAGGGTAAACATACATAAATAAGTCTGAAAACATAACTTTTCACAAGAGCTTATTGATATTCAAATAACTTATTAATAATCGGAGATTTTAATTACTTCTGACTAAGAGATATCTACTCTAAGAAATTAGCTATCACTTAAGAACTTTACCCTTATGATAGAGGAATAATAAAAATGCTGTAATTTCAAAATATTAATCTACAAAATAATAATCACTAAAATCCGACTTATGTATTTTTACCATAATGCCACTGATTATCCTATCATCATCATCATCTTCAAGGTATCTGTTTTGATTCTTTGTACATGTTCAAATCATTTATTTCTGTATATTCTCTCATTTATATTATATATTTGTAATTCATCTCTGATATCTTGACTTTTCTTTTGGTCTCTTAAAGATACACCTGCAACAGATCTCATTTCTATTGTCTCAATTTTATGTTTATCAGAGATTGTTAAAGGCCAAGTCTCAGACCAACATGTTAACGTTGGAACAGTTACTGTTTTGTAAAATTTCAGTTGAGTTTCTCTTGTGGTCTTATTTCTCAAATATCTTCTTATTGAGCCACATATCTGTTAAAATTTCCTTAATTTCTTTTCCATGTCTAAATTTTGCAGGTATGATAACATGCATCCTAGATAATTAAAACAAGTTACTTGTTCAATGATGTTTGCTCCAATTTACAATTTATGTCTTTTATGCCGAGTTCCAATATATACCATGGACTTTATTTTTTCTATTGATATCTTCAAATTATAATCTTTTATTACTTTCCCTAATTTATAAACTCATTTTTGTAGTTTATTATCCTAATATCAATAAATTTTCCGAAGAAAGTAATGATGATTGTAACAACTGGTTTTATGTGTGTCTTCTCTTTCTCTAAATAGACTAAGGATCATTCCATGCAAAACAGTATGAACCAAAACATCAATAACTCCAAATTCATTCAAAATTTTATATTTAACTCTTCTCCTTCTTCTTCACATCCTGGTTTAGGTATTGATTGCCTGTTTCATCTTCACTAATAGATCTAAGATCATCTCTTTCGAGGACATCCAATATCTCTTCTTCTTCTCAAAAATTGATGTAAGATTTGTTTCATAATCTACTCTCTTCCATTCTTTCTACATGTTCTTTCCAGTGTTTCTTGTTATTAGATATCTTTTCTTTTATAGAAGTAGATCTGCAGTTCTTCACGAATATCTTTCTTATCTGGTCCATTTTAGTACACCCTTTTACTCTTCTTAAAAATTTCATCTCGGCTGCTTGGATTTTACTTTCTTGTTTGGTAGTGATAATCAAAGATTCGCTCCCATATTAAAGGTCAGGGACTACCATTGTATTATAAAATTTTAATTTTGTTTGTTTATGGGCTTTATTATGCAATGTTCTATGGTATTTATTGTGCCAAAAATTGCTTGGAACTCTTGAGTTTTATGTTCAATATCTTTTATCATTTATATTTAACTCTTTATGTCATATATATAATGATTCATGCACAAATCATATTTCCATTAGCTACTGTTTAAATGTTATGGACAGTGAAAATCTATATATATTAATCACGTGAAGAAAAATCTTTGTACCCCTTTTTAAGCCAATTGCGCGCATGGAGGAGTGTGATATTTGGCATAATTAAAGTTCATATAGAGGAGTAGTACAGAAAAATAAAATTTATGTATAATATATGTTACAAATAAATTAAACAAAATAAAATCTCTAAGAAATTAATGTGTATTACTCATTCATTTTACTTATTCATTTGTTTACGTTCATACTGAAAGTGCATTGTTGTAAAAAGAAAATTGTGCAACAAAATATGTGAATTGACTTACTCTCGTGTATTTATTATTAGTGGTTTAAAAAAGTGAGTACATTTTGTTATTTGAATTTAAAGTAAGCCCTGTCTAATCTTTGTTTCAGTAATTTCATTACATATTTTTTTATATATACATATTCGCACCTACTTCCAATTATGCCTCAACATAGAACATTGATGAGTTGGAGTGAGAGACAAAGAAGAAGAGATATAGATTCTCGTACACATAATAGTAGGCCAAATGCAAATTTAAATAGTATAAATAGTATATGACTCCAAAATAAATAAATTTCAGACGGTGTGTGGAACAATACAGAGAACATTCAAAAATAAAATTAGAAAAGAAACCAAGATAAAAATGTATAATGTTATGGCGGTTCCCACAATATTGTATGGATGTGAAACTTGGGCTCCAGTAAAAAGACAGAAGGATAGAATACAGACGGCAGAGATGCGGTTCCTAAGACAAGTAAAAGGATGTACAAGACTTGATAGAATAAGAAATGAGGATATAAGAGAAGAATTGAAAGTACAGCCTTTATTGGATAAAGTCACGAATTACAGACAGAAATGGATTGATCACATGGATGGAATGAGTAAGGAGAGATATCCATTGTTAGCAAGAAATTATCAAGCAAGAGGAAGGCGTGATGTTGGAAGACCTAGAAGACGTTGGGCTGATGCATTATGAAGTCGGAACGGGCAATTGCCTAATCCCTGGAGTGATGATGATGATAAATAGTATACAAATGTCAAATGACGCGTTATTGTTTTTAAATATGACTTAGGCAAGCTATACCACATATTTCCTATTGTTTGTATTTCTTAAATAAATTGAAAATTAATGCATAATGACGAATTTCTGACAAACTTAAAAAAATAATGAACTGTGGTCGAAGTTCGACCACTGGGCGACCAGTAGTATTAATTACAAAATGATCACAAAAAAGTTATTGTGGTATTGTTAAATAGCATACAAAAGAGGTTATTAAGACACTATATTTCGGGGAAGGTGTTCAAATTGGACTTGAAGATATTTAAGAATATATTTTTAAAAATACCATTACCTAAAAATGAATAATTGATTTGTATATAAAATTATATATAACATCATAAACAGCTTATCATTAGGTTGTAAAATTTTCTAAATGGGATCTTAGAAATAAGGTAGTGATAAATTAAAATAACTTGGCACACATAGGGGGTGGAGTGATTTGCTTGTAGACTATGCTGCCATGCTTGCACTGATCCTAGTCAATGTGTTGTATAAGCACGTGACTGTATGCTTCATACGACCTTCAACCATAACAAGAATAGTTCCAGTTCTTGTTTATTTAATATTTCCTAAACGTTTAAAGATTCAAATATATAAATTGTTGTGATAGTTTTTGAAATTGTTTATCTCGCCATAATCAAATTAAACACAACATAAAAAATTATTCAGTTTAAAAATATTTATATTTCTTTATTTTACTGTAAGTTTTAATATATACTCTAATTGAAAATCCACAAAAAATTCAAACACCTACAAATAAATAAATAAATAAATAAATAAATATATATATATATATATATATATATATATATATTCATCAGTTCATTGGCATAGTTTTTAGATTGATTTGATTAAGCACATGATATTTAATAATAATCTATTAAAAATAGATTACATGTTAACCTCCCGAATATTTCTTCCCTTGATGAAATGAAGTTCATATTAGTTATTATTATGACATTCATATACTAGAATATCCACCACTGTGGTCTTGTGGTAGCATGCTGCCTTGTCATACAGCAGGCCTGAGTTTGATTCCTGATCAGGCTCCTGAGTGAGGTTTTTCAGAGTTTTTTCTCACCTGTAAGACAAATGTCAGAGAGCTTAGGGCCCAACGGTCCCTGAAAATCATCCAGCCATCATCATCATCCTTCACCAGTAAGGAAAGCAAGGGGAAGCTACCACACCTATAATTCCCTAGTAAAGCAGCAAAGCATAGCATGAAAATGCTACGATTGTAGTGAAAGACCTGCACTCGGGCAGAATTACTATAGAATAGAAATAGATAGACAGATCATTGGTTGATTAATGTCTTTGACATCGTCCAATTCCTAATAGCCAATTTTGTCGGTCCATCCAATCTCCTGGTTGTAGATGTTTCTCCTTCATATATAAACGTATTCCCTGACTCCAGGAGGTTTTAAGTCTTCCTCTGCTTTGTCTTCCCTCAGGTTTCCATTCCAAAACAGATTTTGGTAGTCAATCCTCTTCCATTCGCTGGACATGTCCGTACCATCTTAATTGCTGAGTTTTAATATAATCTAAAATAGTGTCTTCAATCTTCATTTTCTCCCTTATAACTGAGTTCCTAATTTTTTCTCTTCTTGAAATTCTTGCGGCTTTTTGTATAAAATCCATTTCCGTTGCCAAAAGGTACTTATTTGTTTTTGTTGTTAATGGCCAAAGTTCTGCTCCATAAGTAATGATGCTTTTAACAATTGTATGATATATATTCATTTTATTTTTATTACTTATATTTTTATCCCACAATATTCCATAGAGCAAGCAATTGCAAAATTTTCCTTTTTGTTTCTATTTCTTATTTCCTCTTCATAACTCCCATTTTTATTTATTTTAATTCCTAAATATGTGATCTCACTACAAGATTTTATTGATTCTCCAGTCTCCAAAATTAAATTTTGTTCTGGTTCAACAATTGATAAATATTTTGTTTTTTTTTATGTTCAAATTTAATCCCCATTTTTCATATTCTTCTATTAATTTTCTAGTCATATATTCTAAATCTTCATAATCTTGTGCAATTAACAATTGATAATCTGCAAAATGTAAGTTGTATAAAGTTTCATTGTTTTAAATAGTAATTCCCATGCTTGAACATTTTCTCCTCCAATTCTTTAATATTTCATGTACATATATTTTAAACAGAGTCGGTGATAGACAACAACCTTGACGAAGACCTTTATTTATCGAAAAACCATGTGGCAATTTAGTGCCAATTTTAATTTTAGACATGCAATTGTCATATAAATTTTGTATAGCTTCAATTATTAGAGTCTTAATTCCCATACGTCTTAAAGCAATCCATAGTTTCTCTGTAGGGACATTGTCGTATGCTTTCTCTAGATCTACAAATAGTAGGTGCAAAGGTTGTCCATATTGCATTTTCTTTTCTATTACATAAAATAGAAATACTAGAATAATAAAAAAATCTAAAACTTCACTTTACAAAATCTCAAATTTTGTAGGAATGACCCTATAATATTCTGTGAGCATCTCTCTTATGGTAATTAGTTTTCACTTTAGTTTTCACTCTTTTTCTGGCTCTTTTCATTCTTTCTATAGTCCTATGTTTCCAACTTATTTAAATCTATTTTTTCTAAGTTTTATCAAATAAAGTATTTTGTATATTCTTATGACTTATGAGAGTTTTTTATTTGTTCAGAAATATGTATGGAAATATCTGGATCAACACAAGATAAAAATGGTTGGACAATAAAATAAATCCTGAACCATATTGATCATAATTTATGATCAATCAGAATCCAATGGATAGAGGCATGTTGAAAGAATGAATTCAATAATAAATTGAACTGTAATTTAATGAATGAATTCAATGTTAAATACCATAGAAGTTCATCCAATCTAAAGAAGAAGACTTATTGGACGATCAATACTGAAATGGAAGAAGGAAACTATTTCATATAGAGAAAGATTGGTAGAAATTTTTTCAGAGAGTTATGAAAATCTAACAAGAGAAACTAAGGTACATTTTTTAGTTATAATGCAGGTTTTAATGATAATGAAGATGCTATGACACTGTTGAAACATTATACTGATTAAACCCCTCAAAATATGTATAATTTATTTCACTTAGTTGCATACTGTGCTAAATTTTAACCATTATCAGTTAAATTCTGGACAGCAGAACATAAATTTTACAGTAGACAAAGTGGTAAACCACTAAAATATATCACCAGCCTTGATAGTTCAAGGATAGCATGTCCATCTTACAAGAGACTATGCATAATTAAGAGCTAATGTGGCATAGTGCCACTAAATTTCTTTCATTGATATTGAACTTTGAAATTTATTTTATTATTCAAATATGATTTATCCATCATTGAGATGTATGAAATTAATAATACACACATCAAAAGAAGCCATACTGGCTTCATAATGTAATGTAATGCCATTTGCAAGATAGAAGCAAAAGTTTCATAGGATTTGGTGCACGGGAATTAACAGTGCATGTAAGAGAAAAATTTGCATTTAGATTGGAACTTGCTCAGTCGATAGAGTCTTGGCCTAGAAAGCCAAAGGTCCTGGGTTCAAGTCCCTGTCTAAGCATATAATTTTTCTCTTCAAATATTATTTTATTAACTTAATATCTTGACTGATTGCTTTGAATTAAGAATGAAATACTTAAATAATGCTATTTTTCATCTCATTATCATACACATCAATTAAAGAAGTGAAATTAAATGTTTCACACTTCTCTTTGTAGCAGTAATTTGGCCCCAAGGAAGTATTTTGACAGAAAGAAGGTATACAATGTACTATGAAACATCATCTTAGGGGCTAGGTTTTGACAAGCTCTCTTTAAAAGTATATGTTACAAGGCTGAAAAAAATATAATTGTTTTGTCTTCCTCTAAACTCCCATAAATCCTTCTTGTAATGTAACGTAGCTATCTGCTAATTGAATAAAATATTTGAGCAAACATATTTTAGAAATTAAGTCTATTATCACAGAGATATGTTGCATGTTAGAGAACACTTAGATTTGCAAAAAAAAAAAAAACTATCATAAAATTCTAATGCATAGGAGTTTAGCTCATAATAATACACTAATTAACACTTTAAAACATTTTAATAAATAAAATTAGTCATATTAATAAATAAAATAAGTCATATTTCCATAATAGATATTATGAAAAAAACTTTAAAATATGATAATATCCAGGTTTAAAATAAAATTTATTAAGTTATCCTACTATAATTGAACCATGTTATGTGTCAACTGGTTTAGCACCATTTAAAAAAAATAGTGATTTTGATGCATTCTATTGCACTGGCTCATGAAGTAAGTGTACGCACACTTTTACCGCCAAATCTTTAAATATAGTCTTATTATTAAAGAAAAATGTAAATGCCATCAATCCTATCAGATATTCTATGTTCTGCAACAAACTGCTATGAAACCAATCTTCATAAATGCAAATCTAAATTTTGCATCATGCAGCTAAGCACCAAATGTTCCTGTTTTAGATTGTTGATGCATAACTTTCAAACAAGGAAAATAACTTGCAATATTCAGTATTGTTAGTTTGGCACTACAATAAATAGTGAAGATTGATAGTGAGTGGAGAACATATTTTTAACGACTCACCTCATATAATTTCAAATTTCTTTGATACCGGCGGTTTCAGATAATATCTTGCCCCTCTTCAGTCATTCGAGAATTTCATCAGTGGAAGCCATGACTGAAGAGGGACAAGATATTGTCTGAAACCGCCGGTATAAAAAAAATGTGAAATTATATGAGGTGAGTCGTTAAAAATATGTTCTCCAATCACTATTAATGATATAACCTTATAATGTTTTCTTCCAAATATTACTTTAAATATAAGTGAAGATTGATTTAAACTTTACATACATTTTTCTTGAAATTTACAAAATGGTGCATAACCGGTTGATGCATAATGCTGTCCAATTAAAAATATTGTAAATTCTATATTCAAATTTTCTACAAGTATTAAATTTGGTTATGTGTACCTTAGTATGAATTGATGCCTGGGACTGAGTCAAAACTTTGGATGATCTTGTTGCGTGATGCAGTAGGCTTCTCATGTAGTTCATGCTGATGCAATTTTAAACAATTCATATCACAGTTTATTATAAAAAATAAGTTCACTTTCACTAATGTTATTTTCACTGTGTTTCTCTCATCAAAATACAGGGTTCGCTCCCAATAATTAATACACACATCTTCTCACGAACTGCTATGGATGGCTCACAATCTTTAATTTGACATTAAGAAAACACTCACTGTATTTTTATTAAGTTAGAGGTTGTTGGTCAGTTCATAAATGTAAATTTTTAAGTGTCCCAATAACATTTCATAGAACTACAAATCTATTGTATGATGCATTACTGATTTGCAGGAATAAGTCTCCATAAAATATACTCAAAATAAAAAATTTGGGAATATTACGGCTGACCATTGGAACATGGGATATTCCTATATTCTCAGATAAAAATGCAGTATTTGTTATATATAGACCTCGAATTTTAGATTTTATGCCAATTTTTTCCTGAAAGAATAAATAAAAACCAATGATGTAGATACAAGTTTTATGAAAAATTGGAACAATTTAATTGTACATAAAAATGTATATTTTACACATTGGTATCTCTTTTGTTTTTTTTTCATCCTAAAATTGTTTTTAAATTAAATTTGATACATTCATACCAGAACAGTACTGCCAGGACTCTAGAAATCTTCATAATTTTATCAGAACATGGACAAAATGTTAAAAGTTGACAATAATTACTGGCAGTGACAGAATGAGAATATGGGCAGAGGGCTGTAAGCGACCTGTTTAAATACACACAATACTCATAAATACATTATAATTGAGATGTCTGGAAGGCAAAGTACTTTTTTAGTCAATGGATCTAACGATTTGAAGTGCTAATTGTTTGGAGGAAAGAGAGCGATTCTATAAAATATATGGGTAAGTGTATAATAAGAGGATACTAACTTTTTGTCATGTCCCCAAAGGAACAGATTAAAAATGTCACATAGTTTTAGATCTGTTATTGCAGACAGAATTCTTCAATTGTTTTACCACCAGTTTCATTGTGAGACCTATTGCAGTTCTCTTATGCATTGCTTTAACTACTAACAATGTGATGTTTCTATTATTAATTTAACACTTCTCATTGAAAGATAAATTAAATTGTTCTCTTCAAATTTAATTTATCTTTCAATGAGAAGTGTTAAATTAATAATAGAAACATCAACAGAAGCCCAACTGGCTTTTAAAAGTAGTGTTTAAATTCCCAATAAAAGTCTTCTTAACCAAGAAGCCCCATTTGCAATGATAGAAGCCAAGCTTCAAGCATTTGGTGAGCGGGAATTACAACGTATATAAGAGAAAAATTTGCATCTAGGTTGGAACTCTCTCCGGTAGCTCAGTTGATAAGAGCATTGGTATGGTAAACCAAAGGTCCCGGGTTCGGGTCCTGGTCTGGGCAAAAATGTTTCTCTTCAAATTTACTTACTAACAGTGTATTAATAAATTATAATAGGAAATAACATTATGAGGTTCTTCTTAATAAATAATGTGAATGCGGAGCATCTTACCTCATAAATATTTGTGTATCATTTGACATGTTTCTATAAGTTGTCCATACAATTGTCAGCTTTTCAGACTGTTGAATTTAACTAAATTATTAAAACAGTTAGAAAATACTAAATAACTCATGGTTTGGGAGAAGATCTACATCCAGAAGAATAAAACCAGGTTTACAAATTTTTAAATTCCCAGGGATAAAGCTTTGATTTACAAGTTCTTCAATCAACTGAAAGATGGTATGGGAGTCAACATGCAGGGCCGACAACATAAAATTTAGCAGTCTGGAAAAGTTGATGATGGTATGAACAACATATCAAAACATGTCAAATGATACACAAATATTTACGAAGTAAGATGCTCCAGATTCATATTATTTATTACTAACAATGTAATTGACACAAAGACAGAGAAAACTAACATTAGTTCTCTTGTGTTTGGCAGAAAGTTAGTATATTTATTGTTATTTTGGGGAAATTTTAAATTCCATATGTCACTTTTGTCCATGGGACATCACCATCATTGAAGAGGAGACACATAAAAGAATAAAAACAGTTGGTTTCTTTACAACTGCCATCAAGAAGCAGAATAATTGTAGATGGATCTACCAAACAGCTCAACTGCACTTCTACTTACTCTTGATTTTTCATTTATTGTTGTAAACTATAGCTCTTCTTCTGTATTTACTAACATTTTTTTAAATATTTTAAACTTTTTCAAACAATTTTATAACAATATTAGGCAATTTTCAAGTATTTATTTAAATACACAATCATAATATTATGACACTGTTAGACAATGTTGTGATGCTATTTTCTCCTCAGAGTATATTACTTAATCTATGATTTTTCTATCGCTGTTTTGGGTTGTCGCTGGTTGGATCGGCATTAGGGAGTGATAAGTAAGTGTACACCCACTTTTAATAAACATTTGGTAATTTTAATATTATTAATATATTACTTTAACATATATTTGGGGATTTATTGCAAAGATTGGTCATTTAAATTTCATAGTGACATGCTGCTATCTAGCATAAGATTTTTTAACTTTAGTACGATGTCGATAGTAATCGAGGATGATAATACATATTTGGTTCAATTGTGGGTTATCACTGGCTCTATAAACTCTGGCGCATGTGCACTGTTGTTCTATAGGACTTTGAAAATATTTCATGCAAGTTTAAGTGCAGTTTTTCCATGAATGGTTTTTACCAATCACTGTGTTCAATCCAGAAAGAAGATGCCCATACCTCACTATACAATGCCTCAGTGGCTTGGTCTGTGTCACATTCAGCCCCACAATAAGTAAAGATGCCTTGCATTATTGTAGCAATGGCATGTGCTTCTTGCTCTACACAGAGGCATTGAAGCCTACATTAGCCACACACAACATAGGTGCAGCTTCCTCACTTTATCATATAATCTCATCTTATGTTATAAAATAAAATAAACTCAGGAGTCAGACAAGGTTGTGGCCTCTCCTCTCTACTTTTGAACATATATATGAATGCCATTGTAAAATACTTTAGAGAAACAAAACACGGAAGTATCACTATCAATAGAAATTTAAAATTAGATATAATAATGTTTGCAGATGATCTTGTTTTACTAGCAACATCTGAAGATGATTTACAATGGTCAGTACATAATTTAAATTTGATAGCCCAGAAATATTCAATGGAAATATCTACCAATAAAACTAAAATAATGGTCTTTTGTGGAAAATCCCCAATACCAAGAAAAATTTGTTTAAATAACAAAATTTTAGAGAGAGTTAATGAGTTTACTTATTTGGGATATAAACTCTCTTTTTTATCAGAGAAAATTGTGAAATTCAACAAATCAATGGGAATCATTAGCAGAGTTTTAAAACCTTCATTAGTGCAAAAATCAACTCGTACTCATCTTTATCAAATAATGGCTCGACCAGTCCTATGTTATGGGAGTGAAGCGTGGACTATAAGGACGAGAGATCAAAGCAGACTAACAGCTTGTGAGATGAGATTTATGCGCCGAACAGCTGGCTACACCAAATTGGATCGAAAGAAAAATGTAGAAATCCTTCAAGAACTTAATGTGTCACCAATACTGGACTACATCTCCAGATATCAGCTAAACTGGAAGGAACATGTCTCAAGAATGGCTAGATCCAGGATCCCCAAGGCAATAATGAACTACTGTCCAAATGGGAAACGGTCACTTGGTCGACCTATGAAAAGATGGCACGAAAACTGCTTTCTCAGGCCATAACAGTTCTTCTAGGACTAATACCTGGCAGGATGATGATGATGATATAAAATTTGTTGAAAGTATCGTCCTTTCTAGGTTATACAGGCATTTTAACTGAAAACCACATTCTGGCTGATGCGATTGAGTTCTTCCACTGCAATGTTCCTGATTTAATTTGTAATGTTTTCTTTTATAGTTCCTCCAATATTTATGTGAAGATTTGTATGATGAACCTTATCTTTTAGGTCACTCCACAAATAAAAATCATATGCTGTTAGGTTGGGAAGCGAAGTGAAAAGAGACTAGCACTGATCACTCTGCAAACACTTCCGAGATTTTAACAGCTTTGTTACATTGTGTGTAGAAGAAAGTGAAACCCCTACATGTTGTGCTAGATTTAAAAGTGATTTATTCGGTGAATGTTTAAGATTCACACCAATCTCGTCTATGTGCATGCATGTTTTCGTTTTGCACTGAGCCAATATTTTCAAATTTATTAACAATTCTGTAAATTTGTGTTTCTGAAAGTGGCACTTCAGCAGGAAATGTCTGAATAAATTGATCAAGTACCTGTCAAGCAGACTCGTACTTACAATAATTTTTACACTAAAAAATATGATGAACTAGCGAAATCGGTCTCACCATCTTGATAATTTAAACCTGACTAACTGAATTCACATGTTGTGAAGGCCAAACTGCATACATGCGTTACCCACTGCAGTAAATCACATAGTCCATTTTAAAAACCCCGCACAAGCATTTACAACTTATAATGTAGACCCGGTAGAATGGGTAGATAGGTCTATGTTCCCAATGTCCTCCACAATACCTGATCACGCATCTGTAAACATGGCACTGGTTATGTTTAGACCCGAAATAAAAGTACCATGATGTAACATTAGTAACAAAATAATTACATGAATTTTAAGCAATTGGTAACAAAAAAATAGTACTTTTTTCTTAAATTATTAATTAATTAAATAAAAAAGAATGTATAAATTTACATATAGCATTAAATAATATATAGTATCTACCTAATATATGAATTCAGTAAATATGAATGCCTAATTTATTTAGGGGAAGTTATATCCTTCAGCCTCCCTTAAATAGCTGTCCTGACAATAATTTTGCTTTATGGTAAATTTACTACAGTTAATTAACTTGATTTCGTTTATTAATATAATAATTATTACATCCATTTTGCTATTAAATATGGAGGCCTATTACATTACATTTTTTAAAATCCTAAGATAGTATTCTTAGAAGAATCTATTTTACAGTTTTTAAAATCTATTTTAAGTGCTTACATCTTTAGAGTTTAAAAAATCCGAGGTCTGCTAAGTAGAATCTAATAATAACTTTACAATTATGTGAGCTATTGTCTAGAGATGCTAATCTGGAAGCTATAATTGTAATATCCCCAACCAATTACAAAATAAGAAATTGTACTGAAGTTTTCTAACATAAAAAATACTTTTTAGTAACAACATAAAAAAGTATGTAATATCCCCAATAAATTACAAAATAAATTGTACTGAAGTTTTCTATCTTATTAAAAAAAATAATTTTTTAGTAACAACATAAAATAAAGGATAGTTCTAGTGACAACAGATTCGCTTCATGATACATAAAAAATGACAATGAGAATGTAATGTTGGTACTACTGTTGTCTTCATTAAAAAAATTGGAAATATATTTAGCTAAATATTAGAGGAGACGTAAAATGGAAGTTAATTTATAGAAATCCACTGTTCTACAAACACTTAAATAAATATATTTGGTTACAGCCATAATACTGAAATGGCTTACTGTGAAGCCCTATAAGTAGGTGTATACAGTAAATTCAATTTGAAGAACATAAATATTAAACATTTCCTTGATATAAAACTTTCAATGTTAATGTTAATTATTTTCATTTGTGAATAATATATTACATTCGAAATAACGTTACAATTCTTTATTTAACCGTTTATCATAGAGAAAAAGTTTAATCTTACATATTTTATTTCATTGTAGTGTTAGCATCCCTGTAACGCAGGTTTGAAAGTACCAATCTCCTCCGACAGATGGCAACAGACAATGCATTCAGTTCGTAGTGTCATCTGTTGGCAATCGTTTTAATTTTTATCTTGAACATTTTGTTTAATTGGGTGCAATCATTGGTTTTTTTTTCGTATCAGTTTGTGGTAATGAAATTTCAACTCAACTATTGTCTTGATTAAAGAACTTCAGTTAGTGAATTATTAATCGAAAAATAATTTTACATCTATTATATATACTATTGCATTTTTATACATTTTTTATAAATTATAAGAGAAACAAAATATGTAAAATAGCGCAGTTGTTTCCTATAACATATATTATTTTATGTAAAACCTAGAAAGAAAATTACTTTCTGTAAAAATATTTCCTTTTTATGTCACTCTTATACCATAAAAGTTAGCGCTACTTCAAATTAATTCTTGTTTTTAAGTTTGGAATAAATTGTGATAACTAGAGCCCGGATTCTTATGTAATTATACGGCCTAATTACATATTCCATTCCTTTATATGTAGACATACAGGAACAGAAAATGTTTACGAATTGAAACATGGACATTGCAGTATTCAAGTTTCATTTTACATATTTTAGTGAATATTACATATTTCACACAATAATACATAAAAATAAATATTTTATTTCCATTTTTTAGCTCAATTGTGTCTTTTTATTCTCTTTCTACTTTCTCTACAACTATCTGCGTACATATTTTTGTCTTCTCTTTAGTACCGGTAATTAATTAAATAAAGTGAATTTGTTGAAGCTGTGACATGTAATTCGAATGTCAAATTATCTGGCGATATAATTAATCATCGTGCCTTGCAGTTAAAGAAACGTGATCTCCACTTCGCTATTTCGGGGTCCTTGAGGTCACTTACTTCCTGTTTCTATCCATTGTTGATATATCGCAATTCTTTTATATCGCCGCGCCGGCCGATTCAGTTCAACTGCCTTGTTTAGCATTGGCAAAGTTGCACATGCGTTCTGATACAATTACTTAATTGTTTATTATTTAGTTTTCTCTGAGAAACCATCTAGTGTATATCGTAGGTCAGAGAAGCTTATTGCAAATTCTAGCTTGTGTTTCAAGAATGACCCAATAGGATCTTCACTTGACGAAAAATAAAAGAATGGATGAATGGACATGTTAACTACTGATTGTAAAATTGTAGTGTGCCAAGTGTGTGAAAAACAAAAGTTGTTCATGAAGTCGCAACCAGAACAACAAATTCGAAGTGTATTATACAACAGGAACAAACAATGCCATTCCTCTATGAAGCAAGTTCTACCGACGCAAATGCAACATGAGCCTACTACTACGAAGAATGTTTTTTTTTTTTTCAAATACATGTGTAGGTACTGCAATGGTAGAAGCAGACATACCACGGTACAAACTACAATTACCAGTATATCGCTCTTTCTTGAAGAAATACTGCCAGCGGCCTATTCCAGACGAGTCTACACTACGGAAGAATTGCCTGGTTGTCTGCTACCAAGAAATAAGATTCCTGCGTATGGATTACTGCGGATGAGACTACGGGCGTTATGGGTCACTATATATCCAATCTCGTGGTGTGAAAATTGGACCCTGAAGCTCCCACCAAGCCATTTTTGATTGCCTCCAAAACCGTAAAACATACGAATCATTTTACGGTAGACAGATTCATTAACGATAGATTGAAGATATTGTGGCTTAAGGAGTCGAAGAGGTAAAAGTACTAGTTTTGATCTCCAACAGTGCGGCATATATGTTGAAAGCTGCAAGTACTCTCAATGTGTTCTATCCAAATTGAATACACTTCACATGTCTCGTTCATGCTATCCAACGTGTGGGTGAAGAAATAAGAAGAAACTTCCCTCAAGTTATATTACACAAGTCAATAGAAACCCTAATCATCAATTTCAAATAGCCAATATTAAGTCTTGATAATGGTAGCGTCGCTACTGAAACGCGTTGATTCTTTTAACTTTTGAAACCACCCTGGTATATTTACTTCTTGTAATGAACACAAGTTAATTGAAGCTTTAACTACCAGTACATTTTTTATATAAAAAAGGGAACAAAACTATTCAAATTACCGAACCATTAGTTTGATATCATATGCAGCAAAACATGTTATTGTAGATAACGAAAAACAAAATAAAAAATAAAATTGAAATTGACTTAGGCTATATAAGATCAGTTTTTCTTCCTTACAGGCATAGGAACAAGAGCAGCTATTACTCACTTAGAAATTTAGATAATTATTAAAGCAAAAAGGCTGAAATAAATAGAACTACATAGGGCTATATTGGATTTATCGGTTTAGAAAAAAAATATTTCAAAAACGTTAATTGAAGAAAAAATTAAATTAATGAATATATATACGTGAACTGAAAGAAGAGAAGAGTAATTTTTAATTTCTTTGATAATCAGAATATAATTATAAAAATTTATGATAGCAAGAAGACAGCGAATATTAAAAAGGGAGACAGACAAGGATGTTTATTATCACCATTCATTTTTAATTTATTTACAGGAAAATTTATAAATAAATAAAAAAAATTCTAAAGGGGGGAAGATAACTGCGAAAAAATATTCACTGTGTAAGAATTGAAAATGACATTGCTATTTTAACAGAGAAAAGTGCATGCAAAATATCATCATCATCGTCCTTTCAAGTATTAGGCCCAGTGGCCCGTTACGGTCTCCCGCCATCTCCGAAAAGGTCGACCCACAGATCTTCTGCCTCGAGGAATGTAGTGAAGAATTTGTTTTGGTATTCTGTGACGATCCATGCGCTGAATATGGGCTAGCCAATTGTTTCTATATTCTTGGAGGTATTCAGATATAGGTACGATGTTTAACTCTCTGGCTATTGTTGAATTTCTTTGGTGGTCTAGAAGGCTATAACCTGTAGTTCGTCGCAGAAATTTCATCTCCGTGGTTGTAATATGACGATCATCCTGAGTTCTGATGGTCCAAGCTTCACTGCCATAACAGATTATGGGTCTAGCGAGAATTTTATAGATTTTCATTCTTGTGTGTCTCTGGAATTTTGATGGTTTAAAAACTTGGTTGATAATTCTTAAAGCTTTATTATAGTTTTGTATTTTAAAGGATATATCACATTCCTCATTATAAGTTAGATTATATCCTAAGTATTTAAATGAATTAACTTGCTCTAATATTGAATTCTGAATACAAATTTTACTTCTTACTGGGAATTTCCCTTGAAAGGCCATAACTTTAGATTTTGTTGTTGATATTTCCATGTTAAATCGTTGGGCTATTATATTAAGATGATGAGTGGAATATTGTAATTCATCTTCATTATTGCCGAAAAGAGCCTGATCATCTGCATATAAGAGTGTGTCTAAAATTGTGTGTCTTGAGAGAGGAATATTACAATGAATTGTCAATCTCCAGTGTCTGATGATAGCATTAATGTATACATTAAATAGAAGTGGTGATAGAGGGCATCCTTGTCTGACTTCGCAATTTATATGTTTCCAATCTGACAATTCTGCAAAATATGTAAAACACATTAACAGAATTTTTAATAAAATTTCAGATAAAATTCAATTACAAAAAATTACAGTTGCACATAAATCAAGACAGAAGATAATGACTAATTTAAGGATCGATAACTTTAAAATAGAACAGATAGGTACAGCTATTTTGTTATCGAGCTAGTATAATATTATCAATGGCAATTTTTTATTAATGACTGGAATAAAGAAAAACGTTACATTAACTAAGAAACCATTTAATGAGAAAATAAAATTATTTAGGATGAAAATTTAAATACAAAAAAGTGGAAACAATTTATGAAATCTTATATTTAGAGTGTACCATTATGTGCCTATGAAAATTAGGTAGTGACAAAAAAATGTGATATAGAGGCTGGCAGCAACAGAAATATGGTTACAGTGTCGATTAGCAAGGATAAATTGGACACACAAGAACACAAACCAAGCATTGGATGAAATAGAAGAAGCTAGGTCACTCATTTTCAGAATCAATGGCTGAAACTTATCCTTTATGTCCACATACTCCGTCACAATGATTTCCTTAAAAACAATTTTAAAGGCAAAATTTTGGGGGAAAAAAACTAAGGATATGATCAAGGAAGACAGTCAATACTTTTAAAATTCATACTGAACAACCGTTGATGTTGATGTTGTTTTGTAATAAGCTAAAATAAAATTAGTACCTGACATATATAGTCCTCAACATTAAAATTCATTAAAATTGTGTAGGCCTTACTTACTTACTCAATGGCACTATCGAACCTGTAGGTCATGGTCGCGTGGACATAAGCTCTCCATATATCCCTATCCTGAGCTAATGCTTTCCAATCATTCCCTGTATAATCTACTTCCTTCAAATCGTAGTTAATGTTGTTCTCCCACCTCATTTTTGGTCTACCAACTGGGCGTTTTCCCTCTGGTTTTCTTACAAGAAGCATGTCTTTCATTCCCCATACGTGCCACATGTCCTGCCCATCGCAGTCTATGAGACTTAACTGTTCTTACTATATCTGGCTTCCTATAAAGACCATGTAGTTCATTGTTATGTAAGTCTTCTCCATTCACCTGTCTGTTCATCTCTCTTTGGTCCAAAAATTTTCCTAAGTACTTTATTCTCAAAAACTTGTAATCTCCTTTCCTCCCTTAAAATAGGAGACCATGTTTCGCATCCATATAATATAACTGTAGAATAATAGTTTTATATATTTTCAGTTTAACGTTTTTTGAAAGGAGTTGGGACATCAATAGTCTCTGTAATGCATAATAGCATGCATTTCCAGAATTGAGCCTTTGTTTAATTTCTTTGTGCATCTCATTCCTATTTGTGATTATTGTCCCTAGGTATTTAAATTCAGCAACTTCTTCAAAATTTCCCTCATTTGTCATTAGCTGTCCGTTTCCATTATATTTTGTATTTCTATGTGTGACCATATATTTAGTTTTATTGATATTTACTTCCAGTCCTAATTTCCTAGTGTTACTCAATAGTGTGTGCATGTTCGCCTTTAGTAATCCTCGCTATCGGCCAATAGTACTACATCACCGGCATAAACTAACAGTTTATTAATACCAATGAGTTGAAGGCCTTCTTCATCCTCTAGAGATTTGATGCCATGCTCTAGTACAAAATTAAATGGTAGAGGAGATAGTGCATCTCCTTGCTTCAACCCATTTTGGATTTCAAAAGTGTCCGAAAACTGTTTGCATACATGCACCCTACTCTTTGTGCCATTTAGATACATTCGTATAAGTCTAATTAACTTTTTAGAAATTCCGAACTGGTAGGCCTTTCAGAACTAATAATTTCATCTTCAGTAGCTGGATTGGTACTAGTTTTTTCAAGGAAGACTCTTTTGGAAGATGTAATAGAAATTATAGGTGGTCAAAACCATCAAAAAATAAATAGGGTAGCTTAAAGAAGATAATAGTCTAACGGTTTCATTAACGAGGCCTAGCTTTTAGAAGACATGGCATGACAAAATGTGGGATCATAGAGGGTACCCGGTATTTGTTGCCCTTTGCTACCCTCTTGCTTAAGATATATTTAAGGGCACCCGGTACTAAATTTCTTGCAATTTGGTTTAAAAATATGCAACATACAAATACCATTTTTTCAGCTTATTCTAAAGTTATGTGCATGAAAATTATGTCACTAATTAAACAAGTCTTCCTGAACATAGTGGCATTCTGGTTAATTTTTAGACATATTTCTTCATGAGTAATTTAAAATACAAAAAAAAAATAAAAAATCCAACTTCTTAAAAGTAATGTCTTATTACAATTTTCTCAAAACAACTTATCTAATTGTTTCCAAAATTTATTATGCTATTTTCCATAGTTCATCTGACAATAATAATGATTTCTTGTGTTCAGATATGGATTGTAATTTATTTTAAAAAATTCAAAGACCAATTTTTTTTGTTAGAAATGTTGCATATTTTTTTATTTCAAACACTATCAATAACATAAAGATAAATTTACCTTATTATAGAGCTCTTTAAACTGCATGTCCATGTTAAAAATTATTCTCCTATCTTTCATAGTTTCAGAGAAAGGTGTACCAAATTATGAAAGAAATACAAGTTACGGGAAGATGCAAAAAACAAAAAAAATGTGCACATTAACAGAATACAGAGATACAATTTTTAAAAACAAATTTTTATGGGTATAAATGCCCAAAATCGACAAAATAATGTTATACATTGATAAAATGGGCCTTACTGGATTTTTTGAAGAAAACAGAAAAATCGATGTTTTAACCCAAATAAGTACTGGGTGCCCTTAAGTATTAATTGGTTTAAAGTGATGATTCGTTGATGATTTTTTGCAAAATGTCTGTCATGAAGGCAGGAAAAGCGAAAGGCAATCAGTTCAAAGTCAAATGAAATCATACATAAATTTCTTTCAGATAATTAGAAGTAATCTTTCGAGGCTTTGGTTCGGATTTTGAATTTTAGGGCATATTTTTGGTGGATATTATACAAACATCATGCCAATATTACTTTACAAAACTTTACTGCTACCCGTCATTCTATAAGCTTCACCAACACTCGTAAATATATCAGAAGCACTAATGAAAAAAATTGGAAACTAAAGAAAGAAAATTACTCAGGCAAATTTATCAATTACCACGACGTCACAGCAATACACTAACATACAACGTCAGTGGTATAAAAAAATATTGGACTACATCAAACACCGAATATCGTATTTTACGGACTATATGACGCACATTTTCTTCGAAAAATTGCCTCCAAAATTCAGGTGCGTCTTATACTCGAAATTAATATTAAATTGTCCAGTGTTTGATTTATAATTCCCGCCAGTCTTAAAAATGACTATATATTCGATGCAGTGGGAATTATCTCTTTCTGGCAACATTGGAATCAACTGGCAACAGCAGTGCACCGATGCGACGAACATGAGTTGCGGGGATTCACAAGCTGGCTAATACTGTCTCCCTCCCGCCCCACCATCACAAACCCGGAACACTGTCTAACCTATGATGCGTCATTGCAGTCTACGATACCAGTGAACTTGAACAAATGGATGACGGATGAAACCCAACATGAATTCGCGCCTAAGGGAGCTTTAAAAGACATACAATCAAACAAGTGTGTCAGTGGATAAAACAATCGTGGTCTAGAGTGAGAGAAGACATTATTGTTAAATATTACAAGAAGTGCGGTGTAAGTAATGCTCTCGATGACAGTGAATACCATCTTTTATATGAAGAGGACAACGATGACGAAGAAGAAGAGGAAAAAAGTTCAGATGACGATTTTTAGGGATTTTAAAGATCAGAATGGTTTTATAAACTAAGAATTTATTAGTCTGGCTTTGCAATCTAATAATACAAATGGTAAATTGTTATTAAAAAAACTGCTTAAAAATTAAGGTGCGTCTTACAGTTCGTAGCGTTTATGGTCAGTAAAATAGGTAACATATTATCGTAAAGCATAGGAGAGACAACTATTTACAGACCTAATAGACAACACACTACCTAACACTACACTACATGACATAAAACATATCAACAAAACACAATAGACTCGATGAAGTGCTGCAGACAAACTTATGCTTTTCGAAGTGTTATTTGTACCGATTTAACGTTTTGTGTACATAGAAGATTAGCGAAAATTCTTAATAACTAACTAACACACTGGCTCTATCGAACCCCTGGGTTCATGCCGCACGGATATAAAAGCTCTCCAAAATTCCCTATCCTGAGCTAATATTTTCCTATTATCCCCTGCATAAGTTTCTTGCCTTTATCTTTAAATTATTTATTATTTTTATGGGGTTTAAGCTTTTTTTTATTTCTCTTATTATTTAGTGAAAAGGTAGCGTGCTGCCTTGTCACGCAGCGGGCCCGGGTTCGATCCCCGGTCGGGGCAGTTTTTCTGGGTGAGGTTTTTATCGGGGTTTTTCCTCACCTGTAAGACAAATGTCAGGAAAACTTTAAGGCCCAAACGGTCCCCGAAATCATATGGCCATCATCCTTACCATTATCATTATCATCATCCTTCACCGGTGTGGAAAGCAACGGGAAGCTACCACACCTACACAATTCCCTAGTAAAGCTGCAAGCATAGCATGAAAATGCTATGATTGCAGTGAAGGACCTGCCTTCGGGCAGAATTATTATGGATGGATTTAGTGAACATACTTAAGTAGTCACAAAATAATAGAAAGTTAAAAGAGGGATTAAATCTACTTTCCTCAAATTATGGTTATTAATATTCTCTCGCCTCATTTTTGATCTATCAATTGGGCGTTTCCTTCTGATTTTCCTACAAGAAGCTTCCATGCTCCTCTTTCATTCCCCACACAAAATATAGAACTTGTCCACTGATACTTGTTAAATTTAGGTCTAAATTACCAGTAAATTGTTTATTTTCATTTATTAGAATATTTCCACTATAATTTTTTATGTCTAAATGTATGAGTTCTTATTTATTTAAATCAATATTTGAGAGAAAACATAGGCCTTTATGTTCGGACATTTCAAATTATTTTTTTGAAATGATCTTTAATTAAATTTCATTTTATTTTAGTGTTAACGGCTATTAAGTAATATGTGGTTCTGTTGGAAGATTGTGTAAAAATGTTGATACATACTACATACTTCATTTTTGTAAATATTTTGAAAAATAATTGACTATACATTTATTTGAATAGTCTGTATCAATTCGTTAGTCAATTGCGATTAGTCACTCGCCCTCCACCCCTGGATCTCGAGTTAGTGTTTCTGTCGATCCATATAGTGGACGAACCGGATCTGGGCAGAATTTTCTAGGGGTTTCTCCCGTTTTCCCCTTCCAAAAACTTAATTTCGTTTTGATTTCATTCCTTCTGCTATCTTGCAACAGGTTTGGTCAGCCGGGATCAGTATATATCACATACTTTCAATAATATTGGCTTTATTTCATTTCAATCCTCGGTCTAGTATTACGCCGGACACGAATCAAGGTATGTTTACATCAATTAAAAGTTTCGTAAAAATAACTTAGCAAATACTAACACAAATTGGTTTCATGTTTCAGTAACTATTTGGAGCTATATTATTAATATAGCTATAATGTTAAGTGATACCGGGCTATGTGGCCATGGTCTATTACTCATGTTCCTACCAGACATTTCTCCCTCAACTGCAGAGGGCATATTCAGTGGCGAGTACTTCTAAGTGTTGTTTCCTGGTCGGAGGTTCGACTGTGACATTCACGTCACAGTCGAGCCTCCGACCAGAAAACAACGCCTAGAAGTATTCGCCACTGAAGATCCCCTCCGCAGTTGAGGGAGAAACGTCTGGTAGGATGTCACAGTAGATCCTCCGACCAGAAAAAAAATACCTATTCGCTAATGAAGATGCTCTCCGCAGTTAAGGGAGAAACTTCTGGTAGGATGTCACAGTCGAGCCTCCGACCAGGAAACAATACCTAGATGTACTCGCCACTGAAGATGCCATCCGCAGTTGAGGGAGAAACGTCTGGTAGGATATCACAGTCGAGCCTCCGACCAGGAAAAAACACCTAGAAATACTTGCCACTGAAGATGCCATCCGCAGTTGAGGGAGAAACGTCTGGTAGGATGTCACAGTCGAGCCTCCGATCAGGAAAGAACACCTAGAAGTACTCGCCACTGAAGATACCATCCGCAGTTGAGGGAGAAACGTCTGGTAGGATGTCACAGTCGAGCCTCCGACCAGGAAAAAACACCTAGAAATACTCGCCACTGAAGATGCCATCCGCAGTTGAGGGAGAAACGTCTGGTAGGATGTCACAGTCGAGCCTCCGATCAGGAAAGAACACCTAGAAGTACTCGCCACTGAAGATGCCATCCGCAGTTGAGGGAGAAACGTCTGGTAGGAACACTAGTAATGGACCACGGCCACACAGTCCGGAGTCACTTAACATTATCATTAATAAGAACAGTTTCGGCGTAAGTTCTCATTAATGCAGAGTTTGAATATATAATGATTTCCATAATCTGCGACAAACGTAGTGATTTTTAATTATCGTAATTTGCAATTTATTTAGAAATAAATCTGACTGGATCAAGGGTTAAACCTATGTCTTCACTCTAAAAGTGGGCCTTAGGGGGTCCTTGGGTAGTAGGGAGTTGAGGCTCCCACTTTTCTAGACGATCGATTTTTTATATCAGCAGGGTTATCAGCCCTGCGTGACGGTCGTCTTTACTCCCAGAACAAGTGTCTGGTACTCGATTTTTTAGATATTGTGTCAACCTCAGGGCCATATTGCCGTCAGAAGGTTTGGGTCAATTTAAAAATCCTAAAATACCACTGGGACTCGAAACCCTCGACCTTCCGCCTTGTAACGTTTTAGGCCTACCTTATATTACCCGTTTAAGGAGTAAGCGCAGTTGTTGACGGAGGGCGCTGCAGTCGTGTTTATGCAGGAATAGATCACGTGACACTGCTATCTATGAGTGCAGAGGGGAATGGGACGTGGGACGCTGACAGTGTACACTGCCTTATATGACGTCACGTGTAGCAACAAACAGAGCTTCGTGATTCTTCCGCCTGCAAATATATTTTGAATGACTAATAACCAACTATACTCCGGAAACAATATTATTATACTTGCAGGCTATCACGTGGGTTGGTATTTTTTTCAGCAAAACATGCGTTTAAATTTTACTAGATAGATCATTTGCATTATGTGGATTAGACCAAATAGAAATTGACAAGATTTGATGTTGTGGGGATATTATTTATATTATTAACTTCTTATTTTTTTCTTTTTCTTCTTCTTCTTCGGCTTTTCCCAACTTACAGGTTTGCCGTCTTCAGTTTCCATTTATTTCTACCATTCCAATCTCCTTCTTCCAAATTCCTGTCGTCCATTATAGTTCTGACATAAGTTTTCCATTTCCATCATGGTCTGCCTCGTTTATTTATTCCAGGGGTGACCATTGGTATATATTTTTTTGGCGATCTTTCATTTTCCATTCTTTGTACATGACCATACAATTTAAGAGGATTGATTTTCAATCCTCTTAACAACAGATTTGGTGACATTCATTTCTCTCAAAAGGAATTCATTTCTTGTTTTATCCTGTCTTGTTTTTTTGAAGGCTTCTTCAAAGATAATCAAATTCAACTGTTCTAATTTTATTCTTTTATAATTCCGTCAAATACCAAGTTTCACTTCTATGTGACACATATTATGTATTCCATTCATAGTAATTCTGCCCGAGGGCAGATCCTTCACTGCAATCATAGCATTTTCATGCTATGCTTGCAGCTTTACTAGGAAATTGTAGGTGTGGTAGCTTCCCGTTGCTTTCCACACCGGTGATTTCGGGGACCGTTTTGGGCCTTAAAGTTTTCCTGACATTTGTCTTACAGGTGAGGAAAAACCCCGATAAAAACCTCACCCAAAAAAACTGCTCCGACTGGGGATCGAACCCGGGCCCGCTGCGTGACAAGTCAGCACGCTACCTGGAGACCACAGCGGTGGACTTATTCTGTATTATGCTCTTATAAATTTTCATTTTAGTTTCCTTTGTAATATTTTTGTTCCAAATTATTCCATGTAATATCTTAGTTGCATTTTTTTCCATTGCAATTTTAGTATGTACTTCTCTTAATTTTTTACCCAATACACTCGTATTTTAATTTTTTTTTCACATCAAAAAATATTATTAACTACAATGAAAATATATTGTTCGAAAATAAACTATAGCCTATTTGTAACATATAAATTACATTGAGGGATGTTCCATTTTATTATTTCATAAATACTTTTGTTTCAATCTGAAAAAAAAATGGATGCATCATTAACTGGTATAGATTAACCCAAAATGTTTGAATGATATTTCCTCAAATACATCAGTATTTTTCCTAAATAAAAGGGTTAATAACCGATCTAAAGAAAACACTGCGAAGACAAAATAGCCTACGTGTTTTTGTATTGTACGTATATGTGAACAGATAAATACTGGGCAGGTGTATTGGACACGAGTTGCAGGTGCCGGACTTCACTTACGAGTTTTCTAACAACATTAGCTTCCGGTTGAATACGGAAATATCTAGAGCCATGTTCAGGTTCATCCACTTTGACATCAGGACATGGAGAAAGCTTCAGTATTCACATAAGAAAATAATATTAATTTATAGCTATTATTAATATACCTTTGTCTCTATTGGATAAGCTATAGGTCCAGACAATTTCACAGGTGATCGAGAAACAAGTTTAGGCTTGTATTCAGAAGTTCTCGAGATCCCGTTTGAAACATTTTGACATATCTTCATCAAACCTACGTAATAGACACCGAAAATACTGTGACAAAATTTTATATAGGTACGTTATGATCTACTGGCATTCAATTAAGAAAAGAACGGTCGAGATCGTTAACCATCAAAATCGATCTATTGGAAATGAGGGTTCAGTTGAAACGAACATTTGAAAATCGGTCTAGCGGCCGCAATTTTCGATTGTTCTTAACGAAACGATCGTTCTTAACATGTATGCTATTGAAATAGAATAAGAGATGTTTTCTCTAAACATCAGCGAAATCTGACCACTAGGAATGAGGATTTATCTCTCTTCTTGTAAGTCCTTGTTCCTCTTAACGAGATTTAGGTGCTCTCCCCCTACAAGGGAGAAATTCAACCATACTAATTTAGTTATACTTGTTTTCGGATAGATGTCGTTGAGTGACCCGGGGTGTCAGCGTTCCGCCTTATAGTGACATCTAGGAAACCAAGCTAATACTAGGATGGGAAAATTCTGAAAGCCATAAATTAAAAATTGTTTAGCTGTCGCCACTTTCTTTCTCACAACATACCGGATATATAAGATTTAATAAACAAGGCATGTTAAATAAACCAACAAAATCGAACATAAATTCGACTTGCTGAGGAATTCGCTTAGTTTACGCAGTTTCTGTGCGACGGACTTTTTAAATTAAATTTAAGACTAGTGTGTTTAAATAGTCTTCCCTTCACGGGCTAGGAAAATTCCCTGTTCCGCCTCACAGTTGTTCTGTCCATCTCTTCACTGGCCTTCCTATATTCCTTGAACCTCTTGACTTGTAGTGAAATGCTGCTTTTGGTAATCTTGCTACGTTCATTCTTTCTACATGTCTAAACCATTTATCTCTATATTGTTTGATTTTATCATTCAATGGATATATATTTAACTCTGTTCTTATATCTTCATTTCTTTATCCGATCCAATCTTGTGTAGCCTTTTGTTCTTCTAAGGAAGTTCATTTTTACGCTTTGTAATTTTTTTAGTCATTACCCAAGTTTCACTCCCATAAAGTAAACTTAAATAGTTTCAACTGTTAGATTATTAACAGTTCGCAATAATTATCGAAGTGATAATTCAGTTTAATTCCAAATTTGGCATATATCGATCTTTAATTAAAATAACTAACAAAATAACTCATCCTAACCATATTATTGTTCTCTGTCAGACCACAGGATTCCTGTAACATCAAAAGGTCTGAATTTAGGTTTAAGTTGAGATTTAAGGGCCCTCTTGCGCTTTATTATCACTAATAATAATCATCGGGGCAATGTAACGCCGCCTTCCAGGCGCCCCAACTTAAGAGGTGGGTTACAATTACGCCAATGCCAGAAGATAATACACAACAACATGATGGTTTTCGTAAAACGGTTTTTTATGATATATTTCATCCATGTTTTAATACTCCTTTAGATTTAAACTTCTGACAAAAATACTACAATTATTTCTTGCTTTATTTTGCGTGGATTGTAAATCATGTTTAAATTTCTAACTATACTCATATTACTATGACGTGCTTTAAAATACTCTGCATATATAACTCTTATTATTTTTTATCGAAATAGTATGCGAGGTTGAGAAGTGTTTTTTACAGAAGCGAGGAAAATGTTTAACTATCGCTCGGTTTTTAATTTCCGAGATTCTGTAAAACACTTCTCAAACGTGCGTTGTATATTATTTTTTGCGGAATGGTCTTTTCGAAATAATAAATAATAGTAAAATAATAACATATTTGTTGGAAATATTTGCGTTCATTATAACCAATTGACTAACGTTAACAGTGTCGGCAATGTTTATTAGTTGAAACTACTGGAGGCCGTGAGACCAAATTAGTGACAAAATGGCGGCAAGTACGTATTTATTGTTTTATATTGTTTCAAATAAAGTTCAGTTCATTTAAAATGCAGTCCTTTTTCTCATAATACATATTAACACTACCTTTTGGATATTTTTATATATACATTTATGTAGTATACATAGAGGGCAGTGGTTTTACTTTCCACACGTGTTTTGCAATATGTAATATTATACAGTTTAGTTATTTTATTACAGTACAGTTGTTAAGTTGGCAACCCCGAAATGTAGGAAGTCGAACTTTCAAACATGGTCGCCATTGCTGTAAGTACGACAAAACGCACTATCGCACAAAAAAGAATAATAAATGAGATTATTTAATACGTTTGTTAAATATTATTCACTGAAAGTAGTCAATAATAATAATAATAATAATAATAAGTATTATTATTATTATTATTATTATTATTATTATTATTATTATTATTATTATTACAACAAAAAACTAATCGTTATCTCAGTAAAAAATATATATATTAAGTCAACGTTCATTCTCCTTTGGATCTCCTTGGAGACTTAATAAATTAATTTTTTGACTGAGATAACGATCAGTTCTTGTTCCAAGGGAGATTGAAACGTTGACTTAATAAATTAAACTTTTGACTGTGATAACGATTAGTAGAGATCGCGATAACGCGAAATGTTCTAATTTTGTAATTTTTTGTACCATTTCTTAACTCCACTTCCCATAACCTCAAAAAAGCATTTATGAATCGCGAAAGACGCGAAATCCTATAATAACGCGAAATAATACCGAAATTTAAAATGTTCAACGAATTCCGGAGATTTTTTCTTCTATTCGCGAAATTTTCATAATGCATTTTTAAACACTGTTTTCGGATTCCATCTTCTTTTTAACTGCCATACCTGATGGCGCCATATCTACTTTCTGCATGCACTCTTGCAAAGGGAAATGGTTGCAACACAGTTCACAACATAGAGGTAATATTTTCTGCCCCTTCTCGTACTCAAATATGGTCTCTCTATAGATTTTAAGTTCTATGGCCAATATGAATTCTGAGAAATGCGAATTATATTAACGTGTAAAATAAGTTTTTCCCCCCTAAATTTTTGCAGACATAATTATCAATTGTATATCAATCATTATTGATTACAGGTATTTGAGAATAAAGTGCGTAGGAAAAATTTTGGACCAAAGAGAGATGAACAGACAGATGAATGGAGAAGACTACATAACAATGAACTACATAGTCTTTATAGGAAGCCAGATATAATAAGAACAGTCAAGTCTCGTAGACTGCGATGGGCAGGACATGTTGCACGTATGGGGAATGAAAGACTTGCATGGAAGCTTCTTGTAGGAAAGCCAGAGGGAAAACGCCCAGTTGGTAGACCAAGAATGAGGTGGGAGAATAACATTAACTATGATTTGAGGGAAGTAGATTATACAGGGAATGATTGGAAAGGATTAGCTCAGGATAGGGATGTATGGAGAGCTTATGTCCGCGCGGCCATGAACCTACGGGTTCGATAGTGCCAGTGAGTAAGTAAGTAAGTAAGTAAGTATATCAATCATTATTAAGTAATCATCGTCCTTTCAAGTATTAGGCCCAGTGGCCCGTTATGGTCTCCCGCCATCTCCGAAAATTATTAAGTAATGGTATGTTCAAATCTGAAGAAAACATTTCTTTAAGTATAAGCAAGCTAAACGTTGACCTTAAACTACTGGATATATCATTCTTATTGGTCAGGGGATTAATAATATAATAAAGGAAATATAATACTGTCAATAATTGCCAAACTGAGATTAAAAAGACTCAAATTTACATTTTATTTAGAATAACATCGCCAAATTCCCAATAACATCGAAATCTTGAAATTTTAAAACGAATTTTCCCTAAAAATAAAACCACTTTCACGGATCTCTGACGATTAGTTCTTGTAATTATTAGTACAAATGAGATTGTACAGACATATCAGCAAAACCTTCGATAATTTACGATTTTTTTAATGTCGCAGTTCAACAATGACATCAATGTTAGGCTTATTCTATGGTAACGACATGAATAACAATTTTTAAGTTTTGAAATTTATCTTGCTATGAACACAATTATAATTTTGTGTTCTTTTAATTACAGGAATGATTGAGATAATACAAAAAAAGCAGAAAATTAAATTAAATTTTCAAAATTCTTACAAGATTATTCATAAATAATGATTTAATGATCGAGAGCGTTAAATTGTGCTATAATTAACAAGCTTTTGTTTCATATGTCGCTAAAAATATGAGAGAAGTCAAGATATCAGAGATGAACTACAAATTTATAATATAAACGAGAGAATACACAGAAATAAACGTAATTAGTTTGAACATATACCAAGAATGTCAAATAATCGTTTATCAAAACAGCTGCTTCATTATAGGATTCTAGGCCGAAGAAATGTAGGAAAACCAAAACGTCGTTGGAAGGACGACCTGCACCATGTAGTGCGCCGGGGAGCGGAACGGGCCAACAGGCCCATACCTTGAAGAAGATGATGATGATGATGAATATGATAAAAATATTAGGTAAGTTTCGTTGAGAGCTTTATGATAAAATTAAGTTTCTGTAAACATGTAGTATTAGAATATAGAAATAGAAACACGGTACAGGCAGTATACATTAGATATCTTTCTTTTTTCACTTTAAGACATGTCTGATTTTCTCCCCTGGCATCATTGCATTCCATTTCTTAGGTTGGGACACCTGGAAGGTGGAGTTACGTTACCCCGATGATGTGATGAGTGATAAATAATAATGAAACCAGGAGAGTCCTTAACCTAAATTACAGACTATGGGCAACCACAGGAAAATTCCCTTTGAGGAAAAATTCCTGCGGTCTGACCGAGAATCGAACCCGGGACCTCATGAACTCTAGTCAGAAACTCTGACCACTACCCACGAGGCTGGTCTACATTAGATAATATAGTAGATACATAAGGAAGGGAAAGAGAGAAGGGAATTGAAATATAATTTTAAGGGGCCTCTTCAGTTGCGCTTGACGTAACTGCTTCGAATGCATCAATTAGGCTTATGCGGTCATATTAACTCAGAAAGGACATCAGTTTCCGCACTGCAGCATTTACTTTCCAAATTTATAGAGACTTTCGGACTCTCCGGCTTGTCAACGGATATGGTTAAATATGTTGTTTATATAATCGTACTTCTAAGTTGGTATTCGTCACTGATTTTGTATCGTACCAGTAAATTGGCAATCGTCTGAGATGGGCCTTCTGGTACATCGACTTTATAATTTAGTGGACCATTTAAATGTGGGTTCCGCACCGTAATCGAGTGATTAAGGCAAGATGCCTTGGTATAGAGCTACGGGACTTCGCTGGTTCGAGTCTCCATGGGGAAAGACATTTTCTCATAGAAATTCGGCCAGTATGGGATCGATGCTCACCCATTTCCGTGAGGCAATTGGGTAGCTAAAATATGTAGCGATTTCAGGTTGAGAAAACCAGCTATAACGATTGAGGGACCCTTCATGTTGACCACATGTCGCCCCTACACTGGCTGGATTATCCTCTACCTGTGCGATTAACACATGTGGATGTGAGGCCAGCAGCCGGCTGCTAGGCCAAGGGCCTTGTAGAACCTGTCGCGCCATGGAGTTTCTTTCTTTCTATTTAAATCACTCAATGAACAAATTGTATGTATGACTTCAAATACAGGACTATTTAGTTTGTGGACAGTTTTGAGTGGACCATTTGTATTTCATGACATTTTGTGAAGGATCTTATAATCTAGAAGGCAGTGATGTTGACCATGTGGTACGAATATGGAATGAAAGAGAGATACTGGAACATCTTGTATGAATATCAGTGGGAAAGCGTCCAGTAGTTAGACCAAGAATGAGGAAGGAGAATAACGTCTATGATGATTTTAGGGGCATGAATTATACAGAGAATGACTGGAAATTACCTCAAGGTAGATATTGTATATGTCGGCCGCGGTGGACTAGTGGTTATGTTCCTTACCTCTGGACTGGAGGGTCGCAAATTCAAACCCGGCCGGGACGATGGATTTTTTAGGATGAAAAAATCCAAGAAGCAAGTCTTCCGGGTCCCGCGTCTGAAGTTTTTTCAGGCTAGTAAAAGAATCACAAGCCTGAATAAAGAGGCATCTAAGCAAAATGTATCAACCTTCTTCATCATAGTAATACCTTAGTTGCCTACTAGATGTCTCATTGGGTCGGTATGTTGCCCGCATGCCATTCATAGCATCTCTAGGAAAATAAGCATAACTAAATTAACTTGGTCTAGTAACTCCTAAGAAAGGAGAGGCTAAGGCCCAACACTGGGCTGTTACGTCATTTAAGAAAGAAGATATTGTATGCAGAGCTTATGTCAGCGCGGACAGTTCGATGTCAGTGAGTTAGATAGTTTTATCATAGAGTAAAGTAAAGTCATCCCACAACAGGCCCGGAGGCCCTTGGGGTAGTAGGAGGTTAAGGCTCCCACTTTTTCTAGACAATCGGCACTTTATGTCAGCCGGGTTGTCAGTCCTGCGTGACGGCCGCCTTTACCTCCAGAACAAGGATCTGGTACTCATTTCCGTTAGAGGCTGAGTCGACCCCAGGGCCATAGTGTCGCCAGAGGGTTTGGGTCAGTTTAAAAATCCTGACCCTCAACGGGACTTGAACCCTCGACCCTCCGGCTTGTAAGCTCAGTGTCTTAACCACTACGCTACGGCGAGAGTACAATGTAAAATACACAAAATATCGGAGACCTAGCAACAGTAATTGCAATAAAAAAAAAGTGATTGTAAACAATCACTATGGTATTGTGGACACGGAAAAATTATAATGCTTTGAACATGTGCATAAGGATTATAAAGGTAAAAAATATATAGAAAACCATTTAAAGGTCAAGGTACGAAACATACATTGAAAGATTGCTGGTTTATTAGGGCGTACAACTAAATGATATTAATGAGATTTCGGTATAAGCTAATGATATATTATGATCTTGATGAAGGTTTTCGGGCTGTAGGCCGTGGTCGTGAGGCTTGTAGTTCCCCGACGTTTCGCCAAAGACTGCGTCTGGCATCCTGAGTTTCACTCAGAAGGCAGATACGACTTACGAACACATCGCGGTGAACGTATAAATAGGACAGACATCGGACAGAATTGCCAGTCTCAAGACAACCCTTGAGGATGCCAGATGCAGTCTTTGGCGAAACGTCGGGGAACTACAAGCCTCACGACCACGGCCTACAGCCCGAAAACCTTCATCAAGATCATCATAGCAACTCCGGCCGTGAAAGTCTACGTGAATACATAATGATATATTATTTATTATTAGGCGATAACAAAAAACCAACACACTATTAACAGTAAGAAACGAAGGTTGGAAATAAACAATAAAAGTAAATATATGGTCGCACGTAGAAATATATAATGGAAATGAACAGTTAAAAATATATGAAAATTTTAATCCACATGACTTTAACCCGTTCGCTTCAGATTTAATCGTCTAAAAATCTCTATTTTGAAACTAAAACAGTTGAATTTTTCTCTGTTTTCGAAATACTAATCTTTAACAAAATGATGTGAAGATAAAGACAGACATGGTACTTATTATAAATATTTTATTTAACGACGCTCTTTTAACGGGTTGGAGCATTCGCGTCTCAATTCAAATCTAGGCGTGAAAAGGCCGTCAAATTTTATTAAGAGACCTGTTAATGTCAGGATTTGTTTTCCGAAGGAAGTCACACTCAAGATTCCTTAAAACTCCATTGACTCCGGCAGGATTTAAACCTACTAAAGTCAGACCTAAAGGCAAGAATGGGAACCACCTAGTCCACGGGGACCAATATGACAACTAAGGAACGCTCTCTCAAGGGATATAGGGGTACAAAGTACGGTAGAAGTAGGTCTATATTTCTATATTTACATTATCGAGCTTTGCTCATGCCCGTGAGGGGTTGCTGATCCCCCATCGGGCGCCTCCTCAGGTGGTGGATAGGGGAATGCCTCCTAAATATAGGTGGTACCGGGGAAATGAAATACCCGGGGTGAACCAAAATCAGCATAGCGTCTGTTCCAGATTGGACGGCTATAATGGGCAGGTAGAGCTCAGAGCCGAAGAGAAGGCAATCTACCTAAGGGAAAACACCCTAAAAACAAAGCTGAAGCAAGTTGGGAGGCTGTAAGGTGGCAATCCCACCACCCAACTATATCTGCGCAGCCCTTGTAAGGCGGCCAGATGAATATTTTATTACTAAAAAGCGAAGGAGATGGACTCCACTTTTAACTTCGCCGGAACAGGCTGCATAGCCTAAACCTTGTAGTAGATGAAGAAGAAGAAGCTTTGCTCATGACCTGAATTGAGGGATATTAATTAGATATGGAAAGAAATTATCTTCAGAGGTGAATGGATTAATGGGAAACTAGTTAGTTGTAAGAACAGTTTAGTCTGGTATCTGCGATGGGAAGGATAGTGCATTAATGAGGAATGAAAGAGGGACATGGACATTTCTTATAGGAAAACCAAAAGGAAAGAACTCAGTAGATAGGCCAAGAACGAGATGAGAGAATAACATTAAGGGAGAATAATTATACATAAAATTATTGGAAATCATTAACTCAGGATATTGATGTATGAAGAGCTTATCTCTGCGCGGTCATGAACTCCGGGTTCGATTAGAGTCTGAATTAGTTAGTTTAGTTAGGTTTATATGGAAGAAAATTGAAACAATACAAGTAACTTAGGAGCAAAGAAGTACTGGTAGGTTGTAAATATTATTTGGAGTGGCTATTGACAGTGATTCTATTCACAGTATTTCTTTCCTAAAGGCGAAGGCTCCTGGTATTACAGGAGAGAAATAAGTTCGTCACTCATTGCCAACCCGCTGCAAATGTCATGAAACCAATTTATGGAACATTTTCCCAACCACATCTTTTTTGGGGAAATTTCTACATGAAAAACACAAAATGTAAATAAACCATGGCCGTCCAGACATAAACTATCCATATAACTGTTTCCAGAGCTAATATTTTCCAATTATTCCACGTATGTTATAAATTCACCTTCCTAAAATCATACTGTGGTCAATATAATTCTCTCACCTTAATTCTTGACCAACCTAGTTAGCGCTTCTCCTATGGTTTTCCCTCCTTCATTCCCCATCCGTGCTTCATGTCCTGCCCATCGCAGTCTATGATACTTCATTTTGTTCTTTTTACATCAATTTTCCCACAAACTCATGTTTTTAACTTAGGTAGTTTTCTCCATTCGCCTGTATGTTCGTCACTTATTGGTCCAAAAATTCACGTAAGGACTTTATTCTCAAATATTCTTCCTTTTTTTTAAGTAAGTGGCCATCTTTTGCATCCATATAGAAAGTAATAACTGGAGAAAAACAGTTTTGTATATTTTTTATTTTTTATTTTTTAGAGAATTTTGGATGACAAGAATTTCCGTCAATAATGATACATAGTACGTGTTCCCAGAGTTGATCCTTAGTATAATATTTAATTCTGTGCCTTACTCCATTTTATTATTAAAGTCCGTATGGATGATAAAATGTCCTTTTATTGGCGTCCGTAAAAAAATAAGGGTAAAAGATCATATTCATTAACAATCAAACATAATATACAGGATTAATTTTTTGTCTTTTTTTGTACTTTGCTGCTGGTTTTATACTATTCTGCCTTTTTTTTATGTTTTTGTAATTTCCTGCTATTGCAATTTAATGCCGGGTTGACAGTAGTTAGAATTGTTTGTCCCAACGCAGCTATTGTCTCTCGGTGATTTCCCTTTTTGAAGAAAAGGGGATAACAATGTATTCAGATTTATGTACTAATTCGTACTCTCGTAGATTTTTACAGGGGTGCTGATTTAGAACATTATTAAGGAATTTAATTTTTACATTAAAACATGGATAAGCTCTAAAACTAAAAACTAAACTCCATGGCGCGACAGGCATAGAAGGCTCTTGGCCTACCATCCGGCTGCTGTCTCACATCCACATGTGTTAATCGTAGAGG
Source organism: Diploptera punctata (assembly GCA_030220185.1). Taxonomy (NCBI): domain Eukaryota; kingdom Metazoa; phylum Arthropoda; class Insecta; order Blattodea; family Blaberidae; genus Diploptera; species Diploptera punctata. The sequence goes on along the minus strand of JASPKZ010005680.1, from coordinate 127,117 downwards.
TAGACGATTATCCAGTCAGTGTAGGGGTGAAATATGGACAATTTCACAATATGCTCATAGTTGAAATTGATCCAAACATAGAAGAAAGGTCAATTACTTAGTAAATATGTTACAGTTACATTTTAGTTCACGATTTGACACCAGACATGTATTAGCTGACAAATTATATAATTACCACAATCTGGCTTGTGGGCGTATCCATATTAGCTTACTGATAATTGTAAACTTTTATATTTTTAGGAAATTATTTTTTTGAAAATAAATACGATGCGACGAAAAAATACTAGGCGAAATTGAAGATGGTGAGATTGAAAATAATTTTACACGGAAGTCATTCAAATAATCTCAAAACTGTAAGTGTCAAAAATAAATTATATGAGATGGGGAGAAAATAGCGGAAATATGCTGGTAAGAATATTGTAAAAAGAAGAATGGAGTCTGGATGGACGCAACGAAACAAACGATTTCTTAAGCAATAGGGAAAATTGATTGTGGGGAAATACTTTACAACATGTGACATAGATGTTTTTTCTAAGTGCAAAATCATACACCACGCGCATGCGCCAACAGACGCAAAGTAGTTGCAGACGATATTTGAACTCGCGTTGCCAACAAACCAAAACACTAACCTAACGAAATGTAAGTAGTCTAACCTGTGAAAGACCAACCTAAAAGCTAACCTAACGCAATTTAAGTACTCTTAACTTGTGAAAGACTACATGCTGATTTTATTTAGTGTAATTTAATTAGTACAGCCTCTATGTTGGCTGAAATGGAACACAGAATATTAGTTAAAATCATTATGGCTGCCACGTCTTCATGTAGTTCAATATCGTGAAAAATATATTCAAATAATCGTTAGAAAACATGTAAAAATCATTGTAAATGGTGGGAAATAATTTCAAAAGTGAAACCCTAAGAATAAAATTTGACAAGAGTTTATTAAGTAATTTAAAAGTCATGTCACATGTTGTAAAGTTTAGCTGATTGTGTGAATTGTAACGACGGAGACAGGTCATTTTATATCAATTTTCCTGTAAGGTAATTTAATATACATTTATTTGCATCCCTTGCCATTGCTCAAGAAAACACAATTTCATATAAAATCATACACAGAATATTCCTAATATTCAGTAGAACATTTCTTGAATAAATAAAAAATACTACACGGGAACCAATTTCTGTGTAGAGCTACCAATATTCGGTAATCATTTGTCTTGAGGAGAATTGGTAGATTCTTCATATACATATAGTACAACACCTTCATCATCGCTTGTTAACATTGCTTCTTATACCACACTTTATACACTTCATCACTTCTTTTCCTTTCTACTCGCTTCCATTCACTGTCATCCCACCATAACTCGAACACAATATCGACAGTTAAATTAACTATAGTTGCACCTCTACATCAAACATCTCACTCATCCTACTTTGTTCCGAATACCCGTCTCTGGAATTCCCTCCCCTCTCGTATCAAGAACTGTCCGACTCAAGAACTGTTAAAAAATATAAATAATAGTTTAAAAAACTAAAACAACACGCTTTATTAGAAAACCACACTAAAAAATGAAAACTAATTGTAATTTCCACCAAGCTTGGGATAAAATTAAAGTGGCCAACAAAAAAAAATCATCTCCAACACATCTAGAATAAAACTAGAGTTATCTACAAAAAAAAATAATGTTACCATCAAAAGCGTGGGGTGCTTTTTATGTTTTTTTACGTTTTCTTCTTAGAGACTTTACTTCTACGAATATATGTTTATTATCAAATATATTAATTGATATAGAGCACCCCATGCTTTAGATGGTAAAATTATTTATTTTTTGTAGATAACTCTAGTTTTATTCTAGATGTGTTGGAGATGATTTTTTTGTTGACCACAATTTTATCCCAAGCGTGTTGGAAATTAAAATTATTTTTTATTTTTTAGTTCGGTTTTCTAATAAAGCGTGTTGTTTTAATTTTTAAAACTATTATTTATTTTTTATTTTTTAGTTTGGTTTTCTAATAAAGCGTGTTGTTTTAGTTTTTAAGACTATTATTTATTTATTTTTATTTTTTAGTTTGTCATAAACCGGAATCCCATGAAAATTTAATTGCTTAATACTCTTCTAAAAAAATTCTTCGGGCCGGATTTGAACCCGCGACCTATGGATTACTGAAATTATATACCACTATTACCCATCCAAGTGTTTTGTGCAGGCGGAAAATATGTTAACTATCAAACTGTCTTTCTCTTTCTATTCGTTACTATGTTGCCACTTCCTGTCTTTGAATTATCTTGTTTGATTGGCAGGTAGAGAGCTGACAAATACTATGTATTTTAATGATCCGTCGTTCTGCGTGGTCAGTGGCAGAATGACTAACTTGACAACCCTGTTACTTTTGGGGTTACGCCTAGGAATGAGCTGTCCCTTCCTTGCCCTTCTCATTGAATGTTGCCACTTGTGATTTATTGTCAGGCTGGTAATGGAGAGACGACAAATGCTGTGATTTTAAATGATCCGACCGCTTGAGCGTTCCGTGCTTAAATGACTAATTTGACAACCATGTTAAGATCTTTCACACGTGTTTAGGGATTCTCTCCCCACATTAGAAGTTGAACAATTTCAATTCGTGATCGGATGTACAGTTTTCTCCTAATCCCTTACACAGATTCAGTAGATCGGCGACACTAGCGCTAAAACTCTTCCCCTCCGCCCGTGAACAGTTAACTTGGATGTGTAATACAGTCCACCGCTCTACCAACTGAGCTCTTACAACGATTGACTAAAAAGTCGATAAGTCCGCAACCTATTATACCGGTTTTTATTTATTTTTATTTTCTGATGATTCTGGCCAGGATTTTAGAAAAAAAAACTTATGAAATTATTGTATTGTCATGGGTCCTTTACATGTATACAAAGTTTCAATTCGATCCAATGATTTTAAGTGGGTGAAAATCGTGTTCAAAGATTCCGTTACATAGATACAGGTTCGTTACATAGATAGATAGATAGATGGATATATACAGGTCAAGCTAATACAAAGCGTGTAATACGCTTACTGAATATTTCCTTTGACAATATGCAGCTTAAGCAAATTCTAGCTATATTATTATTATTATTATTATTATTATTATTATTATTATTATTATTATTATTATTATTATTATTATTATTATTGTTATTATTATTATTAATATTATTATTATCATTATTTTATATATTTAACATTCATTATCAAGCCAATAATTTAATCAAGTTTTGAGTTATTATTATTTTAATGTTTGAAGAAGATGAGGGTGACAAACCTAAAATTGGCAGAAGATAGATGAGTCTGTTGAAAGATTATTGAGAAGGTCAAAAACATCCAATTTTGAAGTTGTAGTGCCTTAAGATGATGAAGTTGATTATTATTTTAATATATTTTGTTCTATTCTTTTCAGCTGTATACTGAGTACGCAATTTAAACGTGTAATTAATTTAAGTATAGATAAGTCATAATATTCTTAATATCTGTGTAATTTAACCCTGGAGAAGTGAAGACAAGACGTTATTCCATTATTATTATTATTATTATTATTATTATTATTATTATTATTATTATTATTATCTTCATTACACGAAACACACATGCTGTACTTGTCATATTATGATACTTTAAAATTAGGGGTTTTTCGGAAATATAATAGGTCTATAGAGTGTATTTTTATTTATTTATTAAGCTTACCCCAAATGGAGGCTGCCTGAAGACAAAACACACTTTACAAGGAGAATATAGAGAAGCGAAATATGTATGCATATGAATATAATATAATTACAACAATTGATATAATATACGGTCAGTTGTAGATGTATCAATGAGATGTTCCATAAATGTGATTCCTTAAGATTTTCAGAGATTCACGAACAACTGTGATGGCTAGGTCTTACATAAGGTTTTATTTAGGTCTAAACCTTTACGGAAAATAGCTGGGAAGGGTGGTACTGTTGACCTCGCACCAAACGTTAATCCTGTGATGCTGATGTTGGTAAGTTTGTATTTTTCTTTAAAATACGGATAGTGTTCACACAGATATTTTCTTTTTCTGGATGTACTTTCTCAGGTTATCTTTTATGAGTTTCAAAAATATATTTTCACTCCACAGAAGTAGATATTGTTTGGCATAAAACTGGATATAATTGTAGTTAAGAAATATGCGAATGCTTGTCTTGAAACATTTAACGTTAGTACATTTGTTGAATTTTTAAATATACGTTTTCTATTGAATATTGAGGAGGTACTGATATTTATACAATTATTCGATTTACATAATATAAATGTACTTAGAAAGATAAGAATCAAGATGACATAATTTTAATACACTGCAGTTTTCTCAATTATGAAAGTTAGAATATTAGAAAAATATAGTTAAACCCGAAGCTTGGGGTATAACTAGGATACCCCGATGCCGGAGGGAACATGAGTAATTAAATATCGGGATTCGGGAGTGCTGAGACGTCGCCTTTCTTGTTTTTCAGGCTGTCAATTTAAAGCTGCAGATGGAACGCAAAAGTGCCACAGAATAACCGGCAGTTGAACGAAGAGGGCCACAATGGTCTCACCGCTTGGACCACACGACACGCTTCGTCGAATAAATGGAGCTAAGTCCCTGGGAGACAGACCTATATCATTAACACATACAATATCTAAACTCCTGGAAAAAAAAAAATCATAGTAAAAAGACTCCATCCGATAGTTCAAAGACACATCCCCTCTCTCAAGCAGGATTCTGACCACACTTTGACATTACAGGCCAAATAACTAAACTCATAGATCACCAGAAAACAATACATACAACAAACACTACACATCAATTATAGTAGCCCTAGACGTCAAAAAGGCATTTGAGACCGTTTGGCTAGATGGACTAAAATTCAAAATTGCATAAATGCCCATTCCGAACTACATAACACTATGGATCGCACAATACATTACAGAGAGAACCGCTAAAGTAAACTTAACACAGTAATATCACAGTACTTCACGGTAAATGCAAGAACACCCCAAGATAGTGTCATCAGCCCTCTTCTATATATACTATATATCTCGGAAATTCCACAATCCACTACCATTGAACTTGGACTCTACCAATTCGCAGACGATGCCCTATACTGGTTAACAGCCCGAAATATAAAAATAGCAGTAGCATTACTCAGCCAACAGCTTAAAACATACAACGGACTGGACAGAAAAATGACGATTTGGCATAAACGCTGACAAAACACAAGCCATGGCAATAAAACAGTAAAACAAGTGCACAAAGAAATAAATCAAGTCAAAATACAATAGACCCCAATCCTATATAAAAAGACAATGACATACCTAGATTACATCCTAAAACAAGTCCCTAAAATAAGACAACTTAATAAAATCCATAGCAATCTACAGCGACCAATAAAACAATATACTACCTAACAAGAAGAATAGAAAACTACACACAAACACCTCTAGCACTACTATATAGAACACTAGTTAGACCCATCACATTATATGCAAACCCTACGATAATGGCCATTTCACGAAGACAACTAAATAAATTAGAAACCGTCGAAATTAATTGGCTAAGAAGGATCCACTGTCTACCAAAATATTATCCTAACACTCAAACATACAACATAGTCAAAATAACACCACTTAATGAATACATCAAACACCAAAACATTAATTACTATCACAAAACACAACACAGACCACTACTAAGAGAATTCATTCAAAACAGACGTCCAAATACAACATTATCACAACTAAAACAACTTACATATAACAAATGCCACACACAAATAGAATCTACACACGCTATCTAGCAGAGAAGTTTAATCTTTCTTCCAAACCCAACATATATATCCTACGCCTTAACCAACTTGCCTCGGATAGAGCTACATTCAATTTCCAAACAAAAAGGCCAACCCAACTTAAACGTCCTCTAACACCTAAACCTAAAACCTAAGCTAGAACGATCTGGGCTGGGAACGCCGACGCTTTATCCGCCCTTTCACCGATCAGACATTTTAAACATTAATTACGACCTAAATCTCCAAATAATAATTTAAAACGAACCCCAAAAAAACACCGAAAGTAGAAAAAGGCATAAAATAAGTCCCTCAACTACAGAGTACCCGCAAGGACCTCAATATAGATCTATCTATAGAATACTCTGCAACCCCGATACCTGTGGGGATGTAAATATCGGGATCCCCGATCATTGCCGGGGTAATAGAGCAATTTGTTTTTTGGTGATATATAGTACTTATAAATACTCATTTCACTATAATTCCAATATCATGAAATAGTGTACAAGGCATTATTCTTACATGAGCATATGTAGCCATTAACAATATTTCAAGTTGGATAAACACGTAATAAATCGACAGTTGTAGGATGAGGGGCAGAATAGAGACACCATTCTGACCACGCAATACTCTTAGCCGTATAAATGGACCCAAATGTCTGAGGTTATAATTGGGCTCCCCGATTCGCGAAGGGATATAAATATCGGGATTTCCAACAGTTGCTGGGACAGACTGAGGCAAATTTTGTCGATCTGGATCTCGAAATCCTAAAAATAACTCAGACCGAGCAAAGGAAAAATACTGAAGTCCAATCTATTCATTGCACATGCTTTGACAGATGCCCTATATTGAAAGCAGAGCATACTGTAAAACACCAAATAGCAATAATCATTATTGGTACAATGAACCAACAACCAAGCTCCCAAACATCAGACTCAGAAGTCACTGGAATGAGAACTTAGCATGGGAAATATCCATTGAAAATATTAGTAAATGTATCCCCACGAATTGTTAATAAGAAAGGTCATTCCGCCGGATAGTACAGCTTAAGAGCAGATGCGTCCCGGCCCGGACATGATTTTGGCCACTTTAGGCACATTTTATTAACTTCAAACCGTTCTGTTAAAGTTTTGGTGGTTCCTTAATGCCAAGGCAATGCCGAAGCGGCTCCATATCACTCCACCAGTTAACTCATAAATTCAAAATTAAAACAGGGCATAATGTTTCCAAATTTAATAAGTTCCTTAAATAGTGAAATTAATTTTCAAAATTTCCCATTCGACACTCGATAAAGCAAAATTAATTAATTAATTATTATATAACAATAAATCAAATCAATTATTAAACTACTCTGCTAAGGTTTTTGTAGCGCCAAGGCAAATACAGGAGTAGACCTGGTTATAAAAGATTCCGGGCTATGTGGCCGTGGTCTATAACTGGCGTTTCTTCCAGACGTTTCTGCGGTCGAGTCTACGACAGGGAAACAACAGCTGTAAGCGCTCGCCACTGAAGATGCCCTCCGCAGTTGAGGGAGAAACGTCTGGAAGAAACGCCAGTTATAGACCACGGCCACATAGCCCGGAATCTTTTATAACCATGATTACCGGCCGTGAAAGCCTGCATAACAGGAGTAGACCACTTAGTCCCACCAGTAGAGCCAAGTGCCCGATTAATTCACCCATAGTCAGGAATAGGGAGGAAAATTTGAAGATTTCATTTTTGCTACGGAGCCACAGCTGCAGCTTCTCACCATACAATGTATAAGCGTGCGAACTTCAAAGGATCGATCTCATACAACACTTTAGTATATATAGAAGTCCAAATGAACAAAATTAATCCGTACTATTCTACCGAGAGGAACCTAAAAAGTGGACTTACGCAGTGACAATATGGGAATCCAGACTGGGGAAAGGAAAGTTGGAAGAAAAAAAAAGCGTTGGAGTGAAGTATTTAAGTGTCATCTAGGAAAAGTATGGACTAGAATAGCGCAAGACAGACAAAAGTGGAAGTAATCCATTAAAAAACATTGAAGTAATAGTCCCAAGGGCAACCCGGGGACGTAACGTAAACCACCCTGCAGTCACAGGAGGCCCTTGCCCGAAATGGGATGATTATGGGCTAATTCTTAATTCTTAATTCTACCGAGAATGTAGGACCCCACTACACGTGATCGCCGCCCTCCATTCACACATCCAAAACTTCGGAAAAAGCGCCATCGGCGCTCCTAAAGATCTGCGAAAATTGTATAAGTTCCCACTAAGCAAAACATTTCTAAGTCTCCATCTTTCCACCGGGATGGGTAACTACTCACCAGGGAGACGACACACGCCAAACATATATCCGTCATTGATCGATGGATAACTCGTGAAGTTTTACATGTACAATGCAGTTTTGTTGCTGTTGTCATTTAGGTAGGTATCTATAAATAATAATTTGACCATAATTTTAATATCATGAGATAGCGTGTACAATTCAGTATTCTTTCACGATCATAATATGTAACTATATTTCAGGTTGGAAACAAAGTTTTAATATACCGGCAGTCGAGTAGAGGTTTACACATTGCATTTAGTTTTGTTGCTGTTGTCATTTAGGTAGGTATCTATAAATCATAATTTGACTATAATTTTAATATCTTGAGATAGCGTGTACAATTCAGTATTCTTACACGATCATAATATGTAACTATATTTCAGGTTGGAAACAAAGTTTCAATATACCGGCAGTCGAGTAGAGGTTTGCACATTGCATTTAGTTTTGTTGCTGTTGTCATTTAGGTAGGTATCTACAAGTAATAATTTGACTATAATTTTAATATCATGAGATAGCGTGTACAATTCAGTATTCTTACACGATCATAATATGTAATTATATTTCAGTTTGGAAACAAAGTTTTAATATACCGGCAGTCGAATAGAGGTTTACACATTGCATTTAGTTTTGTTGCTGTTGTCATTTAGGTAGGTATCTACAAGTAATAATTTGACTATAATTTTAATATCATGAGATAGCGTGTACAATTCAGTATTCTTACACGATCATAACATGTAACTATATTTCAGGTTGGAAACAAAGTTTTAATATACCGGCAGTCGAGTAGAGGTTTACACATTGCATTTAGTTTTGTTGCTGTTGTCATTTAGGTAGGTATCTACAAGTAATAATTTGACTATAATTTTAATATCATGAGATAGCGTGTACAATTCAGTATTCTTACATCATAATATGTAATTATATTTCAGGTTGGAAACAAAGTTTTAATATACCGGCAGTCGAGTAGAGGTTTACACATTGCATTTAGTTTTGTTGCAGTTGTCATTTAGGTAGGTATCTGTAAATAATAATTTGACTATAATTTTAATATCATGAGATAGCGTGTACAATTCAGTATTCTTACACGATCATAACATGTAACTATATTTCAGGTTGGAAACAAAGTTTCAATATACCGGCAGTCAAGTAGAGGTTTACACATTGCATTTAGTTTTGTTGCTGTTGTCATTTAGGTAGGTATCTACAAGTAATAATTTGACTATAATTTTAATATCTTGAGATAGCGTGTACAATTCAGTATTCTTACACGATCATAATATGTCACTATATTTCAGGTTGGAAACAAAGTTTTAATATACCGGCAGTCGAGTAGAGGTTTACACATTGCATTTAGTTTTGTTGCAGTTGTCATTTAGGTAGGTATCTATAAATAATAATTTGACTATAATTTTAATATCATGAGATAGCGTGTACAATTCAGTACTCTTTCACGATCATAATATGTAACTATATTTCAGGTTGGAAACAAAGTTTCAATATACCGGCAGTCAAGTAGAGGTTTACACATTGCATTTAGTTTTGTTGCAGTTGTCATTTAGGTAGGTATCTATAAATAATAATTTGACTATAATTTTAATATCATGCGATAGCGTGTACAATTCAGTACTCTTTCACGATCATAATATGTAACTATATTTCAGGTTGGAAACAAAGTTTCAATATACCGGCAGTCGAGTAGAGGTTTACACATTGCATTTAGTTTTGTTGCTGTTGTCATTTAGGTAGGTATCTACAAGTAATAATTTGACTATAATTTTAATATCTTGAGATAGCGTGTACAATTCAGTATTCTTACACGATCATAATATGTAACTATATTTCAGGTTGGAAACAAAGTTTTAATATACCGGCAATCGAGTAGAGGTTTACACATTGCATTTAGTTTTGTTGCAGTTGTCATTTAGGTAGGTATCTATAAATAATAATTTGACTATAATTTTAATATCATGAGATAGCGTGTAAAATTCAGTATTCTTACACGATCATAACATGTAACTATATTTCAGGTTGGAAACAAAGTTTCAATATACCGGCAGTCGAGTAGAGGTTTACACATTGCATTTAGTTTTGTTGCTGTTGTCATTTAGGTAGGTATCTACAAGTAATAATTTGACTATAATTTTAATATCTTGAGATAGCGTGTACAATTCAGTATTCTTACACGATCATAATATGTAACTATATTTCAGGTTGGAAACAAAGTTTTAATAAACCGACAGTTATATGACGAGGATCAGAATAGCACACCTCTCTGATCACACGACACTCTTTGTCTCCTGTAAATGGACCCAAATATATATGAGGTTATAACTGGACTCTCCGAATCACGAGGGGGTATAAATATTGGGATCTATTATTGTTATCGGGGCAGTAGAGCAACATTTAGTTTTACTGCTGCTCTCACGTATAGTAGGTAGGTACTTATTAATACTCATTTGACTATAATTCCAATATCATTAAACAGTATGTATAATACAGTGTTCTAATACGAGTAAAACTCTATTTCAGGTTAGAATGAACCAGTGGATCTTATGGAACCATCAGGTATTTCATTTAAGACTTTTATAAAACTACTTTAGAATATAGTTTATAATGTCTTTGAAAATAAGTCATAAGCAAGAACGTTTAAAAAAATCACGTAATTTCATATTTTTTTACAATATACGATTACTGATTTCGTGGCAGACGGCAGTTTTACATCAGCCACAACACTATTTTGGACGAAAAATTGTCAACATTTTGTGGGAACAAGGTTAGGCATGTTTCTTAACTACAAATTCATCTAATTTTACGCCAAACATCTACTCATGTTAGCAGTGTCATGGTCTTGTGATCAGAGCATTCGATAGTAATTCATGAGGTTTCGGGTACAATTCCTGCACAGACCACAGGAATTTTCCCTCAAACTGAATTATTCTTGTGGTCGTCAATAATCTGTAATTTAGATTAAGTTTAGGTTTAAGGACTCTTCATACTTTGTTATACTTTATCAGTCTCATATCATCAGGGTAACATAACTCCTCCTTCTAGGTACCCCAATATCAAAAGAGGTTTACAATTCTGTCAATACAAGAGAGGATGACATAAATATCGCATGACAATTTGGAAGTATTAAAAAATTACTTATGTGATATAATGTTTTATTTATATATCGATAGCCCTTTATGTTTATAGGAAAACCTCTCGTTCTGAAGTACATATCTTTGTATCACAGGTAAAGCATATGTGTATCGTGTAATGTTATCAAAGTGTGGATCAAAGTATTATACTAAAGTATGTGGAGAACCTACTAATTCCTCTCAGGAAAACTACCACTAAATTGGCAGCTCTGCACATACAGTATATTAGTTCCTGAGAAATATTTATTTCTTTAGATTTTTAAAAAATTTAATGTAGTAACATCCTATGTGTGATTTTGTTTCAAGTTGTGTTTTCTTGAACGATGGTTAGGGACGTAAATAATAGTATATTACATTGCGAGGTTAGGAAGTGGTTTTTACAGAAGCGAGGTTTTTAATTTCTGAGATTTTGTAAAACACTTCACAAACATCTGTTGTACATTATTTTTTGCACGATAGTGTTTTCAAAATAATATATAGTAGTAAAATAATAACAGCTTTGTTGGAAATATTTGCGTTTATTGTGAAAAATTGAACTGACGATAGCAGTCTGGCCAAATATATACGGTAAATGCCGAAAATAATTTAGTTTTAGCAGTGGTTTTACTTCCTGCCCTAGGTAGGTAATTTGTAATATTATAGTATAGTTATTTAGTTATTTATAGGTTGGCAACCTCGAAATTTAGGAAATTGAACTTTCAATCATGGCCGCCACTCTTGTGTGTATGACAGAACGCATTATCGCGCAAAAAACGTAGATTAAAATTTCACTGTACATGCTACTAATCATAATTTTATTCCTATTTAAATAACACGGGAATATTGTTTATTTTCTCTTGACATAACGATATTTTGGAAACGTCATTTTTCAAGCGTATTATATACCAAGTTTCTTGTTTTCCGTGTTTTATTTTATAACCTAGTTCATTTGATTTTTTGAAAATGTACATTTTTTATTACTTGTTTTACAGAAGATAATTAATTTGGTAAAATGATACATGAACGAATAGTTTACTTATCAGCACTATGAAGACCACTGTAGTTTTTTGTGGAAAGATAGAAAATGAAGAACTCCTGAAATCCGTGGTCAGAATAACCACACGCAAATCATGCCAATTGCTTCGTAGAGTAAACTAATCAAAGTGCCTGGAGATATAACTGGGGTACCCCGATTCTCGAAGAAACATGCATATCGAGATCCCCGAGTGTTGTGCCGGGATAGAGTAGCCACACTGCAGAACGTGCGACTTGTTTCGTCGAGTAAATGACCCAAGTGCATGGTGATATAACTGGGCTACCCAAATTCTCGGGGGATATAAATATCGGGATATTCGAGTTTTGCCGGGGTAAAAGGACCAAGTTGGCATGATTTCTACTATCCTTGTCTAGAGAACTGTTCTTCCACCCTTCGCTAGACATCTGAGTGACATGTGTACTATAATGGGCTACCCTTGTAAAATTACTTACGAATGCTAGAAAAACTCCACCCCCCCCCCACTTCCGTCCAGTCACTTTTGTGTCAGGTAATTTTTATCAGTGGCGACTGGTTCAGAGTGCTCTGTTAAAAGTGACTGCAGAAAATTGGAGAAGAGCGTGTGAACACACTGAAAAGATTGAAGAGTCATATTGGCAGGCAGACGGTTTAATGGACGAAATTAGTGATCGGTTTGAAATAAATTTAGACGATGCCGACGACGATGAAAATGAAGACATAGAAACTTGCCAGGAAAAATCTTTAGAAAAAGGGAATGCCACCACTGATATATGTTCACTACAGGGAGTGTCTGCCCTACCGCTGTCACCGTGAAGAGATATGCATATGAGTGAGAAAGAAGATGGTGAGTACTCTTTCTCTTTCTAAAATATTCTAGACACTCTAGCCCTCATGGACTATAGTATTATCCCATCGCTCCTCTGGGAAGCCTAGGGCCTTACTGAAGCGTATTCTGTTTTTTGTCAATACTTTGAATTTGCTTCCAACTCTTTCTTAACTAATCTGCTCATTTGAAAGTAATACATTTGCCCTATCCACTGGACAATATAGGGTTGTTTACTACCTGCGTGTCGGTGAAATCCTCTAACAATACAACTACATTTCAACCCTTCTTCCAATACTTCTTGCAGTGTGTTTTTACCTATAAATTGTTTACATATTCTGAGTAAATATATCCCATTACTAGGGCAAGGCATTTAATGACCTATAAAATTGGTAAAAAATGCAAAATAAAAAATACATTTATGACCTAAAAATGCAAAACATGACCGATAAAATAAAAAAATTGACGAATAAAAAGTTAAGAATTACCAATAAAAATACTATTTATTAGATTAAGTACTCACTTGATTACTGAATTACATCAAATTTAACTTGACATCAAAATATTAAAATAAAAGTAGTTAAAAATATATATTACAGTACCTTTTATTGCAGAAAATCCATTTCAATTACACAGTGCACTTTTAGAGCAATTTTGAATTGCAGTTAACAATCAGAATAAGGGTAGAAGCTAGCATAAGCTCTAAGAAATTGAATAAAATTCCTAGAAGTGGGCAAGATCATTATGCATGTATCTTGAAAAATAGGGGCAGTAGTTAGCAAAACAACTACTTAATTCCAAGAAATTGTTTTGACAAGGAAAAAAATACTGAATTATAATAAAAATCTTAAATCAAATACAAATAATGCCACAGCCTTCTAGAAAAGCGTAAAAAAATGCTCAAAATAACCTAAAAATTGCCAAAAAATTACCTATTCCTAAAAAAGTTAATAAAATGCAAAAAAATGCCCTAATTAATTGCTTTTATTTAATCCGTTTTTTTTAATGCCGTACATTTTCATATATGCAAGCAATGTTTCAGCCTTCATAAGAAAAAGATGCAAAATCATTAATTGCCTTGCCCTACCCATTACTAACTATAGTTAAATTAATGTTGATAACCATCAACGGATCCTGCATCTACACATTTTGAATGTAAACAACATATATTATGAGGTATTGCATTATTAAACAATATAATTGTTATTCTCTCCCAGTTACATATATTTTGATATTTTAAATCTATAAATTTCGAGTTACAGACTTTGATGGCAAAAGAATCGAGTCAAATGGAGTCTGAAAAGATGGGATTGTTGCGATCGAAGGCAGGATATTAATGAACAGATAGAAAGAAAAAACTGGAGGCATCAGAAAAGAGGTAAACATACCCGACCTTAACGAGAAAACAGCACAAAGTCAGAACTCATATTATGCATACGTTTTATGGTGATCACCGACTCCCCAAAAGGTTGTACATTACTAAACTACAAATAAGAGATTCAGAGGACCCACATCGAAAAAGGTAAAGGCCATACTGCTTCTGCTGCTGGTGATGTCCTATTGCAACTCTATTTGAATCACATCCTGTCATCTTTAAACATCAACAGAGGAATTTGGTGTTGGTCAGGGAAGTGTGCCTAAGTAATCGGATGGTAGAAGCTGGAGGTTTTGGTTTAAATCCCGACTCAAGTAAAAATATTTCTCTATAACTAGCAAACTAAGTCACTCTCTGGCATTATCGAATCCGTTGGTTCGTGGTCTTGCGGACATAAGCTATCCATATATTCCTATGTTGAGCTAATGTTTTCCAATAATTCCATGTGTAATTTACCTCTCTCAAATCTTGGTAAATGTTATTCTCCCACTTCATTCTTGGTTACTTACTGGACACTTTCCCTATGGTTTTCCTACAAGGAGTTTCCGTGCTCCTCTTTAATTTCCCATTCGCACCAAATGTGCTGCCCATCGCAATCTCGAAACTTAACTGTATCTTATTGGTTATTAGTATTACATATAGTTTCCCATAAAGATCATGTAGTTCACTATTATGTAAGTCTTCAGCATTCACCTATCTTCTCGTCTCTCTTTGGTCCAATACATTTCCTAAGTATTTTATTCTCATATGCTCCCTTAAAGTAAAATTCCATATTTCATATCCATGTAGTAAAACTAGAAGAATATACCTGAAAGATTAACAGTTTTATATGGTTTTTGTTTAACGATTTTTGGGAGAAAATGAGATGACAAGAATTCCTGTAATGCTAATAGCATGCGTTTTCAGAATTTAGCCCGTGTTTAATTTCTTTTTCCACCTCATTCTTCTTTGTAATTATTGTTCCAGCCACATCTCCAAAATTTCCCTCATCCTTCATTAAGTGTCTATTTCCATTTGTATAATGTTTCCATTTGTGACCTACATTTATTGATATTTACTTTCAGTGCCAATTTCTTAGTGTTACTCTATAGAATGTGCATGTTGGCCCTTAGTATCTCCTCGCCATTACCTAATAATACTACGTCATCAGTATATACCAATAGCTTATTAATATCATTGAGTTGAACGTCTTTTTTATCCTCTAAAGATAGGATGCCATACTCTAGTACGAAACTGAATTGTAGAGGAGACAGTGCATCTCCTTGCTTTAACCCATTGTGAATTTCAAAAAATCTGAAAACGGTTTGTCTACATGCACTCTACTTTTTGTGTCAAAAATGTTCCACTCAATTTGTGTTAACTATGCCAGGACACGGCTAGTCTGCAAGTATTATTTTCCGTATCAATAAAATGAAACGCTGAAAGCTTTAGCCAATTCACAAGGAATTTAGCGGCCTAGATGTTGAGGGTTTACTCACGAAAATATTGCTACCTGCCGCTCTCATGACAAGTGATCCAGTACACTGAATCATCCTAAGGTGAAGTAATATGCCTTAATCAAATAAAAGAAAATAACAAGACATTTAAGCCGATCAAAAATTGAACCTGAGTCCGTTGTGTATGAGTCAATAATATGTTAGAGGCCTACAATTGTTTACATCACAACAAAAACAATATTAAAAAACAGAGATGGTGAGAGACTGAAAGAGGCGTATTGACCTGAGAGGTTGATAATGATTATAATGATAATAATAATAATAATAATAATAATAATAATAATAATAATAATAATAATAATAATAATAATAATAATAATAATAATAATAATAATCATCTCCCTTTACCTCAGAATTAACCCCCCTTTATGGTTACTTTTACATGGAACACAGCCACCTAGACCTTAAAAGTCATAAGCTCATAACCTATCAGGAGAGAATTTTTAACTTTGGATCACATACAGTACATACTTTTTGGCCACGTAAGATTAAGGAGTGTCTCCCTGGATGAGTGATTACCTCCGAACAACATGAACATTTAAGACAAGAATTCATACTAAACAAAGGCGAATGTGATATGGATGATTGTGATGACCAGATGATGTTTGGGTACCGTTTGGGACTTAAAAATTGTCCAACTTTTGTCTCATAAGTGAGGAAAAACCCGGAAAGAAAACCCACTAGGAAACGTGTCACAACTGGGGACCGCACCAGTGCCTGCTGCGTTAGAGACGGCGCTACCCAGACATAATAATAATAATAATAATAATAATAATAATAATAATAATAATAATAATAATAAATAATAATACTCCATAAAAGAAAATATATTTAACAACAAGATACAGTGGAAAGAACATGTAGAAAGAATGGAAGAAAGTAGATTACCAAATAAAATCTTCCATTATTTTCCAAGAGGAAGAAGAGACGTCCTCGGAAGAGATGGTCTTAGATCTATTAGTGAAGACGGAACAGGCAACTCTTGCCTAAACCAGGAAGCGAAGAAGAAGAAGAAGAAGAAGAGGAATAAATAATAATAAATAATAATTATTACTATTATTTTATTTATATATATACAGATTTCTAATGTTTACACATCTTTCTGTGCCTAAAGTTTTATTTTCTTCTCCACCCGTCTCTATCTATCCACTCCATGTCCTCCAGTCCTCTTGTTCTCATCCCATTTCTTATTTCTTGCATCCATGAGTTTCGAGGTCTTCCTTTCCTTCTTCTTCCAGGTAGACACCATTCCAACGTTTTTTTGGGTAACCTTTCTTCTTATATAATCTTCTATTGAATATTTGATATTTATTTTTTTCTCGTATGACTTTGTTTCTAATGTTTTTTTAATTTTGAAGATCTTGCTGCTATCTTCAAGAAATCCATTTAAATCAACACTTTTTTTTTGTTCTAAGTTTTTGTTGAATTTCAAAACTTTAGTTCCATATGTGGCAGTACTTCTCGCTATTGTACTTTATATTTGTAATTTATTTTTCCTGGTTATATGTCTGTTGCATAGGACACAATTTAACATTGCTGTTATTGCTCTACCTTTATTTATTCTGTTCTTAATATCACTTACATGTCTATCCTCTTTATCTACTTTTACCGCAATACTCAAATTCTCCACATCCTCTTATGCACCCCTTCTGATCTTCTAATATTAAATCTTCGGTTTGTGCTCCACATCCCATATAAAATGTTTATTTTCTAAATTTATTTTCAAACTCCAATTATCGAATTCGTCCAATAATGTTCTGGACAGAATCTCCATGTTTTCATTTCATCATCATCATCATCATCCTAAGGCGCGACAACTTCAAAGGTGAAAAGATGAAAGTTTTGGCCTTCTCAACTAACCTTGTCTATATCAATCTGTCTCTTGCAATATTCAAATTAGTCACTTTCATTTTATTTAGATCGTTCATTGTGTCATCCTCCCATCTGATCTTCGGTCTTCCAACTGCTCTGCCTCCTATAGGTTTCCATTTATAGAGCTTCTTGACCAGTTTATGATCATCCATTCTTATCAAATGTCCAAGCCAACTAATTCTGAGAGATCTTATATGGTTTACTATATTCGGATTTTTTATTAATTTGTTTAGTTCGTTATTTGTCTTGATTCTCCAACAGGTATCAGTTCCTCTATTTGGTCTAAATATTCTTCTCAAAATTTTTCTTTCAAAAATAATAATTTATGTTTTATTGTTTATTTTAGAACCCAAGTTTCACTAGCATATGCAACTACTGGTCTAATGAGTGTTTTGTATAACCTTATTTGTGCTGTTTTTTATATTAATTTCCTTTTAAGTAAGGTTATATTCTTGTGCAATTATTATCTGGTCATCCAGAAATAGCAGTGTATATGCTAATACTACTTCTACTACTACTACTAATACTACTACTACTACTAATACTGCTACTACTACTACTACTACTACTACTACTACTACTACTACTACTACTACTAATAATAATAATAATAATAATAATAATAATAATAATAATAATAATAATAATAATAATGGATTAACTGTTCAGAATCTTATAGTTTTACAATTTACTGAAAGTGTAAAGGAAGGTTGTTGTATACAATTTTGAAAGATGCAGTACTCTTATTATAGATTGGTTATCGGGCGACAAAAATGGGCGTGGTCGGATGGAAATGAATAAGGTAAGGCACACAAGAAGCTATGAAGAATGAGAGGCACTTGCAGCGTTTAGATAACCTATCTCTGATTACACCATCATCCATGTGCTCTACTGTTCTTTCTGTTCATGCAAGAACGACATTTGTGTTATCCACTAGTCCATCGTAATTATCACCTCTTAAATATAACCCCTATTATAGCGAATCAATCACGATCCTATATAAAACAACTCCAAGGCAGTAGTTTTTTATGCCTCTTCACATAAGACAGATAAATGCTGCTTGTTCAATACATTAAAGAACTCTGCGTTTACAACTCTGCGCTTTATTCAAGAACCAAGTTCTCTAGGCCTTGCCACCTTCGTCTTCCGTAGGTGAGGCTCTCATCTTTCAATGTGTTCCCGGAAACTTTTTTAAAATAAATATCTTGTTAGCACATGACGTTGAATAGTGTGAGCCAGTTAGAGTAGGTTCTGCATGACCCACATAATTAACCACGGAGAGACAGTCTGAGAGTCGCTGTTCGCGGGAAGTTTGGTTCTTGAATACCGGCCTGAAGTCATCATCATAATGTTTCATATATTAATACAAAGAGGATTAATTATGGTCTCATGTTAACATTTTTAATCTACAGGAATGGATTTTTAAAGAAGAACTTCACGATGCTCTGAAGTAGACAAGACCAGGAACAGTATTATCCGAGAAAAAATGAACTTTAACGAAACAATTATACAATTTGTGGGAAATAAACGATTACAATGGTTTGGACAACTGAAGAAGATGAATGAAGATAGATTGCCAGTTAGGAGTTTGGAGTGGATTCCAAATCGGAGGAAAAGAAGAGGGAGACCTAAGAAGAGATGGATAGAGGGAATTATGAATTTGATGAAGGACAGGGGACTGCAGGATGGTGACTGGAAGGATTGAGATGAATGGAGGAAGATAATCAAAACTTAATATTGTGCACAGGAAGATGTATACAATTAAAACCTGTTAAATAAATGTTAATATTTTCTACGGTTTTTCATTTTTATTATTTCTTTGTGCTTAAGCAAGAATTTGAAGGAACCATCATTTGGATGTTATTTCTTCTGAAACTAAGTTATTACTAGGATGATGAGGGTTGGTAAAGTTTGCTTAGAGGTCTCTCTGTTCAGGATTAAGGTTCTTTTATGAGCTCGAAAATCTTCAGACTCGGGACCCGGAAGACTTGCTCCTAGGATTTTTCAATCCTAAAAAAATCCATTGAACCTGACTGAGTTTGAACGCGTGACCCTCGGGACCAGAGGCAAGGAATGTAACCATTAGTCCATCGCGGCCGACCAAAGTAAACTCCACGGCGCAAAAGGCCTATAAGGTCATGGGCCTACCAGCCGGCTGCTGGCCTCACATCCATGTGTTATTCATAGATGTAGACGATCATCCAGTCAGTGTAGGAGTAACGTGTGATCAGCATGTCATGTCCCCCAGCCGTTATAGCTGGTTTCCTTAAACTGGAGTAGCTATTTATTGTGACAATCCAAATTTCTCAAGATGTTGGGTGGACACTGGTCCTCCCATAATGGGCGAAATTCCACGAGAAAATGTCTTTCCCCGTGGGGACTCGAACCAGTGCAAGGCCCGTAGATATGCATCAAGGCATCCTGCTTTTAACCACTCGGTTACGGCGTGGGACACCGCGGTCGACTATATATATGATATGAAAAAAAAATGAATGCTTGAGTCGGGATTTGAATCCGAGTACCTAAACTCTGTAGGTTTAGCGCTCTAACGATCTGAGCTATCCAAGTATTCCAACACAAACATACATTTTTCTTATATATGTAGTATTCTCAATTCACACAAGTAGCGGAAAATCGTTCCGACTGATATCTTGTTGCCAACATAGCAGTTTAGCAAATTTTTAAAGAGAATATTTATTTTATAGCAGTAACACTTGTATATTTAGATGTTATAAGTATATTTTTGACATTTGGCAATAAAGGCAAATATGGTATGAAAAGAATAATTAATATATATATATATATATATATATATATATATATATATATATACTTCTTATGAAGTCTGTAAAGTAAACCTTCTACTGGTGTTCGGTTTAATGATAGGTCGAGGGATGAGATGAAGCCTCTGTTATTCAAGATCTGTGATATACTGTACAAGGGTGCCCGCTGACAGACTTGTTGCATTTTCAAAAGGGAAGATGAAGTGAAATGAATGGCATGATTATAGAGAGGTAGTATAATGAAAATTTGCATAGGGAAAACGGAAGAAACCCCGATAGAAACCTTTCTTGGCCAAAATCAAACTAATAATCTATATAACATTACTATTAAATACACCTTCATATTCCGTCTAATTAACATTATATTGTAATCCATCACCACTTGCATATAAATTGCAGCTTGACCTGTAATACTATCTATAAACATTTCTAGCTTCGATTCGTCCATCACTGACTTGCAGTGGTTGGAATCTCCATGGAAGAAGGAATTTTCTCATGGAATTTCGCCCAGTATGAGATCGGTGCTCAACCAGCATCTCTACTAATTTTGGAACAAGTATCCTGGTGAGGAATTTTTTTTTGGAGGGGGGGTTTCCTCAACTGTAAAACAAATATCAGGAAACTTTATGACCCAAACTGTTCCCGAACATCATATGACTGTCATAATCATCATAATTCATATTCGCCATAGATTAAGTTTAGGATTATGGACTCCTCATGCGCACCAATATCATTTTTTTTCAAATGCTCCAGGTTTGTATTTCGATATTTCTGGTTTCTCTCCTGGCATGGCGTACTTGTTACCCACTTCTGAGGTTGGGGCGCCTGGAAGGGGGGTTACGTTGCCCCGATGATATGATGGGTGATGATGATAATGGTGTGCCAGGAGAGTCCTTAATCCTAAGCTTAACCGAAGATGAATATGAATGATGATGATTGCGATGGCCATATGATTTCGGGGACCGTTTGGGCCTTAAAGTTTTCCTGACATTTGTCTTACAGGTGAGGAAAAACCCCGATATAAACCTCACCCAGAAAAACTGTCCCGATCGGGGATCGAACCCGGGCCCGCTGCGTGACAAGGCAGCACGCTACCTCGAGACCACAGTGGTGGACTGCCAATATCATCATTACCCACCATATCATAGGGGCAGCCTTGCAAGAGCTCCAGCCTCAGAAGTGGATTACAATTACCGAAATGGCAGGAGAGAACACCAGAAATGTCGAAATGGCAACCTGGGACATTGAATAATAAATAATAGCATCCAAGTCTCATTGTTAGGGTTGACATAGGCAGGTGTATCGGTGTATAGACATTTTGTGTTTCAATGTTTACAACAAAGTATACAACAGACGGAACGTTTAACTCTTACTTTTTGCACGCAGTCTGCAAAATACTATAATATACTACTACATCCTTTATAGAAATTGTATAGAATAATATTCAGTCTTTATGAATAATGTAGTCTCACTTCTCCAGGCGTACTGCAAAACATACTTCAAACATTTATTTTCTGATGTATCCTCTGTTATAAACATATGATTGGTACAACTACAACAACTCGTATTTCCATCTCTCAGTGTAACTCATTATATAAACAAGTTTAAATGATATCTTTGCTAGATATTTGAAATATGACAAGAGAATAGTATAAGAAATAATATCTTACGAGAAAAAGAGTATATTACGATACGAAGTTGGGAAGTGGTTTTTTACAGAAGACAGGAAAATGTTTAAAACCGAGCAATAGTGAGGTTTTTAATTTTCGAGATTCTGTAAAACAGTTCACAAACGTGCGTTGTACATTATTTTTTGCGAAATGATGTGTTCAAAATAATAAACAATAGTAAAATAATGACATATTTGTTGAAAATATTTATATTCATTATAAAAAATTGACTAACGTTAACAGTGTTGGCAATGTTCATTAGTTGAAACAACAGGAGACCGTGAGACCAATTTAGTGATAAAATGGCGGCAAGTACATATTTACTGTTTTATATTGTTTCAAATAAAGTTTGGTTCATTTAAAATGCAGTGAGTTGTTTCGTATAATGTATATTAACACTATATTTTGGATATTTTTTGTTTATGCATTGTACGCAGTATACGCAGAGGCCAGTGGTTTTACTTCAAACATGCGTGTTTGTAAAATGTAATATTACAGTATAGTTATTTTATTACAGTATTATTTAGGTTCGCAACCCCAAAATGTTGGAAGTTGAACTTTCAATCATGGTCGCCATTGCTGTAAGTACGACAAAACGCACTATTGCGCAAAAATGAATAATAAATATTCAATAGTATATTATTCAAAATATTCTATTCTATAGTGTTCAGCACTAGGGCAGCTCCTTCATTGCAATCATAGCATTTTCATGCTATGCTTTGCAGCTTTACTAGGGAATTGTAAGTGTGGTACAGCTTCCCGTTGATTTCCACACCGTGGGATAATGATGATGATAATGGCCAGATGATGTTCGGGGACTTTTTTGTGATATAGGATATAAACAATTAAATCAGTATGGGCATGTAAGACGAATGCAGGAAGAAAGGTTACCCAGAAAACATTGTAATGGTGTCCTCCTGGAAGAAGAAAGAAAGGAACACTTCGAAACTCGTGAAAGCAAGAAATGAGAACTGGAATGAGAACAAGAGGACTGGAGGCATGGAGTGGATGGATAGAGACGAATGGAGAAGGAAAATAAAACTTTAAGCACAGAAAGATGTGTAAAGATTGGAAATAAGTATATACATAAACAAGAGAACAGTACGAGTAGGTAAATGAATAGGTATGGCCTAAGTGTGACTTAATTCCTTCAACATTTGGTACATTTTAAAATGTTCAGCACCAAGAAACAAAACGAAATGAATGGAAGCTCCACATAAATTCTCATTACTTCTGATAGAGGATATTCAAATGTAAGTTCTTAGTTCTTTATTCGGACTGAACGGGCAGAATTTCCTGAGCACAACGGCCTGAAAAATCTACTGCGCTATCCCAGTATGTTATGTATGAATGGAATGAAGACTACCTTCAGTATTATGTGAGTTGTAGGTTGTCTTCCGGGTCCGACACATGACTCATACCACCTTTTTCGGATTGGGCCCATCGCCGCGAGGAGGGACTACAACCCTTCCGTTGGCCCTTTCTGTCCGTTTTTATAGTTCAGGCTCGGAGATATGAACCAGTACCTCCCCACTAGATCCCTGCAGTCACATATGTTCAACATCTGTTAGTGCCAACCATTTTTCCCAATATGAAATATGGCGAAGTGTTGATATGAAATGAATGAATTAGTAATGAAATGACGGGGAGGAAAGGGAGAATGGAGAGTGTTGATGGGATGAAATTCGGGAAATTGGAGAACCCCAAGAAAACCCCCAAAAAATCCCGGTATGGCCTACCAGCAATACCCCTCTGGAACCACCAGGATTCGAACCTGAGATCCCAGGTATATCGTAACTGTTAAGATATATATTGTGAAAACTTTATATATACGTATTGTATCATGAAGTATAAACACTCAATCCCTTTCAAACTTACCTCTATTTTTTTCGTAAAAAATAAATAATTTTGCTCTTCATAAGTTATAAAATAAAAAGCAAACTTTGGCTATAACTCTCCAAATCAGTTATGGGCTCACATAAAATCCCTAATTTGGAGCACAAGAACAAATTTCGCTTTTAAAAATTAATATTACAAAAATTACAAAGAGAAATGAGCCGCAGAAATAAATTAAACATAGGCTCAGTTCTGGAAATGCACACTGTTATATATTGCAGAGACTCTTGTATACTAATATATATACTTATATATATACACATACATACAATGGTTATTCTTTCAGTTATATATATGGATATGAAACAAGGTCTCTTACTTAAAAAAAAAGAGAAAAGTGTTTAGGAACATTTTTAGATCAAAGAGAGACGAACAGATAGGTGAATGTAGAAACCTTCATAACAGTGAACTACATGATGTTATGCCAAATTGGATGTCAAAAGACTATTGGGTTTTGTAGATTGCGATGAGCAGGATACATGGAATTATTGGGAAATAAAATTCCGGTGTGGGAACTTCTTATAGGAAGACCAGAGAGAAAGCATCTAGTACATAGCCCAAAATGAGGTAGGAAATTATATTAAACATGATTTGAGGGAGATAAATAATACAGGAAATGATTGGAATATATTAGCTCAGGATAGAGATGTATGAAGAGCTTTAGTCCGCGCGTACGTGAATATCTGGGTGCGATATTGCAAATGAGTAAGTCATCTAGTTATGTAATTTGTGCTGGAAAATGCACAAAGTACTTACTTACTTACTCACTGGCACTATCGAACACATAGGTTCATGGTTGCGCGGACATAAGCTCTCAATTGATCCCTATCCTGAGCTAATGTTTTCCAATCATTCCCTGTATAATCTACTTCCCTCAAATCATAGTTAATGTTATTCTCCCACCCCATTCTTGGTCTACCAACTGGGCGTTTTCCCTCTGTTTTTCTTACAAGAAGCTTCAATTCACGTCTTTCATTCCCCATTCGTGCCACATATCCTGCCCATCGCAGTCTGCGAGACTTAACTGTTCTTATTATATCTGGCTTTTTATAAAGACCATGTAGATCACTGTTATGAAGTCTTCTCCATTCACCTGACTGTTCATCTCTCTTTGGTCAAACAATTTTCTATTATCAAATACTTGTAATCTCCTTTCCTCCCTTAAAGTAAGAGTACATGTTTCGCATTCATATAAAATGCACTAAATACAAAAATAAAATTTTATGATAATTCTACTTCAAGGCTAAAGAGGTTAATGTTGTAAGAATAAACCCTTGACCTAGAAACACCCGGCGAAGAAGGATAAGGGGAAAAAAAGTTAAATATATTCTACTTGTAAGATATAAATCGTGATCTCTGAATGCAAAAAGCTAGTGTTGGTATCTGCACAGGAAGTTGCAGATTTTGCGCAGTTTTCATCATGGAAAAGTTTAGAAGCACGTAATTTGCTTGGCTGTACAGGTGGAATTTGTGAATTTCCGGGAGTTGTGCCACTGTTGCTTGTAGTTTACTATCTGAGTTTACATCTTAGCGGCTGCTGAGGTTGCGAAGGTGGGTATTTGTGTAAGAAAAAGAAGACGCTTCTTTGTGATTTATTTGTTGCAATTAGATGAAAAAAATTGTGTTGAAGGCAATATGAAGGGTAAATACAGAATTACCATCACAGTGAAATAAAATAGTCATCGGTTCTATTCTCATAGCCATAGGGACTTACTTGTACAAAAAGTGAAGCATTCATTTATGTAAATGGGAAATTTGTTGATACACAAGATAAATACTATGTAGTGTATTTTCCGCAAGTTATCGTCTGGAATTGTTTTCGGGAATGCAGAGTAGACTAGTTCATATCGCCATTTTCTTAGATCAGTTTTATTACATGTTATTTGTTACATGTTATTAATGTCTTCTTGTTCTTCATTTCACGGGCTAGGAAAAAATTACCTGTTCCGCCTCACAGTTGTTCTGTCCATCTATTCACTGGCCTTCCTACATTCCTTGAACCTCTTGGCTTGTAGTTGAATGCTACTCTTCGCAATCGTATTACATTCATTCTTTCTACATGTGTAAACCATTTCTCTCTATATTCTTTGATTTTCTTATTCAATGGATATATATTTAACTCTGTTTTTATATTTTAATTCTTTATCCGATCCAATCTTGTGCAGCCTTTTGTTCTTCTAAGAAAGTTCATTTCTGCGCTTTGTATTCCACTTTGTAATTTTTTTGGTCATTGCCCAAGTTTCGCTCCCATAAAGTAATGCAGGAGCTGCCAATGTTTTATAAAACTTCAATCTAGTATCTCTTCTTGTTTTATTCTTTAATGTTTTATGTATAGTTCCGCATATCATATGAAATTTCGACAGTTTCATATTTACGCCTCTTTCAGTTTTGTGTTTATAGTGAAATTACAACCCAAATAATTAAAATTTGTTACTTGTTCCAGAGGTTTGTTATCTATTACGATGTTTGATCTTAGATGTTCGTTATATGTTATTAATATACATACAAAAATTAGAAAATGGATGAATGAAGTAAGAAGTATAATGGATGAGAATGAACAAAGAAGGCTAAAATGGTATGGACACGTAAGAAGAATGCAGGATGGAAGACTACCAAAGGCTGTCTATGCTTGGAAAATTGAAAGAAGGTGCAGAAAAAGATCAAGAACAATCTGGAAGAATAACATTCAAAATTCAATGAGGAAATTTGGTGCAACAGATGAAGGCAGAGAGGATAGAGAACGACGGAGAACTTTAATTAAGGGAAATTTGTGAATGTTTGTTGAAACTGGTAGTCTGTAGGTCCGTAGTCATTTATGTATTTTTCTTCTTCTTCTTCTTCACTTCCTGGTTTAGGCAAGAGTTGCCTGTTCCGTCTTCACTAATAGACCTAAGACCATCTCTTCCGAGGACGTCCGACATCTCTTCTTCCTCTTGGAAAATAATGGAAGATTTTATTTGGTAATCTTCTTTCTTCCATTCTTTCTACATGTTCTTTCCACTGTATCTTGTTGTTAAATATCTTTTCTTTTATGGAGTAGATCTGCAGTTCTTCACGGATATCCTCGTTTCTTATCTGGTCCATTCTAGTGCAGCCTTTTACTCTTCTTAAAAATTTCATCTCGGCTGTTTGGATTTTACTTTCTTGTTTGGTAGTGGTAATCCAAGATTCACTCCCATACAAAAGGGCAGGGACAGACATTCTTTTATAAAATTTTAATTTTGTTTGTTTATGGGCTTTATTATTCAATGTTCTATTTATTGTACCACAAATAGCTTGAAACTGATGTGTTTTGTGTTCAATATCTTTATCATACCCATAGCTGATGTCACATCCTAAATAATTTATGTATTTTTATTCATATTAATTCCTAAGATTGGTTGGAGAAAACCCTCAATGATGAGGAAAATTCTCAAAATGAATGGATGATTAATATAATCATATTAAAATATAGATATTTACTGTGTCTGTTTTCTGAAGTTCGAGATTCTCTTTTGGTCTAAAATCATATAGAATAAAGATCAGAATGCTCAATGTCGTAATACCTGGTGTAATGATTGGAAAGTCCATTTTTTAACTTCAGAGAGATGTTTTCGGCATTCATATTATACAAAATACGAGTATGATAGATTAACCTGTACATCTGAATTGGACATTACAAAAAGTTGTTATCCTTGGTCTTCTCTTTCATCCCTCAAACGTAGTAAACGACCTCTTACACCATCTTGCACAACATGTGTCTAGGGTCTAAGTCATAGTAGAGAACATTCATTATATTGTATTGTTATCTTTATTGTCATTATTATAATTATCATTTTCATTATAATCATTATTATTATTATTATTATTATTCCCTCTGTCGTTACCTTAGTTTGACCTCTCCTTTTATAGATAATTTCACATGCCCCACCCTACTGGGTCTTACAGAGACACGGCCTGCCTGGATCACTTACTTCTTGACCACACAAGGAAATGGACGACCTTCCCGGATAAGTGTTCAGCTCAATGCCAATACTATCTCCAAGACAACACGAACATTTAAGACAAGAAATACCATTTACTCATTCATACCAAACAAGGAGAATATGATATGAACTATTGTGACGGCCAGATGATGTTCGGAGACCATTTGGACCTTAAAATTTCCGACATTTGTTTTATAGGTAAGGGAAAAAAAAAACAACAAGAAACTTACTTCGACCGGGGACGAGGCAATGAAGCTATTACGAGACCACATAATTATATAATAATAATAATAATATAATAATAATAATAATAATAATAATAATAATAATAATAAAAATAATTATATTATTATTATTATTATTATTATTATTATTATTATTATTATTATTATTATTATTATTATTATTATTATTATTTATTATTATTATTATTATTATTATTACTATTATTATAATGCCAACTTTTATTATCATGTTTAGTTAGTATATAAAAATAAAATCTATTTGTATATGTAAGGTCTACTCTACAATTTACTTTTTCCCGTTTTTTTTTTGTAATAGGTCTATATTAAAACTCATATATTTTATTTAACTGACTCACTTGCACTATCGAATCCGTAGGTTCATGACCGCGTGGAAATAAGCTCTCCATACATCCCCATCCTGAGCAAATGTTTTCCTATTATCCCCGTATAATCGACTTCTCTTAAATCATGGTTAATATTATTGTTCCATCTAATTCTTGGCCCGCTTATTAGGTGCTTTCCCTCTGCTTTCCATACAGGGAGTTTCCATGCCCCTCTTTAATTTCCCATTCGTGCATATATACAATTGTAAATCTGCATATTGTATATTTGTGATGGTTTAGTGGATGAAAAAACTTTATTGTCTTATCTCTGCCAGTATAAAGAAAATATGGTTATTCTATGCCACCAATGAATATTCGACCTGAGAACAAGTGACTTTTACCGTCGTGTTAGTTAATATGGTAACACATGTTCCCGCTAGAGCTAATTGCGAACATGTTACTCATATATAAGGAGATTCTATCCCAAGAGTCCAGCTACATTAATGGACAAGTTAGAATTAATTTTGGGAAGTTATTATGGGAAAACGGGCGAGATTTGTTTAGCGTCCACTTGTTTGTTAGCGGGCTTTAGTGATAAGTTAGATACACCAGTCTGAGAAATGACTAACACACACTTTACATTGCAACTATGGTGATTTTAGGTTACTTTGAACTCAGCTTCTCACTTAATTTAATTTAAAGCATTTTTCACATTTTTTTGAGAAAAACATCAACATATATATTTCTCTCAGGCAATTATTTACGTACTGCAACAATAAATTGTGACTTTTTTCCATTTTTTATTTGAATTTATGTTGGCGGCATGATGGTATAGAATCCCTGAAATTATTATATTGCTGTATTATTATTATTATTATTATTATTATTATTATTATTATTATTATTATTATTATTATTATTATTATTATTATTATTATTATTATTATTATTATTATTATTATTATTATAAAAGTGAATCGTAGAAACCAGCGTTTTTGGATAGTTCCTCATCCTTCAGGGATTAGGTCCGATCTCACATCTGTTCAGCCCAAGTCTTTCTTGATCTTCCTACCGATCTTCGTCCTCCAGGATTATACATCAGTGCTATCTTTGGTATCCTGTCCTCAGTCATTCTTTGCGGATGTTCTATCCAATTATTCCTGTGTTCTTCTATTTGTTGAGGAAGTGGTTGCACTTTTAGTTCGTTTCTAATATTCTCATTTCTAATGTAATAATAATAATAATAATAATAATAATAATAATAATAATAATAATAATTTATGATTATTATTTCTAATTTTTTGGATAGTTTGTAATAAAAAAAGGAATACATTATGTTTTATGGAGAGTACTGTACCTGGAATGTGATGTATTAGCTACTTGAATACTTATCAATACCACTTGTGTAATTCCCGCAGCCTGTAATTTCATTCAAATCTCAGTGGCCACTGGATCATGTTAACAATGTATACCACTTAATGTTCAACTGTTTTTTACTGTAATTCAACTATTCGTCTAAATTATTATTACGATTCGATTATCTATTTTTTGGAACTTTTTAAAACATTTATTAAGTGGATGTATAGCCCTACTGAAAAAAATAAACCGTGAGGATCTTTAAATTTTCCAGAACTTAACGATATGACTTCGATACAAACATTTAACAGATTTAGAAATTCATCTTCATTATCCGTCACGAATTAGGCTTTGTTAGACCTGGTTCTTCTCCATCTAGCAATCTTTTAAGAGGTCTTCTTCGTCGACGATGTCCTCTCCTATCCAAATGCCATCCTCACTTTCTCGTGGCCCACTGTTTCTACAAACGAGGAAATTGCGACCGAGTCACACAGGTATAATAACTGTTTTATCAAATGCGAGGAAATGCTGCATTAAAAGTCACTCTAGAGGCTAAAAGTGGCAGCCCCACTACCGGACTACTTAACGATAAGGCTAGTAACCTATCTTAGGAAAAACTAAATTAGTTTCAAGCCTCAGACTTAGAAATTACTGGGTTCAAATTTCGAGGCAGACAAATCTGACTCGACTTTTTCATTTCCTTAGTCGTCAAGGCAAGTGCTGAGATTGAAATTCATAATTACTTCATATCATTAGGAATAAATAAGTAATCTTGAATGAATAACCGTGTAAAAATTAAGTTTAAAGAAAACGTCGATATAAAGAAAAATTTAAGTGCATCAAAAGTTTACATTGTAAATAATATTTGTTTTTCATGATACACAAATAGTCCAAAATAGTCCAGTTGGTTACCATTTTTATTCAACGATGCTATTTAACCTCTAAGGTCACGAGCTTCACAATTCAAATCTGTGCTGGAAATGCCGACAAATTTTGCACAGAGTGCTATTGTATCTTTTCGAGTCTTATATCTGCAATTTGGGATCCATGGCTTTAGTTCTTTCATAAAGTAATCAATGCACAGGATTTTTACACCTTGAAATCCATCGACCTCGACAGTGTTTGAATCGGCGATTCTCGGAACCAGTGATCAGAATGGAATCACTAATCCACCAGGATTAACCATAATTATTTTAGAAATCTATGGTTTTATGAAAATTTTAATTCAGGCTCAGCGATTATTAATTTAAATTTACTGTTGGGTAGAATATTTGTTCAGACTGCAGAACATGAAAGTGATTTGGATAGTTATTTAAGCACAAAACAAAAAGCTTAACATTTTTGTCAATTAAAAAATCTCATGAAATTCTAGATTCCAAATAGTCTCATGAACGAAATTTATAATAGAAGTGCACTCAATCGGGGAAGTCATCCATGTCCTTGTGAAGTATGTGTGTGATACATAGCCAAAATCTCTCTCCCCTACAGATCGTGTCACTTTAAGGCCCGGGTGACGTGTGGCACGTAGAAGTACCTATAAGGTGAGAAGTGAAACTGCGTTAATGACATGGAATAATAAAAGTCTATATTTATATAACTGCATGTAGTGAAAAGCCTTTTGTGCGTCAATTTATTCCATTGTTCTATTAAGTTTTAATTTCAATTGTCTAATTTTATTGCATTATTAGGCATTATTTTTATTATTGTTCAGTTTGGCCAGATAATTAATTATTTAGTATGTAATATTATTTTTTGTATTTAAATGTAACATATATTTGTCCTGGTGAGTGGAAGAGAAGGCCACATGGTCTTAACTCCACCAGGCTAAACAATGAAATAATCATCTTAGTGAAAGCAATTCCGTGCTTGTCTTAAATACTGACAGTGAGAATTTTCTTTATAACTCGATTTAAGGCATTGGGAAACTGTTGTGTCGGCATTGAAACATTCTAAAATTTATTTTATTTATTTAGCCTGATGGAGTTAAGGCCATGTGGTCTTCTCTTGCAGTCACCAGGACAAATATATGTTACATTAAAATACAAAAATTTACAATAATGTTACATACTAAACATCTAATCACCTGATAAACTGATCAGTAATGAAAATAATGTCTAATAATACAATAACATTAAAAACAACTGAAATTAAATCTAATGAAAGAATGTTTACACAAAGGAATAACAGCTCGAATCCTACTACACATGAAAAGAAAAAAAATATATACAAATGTTTATAACAGATATCCAACAGACCAGGACGTTTAACTCTATATTTTGTAGTACAGTCTGTAGAAGACAATATAGAATACTAAATTATTTATAGAAATTGTCTCCAGAAGATAATATTCACTCTTTATAAAGAATTCAGCATTGAATTCTACAGATAGTACTGCTAACACACAAAAAATAGATTCACTGTTAACGGGATTTGAATCTAGAGCTTCAAAATTTGAGTCTGAAATGTTACAGACTAAGCTAGTATTTTTTTAGAAAAAAGTATAATTTTATAAAAAAGTTAACAGTAGTTTTATTTTTAGTAATTATTAAATTACATTAAATTAAATTTCACTGAATGATTTAATAGATTGACAGATTGCTTCTTATCCTTTTCAGTCTTGAAGGGAAATTGTGACAATATTTTTTAAATAGATTTTTCATTATACGTAAGATTGTATTAATTTTGTACAGATTTGGAAGTCTTTTTGGGAGTCCAAACCGGAATTAGAGTTATAATCTTGTTTTTGTGCTACATGAGTTAACAAGGTGCCTGAGACAAGTGAGCAATTGTCAGTATATAGTCATTCTATGAATATAACAGAGGACACACAAGAACAGAGATATAATCAACTCTACCTATTTATAATAGTGTATGCAGAAGCCAATACTGCGTTCTTTATAAAGAATGAACCTTATTCTCTTCTGCAGACAATTTCTATAAAGAATATATTACTCTATTATCGTCTAGAGCAGACGCACCGCAAAAAATAGAGTTAAATGTCCCAGGTATCTTACCGTACCGGTATATATTCTGTTATAAACATTGAAGCGTAGAATCTTCCAATAACCATACGTACTGTTACAACGACTTAGCCATAGTTATCAAGTAGCAAAATAATGAAAATAAAATAGAAACGGGGGGGATGGTGATTGAGTGTTTATAATTTTTGATACAGTAGATTTTATTAAGTTTTTAATTTATACAGTGCTGTCATCTAACCTTAACTGAAAAAGTGAAAATATGAGCACGAAGCACTATTTTATAACATAATGTTAAAGAGTCACAGTGATTTTCAATTGTTTACATAGTGATAATTAAACCTTTAATTTATCAAACTCGTATGGGATGAAAATAGGGATTGAAAAGATTATACAAACACTTTACCAAATGCTGAGAAATCTTGGGCTACCAGAGTACACTTTGTACTGTTGAGGTATTGGAAAGTGAAATCCAAAACTCCACTTTGCCAACGTTAATTACAGTAGGTTACCTGTCTTATGACGACTCAAGTTCAAAATTTTGATTCTGAAATATTTTCCGTATTATTATTAATTTTTTTTTTTTTGCGTTTACAGACTACGACTGACTAATATTTTATGAAATAGGCATATATTCCCCAGCCGTTATATCTGGTCTTCTCAACCTGGAGTTGCTACTTATTGTAGATATCCAAATGCCTCACGATACTAGGTGAGTACCGGTCCCATACTGGCCGAAATTCCATGAGAAAATTCCATCAGCCATGGAGACTCGAACCAGTCAGCGCAAGTCCCGTAGCTCTGCGCCAAGGCTTTCTTGCCTTAACCACTCGGCTACGGTGCGGGACAATAGGCATTTATATTGTTAATTAATTACACTTACGATCCTCGCGGAAGAAGGAACCCAGAAGACCTATAAAGAGATGGCCAGACCAGTTTTGATTTGGAGCTGGAACGGACCTTATGGCCCATACTGTAATGTAAATTATGATGATGATAATTAACTACAATGCAAACCAATAATACTTCCATCGGTTATTATACTGACTACGCCTTTATCTTTCTTTCCTTAGTCATTGTTTTAATTGTTTTACTCTTTGTCTGGAAAAAGTGGGAGCCCTAACCTCCTACTACCCCAAGGGCCTCTGGGCCTGTTGTGGATCCACTTTACTTTTACTCTTCTTGTTTTTTTTATGGATTTACATTTTATGGGACAAGCAACCAATGCCCTGGACTGTGTAATGCTCATTAAACCTGCACCAGTTAGGTACACAATGGCGAGTCTCCCATTATCTCTGCTTAAGAGTAGTAGGAAGATTGTATCTCAGCAATTTTTAATCCTCAACAGGTGCGCTCATCTCTGGAACTATTTGAGTTTTGCAATAACAACTTTTCCAGTAATATTTCACACTTTTATCTTTGCATTAAAGGATAAATTTCACTGTCTTACTATTATTCCTCACTTAAAATCAACATTCCAATTTGTTGTATAATTTTATTTTTTATAAATTAAAGATACGTTTAGGATACTCTATAATTGAGTTTAACATGTAAATAAACTATTGTTTAGTAAGTAAAAAGGTCCGTTACGCAATAACTGAGTAAACTAAGCGAATAGCTCTGCAAGTTTAATTTATAGCACCATTTTTATAGTTTACGTAATATATCTTTCTTTTCGTATGTATTACGAGAAAATAACATGGCGACTGCTAGAGCGATTTTTAAATACTGGATTTCAGATAAACCCTTAATTTTAGGAGAACACTTTTCCCATTTTATTCCTATGATACATACATTTACTAGAAAATGAATACGAGTAGAAGAATATGACTGAAGACTAATTTTCAACATGAAGAAAACAAAATATTTATCAATTGGTGAACCAGAACAAAATTTAATTTTGGAGACTGGAGAATCAATAAAATATTGTAGTGAGATCACACATTTAGGAATCAAATTAAATAAAAATGGAAGTTATCAAGAGGAAATAAGAAATATAAATCAGAAAGGAAATTTTCAATTCTTGCCTGAATGGAATATTGTGGGATAAAAATGTAAGTAATAAAAATAAAATGAATATATAACATACAATTGTTAAAAGCATCGTTACTCATGGAGCAGAACTTTGGCCATTAACAACAAAAGCAATTAAGTATCTTTTGGTAACGGAAATGGATTTTATACGAAGGGCAGTAAGAATTTGAAGAAGAGAAAAAATTAAAAACTCCGTTACAAGGGAGAAAATGAAGGTTGAAGACACTATTTTAAATTATATTAAAACTCAGTAATTAAGATAGTACGTACATGTCCAGCGAATGGAAGAGGATCGGCAACCAAACTGTGTTTTGGAATGGAAACCTGAGGGAAGACGAGGCAGAGGAAGACCTAAAACCTCCTGGAGCCAGGGAATATATTTATACATGAAGGAGAAATATCCACAACCAGGAGATTGGATGGACCGACAAAATTGGCTATTAGGAAGCGGACGAAGTCAAAGCCATTAATCAACCGATGATCTATCTAGCTACATATAAATTATTGGGTTTCATTGTGAAATATCGAAAATTGTGGCAGCTACAACGATTTTTAATATTCGTTCCACTGGTTCAATTTTAACGAACTTGACGTTGCTTTTCTTAATTGATTGCTATATACCGAGTTTGGCTCCGAAGAAATAAAACTCCGCTGAAGTGTTAACAGACATATCCATCCATCCATAGTAACTCTGCCCGAAGGCAAGTCCTTCACTGCAATCATAGCATTTCCATGCTATGCTTGCAGCTTTACTAGGGAATTGTAGGTGTGGTAGCTTCCCGTTGCTTTCCACACCGGTGAAGGATGATGATAATGTTGATAAAGATAAGGATGATGATGATGGCCATATGATTTCGGGGACCGTTTGGCCTTAAAGTTTTCCTGATATTTGTCTTACAGGTGAGGAAAAACCCCGATAAAAACCTCACCCAGAAAAACTGCCCCGACCGGGGATCGAAACCTGGTCCGCTGCGTGACAAGGCAGCACGCTACCTCGAGACCACAGCGGTGGACAACAGACATATATATATATATATATATATATATATCCATCCATAGTAATTCTGCCCGAAGGCAGATCTTTCACCGCAATCATAGTATTTTCACGACATGTTTTGCTGCTTTACTAGGGAATTATAGGTGTGGTAGCTTCCCGTTGCTTTCCACACCGGTGGATGAAGATAATGGTAAGGATGATGATAATGATAAGGATGATGATGATGACCGTATGATTTTCGGGGACTATTGGGCCCTAAGCGTTCTGACATTTGTCTTACAGGTGAGGAAAAACTCCGAAAAAAAACTCACTCAGGAGCCTGTCCCGATCGGAAATCGACCCTGGCCCGCTGCGTGACAAGCAGTACGCTACCTCGAGACGACAGCGGTGAACTTTATATATATATATGCATGCACACACACATACAGACCTATGTGTGTGTGTATATATATATATATATATATATATAAATTACGTGTCACGTTGTTTGTCCGCGATGGAATCCTAAACTACTGAATGGATTTTAATAAAATTTTGCACACTGTGTGCTGTTTGATCCAGCTTGAGACCTACGGTTGTTTATAACTAAATTTATAGTCGCATTATTTTTATTGCAAATTATTTGTTTATTATTTAACAAAGAGTTATAATTATCTATGAGTTCCATACGATTCTAACAGATGGCCGTGTAAGGTAATTGGTTTATTATTTAACCAGGTGGCTGACTTTTTTGTTGCAACCGCGAATTTCAATTGAATTACAAATATTGATTATTTCATAATTTAAGTGTGTTTGTGTTTATTTTATTTTCAATGTATTGATAATAATATTAATTTCGTGTGTAAGTATTAGTTTTAAGTAATCTGGCTGAAAGACAGCAACTTAATTTAAATTTAACTGGACCGAGAAGGTACATTGGACAATATGGCGAATCAGTTCTAGAGACCATGAATGATAAGATATCAAGTGAATGTCCGCAAATTGGTATAGGCCTACGTGACATAAATCTTACATTTAAGAAGAATGCCAATTTAAAACCATATGAAGGTCCTAAGGAACGGAATAATATAATTGTAAGTAAGTCTGTTAGTTGTTATAATAATATGCCTAATATTACAGAAACAATCTCCATGCCTCAATTAAATGATAAACAAGATGACTATAATATATCACAAGATGATATTGCTATACAGAGACTTCTTGATGATGATGAGAATCCAAACTGCCAACAAGTTCGTAGAAAAAAACTAAAGTATAATGAAATCAGCAAGCCTCCTCAAAAGTCCATCAATAAACGTATATAATCATTATGATACACTTATGGATGATACTGAGAATGCAGACAACATAAATTCATCTCAATCAACAAAACCACTTCCACATAAACCACCACCCATATTTATACCGTGTGTAGTTAACGTAGCAGAACTAAAAAATTTTATAAAACAAAAACTTTATGATTTAGATTTCTCACTTAGTTTACTACAACATAATTTAACGTATACCTTAGCCACAGCAACGCGTGGCCGGGACTTCGATGTATATATATAAAACAAAGTCGGATTAGTTACACTATTTATAACTCAAGAACGGCTGGACCGATTTTTATGATCTTTGGTTTGTTGGATTTGTTTCCTCCCCGAATAGCAGATAACTATTAAAACATCGGAAAAATTAAGGTAAACATTTTTAAAGGCGATACGACGTTCGCCGGGCCTGCTAGTATATATATATATATACATATATATATTATCATAAACTTAATGGATTAGGCCATCTGGTCTGTTCTTTATCAATAATTAATTGAAGTTTCAGAACTGGTAACTCAATCGTCGTTTTAGGCGTCCCACAATCTCGTCATCATATGTGTCTACAAGTGTATAATATTGGAATTCGGTTTGGTGACTTTTCTGCTCATCTGTGAATATAATTATGAGTTATACAGTGCGATCAGTATATTACTGGACAGCAGATGCGGGGATTTCACTATACACTGCTGACGCACTCGCGGCGGGGAACGGGCAGCGTAGGATCGCGGTGATACAACCACACAGATTTTTGTTACTATTTTACAAATTGTCGTACTTACTAACTTTATTGAAGCAGGTGCTGTCATCGTCCACCTTTGTTGTCCATACATTTTTGACACCTCTTTATAACATTTGTTGTACATATTATGGACTGTTGAAGGTAGGGGAATGTTTACACCCGGGAATCGTGTTTCAAAAAGTCTTCGTACTTGGCTGGCAGACTGAGTTAACAAATATTGGTCAATAATAAATACACGTTGTTCAGTAGAACAAATATTAGCCATTATACATTTTACACTTAACACTTATACACACGTTATTCAGCGTACACTTATACACGCCTGTTTTATAAGATACAAATTATAAAATTGAAATAACTTATACACACGCCATTCAGTACACAAGGAAAGGCGAACCAGCACCTTATCCACTTGAAGCACACAATCTGACTGCGGTCATGAATGCGTGGGATGTGCTTGTATACTGCTGAGTCTGCGCACATTTCACGTCCCGTGTCTGCACGTGTAAGCCTTCGTCACCGCACAGCATAAACCCCGCATATGCTGTCCAATGCTATACTGATCGCACTGTATTTTGTTTGGTTATTTTCGGTATCTACTAGGTACAATCGATGAAAATATATAAAAATATTTCATAACTATTTTCATGAAAAGTTTCTAAAAGTGTTTATTCCTTCGGAATTCGCTAAAAATTGAACCACTATTTGAAGCAGTTCACGATTACGAGATTAGCACATCTTGAAATATTATAATTTATAATTTCTGGGATACACCTTCTTACTATCCTTAATAGAACGCACAGTCACTTCTGAAGACAGCATAAAACAAAGGACATACAACTATAAAATATTTTGTCCAATGTCGCCTTTGTCTTATGACAGTTCTGACAATCTCTCTTTGCATTCAAGGAATTGTAACACATTTATGAGGTTTGGATGCCTGGAAGGCGGAATTACGTTACGAATCACCAGAAGAGTTCTTAAACCTAAATATAACCTAAATTCCAGACCAATGGTGTAATATTCTTTAAGGAGACAGCCTCATGGGTTAGTGGTCAGCGTTACTGACTACTGTTCATGAGGTCCCGGGTTCGATTCCCGGTAAGACCATAGGAGTTTTTTCTTAAAGGAAATTTTTCCTGTGGTTGCCCATTGTCTGGAATTTGGGTTAAGTTTAGGTTAAGAACTCTCCTGGCGTTTCATTATCATTTATCACCCATCATACTATTGGGGTAACGTAACTCCGCTTTCCAGGTGCCCCAACCTAAGAAATGGATTACAATTCCGCCAATGACAGGGGAGAAAGCCAGAAATGTCGTAAAAGACAACCTGGTGGCATTAGACAAAAAAAATCTTTAATGAAAAATTCCTGTGGATAGAAATATTGATAAAATTCCATTTCATCCACATTTATCAATTAAATACACTTTTGGTGCAATCGAACTCAGGATCACGTCAACTGTAGTCAGATGCTCTGACTACATGATTATGACGCTGGTCACCATACCCAATGTAGAATTTGAAACCATTATCTCGAAAGGTACCAAACCCGGGCCATCAAATTAGGAATGGAAAGAAGGGCCTCTATCGACCTTACATAAATACATCTTTGTGGCCTATTTAAAAACGGAGATGATCACGGACCACAGGTTGCGAATCAAAAAACCTAATTATTTCGAACGTGCGTTTAACCTACTGTTAGAAATGTGATGTAAAAAGAAACATGGAATTACATTAGACAGACCACCCGCTATTTAAAGACTGTTCTCTCGTAACGTTACGTTGACCCCTCAAATTTGTAGGAGTAACAGAAAATTATTCTAGTAAAATAAAAAACAGGACATTTTCCCCATCTTTTTTTTAAAGACCTCACTCAAAATGTTACGGTGTTTAGACGAGAGATTTTTTTATCGACACTGAAATGCTTCTCTTTAAACATCAACATCTCACAACGATTCATTATGTTTTTATACAAAACACTTGATTATACTATAAATTACGTGAAAAATGCGGTTCTTCCGCCCCACGTTGCTCTGCCCTGTTTTTAAATCACAAAAATAACGTCTTTTTATTAAGAACAAGATTCAGATGTTTATTGCGACAAGTTATTAAATTTTGAACAGTTAGCTCAATAGATAAGAATTCTGGACGACCCAGGTTCAATACAGGGCAGCAGAACAGTAAGAGTTTCCTTTATTCCAGATTTGGATTTCTAGGAAAAAATATTATTAGTTTGTTCCCGAGGACTAATGGTTACTAAGCTCTCCTCTGTTTCTGTAGTTCGCGGGTTCAAATCCGGCAGGGGTCGATTGATTTTGACAGAGGTAAAACATTCTGAGTAGGGCTTATTTCGGAACGGAAGTAGTAGTAGTAGCGGGTCTTCATTACACTAAAAGTAAAATACGTATAATATTATTTATAAATATGGACCGCATGAACAGCAAGTCGTATATGATATTGAACAGTCCGTATGAAAACAAAACAAAAAATAGATAACTATACAATTACATTAATCATTAATTGAGCTAGTCTCCGGCCTTGAAATTTTCACAGAATTGTTGCCGATATGGATATTCAGTGGAGGGGTCGCTTTATATACCACGCGGTTAGTAAAAATACAGCCGATAACATCGCAGCAATTTCAAACCTCACTAGCGGCGTCAAGAGCAGTGAATGGTTGTGGCAGACGTCCACTCTCACTTAAACTATTTGCATATTGGCAGTAGAGGGCGAGTTTCTCCCTTTACTTCTCCCTTTACCCCGCTTAAAACCTAAACGTCAAAGCCGGAGACTCAGCGGCTTGTTGTTAAGTATTATTAATAGTATTACATTTTGCTTACATAATTATTCGTTCACAGATGAGTGCTGTTATTATTTTCCGCGTCTTGTCCAAACATTTACTCACGTTTATCCATTTTTTCTGCGTTTGTCATTAACTCGTAACGTGGCGATCTGTCACGATTTGAATCTATAAATCTTTCCGGCAATAACCGAATCCTCCAATATTCCAAATCGTTACATTTTCCTAATTTGTCCTCAGAGCTCCCGCACATTGGACATAATCGAATATATCGCGATAGTCCGTAATTCTTAGAAATTTCCGTGTCCCCAACCTAAACCAAGCAACCCTAATCTCTTGCCTCTAGTCACGAGGGTCGAGCCACATTAGGACCAGCAGCATCAAACACCATACTGGATGCTGTAGAGAAGAATGTACTGCTGAAGATGGGACGGATGTCCGGAAAGGCCTACAGGCATAACGATTATACGTTTTATAAGTTGAGGACGACGGATTTTACCTAAGAAGGTATATTTTAAATTATTTTATTTTATGACTCTCCACCTCAACGGTTTTAACAATGAATTTTATTGGTATTTACTTTATAATAATAATAATAATAATAATAATAATAATAATAATAATAATAATAATAATAATAATAATTTAACTATTTTTTTTGATGGAACCAACACAGGAACTGGCTAGATTCTTTTTTATTTAAGAATAATTCTCGCATTTTTGGTAAAAATACCTATATTTTCTGTTCATCTATGACTCCCTAAGGATCATGTTGAGGCTCCTGTAAGAGGGTCAATTGAAATCGAGTCTGAGTCGATGGATTGTTTAGAATGGAAAAATCCAAGGAACTAGTCTTCCGGAAGGGATTTTAAGACATGAGTCCCAAGTCTGAAGTTTTCAGGTTTGTAAAATAAGCTTAAACCTGAAAAAGTGTTTAAGGAAAATTATGGACCTTCATGATCCTAGTACGAGTACCTTAATTACCTATTAGAAGTATCATTACGTTAGTATGTTGACCACATGCCATTCATGACAGTAATAAAAAGGCCTAACTAACTCACTGGCACTATCGAACCCATAGGTTCATGGCCGCGCGGACATTAGCTTCCATACATCCCTATCCTGAGCTAATGTTTTCCAATCATTCCCCGTATAATCTACTTCCCTCAAATCATAGTTAATGTTATTCTACCGCCTCATTCTTGTTCTACCAACTGGGCGTTTTCTCTTTGGTTTTCGTACATGAAGCTTCCATGCACGTCTTTCATTCACCATTCGTGTCACATGTCCCGCCCATCGCAGTCTACGAGACTTAACTGTTGTTATTATATCTTGCTTCCTATAAAGACCATGTGGGTTGTAGACCTTCTTCATCCTCTAAAGATATGATGGCATGCTCTAGTACAAAATTAAATAGTAGAGGAGATAGTGCATCTTCATTGCTTCAACCCATTGTGGATTTCAAAAGTATCCGAAAACTGTTTGTCTACCCACATCCTACTCTTTGTGCCATTTAGACACATTCGTATAAGTAACTTTTTTAGGAATTCCGAACTCCATTAGGACAAAAATAAATAAGCGTAATTAAATTAGCTCGTTCTGGAAACTCCAAAAGATAGGCTAGGGTCCAACACTGGGCTATTACGCCAGTTTAAGAGGAAGAATTGACACACAACTAAAATTTAAACGCCATTTTCTCAAAATTGATTAATATACTAAACCCCCTTGACTTCTAGACGGCCTCAATTATTTAGATACTCCATGCCATTAACTTCTCGCCTTATATGTACCACATGCCATTTATTTATGCAGATACATAATTAAATATTAATATTGTTACCTTGACATCTGACACTATTATTTTCTGCTGGATGGCGTATGCTACCGAATACGAAATACAACTCAAATAAAAGCTCAGCTACTCGATATGGAACGCGCACATCCTTTTAACGTTTTTGTTTTGTTTTTATTTTCATTTAAATTCACCGCTGTTGTAAATTACACTTAGCCTATTACACATTTTCAAAACTTAATGGTAAATCATAAAATTAATTGAATAATATTTGGAAAAAAATGCTTGCGAACTGACAATTATATTGGCGAATAAATTCATTATTGTCTATGTAAGATATTAGAGAATGCTACCACTTTCTTGTATGGCGTTTTCGTACGACGAACATATTAGCGCCTCAGTATAATGATTGTCCGTTTATATAAAAGCGGGTACCACGCGACAATGCTTAACATGCGGAGTTATTATAGTGGCGGTAGTCGGCTGCGGGGAAATAAAGCGATCAGCTGGACAACCATCATAGTGAGGCGATAATCTCTTTCTACCGTATTGTTATTTACTTGGATGATCTTACTTATATGTTTTATTCTATTTTTTGTTTAAAATCATTTATTATGTGATACCTAAACATACGTATATTGATTCATAACATTATTACGGTATTGTGACTTATGGAATACGTAACTAGACTACAATCCTCGAAGTGTAGGTTTGGTCTTTAAACGCGCTATTTTCCCAACTAAGTTCCAGGGATAAAAACAATTGGTTAATCTGAATCAACATGTCCAGTATATACCGTATAAAATAAGTAATTGAACATAATTGAAAAAAAAAAGTATACAGGGTGAATTTTAATTACACCAACAAACTGCCGGCACTGATTCATTTCTGGAAATGGAGGAAAAAACGTCCTATGAGTAAGTGTCCATAAATGCGTCGTTGCCATGGTAGATGGCACTGACGAATGACATTATACTATCGGCCCTGTTGCATGACCTGCTGGATCACCGGGCTTAAACCCTCTGATGTTTACCTCTGGGGCATATGAAAAGCGTTGTGTATCTGAACCAGTTCCTGATGTACATACCCTTCAACAGCGTGTCCACGTCGCCTGTGACGCTATTCGAAGAGAGGCCGGAACATGCGAAAGAGTTATTATTATTATTATATTATTATTATTATTATTATTATTATTAATTTCAATGAACTTTGGTTAATATTAATACTTGAACAACCCCTTCAAAATTTTATTTTATTATTACTAATATTGTGGAAAGCAACGGGAAGCTGCCACACACCTATAATTCCTTAGTAAAGCTGTAAAGAATAGCACGAAAATGCTATGATTGCAGTGAAAGACGTGCCCTCGGGCAGAATTACTACAGAATAGAATAGAAATACTAATATATTACCCTTAAAGATTCGTCAACAGTTCTCGAACTACCCTGTAACCCTGGTGAAGTGGAAGAGAATACCTTACGGTCTTAACTCCATCAGGTAAAATAAATAAATAAATCAATAACCGAGAGAAACTTAGTGCTCTACGCATAGTTTTTGTCCTTATATTTCATTCAGTTGGCTACTTCTTACCATTCACTCCTTGAATTAGTCTTTTTTCACCTGATTATTTGATCTTGGTTTTATACGATTACAAGAATACAGTATAATAAACAAAGGATGTTTAATGATTCGGAATTTTAAGCAAATGAAATTAGAGAGACCACCAAGAATATTAAAAAAAATTAGAGGTCATTAAAAGATCAAAATTGAGGTGGGAATACCTACAGGCAAGAGGAGCTGAATTTCTATTAGAATTGTCCGCGGAACCTTAGTTTAATTATCTTGTATACGCCAACTACAATAAACGAAACATTCTGGGAGGTTTGAGATGTCTGGAGGAGACAATCTACTATGTAGAAGAAGAATAAGAAGAAAGGAGCCAATTTGCTATTAATTTTTTGAATATAAATGTTTATTT
The DNA here is from genome assembly GCA_030220185.1 of Diploptera punctata. Taxonomy (NCBI): domain Eukaryota; kingdom Metazoa; phylum Arthropoda; class Insecta; order Blattodea; family Blaberidae; genus Diploptera; species Diploptera punctata. The sequence continues at coordinate 82,419 of JASPKZ010005680.1, read as the reverse complement.
CCTTCGAGTTAAATTTATGTTTACATAAATACCAAAACTATTACTTCGAAGTTAAATATTTTTTAAGATCTTACAAGGTGGTCTAACACGTTACATGATATCACACCAAATATCTTACATAATTACAAGTTCGTTCATTCCAATACATTTTGCCATTATCATGGAATGAAGACAGTTTAGCATGATTTCACTAGATGATAAACCCTAAAATTGCTGAGAGAATTGATAAAATTAATTAATTGTCCAATTTTATAGCACCTAACTTCTAGTAATGGCTGTTAATGGTTTCAAATTATTTATGATATTACACGAAAGTACAGGCTTGTGAGATGTTTTCAAAGTATGAAGGAGCGAAGTAATTGTTCATTGGCGATAGTTATGATTTTATTATGTTTTAGCAATGCAATGAATCATATAAGTCGCAATTACTTTTAATGTTCGTTGTTCTCGCATTAATATAGGATAGTGTCAAAACAAAAGTTGATTAATATACTTGATTACTTTGCCGCGATGCTATCATGTTAAGTCGACCGGGTGATTCTAAATTTTGAAAATACTGTCTTTATTGCACGCGGAATGATATTAATTCACGTCAAATCACGAGTAATATCTGCTACAGTTGCTTTTTTATGTTGTCTTTTGTTTTACAGTTTTTCCTTTTATTGCTTTTGTATTGTATATCCTTTTCTTTCTAAACACCAGGACATATCTAGACCTCAGGTGACTAGGTATTTAAAACCATCCAACACACCAAGAATCGCAGCCGGTTCATTAGAGTAGAAGGTAGGGAATCTATGGATTACACCTCGGCGACCAACACTAGTTGAATGCCCGAGATGCATCGTATACATTACCTGCCAGTGTTTAAAAACGAGACGAACATTCTATTTTCCCTCGTTTTGCTTTATTTGTATTTTTATATGTTTATTTCTTCATACACTCTGAAGCGCAATATCGAAATTAAAAATCAATCCCATTTATAAATAATTCGCATACATTTTTCGCATGTTAAAAAATCATCAGATATGAAAAGTGCATTCCTGAAAAATTCCCAGGTTAACCTACTGATGTCGTTGCGATGAAAAAAAAAAATAGGCAGCATTAAACACATTAAAAAACAAATAATGTTTGGTTAAATTTGTATCGTTATAATCATACAAAATTAAAACAGTTAGTACAGTATTTCTATACGATTATCTTTTTATCGCTGGCTTTAGTTTTATCATAAGTAATGCCACGAGTAATTTCCAAATTATCGATAAATTCACGACTCACGAAGTGAGGACTATTTAACGAATAAAATTAAGCTCTTTACTAAAAAATAATTATTTGAATATAGTTACCGGTGTTTTAAAATATTTATATAGTTAATGTAAACGGCGATGTTTGAAAACAAATTTGAAATGTGAGATTATGTATATTTACTGCAACTCGATCATATTATTTATTGACAAATAGGATCGTAATATTGTAAGAATGAACTCTAGTGGAGAAATAACGAAACACATCGAACTATTATAATCAACATTATAGATTAATGATTTATATTTTAAATAAACAACGTGGTTCCAACACGTCCAGAGAATGTCAAATTCCCGTTTACCAAAGATGATTTACCACCTCAACCCTAAAGGCAAAAGAGACCTCGGAAGACCCTTCAACCGATGGAAAGATCAGTTTTTGTAGTCGCAGAACGGGCATCATCACCCAATACTGCATTCGGAAGAAGAAGAAGAAGATAAACAACTCAGTAAAATCCCTGAATCTATTCATTATTTGCTATATTCAATGTATTTATTGGAGAAAAATAATGGTCTAACCTGTTCAGAATATTAAAAAAGGAGGAGCTTTTTTATCACAAAAGCAGGAGCTGATAAAAAGAAAAAAGAAATCGATAAAGAGCGAGGTGAAACACGACTGTCATTGGTGTAAAACAGAATTCATTGAAACGTGATTGGACATTGACTACCATTTGCGACATGAGTTAAATAGTCATAAGCAATGCCACGAGTGAGTCGTGAATTTATCGACAATTTGGAAATAAAAAAGTGGCATTTGTTAGGACGATTTAACCGAATAAAATGAAGCTGTTTACTCACAAATCATTATTTAAATATAGTTATTTTAAAATATTTATATATTTAATGTAAATGGCGATGTTTGAATACAAGTGAGAAACGTTTGTTATGTTTCATTTGTCCATCACTGCAACCAGATCATATTTATTGCCATATAGAATCGCAATATTATAAGAGGAGTAGTAGTGGAGAAAAAATGAAACACATCAAACTGTTTATAATCAAAATTATACGTTATTAATTAATATATCTGATGTCATATGATGTAAAATATGTAAATTATATTTTTCTGGAACGTAAATACCTGGGAAATAATGCGTTTAAGAAAGTGCAAACAGTGGTTTCTTTTTTTGTGTGGTATAATCAATTGCTACGAATGTTTTTCTATTATATCTCGCAAGCAGAATCTGGTTACATTCGTGCACTATATATATATATACAATCTGTGAGCCACTTCGTAAGATGAGAGAGATAAAATCGAGGTGAAAAATTAATGTGATTGTTTGTAAATCAAAATTCATTGAAATGTGATTGGTCATTGACTGCCATTTGGGCATGAGTTAAATAGCCAGAAAAATCTTATATTTTAGTTTCTTTTTAGGGTATGTAAGATATAAAATATAAGTTGGTTCATAGTACTATGTTATATTTAAGAACTACGATATTAGCGCCAAATTTCAAATCTGGGCGTAAAAGAGTAAACCTTTTTGCTTCGAGTTCTCTTAATTTATACTTGAGATTCTTATACGTGCCATACATTAATGACACCTTTGATTCTCTTCCGAATGAAGCCATTATCCGCATTCGCATCCCCTGAAAAACATGTATTGATCTTGGGTGGGTTTTAGCCCACAAACCTCAGATGCCGGAACCGGCAGAAATGATAACTGAAAAACATTACGGATGGTACAGTTGTCAGTGTGAATCCAGCTCGAAACGAAATAATATTAAGCCTGTCGAGGGTTACATACAGTCTGGATACCGTGTTTCTAATTCTTTATCCAAGAATGAATGTATAAATGGTCCCCCCCCCCTTCTCGAGACTGAACAATCAATATTGAGGGATTGAGGAGACGTAAAGAGAAAAGAAGAGTGAGAAATGTCAGATATGAAAACAGGATAATAATGAGTCTATAGGCCTATTGATTAGTATGATTTAGATTATTTACAGTGAAATCCGCTTAAAATATTGTGACGCGTCCTAATAACGACGTTTTAATTTCGCGGGAAAAGGAGAGAATTTTTGTCTCACATTGGTAGGAATAGATTTGCGACTCATGAGTCGAAAGACCCGCGCAGACAATCGAAATATCTGGGCTATCATTCCAGATATCTCTACGAGTCTCTACTTCTCCTTTTCTGAAATATTGGTGGCCAGATGTTTCCGTGTTTGGAAGTACCAAGGTCGAGAGCCGAGAAAGTTCCTCCTCGTCTATATATCTGTGATATGCAGGAAGCGAGTCAGTCGTCTTTTTGACAGCGATAGATGAGTGAGTGAAGAGAAAAGAAACTGCGGTGCCCGGACTCATCAGAGACTGTAAAGTAATTGTGAAACAGATAAACTTTGAATCAATTATAAGTAAAATACTACTGATAATTTGTAGAATTAAATAAAGTGATTGTGAAATATTACACATCTGTGTAATTATTTACGACGTAAACTACGTGAAGACGAACCCCCAGACATTAATTGACAATATTTTTCCAATATGCCATAGCCATGGCTGCATGAACTAACAAAATGAGTAAATAATATATCAATATGTTGATTAAACTATTTATCAAACTTTAATTTTTTATTTAGGAATATTCCACAATACAGTGTTTCTCCTTCAACCCAAAGTAATTTGTCGCCAGAGGTTCCTGTATAAAGCATCTCCTTCCCTCAAATCTCTAGCTTCCATACTTCTCTTCACTCCATCCATCCATTGTTCTCTGGGCCTGCCTCTTCCACTTCTTCCATTAGCTTTCTAATTAAGGACCTTCTTTGGTATTCTCTCTTCTTCCATTCTTATGAGGGTCCATACCATTTCAAACGTTTTTCTTCTATTTTTCCTAATAAGTTTTTATTAAACTTGCATAATTTCCCTTATTGCGCTCTTTCTGATTTTATCCCTTCTTGAAATTCTTGTCGATCGCCTCCAAAAATCCATTTCTACTGCTAACAGCTTGTTGACTTGTTTTCTACTTACTGTCCAGGTTTCGGAGCCATATAATAAAATGCTTTGTAACATAACTTGAAATATAGTTTTCTTCGTTCTGAATATTATATTTATATTCCAAAGCACTGAGTTCAACATACCGACGATTCTTCTTCCATCAGTTGCTCTTCTTTCAATTGCTGTAGTTGAATTCTCACTTTTATCTAAATTAGATCCTAAATATTTATTTTTTTAATCATTACGCATTCTTCCTGAATTACATTTTAGCTCATCTGTTGTATCCAATGAAATATATTCTGTTTTATTATAATTTATCTGCAATCCCCATTTTTTTTATTCTATCTCTAATTTCCTTAACATGAAAGATGCATCATCTGGATCCTGAGAAATCACCACCTGATCATCTACGAATAGTAAATGGTGGAGGTAATGATTATCTTCTATTTGAATTCCCATATATTTGCAGTGTCTTGACCAATTCTTTGTACAATTATCAATATATATTTTGAACAACGTTGGTGATAAGCAACATCCTTGTAGTAGACCTTTTGATGTTTGGAATTTTTCTGAAAGTATGTTTCCCATCTGAATTTGGCATTTGTTCTCCGAGTATAATGATCTTACAAAACTAATGTTTTGTCATTTATCAACTTAAATATTTAAAAATGAATATGAAGGGAAATATTTGTAATGTTTTCAATGAAACTCTTAGCTACAACATTTTCTTCGATGACATTCACGGATTGTAATTCGTAACTCCCTGTAATTTCAAGTATGTGTTATAAAAATTCATATTGAACTGTTATTATCTGAATAGTTCTTATTAAACAAGGTTATAAATGACCGGTATGTGTGCTTGATATTCGTAACTTCGCGCTTATATCGTCCTGGGAGTCAGCCAGCCACTGTATCATAGCAAAAACGACGTAAGGTTTAAGAATCTGATAATATCCCAGATACTTGTTTGGATAAATAATCTGGAGAGATTAGTATTTTATAACTGACGTAGTTCGGCCCAAAGAAAATAAAATAAGAGATTAGTTAAATTCCTGAAAACTTAAACAGCATCTTAAATTTCAACAGTGAGATTAAAATAGGCCTATGACTTTTTACAAAATACTTTAGTTCCTGAAGAAAATTGTCTTAATTATAGATACTTAAAAAATACATGAGTCGGCCGTGTTAATGGTTATGTTCCATGCCTTTAGTCCCGAGTTCAAACACGGCTGTGTTCGATGGAATTTTTAGAATGGGAAAATCCAAGGAACAAGTCCTCCGGAAGGGACTTTAAGCCGTGGGTCCCGAGTATGAATATTTTTAGTCTCGTAAAAGAACTACAAGCCTGAATAAAAAGGCATCTGTTCAAAATTACCAATCGTTTCCCGTCCAATAATACCTTAGTCACCCATTAAATGTCTTATCGCTAGGTCGACTCGCTGACATCTATGGGTAAATGAGTGTAAACTAATACACTTTGTCAATAAGTTCCGAAGGGAGCGCCATAACCTCGGCACAGGAAAGCAAAGAGCTTATGAAGATGAAATAACTACATGATATTATTTTTACGTAGAAATACTGTAACTTAACTGTTTGTGTAACGCATATATACAATTTTCTTGAATACATTATGTATGCTGGCATTCAATTTGTTATCAAACCACACATTTATTGTACGAATTATGTGATGCGCATACATATTTTAATGTTTGGCTTGACTTATCGGAATAGAATACGTCTAATAGTAAAACGTGAATCAAGAATTCATTTTAATCACATTTATTCATTCATATTTCATACATGATCTATCCAACTTTTAAAGTTAAGTATTTAAAGAAAAATATTTAATAAATAAAACCATCAAAGTTATATATTATTTTCTTAAATATATATTTTATTTAAAATCCGTAACGGCTGTTACAACACTGTATCTTCATCATACGAATATCATAAGTACATTTTTCTTCTGTTTATAAATATTAAAAAAATTGTATTTATGCCATTCGTCTGATGAAGATGCAATGTACTTAAACAGCTGTTACGAATGTTAAATAAAATAAATATTTATGAAAATCATATAAAACTTTGATAGTTTTATTTACTAAATACATCATGGATTTTCATCAAGTAAACACCAAATCAATTGATTACTAAAGAAAAATAACAAACAGATCCTAGACATGCCACTGAGGGACAGGTTACAAATAAAGAACTTCAAAAAGTGTTAGCAATTAATTACCTACAACAGCAAGCCATTTACAATAAGTGAAATGAGTAAGCCTTGCTGCAAGACTTGGATATGAACGATGGACACAGAAGGTCAAAATGTTTTACTCTCGCATTCGCAAAAGTTCCCGCAAAATACTAAGCGAAATATGGGCTGATATTTTTAAAGAATGTGTATTTAAAAAGCCATTGATCAAGTAGAGCGAGATATAAGAACGATAGGAAGACTTAAGAAAACTAATGGATTGTGACCGAAAACAGTTTGTTAGAACAAAAGACGATCCAAATGAAATACCAATCCTCTTACGTGGAGTAAGCCCTACGTTCACTACTTGAGAAATTTAGAGTAATGAAGTCATCAATCAACAAGTCGCCCTGTTTGTACCCACCAGCCGATAATTAATATTTTAATAGCTTTCAGTAAGAGATTCTTCCAGTAGTACGAGTAAGATCCAATTCCGAAGTATAAATAGCACATAATAATGACTACAATTACAGACATAATAATAATAATAATAATAATAATAATAATAATAATAATAAGTAAAGTGATCCCACTACAGGCCTCAGGAGGCCCTTGGGGTAGTAGGAGGTTAAGGCTCCCACTTTTTCTGGACAATCGGCACTCGATGTCGGCCGGGTTGTCAGCCCTGCGTGACGGCCGACTTTACCCCCAGAACAAGCGTCTGGTACTCATTTCCGTTAGAGGCTGAGTCAACCCTAGGTCCATAGTGCCGCCATAAGGTTTGGGTCAGTTTAAAAATCCTAACGCCACTGGGACTCGAACCCTCGAGCTTCCGGCTTGTAGCAGCGCCTTAACTACTACGCTACGGCGTGCCGTATAATAATAATAATAATAATAATAATAATAATAATAATAATAACATAATAATAATCATCATAGTACATTCATGAATTTAAGCCATATGTTGAACTGTTTCGGCCTCAAGAGAAACACCATCCAGAAGTCTTTTGAGTGGACGTCCTGGTCTTCTTCTTCCTGCAGGTTGATATCTTAACATTTGTTTGGGTATCCTGTGTTCTTCCATTCGATGAACATGTTGCATCCATATTGACTTATAATAAGACATTTTGTTTTCTAAAGGTTCCATGTGTAATTCTTCCAAGATGTCTTCATTTTTTTGTGATCTAGTAGTGTGTATCCTGCTGTCCTCCGAAGGTATCTCATTTCAGCAGATCTAAGTCTCTATATATCCTTCTGTTTCAACGTTCATACTTCGCTACCATACAAAAGAGTTGGAAGAACCAGTGTTTTATACACTTTTAGTCCTGAATGTATTTGGACTAACTGTGGCTTGAAGATAGAATTTATTTAACCATAAAATTCTTAAAAAAATAGATATATTTGCATTTACATCCTTTTCTTCTTCATATGAGATATTGCATCCTAGATATGTAAAATTATTCACCTGCTCCAAAATTTTATTTTCACATACAATTTTACTTCTGACAGGATCTACACCTTGAAATGTCATAATTTTCGTTTTCTCTGTAGATATCTTCAATCCATATTCTTCCGTAATTTTGTTAACTTCATACAGACCTTTCTGCAGATTATAATATAATAATTTTAATTTTAATTCATTTTGTGAATTTTCCTCATCAATGAGGGTTTTCTCCAACCAATCTTAATAATTAACATGAGTTTTAAAAAATACACAAATGACTACGTACTTATAGACTATCAGTTTATAATACACATTCACGAATTTATCTTAATTAAAGTTCTCCATCGTTCTTTGTCTTCTGGGTCTTCATCCGTTACACCAAATTTTCTCATTGAATTCTAAATGTTATTCTTACAGGTTGTTCTTGATCTTCCTTTACTGCTCCTTCTTTCAATTTTCGGCATGTATATACGGCCTTTGGTAGTCTTCCATCCTGCATTCTTCTTACGTGTCCCTACCATTTTAGCCTTGTGTTCAATCTCATCCATTATACTTCCTCCTTCATTCATCCATTTTCTAATATTTGTATTTCTAATTGCTTCCAGTCGATATTTTCTGGCAGCTCTTCTCCAAAAATCCATTTCAACTGAAGTTATTCTGTTGGCATGTTGTGTCATTATCCAAACTTCCCATCCATGTAACATTATGCTTATAAATTAGCTGTTTAGTTCTGTTAATGATATTTTTACCACATAGTATAGAGAACCAAACGGGTCCTGCGAGTGTACATTGTGAAACAAAAAATGTGAACACTACCGTATCGAACTGTGCACAAAGAGGACAAAATCAATAAACCAATATGCAAAGCACAAATTGTAAGAACTCATATTAATCTTAATGGCCATTTGGCTGCTATTAGGATAATAATAATAATAATAATAACAGTGTTTAACATCCCTATGGTTTTTCTTCCATTACTGATCCTTTTTGCTATTTCTTTATCTCATGTTTTATCTTTCGCTATAATTGATCCCAAATAACATAAACTATCGTTCTTCTTTATTTTTACCCCATCAATATACAATTCACCCCCCGAAGTCTGTCCCAAACCAGGTTGAAGAAAGGGTGAGGGAAGGAGTAACAACCTCGTTAAAAACCAGGGTTCAGTATGCTTGGCCGATAGTATTCTGTGAGAGTCCTTGCCTAAGGGTTACTCTGCCTTGTAGTTTGGTGTTGGTTCGTCAAAGGCTAGAGGAAGACAACCTTGAACAAAAATCACCCGATCCTTCAGGTTAGAGGTTGATGTGTGGACCAGCTCCTCACCCATCGCAAAAAATATAAAATGCTAAAAAACGGAGTCTTGAGCCTCCGAAAAGTGGATTTATGGTAAACGGTAAGCAGCCTGTATTATTATTATTATTATTATTGTTGTTATTATTATTATTATTATTATTATTATTATTATTATTATTATTATTATTATTATTATTATTATTATTATTATTATTATTATGACAATCCGGCTGATTTCCATGAAGCTTCTCAGTAAGATAAATGTCTCCTGGAAGAGTTACGAGCGCTTCGCAGGACAAGAATGGTGGAAGGGCTGCTTCCTCTGAGCCTCCAAACATGCTCCTCTGGGTATCCACCCCCCAAGAGAGGGCTGCTTCTTCCGCTACAGAAAAATGAAGACGACTTACAGAATTCAATGCATGCATTAAATTAAATATGTAAATTATATGATCTAGAGATTTCTGTAAGGAAAACGAAGACCATGGCTTTTAGAGGAAGAAATCCAGTGAGATCCAAAATTATTTTAGAAAATCAAAGTATAGAACAGGTGTCTAGTTTCAAATATTTGGGCTGTGATGTTGGATGCAATGTGGAAAGAGATATTGATCCAAAATAAATAAATTTCAGACGGTGTGTGGAACAATACAGAGAACATTCAAAAATAAAATTAGAAAAGAAACCAAGATAAAAATGTATAATGTTATGGCGGTTCACACAATATTGTATGGATGTGAAACTTGTGCTCCAGTGAAAAAACAGAAGGATAAAATACAGACGGCGGAGATGAGGTTCCTAAGACTACTAAAAGGATGTACAAGACTTGATAGAATAAGAAATGAGGATATAAGAGAAGAATTGAAAGTACAGCCTTTATTGGATAAAGTCACGAATTACAGACAGAAATGGATTGATCACATGGATGGAATGAGAGATATCCATTGTTAGCAAGACATTATCAAGCAAGAGGAAGACGTGATGTTGGAAGACCTAGAAGTCGTTGGGCTGATGCATTATGAAGTCGGAACGGGCAATTGCCTAATCCCTGGTGTGATGATTATTATTATTATTATTATTATATTATTATTATATTATTATTATTATTATTATTATTATTATTATTATTATTATTATTATTATTATTATTATTATTATTAAGCCCTTTACTTATCTGTGCTGGTATTAGGGCGCTCTCTAATGAGAACCTATTGACCAAGTTAATTTAGTTACACTCATTTACCCATGGGTGTCAGCGAGTGATTAGGGGGTCGGCCAAGAGCCTCGATGAGATATAGAGTGGGTAACTAAGGTGGGAAACGGTCGATAATTTTTACACAGATGACTTTTTATTCAGGCTTGTTGTTCTTTTACGAGCCTGAAAATCTTCGGATTCGGAACTGACAGCTTAAGTCCGTCCCGGAGGACTTGTTGCTTGGATTTTTCCATCCTGAAAATCTATCAACCACAGCCGGGTTTGAACCCGCGTCCCTCGGAACTAGAGCCAAGAAATATAGCCACTAACCTAATAATAAAATAATAAATAATAATAATAATAATAATAATAATAATAATAATAATAATAATAATAATAATAATAATAATAATAATAATAATAATAATAATAATAACAGTAATAATACTAATAATAATCATGGCAGTTGCCACCGTCTTCCGAAAACCTAACGCCATTCCTCTCTGTCCATCCATTGATCATCCTCCAATCCTCTGATATTCATAGCCGCTTGTACCCCTTCTATCCTAGTTTTCTTCGGTCTTCCTCTCTTCCTCCTTTCCATTGGGATCCATTACATAACAATTTTAGGCAATCTTTGTTCTGGCATTCTTTTGACAGGCAATACCACTGTAATCTATTCTTTTCTATAATGTCTATGATGTCCGGCTCCTCTTGTTCACCCATAATTTCCCTTATTTCTTTATTTCGTATTCTATCCATTCTAGATTTTCCAGCTGATCTTCTTAAAACATCCATTTCTGTACTTAAAATTCTTTTCATTTCCCTGGCAGGAATTTGCCAAACTTCAGCACCATATGTTAAAATGCTTTGAATTATGGTTTGATATATTTGTAATTTTCTATTTATATAACATAATAATAACAATAACAACAATATTAAATAATAATAATAATAATAATAATAATAATAATAGTAATACATAGTTGAATTTGAATAATATTTTATTGAATCATGTTCCTTAACAATTCAAGTCATTAGTTTCACAAATTTGATATGGAATTCATGATAAAAAGGTTGGAAAACACATATGAATCATGGGGTCTCACAGTAAGTTTACAAAAAAACAGAATATCTGGCAATAAATAGCAATGAAAGAGAAAATTTAATATTGGAAGAAGGAATACAAATAAAGCAAGTGAAACATACTAAATATTTGGGAATAATTATGGATAATATTGAAGGTATAGGCAAAGAGAACATAAAACATAGAATTGAATTGAGTAGCAAAATATCATCGTTAAATTCCATATGGTGGGATAAACATATTTGAAAAGACACAAAAATATATATTGGTAAATCATTGGTGGAATCTGTTGCAATGTATGGAAGTGAGGTATGGACAATCAATAAGTACTGACAAGAATAGACTAATACTCTAGAAATTGATTATTTACGCAGAAGTGCCAGAAAGTCTAAATTAGAACATGTCACAAATAAGGAAATTAGAAACATAATGGAAGCAGAAGAAAGTATAATTGAAAGAATTGAGGAGAAGGAATTAAAATGGTTAGGATATATTTTAAGAATGGAAAATGAGCGATGGCTGAAATAAGCACCGGTATATCAATGGCAACCGACCAGAAAGAAGAAAAAAAGGGAGACCAAAGTTAACATGGGAGGAAAGCATGAGGATAGCAATGCAAGCAAGATGATTAAGCATTAAAGATGTCCAAGATCATAGGCTTTGGAAGTTTGGTATGGGAAGACGGCAACAACAGAAAAAATAACCGAAGATTGATAGATAGTAAGTACCTATTGAATAAAATATAAAAGTAAAGTGATCCCACAACAGGCCCGGAGGCCCTTGGGGTAGTAGGAGGTTAAGGCTCCCACTTTTTTCTAGACAATCGGCACTTTGCGTCAGCCGGGTTGTCAGCCCTGTGTGACGGCCGCCTTTACCCCCAGAACAAGCGTCTGGTACTCATTTCCGTTAGAGGCTGAGTCGACCCCAGGGCCATAGTGCCGCCAGAGGGTTTGGGTCAGTTTAAAAAAATAACAGAAATATTTTTAAAAAATGACAAAATTATTTACAATTCTAATACAAAATTAAGATTTATTTCTTTATTCAGCATGGTTGAATTAAGGAAATAGGGCTTCTCTTCCACTCATCGTGACAAACATACGTAACATTAAAATACATCAATATGTATAATAAAAAATGACCCATTTAAGTAGAATAGATTAAAACAAAAGAAAAAAAGTAAAAGTTACAGATAATGATTAATAATTATCAACATTACAAAATATATTATTATCTTGTCGTTTGAAAGATCCTAATAAATAAGAAGAGAGGTTTGTTACGACATCAAATAAGCAGATGTTCACATTTTTTTAAACAAGAATTCGATGGTCCCTGGTATATGTAGAAACTCGAGAACGCAGGCGAGAAATTGGAATATATACGCATATTGAATTTATAGATGAAATTTAAATGCGACTTATATCCTTTATCAGATGAAATTACGAACTATCAACAGGTCTGTAATGGTCGCTAGCGGCTATTAACTGTACAAGTTACTTATGTGAATCTATATAAAAAAAAGTGTAAAACACTTAGCACAACAAAAGCCTCCGTCTACATTCATGACAACTTCTCAAAGCCCTTCAATACACGTATGTAATTATTCACCAATCATCAGATAACATTGCTTTAGATTATCGATAAAAATTAAAGTGCGAAAGATGATATGCAATGTTTTGTAGCAAACTCCTAATAATTTATCTTTAAAGTTTTAATACCGTTCATCATCAAAACAGTGGCAAGTGTCATTAGGACCGTGTTTTACCAATGCTTATGATTTTTCCCCTTCTATAAACAAACTAACATTACTTAAGTAATGATAATGTTTGAGTTGTATTTTTAAAAGTTTATTTGCTTTAATAATTTTAACTATGACTATTTTAACTCATGATCTATAATCGTGCCCTCTTCCTGATGATAATCTTGCCTAGAAAGACCATTCATGTTGATATATGAGAGATATCTCCGCTCATCAATAACTTCTTTGACAAGGATATATGCGAAATTCAACAAATGTACGATCGATATGGTACAGCAAGAAATGCCAAAAGAAAAAACTTAAAAAAATTACCAAAAAAAGTTAGCTCTGTTGCTCTAAAAAAAAATTAAATGTTGTATAATGAATCTGCATTATTGTTAATAGTTATTTCTCATACAATCACCTGCTATTGATCTTCCCAAGCCCAAAGAGATGTAACAGTAAATATATGCTATTTATAACTATACAGCCAACATAGAAATCGCCCGGAAGTAAGATCGGAATACATTACCGCACATTTGGTAAATATTAAACATTATAATTATTTTTAGCTTCTGATATTGTATTATTCGCTAAATAGTCACTCCAAATCCAACGCGAGGCTGAGTTTTAAAATTAGACTTTGTCGCTCATGATTTTTTCAGAAAAACACAACCTCTGGTTAGATTACTGTTGATATTATTGACGGAACCATTTGTACATTTATTATTTCCCTCACTTTCATCCAAAGAAATACATATATATTACATACACTAGATAACTTGCAAGTGAATTTTAAATGTTATCGGTAAATAAATAAATTATAAGAGGGCTCGTGCCTCTATGCCCTTATGGACTGGTATGGGGAGATTATGTTCACGCGGCCATGAGCTTGATAGTGCCAATGAGTGAGTTAGTTAGTTAATTAGGTCCTAATTCCAGACAAACTGAGATGATTATTGATATAAAAATATAGATCTACAGACATTTCAAATACCATATACGAAAATGGAAGTTTAAAAATATAAGACAAACTAAAATTACACTGAATATTAAGCTATTTTTTAAATAAATTTACTATAAAATAATCAATAGTTTAGTTCTAATCTACTATAAAATACATTTGAAACTGAGAGGAGAGGTTTTGACACACAATATTATATAACAAATAGTATGAGTTGCAATAAATAAATACATAAATTATGGAAGTTCATAAAATAAAATGTTGAATATTTAATTTATGAAAACTTGATTTACCATATTAAGGTGCCCCTTTGGTATTTGACCCTAGTTTGCGTGAAACAGTTAATCAGAAAAAAAAAAAAGGAAGACTGGACGAATGGTGATCTTGACAGATGGCTGTACCGCTCTGATTAAGACCTCAAGCAACTACTACTTTTTATTTTAACTTACTTATCGCAGAAGCTGCCAAATAAATTAGGACTAATGCACATGGGCGATTCTTTAAGGTGCGATTTTTTTCCCTCCTAATAACTTCTTAGACAACATAACTTAATTTCATGCTCTAGATTTTAAATATGGCAGTGAAGTATGCAATAGCAAATACGTATATCAGTTTCAAACTTTTTTTTTTCGTGCATTCTTTGTGTTGCAGATTAGGAACTCCAATTGCAGGCCTCAGGAGGCTCTTGAGGTAGTGGAAGTTTAAGACTCCCATGTTTCTAGTCAATCGACACGGAATGTCAGCCAGCTTGTAATCATGGCATGACGGCCGTCTTTACTCTCAGAACATAGCTCGTGAGTGGGTGAGTTGATTCCAAGACCATTGTGCGGCCAAAGGCCGTTGCGTAATTATTTAAGCCAATACGCAACAAGCTGAAAGGTCGAGGGTTCTATTCCCGTTAGGGTTAGGATTATTAAACTGGCCTAAATCTTAGGAGTAAAAAATATATATATGAGCTATGTACAACAAAACTAACTGCAATGGTACGTTCATTTGAAAATAATGACTGAAGAACGACTACTGAAGAAATTATTGGAATTGCTACTGCCCACGTGATTGAAAAGAAGGAGACCAAGTGAGAGAAAGAATAATAGAGGGAGGACATGGAGTAATACGGAAAACAGTAGAATACATATTTTAAATCCAATATCTAACACACTGAACATTCGGCATCAGAATATTTGTTTACGGTGTTAGCCCATATATAGATGCATATGGAGGTTGTGTGTGTTTCTGTGCACCAGTTTATTTCTTCCATGCTCACTTCCATAAAAATACTTGATTGGTCTGAATTACATTTTAAAATTTGGAAAGAAATATCGACATCGTAGATTTGAAATCGGTCAATCATGATGAGAAGAATTCAGTTCAAATTTAAAAATCTACACAAACTAAAACAATCTCTCCATGATAACTGTAAAATGTTCTAATAATGATTGAAGTTTTAATACTTTTACATAGGAAGCATCATTATTACTTGGAGACAAAAATCAATACAGTTCAAGTTCATACATGAGGGTCTACTATATTGGAATGCACGGTGCTCTTTGTAAGATTTTAGGATTTAGCTTGTATGGCATCGCTATGGTCTCGAGTTAGCATCGCTGCTTCGCACACAGGCGCGCGGATTTTCTAGTTTTCTCCTCACCTATAAGACTAATGACAGGAAACTTTAAGATCCAAATGGTTCTTGAACATCATTTAGCCTTTATAATCATCATTATCATATTCACTAAGTTGAGTATGAATGTGTCAGTGAATGATGTGTCTCTTCCTAAATCGTGGGGTGTGTTCTCGGAGGAGGCACTGGATGGAGTTGGTAATTCATTCGGAAAGACCTCCATGTTCTTGTGTGGTCAAAAAAGTATGTATGTGATCCATAATTTAAATCCCTCTCCCGACAGGTAATGCCACCGACAGACCTGGGTGACGTGGGGAACGTAAAAGTACATATAGGGTGAGATATTAAACTGTGGCGGAGAAGAGGAGCAAGAGGAAGAAGTATGTAAGACAACTGCTAATGATTGAAACAAGAGAAATGAAGGGTGTTTTAAAAATGATGATCTGAAATTTAAGGATTGAAAGTTAAAATGAAAAGAAGCAAAAACGTTCTAGTAATTATAGGCAGGAAATTAACCGGTTATGAGACAATGTCATTTTTTAGTCAGCTGAGGCTAGCTGAATACTAAACATTAATCCCAACAAAGCTGTGACAATTTTATTTAATATAACAACCACAAAGTGCATTTAATGGTCAGCCTCGTGGGCTAATGCTCAGAGCTCCTGACTACAATTCGTGGGATCACGGGTACAATTCTCGGTCAGATTATAAGATTTTTTCTTAAAGGAACTATTCATGTGGTCGCCCATTGTCTGGTTTTATATTTAGTTTAGATTTAAGGACTCTCCTGGTGCTTCATTATCGTTTATCGCCTATCATATCATCGGGGTAATGTAACTCCACCTTTTAGGCGCTCCAAATTAAGAACTGAGTTATAATTCCGCCATGCCAGGAGAGAATGCCAGAAATATCACAAATACAACCTAGTGACATTAGTAAAAAAAAAAAACAATTTCAAACAGAAACAGCCACAAATTTTCAATAAACATTGGTTAGCTAATTAACTGCTCATGAGTAGGTTTTAACGGGATTAATCACTCTAAAAACGATTTGTATTAGATTAGTTTTGCAGCTGTATAATTTTGCAATTTACTTCAGATTTGTACAATTAACTTGTCTTCCCCTATTGCAAATAAATGTTACATTTATCTTACATTTAAAATGATAACATATTCAACGGCCCCAACTAGCAAAAAAAATAATAATTCTTGACTCATATTTATTCGAATTTTCTTATTTCTCTTCACTTTTACTTCTCATCCCTACGTTTGGAATCATCAGATTTGAAACACTCTCTATAAGGAATGAATTGAAACCCAATGAGTAAACTATCGTACACAGCAATTTAGATTTTTTATGAAATTCGGTATAGGTATGTTTGTTTTTAAGCCTTTTTTTGGAATTGTCTACTATTGGATAATCTTAACCCGAATTTAGATGACTGTTAGATACTGAGACGTCAAACAATACTTAATTATTTGGTGAAATTTGGCTTGTTTGATATCGATACGCTTCTATACGTACTTATATGATTCAACAACGCTTTATAGATAGATAGTTTTTTTATTCTCAAAAACATGGTTAAATGTATGACATTGATTAGTAATATTTGTTTCTGTGGTGTCTCAACCAGATATTGCTAAAATATTCATAGATATTGTAAAGAGGGTTCAGAGTCAATATAGATTTAATTTTTTTTAAGCCTGAAAGAGGAAGATTCTTTATACAAG
Source organism: Diploptera punctata (assembly GCA_030220185.1). NCBI lineage: Eukaryota > Metazoa > Arthropoda > Insecta > Blattodea > Blaberidae > Diploptera > Diploptera punctata. The sequence continues at coordinate 64,928 of JASPKZ010005680.1, read as the reverse complement.
GGGTTACCCATTATATTTCATGGAGGTACATTTTCAAAGAATTAAATTAAGTCGAGGTCCGAAAACACAGTTGGTTAAACACACTAAGCTTTTATTAAGTAATTAATATTATAAGGAAAGTATTTAAATTATGTTATGGGTATGAATTGCACTATTTAAAGAAAACACACAGTAAACACTAAAAGGATACAGCACAGTAGTATACAGCTATTAATTATATAATTATTAATAAGTTTATGATGTTAACATACGGTCAGAGTAAAATTTAAATATCTCACTTCACAATTTTCGTGTTTTTCACGATACCAGGTTTCAAACGGAATCCCGTTCATCTTCAGTCAAATCTCCGACCATAAGCAGTACTGCCAACTGAGCCAACAATAATACTACCATGACATGAAATGTAGTACAACTGGTTGTATTCGATGTTTAGCCGGTTTTAAAAATTTGTATTAATTCGATATTTAACCGGTCCGAAAACCAAAGCCCAAGGGTCCGGATCCGGACCGCGGTCCGCCAATTGTTGACTCCTGCTTTATACCATTTGTAATACTATTGAACACATTCACGATAGCACCTCATAGCTGTTCTGAATTTTACTAAGTTTACATTATATAATTTCTTCAGGGCTATCGCTGTATTGTTGTGTAAAGTTCGGTATACATTACATAGTTTCTAATGGAACTATCAAAATATTTATTTACGTTTTAAATTAGATGGCTCCGATGTGTAAAATTAATTTATTAGGAATACGATTATAAATGCGGTGATTTTGAGGGATACTGCAACTCCAATTTCATAACCTTTCACTTCAAGTTGAGGAAAACCACAAACAATTTTAACTCAATCAGGAATCGAATCCAGGTGCACTGCTTAATATTACTCCTAGACCACAAATAGCTATCAGTTATATTGTAGTGTGTACCTTCATTTAAGAATATAATTTTTGTACACTTCTGTCGCTTAATAAATTACACTAATTGTGAAAGCGGGAAAAGACTTTGAAAAATACGTGAGCGCTTTTTTTTTCTTTTTTGCATTTGTTTGTTTTGTAAAATTTATCTCCTCTAAGAGTTTGATTTGGTCCATTTCAATTATGCAATCAATACATTAGCTTAATTTGATCAGGCTATATTATCTTCACGAACTACCAATTATTCGCTTGCCCCATTACATAATTTGTAACTGTAGTAGTTATTTACGCTTCCAATCAAGGATGCATTCCTATACCAATTAAAACAACTTGTTATCAACTGATAAAAAATATGGTCTTCAAAAACTTTTGTTTTTTTTATAAATTTGCGCGTATTACCTGCGTTACTAATTTGCAAGTTTTAATTACCAAACAAATTCTCTTTTCATTGAAACAAAATGTCATGTGAAATAATTTTAAACTGTAGTAGAGTGAGTAACAACCAGTTATTTTGATAATAAACCTTGAATAACATTTTAACACTAAAAAAACGCTAAAACTTAAAATTCTAAAGATAAAAAAATTAATTGTATGCCTTAATATTGTAGGTAGGACTTTGCACACTCAAACGAAGTTATATATAGCAAACGGCACAGTACCAAGGGACGAGTAAAATAAAAAAAGAATAATAAAGAAATGAATGAATATAAATATAAAATGGAAAGAAAATAGGAAAGATGAACGGGAAGAAAGAAAGAAAAGAAAATCACGCAACTCTCACAACTTACGGGCCTTTTAATGAGCTTCGTTCAAAATTAGTTTTTAAGTAACTTATTAAAATAAATAAAAATGGGAGTTAGGTATTAAGAGGAAATAAGAAATAGAAATAATAAAGGAAAATTTGCAATTGCTTGCCTCAATGGAAAATTGTGGGATAAAAATATAAGTAATAAAAATATATCATACAATTGTTAAAAGCATCATTACTTATGGAGCAGAACTTTGGCCATTAACAACAAAACCAAATAAATATATTTTGGCAATGGAAATGGAATTTATACGAAGGCGCAGACAAGAGAAAATATTAGGAACTCACTTATAAGGGAGAAAATGAAGATTGAAGATACTATTTTAGATTATATTAAATCTCAGCAATTAAGATGGTATGGACATGTCCAGCGAATGGAAGAGGATCGGCTACCAAAATGTGTTTTGGAATGGAAACCTGAGGGAAGATGAGGCAGAGGAAAATCTAAAACCTTCTGGAGTCAGGGAATATATTTATACATGAAAGAGAAACATGTACGACCAGGAGATTGGATGGACCGACAGAATTGGGTATTGGGAATCGGACGATATCAAAGACATTAAACAACCGATGATTTATCATAAGTAATGCCACGAGTTTTTTTTTTTTTTTTTTTTTTTTTTCAAATTATCGATAAATTCACGACTCACGAAGTGAGGAGTGAATTTATCTAGAGAATTTGGAAATCAAGAGTGGCATTTGTTAGGACTATTTAACGAATAAATTTAAGCTGTTTACTCACAAATAATTGTTTAAATATAGTTATTTTTAAATATTTTCATATTTAATGTAAACGGCGATGTTTGAAAACAAATGAGAAGCGATTGGTACGCTTCATTTACTTTTTTTGTTCGTCACTGCAACCAGATCATATTATTTATTGCCAAAAGAACGCAATATTGTAAGAATGCACTCTAGTGGAGAAAAAATGAAACACATCAAACTATATATTAATTCATTTCTGATGTCCTATGATGTAAATATGACAATTATATTTTTCTGGGAAAAAATACATCTAAGAAAGTGCAAAGAGTGGTTTCTATTTTTGGTGGTATAATCAATTGCTACAAATGTTTTTATATTAACTCCCGCATGCGGTATGTGTTGACATTCATGCACTATATATACAATCTGGTAGCCGTATTTCTTAGTGAGTCAGTCACTGCAAAAAAAAAATGCTATGACCTATTCAGAATGTTAAAAAGGAGGTGATTTCTTTATTATGACTATTTAACTCATGCCACAAATGCTAGTCAATGACCAATCACGTTTCAATGAATTTTGTTTTACAACCAATGACAGTCGTGTTTCACCCCCCTCTTTATCGATTTCTCTTTATCAGCTCCTGCTTTTGTAATAAAGAAAGCTCCTCCTTTTTAGTGTTCTGAACAGGACAAAACATTATTTTTCTCCAACAAATACATTGAATATAGCAAATAATGAACATACTCCTTGATTTTACTGAGTTGTTTACTAAAAAATAAATGAATAACCCGTAATGTTGATTATGATATATAGTTTGATGTGTTTCATTATTTCTCCACTTGGGTGCATTCTTACAATATTGCGATCTTATTTGACAATAAATATGATCTAGTTGCAGAGAATGAACATAACCTCACATTTCTGATTTGTTTTCAAACATCGCCGTTTACATAAAATACATATATATTTTAAGATAACTATAGTTAAACAATTATTTGTGAGTAAACAGCTTAATTTTATTCGTTAAATACTCCTAACAAATGCCACCCTTGATTTCCAAATTCTCTAGATAAATTCACTCCTCACTTCGTGAATCGTGAATTTATCGATAATTTGGAAATCACTCGTGGCATTACTTATGATAAACTTTAGTTGGTTGTAAATAAAAAATCATTGTAACGTGATTGGTCATTGATTCCCATTTGGGGCATGAGTTAAATAGTCTAAGTAACTTATTGTGGAGACCCTACATAATTTTGCCAGCGAGTCTTGATTGTTGTATTGTCCAATGTGCCTGATCTAAAACTGAAGTCAATAGCAGGCTAGTGAGTCTACTTTTCACCAATGGACAACTGACTCTGTTAAGTTAAAAAAATATATTTTTTTTGGTAACTGCAAAAAATCAAGAAAGCGTTATACATAATTTACAAACAAACCACAGCAAGCAAGACATTTATGTTTTTATGATCGAAATATTTATATATTAAATCGCGTTTGGTAGTTTAGGAATTTTGCACCACTTCCGGTGCGATTTCCATTTCGCTGAAATTAGAATTTTTTCATCATCATCATCATCATCATCATCATCATCATCATCAACTTCACGGATTAGGTCTTTGCCTGTTCCGATCTCAAATCTGTCGTGTGAAACTTTGAGAAAGTGGTGGGTTTCCAGCCCGACGCACAACCCCCAATCTGGAGGACCAGAGGTTTTCTCTTGGGGTCCCTTTCCCTTAGACGGTTGCCTTCTCCTCGGCTGACGAGAGTCCTCTTCCCGGGTTTATTTTCGGAGTTTTCCTTCTCCTACACTCTTACCAATACTCGCACTTGGGGTAAAGTGTGTTGGGGCTTTTTATCGACAGCCATGTCTAGGTCCGCCGTATTCAGTTAAACCAGGGCCACCTCTTGCAGGATGTGGTTCTTCACCACGTACGGACGGTCTTGGTTATAGCTTCATCAGAGATAGATTTCTCGCATGTCTCCTCCACTTAATCCTAGGTTGGTGAGGACCAGTCTACCCCTAACAAAGGTGCTTCCTCTTAGAATTTTTCAGGCGAGGAAAATTGGAGGACGTGAGATGACCGTTATTTGTCCATAAGGCCAAGATGGATTCACTATTTTTCTTGCACATAAAGTAGCATCTAATTTTACAAATATACTTGTATAGAGGTAAATAGTGTACAAAATTCTTAGAAAGACCTTCGTTGTTGCAGGCTTGGCTGCACATCGACAGAGGTGTAAACAAAACGGGTTGGTTAAGGACTATATGCGAACGCACTCCAAGACATGATTTAGCAAAAACCATTGTTTGAACATTATATGTTAATGCATATTATATCAATTTGAGAAACTGGAAGAAAGAAAATATCCACAATCACTGAATTTCAAGAGACGCGTCATATTAGGTCACCTCGATCTCCTGATATGACTCCAATGGATTTATTTTTTATGGATAGGCCTAGATGAACCATCTTGCTTATGAAACCTTTGCAGTTGTTGCAGACAATGGTGAATATCAGATAAGATGCATTGGTTTTATCTATTTATTGCAAGATAATACCCGGCGGGCGCTGCTACGCCTAAATATATGAAATGTGTTTTAATGTATAGTTGAATAAGTAAAAAGAAAAACAATTATAAATTTATATCGTAATTATTTTTAGATTTCCCGTGTTGATTACCCGGTGTTGCCCAGGAATCTACTTATCCCAGTCTTCTTGCCCTCAATGAGCTGAAAGACAAAAACTGTTCTTGTGATTTATCCGAAAAAGATAGACATATGCTGTCGCGGTTTTTTTTTTTAATTTTTGAGATAATTAATTCTGTGTACATTAATTTGGTGTATTTGTTATGGTTTAAGAAGCGTAAGTCATTTAAGCGCCCAAGGTGTGAATGTTTAGTACACCAATGCACTTCTTTCAGTTTTGGCTCTATAGTACGTTCGGTAATATGTTATATACGTTAATTGTCCCAAAAAATATCTAAATGATCCTAAAACACCATTAAAATTGTCAAGTAGTTTTTGAGTCCATAAATGGCTAGACTCATAGATGTTCATTTTTATATATAAATATTTTTAATAAATCTATTGAAAAATGAATAACCAAAAATTATTTAAATTTGTATTGAATTATACAACAATATGCAATAATATGTTTATGTTATGCACGATATGTTTTTACTGTCCGATCTTTATAGTAAGCTGATGTAATAAATTGAGTTTCTCATTTTAACGGTTAAACAACACAACTTGTTTGTGTGAAACATGACAATTCTGCATGGAAGGTAATTGGTACATAGAGCAATCACTTTAGCGAGAGAACGGTTATGTACTTTCATTTTGGTAAGTAAAGACTTGTTAATCTTGGTTTCCTCTTTCATCTTCAAACATTGTAAACTGCCTTATTTACTATCTTATACAAATGGATCAATATTGGCGTGAGTATGGTTAAGATTAATTATATAATAAAACTTTCTGTGAAATTGTAAGGGTGAATCAGCAAGATTTAACTGATATCAAGTGTCGGGATTGGATCTTGGAACTGACTTGTTTGAAGTACTGTAGCTCTACTAAACTTCTCGATCTCAGACCAGAACTGATTGATCTCTTCTCGAAACTAGATTTTGGGCGCATAGATTATTCTGCAGGTTCTCATGATTTAAATTCAAAGGAGGATTAGCGGACTACTCTCGCGAGACAAGTTGTTTCACGTCAGAATCTGTCAATCATTTTCTATAATAATTTATATTCACATTTACAGGAAGAATAGGCATTCATACTTCAAAATGAAGTTCTACTAATCCGAGCATTCTAATTCACTAATAGGCCCCTATTGCAGCCAGACAATGACCAAACGCTATACTAAGTAACTTTGTAAAGTTCAGACCGTTACACGAAACCCAACTTACGTTCGATGTGCAAATTCTTAATAAAGAATAATGTATAGAGTCCTCTGAAAGTGGATGCACCACCGAATCCTTAGGAGCTGTGTATTGGAAATTCATTCCTGGCGTAACAAATGAGAACACAATATTAATATACTAGCTAATACCCGTCTACGCCTAAATAAATAAAAAAATAATGTGCTTTTATGTTTAGTTGAATAAGTAAAAGGAAAAAATAATTGTAAATTTATATTTTTAGATACCCCGTGCTGAATACCCGGCGTTGCCCGGGAATCTACTTATCCCGATCTTCCTTATATAAATGAGCTGAAATACGAAGATTAATGTGTTTTATGTTTAGTTAAAGAAGTAAGGGGAAACATTTATAGCGTAATTATTTTTAGATACCCCGTGTTGTTTACGGCTTTGTCCGGGAATCTACTCATCCCGATCTTTTTGGCATAAATGAGCTGAAAGACATAAATTAATGTACTTCTTATGATTAGTAGAATAAGTAAAATGAAAATTATTATAAATGTAATCGTAATAATTTAAAGATTCCCCGTGCTGATTACCCGCTGTTGCCCGGGAATCTACTTATCTCGATCTTCTTAGCATAAATCAGATAAAAGACAAAATTTGTTATTGTGAGTTATCCGTAAAAGAATACCCGCCATGTGCTGCTATGCTTGCACAGGAATCTACGTATTCGTCTCGATCTTCTTGGCATCAATGAAAGACTTTTTTTGTAGAGCTTTTTGAGATATTCAATTCTGTGTACATTAATTTTGTGTATTTGTTATGGTCTAGGCAGCGTAAGCCATTTATGCGTCCAAAGAGCTACCTTTTTCACGGTTTCCACTACAAAGGGCGATTTTTAAGGGTGTAGGAGTTGAGTATCACAACTATCTCATAGCTTATGTTCATCCCGGGAATCTCTGAACATTTTGCAAAAAAACCCATCACAATCGGATCAACGGTATGGCCGCGCATAAAGTACGAACAAACAAACAAACATTTTTATATATTAGAATATTAACAGCACTGATATTTTATTTCACTTATTAACAAGTCTCACTTCACAGTTGTTAAAACCATTTAGGTTATAATAACAAATTTTGTAGATGAATTGATGATGCAATGCAATTGCATCTTACAGGCAATCTTATGTGACCTGCCTGGACTCGCTCACACGGCTGAATTGAAGACGCGTCAGCATTAGGAAGCCGATACGTAACAGAGTTGCCGCACACATAGCTTCAATAATGCAGATTCATGCATTTTGCCACGTAAATGTTTCAAAGGCTACACGATTGAATATATTAATGGAGGAGAATAATTGTTTACAAATAATTAAAGAATGAAGTAAATAACTCAAAGTGGCCAAGAAATAATGAAATGTAACAAACTTGCTGGAAACATATGAAAGATACAGGGAAATAACCTTTTTTCGTTGAAATCGAGAAACCGTACTTTCAGTTGTACAACATCCATACTTCCATAATTGTATGCCAATGTTACAGGTGAATAAACTAATGACTAAACTGTACCTTTTACTGATTCACACTTCTAAATGATAGTGCTTTCCACGGAGAATCGAATGGCAGTTGAAACTCCATTTCGACAAAAGAGTGACGCACCTGGTTATATCCCTGCACCGTTAACATACTTCTGAGGTTCATGGCCGCGCGGATTACGATTTCCATACATTCATTCTGAACTGTTTTCCAATCATCCCATGTATAATTCCTCTCCCTCTCTCTCTCTCTCTCTCTCTCTCTCTCTCTCTCTCTCTCTCTCTCTCTCTCTCTCTCTCTCAAATAATTCTTAATGCTATTCTCCGAACTCAACATTGACTTATTAACTGGACGCTTCGTTTTCTTAAAGAAGTTTCCACGTCTCTATTTCATTCCAAATCCGTGCCATATGCTCTTCTCATCTCGGTCTACGAGACTTAATTTGTCTTTTTACATCTGTTTTCCATAAATATTACATAGTTCACTGTTTATAAGTTTTTTTTCAATCTTCCTATCTGTTCGTGACTTTTTGGCCTAAAATTTTTCCAAAGCAATTCTCTTAAAGTAAGAGACTATGTTTCGCAACCATATAAGCTAATGTAACTGGAAATTTACATTTATATATATTTCTATTTGTACATTAACATTTTTCTTTTAAAAAAACAGCATACTTTTCCAAAGTTAAGCCTATTTTAAATTTCTATCTGCACCTCATTTCTGTTTGTAATTATTGTTGCTAGATATTTGAATTCCTCAATGTATTCAAAATTTCTCTCGTTTGTTGTTAAGTATCCTTTCCTGTATAGTATTTAACTTTTGCGTGTGATATCAAACATTATGTTGTATAATTATTATATTCTTGACTTTTAGAGATATTTAAAGTTTTCGAAAAGGAAGAAAGTTGAATTTTTTTCCTAAAAAAAAATGTTTGCTATGTTCATGATTTTTACTTCACAATCACATATTGAAAATGTTTACGAGAAACTATATAGCGAATAGCGATACAACGTAGATTGTCGGATAGGCTCCAGAATCTCAAAATATATTCAAAAAGTCGTTTAATTAAAATAAACTGAACAAATTCCGTTACACATACACACACACACACACACACACACAACACATATATATATATATATATATATATATAGTTTATTGATCATTTGTTAAGCTAAAATTGATGTAATTATTACTCTATAACAGGGGTCACCAATTAGATTTCATGGAGGTCCATTTTTCTTCTTCTTCTTCTTCTTCTCCGAATGCAGTATTGGGTGATGATGCCCGTTCTGCGACTACAAAAACTGATCTTGTAGTCTTTCGAGTATTTAAAGTTTTCCCCATTATAGGTTACCAGCCTATAGTTGGGTAAGTCCAGTGGTGGGGTTGCCACCTCAATGCCTCTTGGACAGGCATGCTTTTCTGTAGGGGATGCTCCCTTAGCCTTTGAAGTTTCTCCTTCTCCGCAAGGCAGCGGTTCCTCTCTCTTTCCCTGAGTGAGGGTAGGGTGCCTCTTCCGCCAAATCTGCCGTATTAAGGGTATCCCTCTCCGCCTTCATTGCCGTTGAGGTCTTCACCGTTCCCTGGCAAGGGGCCCTCACATGGTACTATCAGCCGGGCCAGTTGAACCAAGGTTTTTTTTTACGAGGTGTTACTCCTCCCCCTCCTCCTTTCTCATCCGGGCTTGGGACCGGCAATGGCGGAGTTTTCAAAATAGTAAATTCAGTCGAGGTCCGGAACCACAGTTGATTAAACATACGAAGCTTTTATTAAGTAAATGATATTATAATTATGTTATGGGTATGAATTGCACAAATTAAACAAAACACACGGTAAATACTAATAGGATACAATACAGTAATACACAGTGTTATTAATTTTAATAATTGAGTTGCCCAGTGGAATAGAGGCACATGCCACAAGAAAACTATTTTACAGAAACAAGCGAATTTCTGAAAGTTATTTATCTGTAGAATATGGACACTATGTTTTAAATTTTTTAATCAGGATCTTGAATTAGATGATGTATTGAATATCGTATTAAATATTAGATGAAATATTCCTAGTATTAAGTATTTTTAAGTAATAGGACAGGTAATTTGTGCAAATTAAGTAGTGGCATATGCCCCACATAATGCCTCTTCTATCTTCAGTGGGTGTATGGACACAAATTTCTGATGTTGATCGACTCTCTTCTTCATCATCAGAAACTTCCCTAACACATTCTTCACTTTTGCGAACAGTTCTTAAACATTTCATTGATATTCCGTGGACTGCTAGAAATGCACTTCTACAGACTTCAAGTTCGCTAGTATTAGTTACACAAACATAGTATCTGAGTGAAACCTTCCTTTGACTTATGTTTACATCTTTTCTCTTCTTTGCATAACCTTCATTAATCATCAGTGGAGTGAAATCACATGATATTAGTTTGCAACACGTGTTCCACTATTTACAAACTCCTTTGCTGGCACAATCTTCTTATTGCTATACACTATTTCTCAGACTTTTCTTTCATTATCCTCCCACTTATTTTCATGATGAGTCCTTCTTTTGTTATTAACTTGCCTTTTTTCTTCAGAAAACGCATTAAACCTCAACATCTATGTAAGACATATTGGAAATGTTGTAGGTAATTTGAGAACTACAACTGCCCTCTGGATCTATAATATTATAGATCCAGAGGGCAATGTAACTATATTCTGATTGGTTAGTTTTATTTCTGCCAACCTATCAGGAACATTGACTGTAACCACTTGAGATAAAAGAGAAAGAAGGTGGCATGTGCCTTTTTTCCACTAGCTATTTCTATAATTCAGAATCTTCAAGTTTTATTATGCTCCTTGTTAAAGAACAGACACATACTATCATGCAAATAGTTATTGAAATTGATGCAAGATAGCATGATCTACTTAACCATAACAAAAACTCACAATCGGCAGATTTGTGGCATGTGCCTCTTTTCCACTGAGCAACTCAATTGTTAATAAGTTTATGGTCAAAGTAATATTTAAATATCTCATCTCACAAAATTTCATATTTTTCACGATATCAAGTTAAAAACGGATCCCGTTCATCAGTCAAATCTCCGACCATAAGCAGTACTGCCAACCGAGCCAACAATAATATCATAATACGAAATTTAGTAACTGGTTTTTATTCGATGTTTAACCGGTTTTTAAATTTTGTATTAATTCGATATTTAACCGGTCCGGAAACCAAAGCCCCAGGGTCCAAATCCGGACCGCGGTCCGCCAATTGTTGACCCCTGATTTATAATGATTTACTTATATCAAAATACTTAATAAGAATAACTTTTGAAAAAGTCTGACGATATGGTTGATGTCACCTCTGTATAAATATATGAAATTGAAAGTGGATTATATGTATAATAAAAAATATTAAACTCTAGTTTCAACAAAGAGATTATGCAAAAACGAACCGTAATGAACCCCTATATAAGTTGTCAGAAACTCAGATTTAAATCGGTTTACCCCGAATGCAAACTTCACTATCTAACTTTTAAATATACGTAAAATTTTTTCACATATTTACAAGTCTGATGTTTTGCAATGTCTATAGGTTTATGATATATAATTTAGCTGTTTTCTGATCCGCAGGCATAATGTAATGTTATTATTATTGTTCACAATGAATTACAGTCCATTTGGTGAATTGATCTGATAACGATGATTTAGATAGAGACCACCTCTTAACATATTCCATATATGCTAATTTAATCTGGTAAAAACCAAGTTTACATGCGTTGAAATGTCTACTTTATGATGAATATTTCATACAAATCAACAACATTATTCCTCTTTTTTAGGTTTTATGTTCGCATAATCAGGTTATACTTTGCATTTATGAATGTAATATTAAGTACCGTATCCATTACTATCATTCTTTGTCTGGTTAATAAATATTCCTTATTTTACCATATTCTAACCGTTTTCTTAATGGCTACAAAAACAACGAATTTTGTGAGTGTTGTTATTTAATCATAAATGGCCTTATCGAAAGTTTCTATATTTGTAAAGTATATGATATATTGTGACGATTTGTTGATCCATTGCTCATATTACCGCCTTTGAATTTCGTCGGCCGTGGCAGGGCTCCGTTCTCGCCTTTTAAGGCAATAGGAATTAGGATTCGAGTCGTGTGCAACTTCAAACGACCTCTTCAGGCGTACTTTCTGGAGGGATCATTTTCCAGAAGGATCTGTTTTGATTTTGGAGACTGGAGAATCAATAAAACCTTGTAGTGAGATCACATATTTAGGAATTAAATAAAAGTGGGAGTTATGAAGAGGAAATAGAAATAATAAAGAAAATTTGCAATTGCTTGCCTCAATGGAATATTGTGGGATAAAAATATAAGTAATAAAAATAAAATGAATATATATCATACAATTGTTAAAAGCATCATTACTTACGGAGAAGAACTTTGGCCATTAACAACAAAAACAAATAAGTATATTTTGGCAACGGAAATGGATTTTATACGAAGGGCAGCAATAATTTCAAGAAGAGAAAAAAATAGGAACTGAGTTATAAGGGAGATTGAAGACACTATTTAAGATTATATTAAAACTCAGCAATTAAGATGGTACGGACATATCCAGCGAATGGAAGAGGATCGGCTAACAAAATGTGTTTTGGAATGGAAACCTGAGGGAAGACGAGGCAGAGGGAGACCTAAAACCTCCTGGAGTCAGGGAATATGTTTATACATGAAGGAGAAACATATACAACCAGGAGATTGGATGGACCGACAAAATTGGCTATTAGGAATCGGACAATGTCAAAGACAGTAATCAACAGATGATCTATCTATCTGTTTTCTGGAAGGAATCGCCTCCTCAATTTTTCTGTTTGAGACGGGTGGTGACTGGATTCCAGATAATTTCAATTCTTGCATATAAATAGGTGCGAGGGATTCTGGTCAGTTAGTTATAGGTCAGAAGACAATCGATGAATAGCGAAAGAAGTGTGTTGTGATCTCTACTCAAGAGGGTTTTCAAGTGAAGACGTCAGCGAGTGTAAAGAACTGAATTACCAAATAAACTTTTTTAAGGGATTCTTGTATCAAGAAAATTACGTTTGTTTACAGTGAACTACAGTATTATGAAAGACATAAAGAAGATTTGTAAATTTTGTGTAAATATTTATGAAGTTACATTAAATAAACTTGGCTTATATCCCACACTACTTCCATCCGGAAAATATTTTAATATTGTAAGGGTTTACATGATTCCCCGACTGTGGGATGTTAGACTCCCACTTCTACAGAACAGAAATAAGCATAGCCATGTTATCAACCCAGCACGATGGCTGCCTTTCCACTAGAACATGCGTTTGACACTTCCGTTAGAGAATGGATCGACCCCATGTCCATGATGCCGCCTGAGGATTCAAGTGACCATTTTAAAAGTCACATTGGGACTCGAAAGCGCAACATTCCGACCTACAATGTAATGCCTTAACCAAATACAATGTCATACCCCCTTTTAAATAACATTAAAAATAATAAATATACCATATAACGTTTTTAGAAAGACATTCCATTTTATTATTTTTGTGGTCCTTTGATTTGTGCATCTAATATTTAACATCTCGCAAAGAATTTTGATCATATTTTAACATATTTTTACTCTTTTCTATTATTTCCGGATTCAAATCTCGCGGATGAACAACCAAATTAGTCTATAACCGTACATTCCCACGTGGGGATAAGGGTGTTCTCTATCGGGAGTTACTTAACCTGGCTAATTTAGTTTCGCTTATTTCCCTACAGATGTAAGTGAGAGACATGTGGTTAGCGCATAAAATCAAAGACACATCTAGCAGGCAATTACTATATTACTTGGATGGGAAGGACCGATAAAATGTTGTTCAGAGGCTCGAATTTAGGCTTGACGTTCTTCTACGATATGTGGAACTATACATAGAACATTAAAGAACAAAGCAAGAAATGACACTAGATTGAAGATTTATAAAACATTGGCAGTTCCTGCATTACTTTATGGGAGTGTAACTTGGGTAATGACCAAAAAATTACAAAGTAGAATACAAAGAGTAGAAATGAACTTCCTTAGAAGAACAAAAGGCTGCACAAGAATGGATCGGATAAATAATGAAGATATAAAAACAGAGTTAAATATATGTCCATTGAATGAAAAAATCAAATACTATAGAGAAAAATGGTTTAGACACGTAGAAAGAATGAACGTAACAAGATTACCAAAAGCAGCATTTGACTACATGCCAACAGGTTCAAGAAATGTACGAAGGCCAGTGAAAAGATGGACAGAACAACTGTGAGGCGGAACAGGCATTTTGCCTAGCCCGTGAAGTGAAGAAGAAGAAGTTCTTCTACGAGCCCGAAAAACTTCGGACTCGGGATCTACGGCTTAAAGTCACTCCTGGAGGAAACGTCTCTTGCATGTTTTTTTGGAATTCAGAGAACTCTGTACAATAGTATGTTATGTATAAATGAAATTAGTTTTTTTTCTTTCTCATTTTATTGCATTACAGTTCATTAATTAACTTCTAGAGAAAATCGCATTGTATTTAAGACATACGCGTCAATTATAGGTCTCAAGTTAGTAGGAGATTTCCCATTTTTTGAAGATTTTTCTTAAGTAATGCCACGAGTGATTTCCAATTTATCTAGATGATTTGGACACCAAGAGTGGCATTTGTTAGGACTATTTCATCATCATCATCTGCCTTTCAAGTATTAGGCCTAGTGGCCCGTTACGGTCTCCAGCCATCTCCGAAAAGGTTGACCCACAGATCTTCTGCCTCGAGGAATGTAGTGAAGAATTTGTTTTGGTATTCTGTGACGATCCATGCGCTGAATATGGGCTAGCCAATTGTTTCTATATTCTTGGAGGTATTCAGATATAGGTACGATGTTTAACTCTCTGGCTATTGTTGAATTTCTTTGGTGGTCTAGAAGGCTATAACCTGCAGTTCGTCGCAGAAATTTCATCTCCGTGGCTGTAATATGACGGTCATCCTGAGTTCTGATGGTCCAAGCTTCACTGCCAAAACAGATTATGGGTCTAGCGAGAACTCTATAGATTTTCATTCTTGTGTGTCTCTGCACTTTTGATGGTTTAAAAACTTTGTTGATAATTCTTAAAGCTTTATTATAGTTTTGTATTTTAAAGGATATATCACATTCCTCATTATAAGTTAGATTATATCCTAAGTATTTAAATTAATTTACTTGCTCTAATACTATTTAATGAATAAAATTAAGCTGTTCACTCAGAAATCATTATTTAAATATAGTAATTTTAAAATATTTGTATATTTAATGTAAACGACGGTGTTTGTAAACAAATGAGCAATGTTTGGTTATGCTTCTTTTGTTCAGCCACTGCAAGTTGATCATATTATTTATTGACAAATAGGATCGCAATATTGTAAGAATACACCCTAGAGGAGAAAAAAATGACACACATTAAACTGTATATTATAACGAACATTATAGGTTGTTAATTATTTTTTTAGGAAACAACCCCGTAAAATCATTATTTAAAAACACAATTATCAAATGTGTAGTTCGAAATAATCTGTGCATTATTTGCTATATTTAACGTATTTGTTCGAGAGTTAGTCACTGCAAAATAATGGTCTGACCTGTTCAGAATATTAAACAGCAGGAGCTTTCTTTAATATGATAATCATAAGTAGATAAATATCGAGGTAAAACACGACTGTGATTGGTGTGAAAACAAAATTCATTGATATGTGATTGGTCATTGACTCCCATTTGGGACATGAGTTAAATAGTCAGGGTTTAATAAATGTTATTAATGTCCAAAGATAGATTTGGGATTTAAATAAAATTATAATGTAACATCGTTACATTATTATTATTATTATTATTATTATTATTATTATTATTATTATTATTATTGACACTTTTTCTGCGAAACTAGGTTATATAACAATTAATGACCATTAGTTACAATAGAGAATCAGTATTTTGTTACATGAACAGTATGAAAAAAAATCATAATGAACTGCTTTGATTTTAATTTGCCGCGTTTTGAGTTGGCCACCGTTATTCGAGGTTCAGAAAATCTTTAGAATTTTTAAAGGAATTCTTAGTTTCGATGATCGGTACAAGATGTTCTTCACATTTTGATCAAGTGGTAAAACAAGTGTCCCGCGCCGTAGCCGAGTGGTTAAGGTAGGAAGCCTTGGCGCAGAGCTACGGGACTTGCGCTGGTTCGAGTCTCCATGGGGGAAGAAATTTTCTCATGGTATTTCGGCCAGTATGGGACCGGTGCCCACTCAGCATCGTGAGGCAATTGGGTAGCTACAATAAGTAGCGGCTCCAGGTTGAGGAACCAGCTATAACGGCTGGGGGACTCGACATGCTAACCACATGTCACCCCTACACTGGCTGTTGATCATCTACCTCTGTGATTGACACATGTGGATGTGAAGGGCCAGCAGCCGGCTGGGTAACAGGGCAACCGCTGAAAAGTGGAAAGACTCTCAATCGGGTAAAACAAGTGACATGCTTTTGTATTTCATATTATATCCATCCATAGTAATTCTGCCCTAGGGCAGGTCTTTAACTGTAATCATAGCGTCTTCATGCTATGCTTTGCAGCTTTACTAGGGAATTATAGGTGTGGTAGCTTCCCGTTGCTTTCCTCATCGGTGAAGGATGATGATGATAGTGGTAAGGATGATGATGGCCATATGATTTCGGGGACCGTTTGGGCCTTAAAGGTTTCCTGACATTTGTCTTACAGGTGAGGAAAAACCCCGATAAAAACCTCACCCAGAAAAACTGCCCCGACCGGGGGATTGAACCCGGGTCCGCTACGTGACAAGGCAGCACGCTACTTCGAGACCACAGTGGTGGACTCATCTTATAGAAATAACTTTAATATCAAGGTCGCCTATTAGGATCTTTAGATGTAACCATCGTGTGTTTCTATTGTGTAGTTGTGATGTGTTTTTAAACAAAGTGATTCTGGGACTATTTATATCTAGAAAATTTCCTGGCATTTGTCTTACAGATTAGAAAAACACTTAAAATCCTAGACTTGTACCTACAGGGTATCGAACTCGGACCCGCAGCGTCTCAGGCAACGACGTTACACCTATACCACAGCATAGACCGCTATGTCATCGTATTTTAAGACCAATGTCTCCTGCTCTCTAGGCATTTGTCTATGAATCTAATAATTAAAATAAAAAATATAGCCTTCCCTTTTGTTTAATTGCCTACCTTGGGGTTCTCGGATTCAATTTCCGGCTACACCATAGAATTTTTCTTACGGTATACAGTTTGAAACAGGGTCAACTCAAGCCTAGTGATGAAAATTTAATAACTGCTTGATATGAGAATGTATGGGTGTAAGACATGATGTATTACCTTAAGAATCTGGTTTCTTTATCTTAAGGTCTTTATTCCTAATATCTGACTGTAATTCACAATCGTGTTCTCTAGGGAAATTTTAATACTCCACCTACATAAATAATATTGGAAATAAGAAATGTAAATGGACATAATGCATTAGAAGAGCAAATTAAGGAAATATTGGTAAATGAGAATAAAGTTTATTTTGCAAATAGAACCTTATTTAAAAGCAAATTAATATAAAAAACTGCAAAAATAAGGTTATACAAAACATTCATTACACCAGTAGTACTTATGCTAGTGAAACTTGGGTCCTAAAAGAAACAATAAAACAGAAATTATTAATTTTTGAAAGAAAAATTTTAAGAAGAAAATTTGGACCAAATATAGGAACTGATAGCTGTTGGGGAATCAAAACAAATAACGAACTAAACAAATAAATCAAAAATCAGAATATAGTAAACCATATAAAATCTCTTAGAATTGGTTGCCTTGGACATTTGAAAAGAATGGATGATCATAGACTGGCCAAGAAACTCTATAAATGGAAACCTATAGGAGGCAAAGCTATTGGAAAACCGAAGATCAGATGGGAGGATGACACAATTAACGATCTAGAGAAAATAAAAGTGACTAATTTGAATATGGCACGAGACAGATTGGTATGGAGCAGGCTTGTTGAGAAGGCCGAAACTTTCACTTTTAAAGTTGTCACGCCTTAGGATGATGATGAATTACATATCGAAATGAAATTACGTTCCGATGGATCTCGTCCCATGTTGGAGTTAAAGGAAATTAATTTGGCATAGAAATAAACATAATTTATATACCCCAACTCTTCAAAATTAATTATTAAATCTAGTTTTCATTTACAAAGATATTTCAAGTTAGAGTATGGGTCGATCTTTTGAAAACAAAGATTGGTACAGCTGGAGAATGCATTATTCAGATTATCCGCTCTTAAGTTCGATGTCGCCGCAGGAGTTCGCATAAGTACCCGCCACGACTATCTGGTAGAAATCTTATATCGGATCAACACTATAAGGCCGTAACTCTGCCAGGCAAAATAAAGCTATTACTTTTACTAGTGGCCGCCCAGCGATCGAAATTCGACCACAATTCATTACATTTTTAAGTTTACGTCATTATGTGTTAATTTTCGATTCATTTTAAAAATACGAACGATAGGAGGTATGTGGTATAGGTTGGCTAAGCCATATTAAAAAAAACAATAACGCATGATTTGACATTTGTATACTATTTGTACTATTTAAATTTGCATTTGGCCTATTATTATGTATACGGGAATATACATCCCTTTGTCTCTGACTCCGACCCGTCAATGTTCTGTCTCGAGGCATAATGGAAGTAGGTGCGAATATCTAAATATAAAAATAAATATGTAATGAAATTACTGAAACCAACATTTGACGGGGTTTATTTTAAATTTAAATAATAATATGTACTCATATTTTTTAAACCACTAATAATAAATACGCGAGAGTAAGTCAATTCACATTGCTACTGCACAATTTTCATTTTCAACAACGCACTTTCAGTATGGAACGTAAAACAAAGGAAAGAGTACATAAATTAATAATACACATAAATTCCTTAGAAACAATTTTATTTTAATTTGTTTGTAACACATATGAAACATAAATTTTATTTTTCTGCACTCCTCTAAATTAACTTTAATTAAGCCAAATATCACAATCCTCGGTGCGCGTATTGTGCTTAAAAAGGGGTAAAAAGCTTGTTCTTCACGTATTAATATATAGATTATTATTATTATTGTTATTATTACCATTGTTATTTTCATCGATTCACCATTGTATGGTGTACAAGGAGAATGCTGCAGTGAACTGGGAATTCCTCAAACGGTATATAACTATCCAGAATCATTGGTGAAATCTCAATGGAGACAAATCACATTATTTCAATCTGTCTGAGCATTATTCGCTG
Source organism: Diploptera punctata (assembly GCA_030220185.1). NCBI lineage: Eukaryota > Metazoa > Arthropoda > Insecta > Blattodea > Blaberidae > Diploptera > Diploptera punctata. Next base: position 45,739 of record JASPKZ010005680.1, on the reverse strand, counting down.
CACTGCAACATTGGAACCAGACTTCGCAATTTGCAAACCACACGACTTACTTCTGTAGGCAGGAGTCGCCATTTTCACAATTCATAAGATACTACAAATTAAAGAAAAATTTAGAAGTACTAATTCATCCTGAAAATCATTTAGTGGGACCATAGAAGGAAAACTATCATCATGAGTTGGAACAAAAATTTATTGAGTATGTGTGAAAGAAAAAAAAAAAAAAGTTTTCCTATCACACAAGAGATGGTCATCATCATCATCTGCATTCATGGATTAGGTCTGTTGACCCATTCCGACTTCAGCCCATCTCTTTCTAGATCTGCCCACATCTCGGGTGCCTTTAGGTTTGTATTTTTGTTACTTGTCTTGGATATCTATCTTCATTCATTCTGTCTATGTGTTGCTTCCATTTTTGTCTATATGTATCTATTTTATCAGTTATTGCAAATATTTCAAGTTCCTGTCTTATTTCTGTGTTCTTGATTCTGTCTTCCTTAGTGCACCCTTTAACAGATCTCAAAAATTTCATTTCTGCCGCCGTTATCCTACTTAGATCTTTTTTTTATGTATCCAGGCTTCTGAACCATAGAGCAGTACCGGTACTGCCAAAACATTTTATAAAATTTCAGTTGGGTCTCTCTTGTTGTTTTGTTATTTAGTGTTCGTTTTAATCGTACCACATATTCCCTGGAATTTTGCTATTTTATTATTTATATCATTATCATAATTAAATGATATGTCACAATCCTAGATAATTGAGATGGTTCACCTGTTCTATGATTTTGGTTTCGTATTACTATTTTCGATCTGATTTGATTTTTCCCTTGGAATGCCATTACCTTAGTTTTTTTCTATGGATATTTTGAGATTATATTGTTCACATATATTATGTAGTTTAAAAATATTCCTCTGAAGTTCGTCTTCTGTATTTGCTATTATTACCTGGTCATCAGCGTATAATAATGTTTTCAAGAGATGGTAAGGATGAAAATTCTAGAGATAAAGTGTGAGTTTGTACAAACGGGCAACATGAGTGATGTGCCATTCAAAGTCAGCGTCAGCTTGTATGTGCATATGTTGAAAAGAACAAAGCTTACATTGCAGGAACAAACAACACTCACACATGCCCAGAGAAACTTATCTCATTTTAGTGCCATGTATTCAATTTATAAAAGCAACATAATTATTCGCTCGACCAGATGGACAATGGAGATCAGATGCCCGTATATTTTGATATGATGTCTAATGTAACAGTTTATGATAAGAGTGCAGAAAGTGTACCTATCCCTATCAAGACAACTGAAAATTTAAAAAAAACATAAATTACTAACAAAGATCTATTTCGAAAATAAAAGTTGGAAATCATATAACAAAGGGATTTACTATTACAAAAGGTTTAAGGCAAGGTTGCAGTTTATCTCCAATTCTATTTAAAATTTATCTCGAAAGAGTACTAAGAGACTGTAGGAAAAAATGTCAAAAAATGGGCATACCTATCCAAAATACACATGTATATTCACTAAATTTTGCAGATGACCAGGTATTAATAGCACAGGACCATGATGACATAGAATATATGGCTAAAAACTAAAAGATGAATATGAAAAATGGGGACTTTATATAAACATTGAGAAAACTAAATACCTGTGTATAGGAGAAGAAATGGAAAATATAAATTTCAACAATGGAGAAGAACTAAAACCTAGTATTGAATGCACTTATTTAGGAACAAAATTAGACCATTCAGGCAATAACACAGTGGAAATTAAAAATAGAATCGCACAAACAAAACAAGCAATAAATGCTTTAAACTCTGTTTGGTGGAACAAAAATATTACAAAAAATAGAAAATTACAAATATATCAAACCATAATTCAGAGCATTTTAACATATGGTGCTGACAAATTCCTACCAGGGAAATGAAAATAATTTTAAGTACAGAAATGGATGTTTTAAGAAGATCAGCTGGAATGGTTAGAATATGAAATAAAGAAATAAGGGAATTTATGGGTGTACAAGAGGAGCCCGGACATCATAGACATTATAGAAAGAAAAGATTACAGTGGTATGGCCATATCAAAAGAATGCCAGAGCAAAGATTGCCAAGAATTGTTATGGAATGGATCCCAATGGAAAGGAGGAAGAGAGGAAGACCGAAGAAAACTTGGATAGAAGGCGTACAAGCAGCTATGAATATCAGAGGAATGGAAGGAAGATCAATGGATGGACAGAGAGGAATGGCATTTGGTTTCTGGAAGACGGCGGCAGCTGCCATGATACCGGATGATGATGATGATAAATTACTAACAATCTTGCTTGCCTTAATCAATGGCCACAAGCTACCACCATTAGTTAGTTCAAATGAAAAACCGTGTCAAAGGAGATGCTACCTACAGGCGTGGTTGAAGTATAACTAATTAACTAACTCTCTGGCACTATCAAATATGTGGGTTCATGGCCATGTGGACATAAACTCTCCATAAATCCCTATCCTGAGCTAAGGTTTTAAAATCATCCCCTATACTTCACACAAATCATGGTTAGTGTTATTCTCCCACCTCATTTTTGGACTACTTACTGGGTGCTTTCCCTCTGGTTTTCCGCAAGGAGTTCCCTTGCCCCTCTTTCATTCTCCATTAATGCCATATGTCTTTACCATTGCAGTCTATGAGACTTAACTATTATTATTATATCGGGTTTCCCATAAAGATCATGTAGCTCACTGTTACGAAAGTCTTCTCCATTCGCCTGTCTATTCATCTCTCTTTTGTCCAAAAATGTTCTTAAAGCTTTATTCTCATATACTTATAACCTTTTCATCATCATCATCCATGCAAGCATTAGGCCGTATGGCCTGTTATGGTCTCAAAGAGGAATTTTCCATCCAGCGCTTTTTTGGACATCCCAGCGATCTTTTGCTTTTGGGGCAGTAGCGAAGTATAGCTTTTGGAATTCTATGAGATGGCATTCGTTGAAGATGGGCTTTCCAGTTGTTCTGGTAGTTTTGTACATGGTGAAGAATGGGTTCTACATCCAACTCTTCCATAATTTCCTCATTTCTTTTATGGTCCCACTTTGTGTAGCCTGCTGTACGGCGCATAAATTGCATCTCATTTGTTGTTATTTGGCTTTCATCTCTTCTTCGTATTGTCGCCAGTCTTGGAGTATTTTATCCATATATATGATAAAGAGCAAGGGTGAGAGGCCACATCCTTGTCTTATGCCCCTATTAATTATAATCTTTTCTCCTTCCATTCAGTACCATAACCATACCATAAACCAGTTAAGGCGTTTAAAGAGACTTTCGTGTATGCGGCCGTCAGTCAGTTAACTCGTTTAAGAGCGGGTGCGAACAAACTGCGTTTATATTCGGCGCCTAAATATTGTGTTGGATTAGTATGTCTTGGAGATCACAGATGGCATGTAAATGTACATTTTCTATTCCCGTTTGACACGTTTAACCTTGGTGAATCCCCTTTTATTTTTAAAACAAACAACACATGGAATTCGTTCACCCAAACTTACGTCCAGGCTCCAATGCAGTCGTATATGTTTCTCGTTATCGCATTGTTGTTTGTGCGTGAGTGAAACCATGGCAAAAGAAAAATATCTCACTGAAGAAGAATAAGTGAATATTTTGTATAATGATGATTCAGGTGATGAACTGATCTATGAATTAGAAGATTCACAAAGTAAAAGTGAAAATGAACTTCCACTTCCTGAAATTGATACGCCGATACCATGTGATATCAATCACCCGTTATTTCACCATCAAATCCTACTAGGTTATCTCCTTTAGGTATGCACAAAATTTGAATTTTCTAGGACTAATAGTTCGTGAATAATGGTCCATTTTCTGAAGTGCCACGAAAAGGGTAGCTGGGGTATTTAAATGGCTTGCCTGTGGGTTTAAATGCCCTGCTCAGCTCCTGGTACTGAATGTGACAGTTGGAGTCCATGTTTCACTCCTGTATAATGTAACTGAGAGAATGACAATTTTATTTATTTTCAGTTTAATGTTTTTTTGGAAGAAATTGGCACAACAAGAATCCCTGTAATTCATAATAGCATGCATTTCCAGAATTGAGCTTATGTTTAATTTCTTTGTGCATCTCACTCCTGTTTGTAATTATTGTTCCTAAACCCTGTCCACTCTTAAAGCGATCCTCGTCAAAACAAATCCTTGTGACCTGCTTGCTTTTCATTGGCTATGGACACCAACATACGTTGTAGAAGCAATAAGTATGCAAAAAAAATAGTTCCCTCCATTAAATTAAAAAATATGTCCTCTGAATATACTTGTTACTCTTCGTGAATGAAAATAATATTATTCAAAACATACAAAATATTCTAAAATATACCTAATCAATAATTACAACTTAAAATAGTTTATTACATATGGGTGATGCATTTGAATCATGCTTCAGTCGATTCTCATGAAACAAAATGGCTGAAAGTATAGAGGCTTCTGTTGCTGTGTCGTCATCTCCCTGTCAAAAGTGACAGTAATTGTGGTGCGAATGGCAGAAGAATATTGCTTCTACAACGTATGTCGGTGTCCATAACCAATTGAAAAACGAGCAGGTCACATGGTTTTGTTTTGACGAGGATCAATTTAAGAGTGGACAGGGTATAGGTATTTAAACTCAACTACTTCTTCAAAATTGTCCTCATTTGTCATTAACTATCCATTTCTATTACATAACATATTTCTATGTGTGCCCATATATTTAGTTTTAATGATGTTTACTTCCAGCCCCAATTTCATAGTGTGCATGTTGACTCTTCGTATCTTCTCGCTATTGCCTATAATACTACATCATCAGCATAAACTAACAGCTTATAAATACAATTGAATTGTAGGCCTTCTTCATCCTCTAAAGATTTGATGTCATGCTCTATGTATCTATCTATCTTCGGGTTTTTACAGCTGCTGCCGTTTTTCCGTGCCAAACCTCCAAAGCCTACGGTCTTGGGCATCTTCGATGCTTAGCCCTCTAGCTTGCATTACTGTCTTCATGTTTTCCTTCCATGTTAACTTTGGTCTCCCTCTTTTCTTCTTTCTGTTCGGATGCCATTCATATAGTTGCTTCGGCCATCGCTCATCTTCCATTCTTAAAACATGTCCTAACCACTTTAATTCCTTCTCCTCAATTCTTTCAATTATGCTTTTTTCTGCTTCCATTATGTTTCTAATTTCCTTATTTGTGACATGTTCTATTTAGACTTTCTGGCACTTCTGTGTAAATAATCCATTTCTAGAGCTATTAGTATATTCTTGTAGTACTTATTGATTGTCCATACCTCACTTCCATACATTGCAACAGATTCCACCAATGTTTTACCAATATTTTTTTTGTGTCTTTCCAAATATGCTTATCCCACCATATGGAATTAAACGATATTATTTTGCTACTCAATTCAATTCTATGTTTTATGTTCTCTTTGCCTATACTTTCAATATTATCCATAATTATTCCCAAATATTTAGTTTGTTTCACTTGCTTTATTTGGATTCCTTCTTCCAGTATTAAATTTTCTCTTTCATTGCTATTTATTGCCAGATATTCTGTTTTTTGTAAATTTACTGTGAGACCCCATGATTCATATGTGTTTTTCAACCTTTTTATCATGAATTCCATATCAAATTTGTCTTGCGCTAAAACCAGTTGATCATCGGCAAATTGTAATGTCAGCAAAAATCTGTTGCCTATTGGGATCCCCATACCTTCGTCATGCTCTATTATGAAATTGAATAGTAGAGAAGATAGTGCATCTCCTTGCTTTAACCAATTGTGAATTTCAAAAGTATCTGAAAACTGTTTGCCCACACGCACCCTACTCTTTGTGACATTTAGACACATTTGAATAAGTCAAACTAATTTTTTTAGCAATTCCAAACTGTAACAGGATACTATATAACTTCTTCTTCTTCACTTCCGGGTTTAGGCAAGAGTTGCCTGTTCCGTCTTCACTAATAGATCTAAGACCATCTCTTCCGAGGACGTCCGACATCTCTTCTTCCTCTTGGAAAATAATGCAAGATTTTATTTGGTAATCTACTTTCTTCCATTCTTTCTACAGGTTCTTTCCACTGTATCTTGTTACTATATAACTTCTCCCTCTTAATTGAATCATATTTTTTTTTTTTAAGTCTGCATATAGTTGATACACAGTGCCATTATATTTCCATTTCTTTTCTAAAATCTGTCTTATGCAATAAATCAGATCTCTTGTAGATCTGTTTCTTCTATATCCACATTGAAGATCACCTATTATATCTTCAATATAGGTGGTAAGTCTGGATACTATTATATTTTGTTTATTTTTTATTATTTCACTCACCTCATACTTCATAATTCATAGCAGACCCAGGGTTTCTTCACATCTTTTGTGACATTTTCAATGCTGCGTCATGCTCACAACTGACGTCCAACGGCCTTCTATCCTGCAGACTGACCTCCGCGCCATCTGGTGGCCGACCGAAAAATTTCCAAATCAGTCCTATCTCCTTATAACCGGGTATTTCAAAATACATAGTTTTATTTTCATTCTTGCATATGTAAATTTTTTCCCAAATTGTGAGTTCCTTCGGTTTTTCCAATTGTTTAAGTAATTTTGTTTTGGTTTCTATTCTATGTTTTTCTGACCAGGCATGTGCAGCTATTGCAGATTTTGCGGTTTCTCCATTTTTAACATTTCTGAGGTGTTCTTTTAATCTTGTATTTAGATTCCTTTTTGTTTTTCCTATGTATATCTTTTCACAATCTTTACAATTAATTTGATAAATTCCCGATTTTTTGCAGTCTTCAATCTTTTCATTTTTGTTGGTTTTTATTAAATTACCTAAGCTGTAATCATTTTTCGGTGCTAATTTAATGTTGAATTTGTTGAAAATTTTTTGAAACTTGTCAAATACCAAAGGATGGTATGTGAACTTCTTGAATTTTTTGCCTATATTTTTATCTGTCTGAAGAGTACTTTCATTGATGACTTTTTGTTCTTTGAATTTATTTATTTTCTTGTGTATCATCTTCTTTTGAAAACCATTATCCTTCGCAATTTTTATGATGTGTTCTTTCTCTTTATTGTAATTTTCTTTGCTCATGGGGACATTCACAAGTCTGTGTGTTAAACTATTAAATACTGCCTGTTTGTGTGAAAAATGGTTAAATCCAGTAGCTTTTATATAATTGTCGATGTGAGTTTCTTTCCTGTAGATTCCAAATTCTATTTTCTTTTTTTCTTCATTCCTAATCAATTTAAGGTCTAAAAATGGTATTACATGATTATTTTCTATTTCCATTGTAAATTTGATTGTTTTATTTTGAATATTTAACAGTTTAATGGCATCTTCTAATTGTTTCTCTTTTACTATTACTATGATATCATCTACATATCTTCTCCAAAATTTAAACATCAAAGGATGTGCTTTGGTTACATGACATAACTTAATACTATTATATTTGTTAGAATTTTGTACAAAGTTGAAAGTACTGAGGTGTCCCTGTAGTTGTTGCAATCCATTTTATCTCCCTTCTTATAGATAATCAGATCTTTCTATTCATTTGGAAGAGCCTCTTTTTCCTAAATCATACTATGCAACCAACATATCTTGTCCATCAGTTTTTCTCATCCTTATTTTATCAATTCTGTTGGGGTCCCTCTGAACCTGGTTCTTTATACATCTTTAATTTTTCTGTTACCATTTCAACCTCTAATGCACTTTGTTCTGTGACTAATATTTCTGCTGTCTGTAAATCATCCTCTTCAGTATTCTCTTTTGCATGTACATTTATTAGCCGATTAAGGTAATTTTTCCATCTATTTAATATATCTTGAAATCTGCAAAAATATCCCCATTTTCATTCACAATTATGTTTGTTCTAGCCTGAAACTTTTTCCTATCTTAATTCCCTGATACAATTTTATGATCTTCCTGTTTTTTGCATTAATTTCAAAAGATCATTTATCTTCTCTCTGAAATATTCCGTCTTTTTACTCTTTCATAACCTGTGGTTTTCCATCTGTTTTATCTCCGGAAAATTTTACCCCAATTGAACCCAGTTTCTTGACGGTTGTATTTTTACTGTGAAAGATTAACACTCTCTCAATCAAGGTAATTTTTTTGTGTGGCTTATCACCTTCAACCTGTCTGACATGGGTACCCTTTCGACAGCAATGATACTGCCGGTATAACTCTCAGGATCATTTAGACATGCAAGTCACTCTACCACAATAAGGTAAAGATACCATGGAGGACTGGTCAATTATAGGATGGATAACAAAAGACCCAGTGCTGGATTGGCTGAAAGTTGTCTGGAACTGAAAAATTGTCACACTGCTGAAGATGAGAGGCAATTAATGTTGGGTTCTTACAGGGGACACATCACTCTGAAGGAACAACTTTCTAAAATGAACTGTGACCTAGTAATCATACTTGGTGGCATGATTTTACAACTTTAAGTGATGAATATTTTTATGAACAAGACCTTTAAAGACAATATGTGTCAACAGTACAAGTGGCTACTTGATGGAAAGCATTCTCTCATTCCAACTGAAAACTGAGGCAGCCTTCAATATATCTATTGAGAGAATGGATCCTTACTGTTTGGCAGAAGATTACTAGTGAAACTTTTGTAAAAGGGTTCAAGGAGTATTGTATAGCTAACGCTATAGATAACATCTTGTGGCAATGGAGTTCAAATGAAGAAAGGTACACAAGTGAAGACAGCAATGATGGTGATAGTGAAGATAGTGATGACATGGATTAGTATTGGTAACTAAATCAAGAAAAATCTTAAAAAGCCTCTTCAAAATTAGGGGGTTGTCTTGTTTTCAGTTAAACTGGATATGTGGAATAATTAATGGTTTTATATAGAGCAATTATTAATATGAAAATGTTTTAAAACTAAAATTGCAAAATTATGTTTTACTGCAGTATTGTTTTTAGATATTCCCTACTATTTATTTGTTTTGTTACATGTATTTTTGGAATTACAGAGACCGTGAATTTTGTTAATTTGTCTTTTCTTTAAAAATACTTATGTTATAAGCATTTTGCATCTATTTTTGCATTGGCCAGGAATTTCATTGAAGTGGAGGAAATTGAATAAATGTACAGTAAAACTTGTTCAAAGCAGAATCGCATGGGACTAAATTTTTTCCTCATTAGACAACATTCCACATTATAAAAAAACAAAAATTATTAACCCATCTTAGATTATAGAGCACCATATATGTCTTTCTATGTACCTTGGATTAATTGTAGTTCTGCTGCCGTTGGAAAGTGAAGTATAGTATGTACGAGTGACTTCGACGGTAATGCGTGAAAAAAACAGTCCCATTTTGTCAGCGTTAAAAATGTCTCTTAGGCATGTATCCTGAAATTAAAATATGCAGTTTTGGTTTCCACTCACTAACCATACTTTCATCCACATCCTTTGATTCCCCGCAAACTTCATTCCACGCTACATTGTGTCATCTTTTAAACACTGTCCACAACCAACCTGAAGATGCCTTGAAATCGTTATTCCATAGGGATATAGCAACAGCTAGATCTTGACTTTGGAGCATCGGTCTGGAAATTTGGAGATTTTTTAATCATGGACTTGTCATTTTTTTTTTCATTTGACTATTTCCTTGCGTCCATTCATTCATTATTTTTTCTTTTAAAATCTCATAAACTTGGGTTTTTCCACATTTAAATTTAGTCATTATTTTGCATACCGAGAGTTTGTTTTTCTTTATCTTCAATCACTTTCATTTTTTTGTTTAATGACAATGAAACATAAGATTTAGCCATATTTATTCCATAAATTCAGACGCTACCTGTGAAAGATACGTACACAATCGGTCTCAGATCTTAAACTAATTTAAGAATTTACAGTGCACTGGCTATTCTTAAAACAGATGTCACATGCCAAATATTTGTTAAACGAACCTGTTTTACGCAAAACGGGTGTGCAGAGAGGCTGAAAGAAAATTCCAGATACAGATAGAAACTCTACTTCTCCAGGTGGCAGAAATCATCACTTATTGTTAATTCGCCTAACGGGAATTCAATGAAGTGGAAACAAATTTATTTCTCTCTCTATCTTTCTGCCTTATAAACATTTTCTTTTATGATTTAGAAATATCCTTCTGTTTCAGTGTTGGACAGATTCTGTTTTATACAAAATAAATACACGTAAAATTACTATTATTTTGCTGGGACCAATAAATTTGTTCACATTTCTCTCTCTATCTTTCTGCCTTATAAACATTTTCTTTTATGATTTAGAAATATCCTTCTGTTTCAGTGTTGGACAGATTCTGTTTTATACAAAATAAATACACGTAAAATTACTATTATTTTGCTGGGACCAATAAATTTGTTCACATTTCTCTCTCTATCTTTCTGCCTTATAAACATTTTCTTTTATGATTTAGAAATATCCTTCTGTTTCAGTGTTGGACAGATTCTGTTTTATACAAAATAAATACACGTAAAATTACTATTATTTTGCTGGGACCAATAAATTTGTTCACATTGGTGTTAAAGGTTTAAGTCATGAAATGTTATTAATGATGATATTAACATATGCATTTAACATGAAATATGTGAAAATCTAAAAAAAATTGTACGAGTTTTATGCATTTTAAAATGAAAACAAGACATAATTTTTAATGATAGCATAGCTATAGATGTGGAATTGTATAAAAAAAAAAAGGAAGACTTTTTAAGGAAAAAAATTTAGGAAATTGAGAAACATCTACTTTCCGTTGTGTTTTGTTAAATCTTTAGAATATTAGTACTCTTGAAAGGTAATTGAGTCACTTCTATTTGTGATTAAAGTGGAAGTTCTACATAGGAAGGCAGTTGTAATGGAAACAGGGTGGGAAGGGAAGGAGCTAGGTTTTGTATCCATCGTGTTCCCATGCAGGTGAACTTTTTCTAACCCTGAAGCGTAGTGTTCATGTGTGTACTGCAACCAGTTAAAGGATGATGGAAAGGCAGATACTCCAAATTCATCTGATCAGTCCCCAAGAGGTCCAGGAGGAAGTAAGAGAGGGAAACCTCAACGAAAGAGGCGTATGAAAGCTGGAACTCCAGGTGGTCCAACAAATGGGCAGCCTGTGATGCCAGGCATGCCACAGCAAGTTCAGGTATATATGGAGCAGGCATGTATATTTTATTCAGTTTTTGTTATTACGTATCATTAGAATGTCCAAGTTTTCTCTTGAAATTACATGTATATGAGTTCATTGGTAATTTACTCACCAGTAGACTTGAAAGATGTGAATTTAAGCTTGGCTACGGTTGATGGGTTTAAATTTTTTTAAATCATGAGTGTGCATCAAAGATATTCCTCTATAGATCAAGTTAAAAGTCATATTAATGGCAAACTATTTTAATAAATTTTCAGAAGAAAACTTAGATATCTATGTATAGTCTTATTGAATAATGCTTTAATTTTACTTTATATTATTGTTATAATTGTGAAATAGTGATTTTATTATATTTTGGTGGTTTATAATATGAATTTGTATATAAATCAAGTAATGAATGTGTATGGAGAAAGGAAAAGATACCTAAAAAGTTGAAAATCTATTTGCAAGTTAAGTTTTTGTCACATAACAAAAACAAATTATTTTGAATATAAATGTACATATTTCTTTAATTTTACTAGTATGTATATTTTTATTTCATAGTCTGAATAATGCAAATTGGATTTTTTTGTGATGTGTGAAACATTAAATTAAGCACAAATATATGTGGTTTCATGTGGATATGAAGGTACCAGTAATAAAGTAATTAAATTAATATTGAGAAGCTAAAGGTTCGGGGTTTGATTCCCGGTTCAGGCAAAAAATTTTCTCTTTACCATTGATTTACAATAATTTAATTGTGTTCATTAATTTACTTATTTCTATGATAGTAATAGCTTTAGCTTCTCAATATTAATTAATTTAATAAATATTAATTAATTTAATAAATAATGCTATAGCTGTGTGGAGTCCCTTCATGTCTTCTTAAGGTAGAAGCCATTCATTGTGTATTTGTGAATGATGATTCATTGCAATTGAATGTGGGGCCAGTAGAGTAAGGTAAAGGAAGGATTCTTGCTTGGATGGGAATGAAGCCTGGATTAGCTCAGTGGACAGAGCATTAGCACGGGAAGCTAAAGGTTCGGGGTTCGATTCCCGGTTCAGGCAAAAATTTTTCTCTTTACCATTGATTTACAATAAAGTAATTGTTTATTACTGTGTTGTCTTGTAATCAAGATCCAGAATTCTTCTAATTTTGATAGATGGACTAATATAAATTCAGCCATCTTTCACAATATAACAATTTTAAAGCAATTTATAAAATTTTTTGATAAGCAAATTAAAAGAAATATCATTTACATAATTATTAATATTTCATACTGGTACTTTATTTATATATATTGTTACTTATGTCAAAAACTGGAAGATAATAAATAGCTGCCTCATAAGTATAAAAAGTCTCTTTATATCATGTATTCCTTGAAAAACTTTAATGTAATATGTTACTAATATAAAATAATGATAGGATTTTTTTTAAAATTATCAACACATTTCTCTGTCCTATCATGTTATAGGCCTATTTTTAATGTAAAAATCCAATTGTCAAAGTATATTTCTAACAAAAGTGTAAAAAGTATGGAAATTCTTCAGAAAGTTAGGAATGTTCTTTTAGTTTGAGGTATCCTCTTATAATTCCATATTTATCACATATGAGATAATTTAAGTTACTGTATATCTAATACTTCAGTTTATTATCGTGTATTTTACCTTCAAGATATACTAGAAAATTTAAAATATTGGTTAGAAAGTAATGTATTAATTCTTGTTGAAAATTAAATCTTCTGTTGATTGTCTTTCTGTATTAGTTCTGTAATACACATTTAGACTAAAAATTATTCCTTATTTGTAATTAGCATCCTTCATGAAATATTATTGGAATTGATGGTAAGATAAAACATTTAATTCAGTTATAATTCTGGGAATCGTAAATTTTGTTATACTTATTCTATGTAAGTGAAATAAGAGGTTTATAAGCTCATTACATTAGTTATCAATTAATTGTTATCTATTAATTTAGAGCATACTTGAATTTTGAAGAAAAATACTTCTAAAAGACATTTGTTATTTTTAAAGATAATTTAAAAAAATATTTATTAATGCCTTTTTTTTATTATTTTTCAAAATAAATTTGTATCAGTATTGCATGTTAAATTATTGTTCAGTGGGCATTATGACAAAATATTACACAATTTAAGCTATGAAAGGCTGATTTTTTAAAGTAAATCTTGTTATGGTACATTTTTATTGTAATTCCAAAATCTAATATACTGTGTATTTTATATTAGATAAAGAAAACTATTAATAATAAAGAAAATAAGAGTAAAATAATAATGGATGATTTTTGTGATTTATTTATAATAATAGCGTATTTAAATAGATTGTTTTAAATGTTTATGTTGTCTCAGTGGTGGTCCTAGCATTGAGCTGATTACTCATTTGGAGAAGCCCTCCATATTCTTGTATGATCAAAAAAGTATGATTGTGATCCATAATTTCAAATCTTCTTCTGACAGATCATACCTCTTTAAAGCCTGGGTGACATGAGGCACGTAAAAGTACCTACAAGGGAGAGTTTTAACTAAATTAGACCCTTTATTTTTTCATCAGTGACATTAAAAAAAAATTAATTAATTTAAATTATAAAAATTATTTTATTTTTATTCTTGTTGTTATTAGGAGGCTTTTAAGAAAAAAGCAAATTGCAAGGTTTTAGAATTAAAGTAAAAATATGAAGTAGAAAATTTTAAAGTTAAATTTTACTATTTCATTACTTTTGATTCTTATAATATATAATATCTCTAATTCACTTTTATTTTACTTCTAATTTTAACAAATCATTGATATTGTGTATAACATAGTTATATTGCAGTATTTTTATGCATTTGTTTTTTCTACAGCAACAACCCCAGCCAGCTGTTCAGCACATGAGCTATCCTAATCAGGGAGGAATGTTCCCTGCTCAGTCCCAGTGGGGATATAATCAGCAACAGCAACAACAACAGCAACAACAACAACAACAGCAGCAGCAGCAACAACAACAGCAGCAGCAGCAGTATTATTCTTCACAACAAATACCTCCAGGTTTGTTCATAATTCTTATATTTTTTAAACTTAAACAATTTTAATTCAAATCAGGAATTAAGACTTTGTGGTCATAATAATTATTCTCTTCAACAAAGCAGTCATCTTTAGTGACTTAAAATCTCCTATACGAGCTATTTATAACCAGTGTCTAGACAACAAAAAGAATTGCTGAAATGTACCAAAGAATCAAACACAATCATTAGTTTTTCAGTGGATTCTTTGGTTATGAAATGGTAGATATTTAGAAATAAGAGGCACAATAAATCACTAACTCAGTAAATAATATTTAATTTTAGGAAGTTATATTTTGAGGTTATTTTAATTATATTATTTTGGGAAAGCTGACGATTAAAACAGAATTGTTTTGAAACATGTCCAAGAACAAATCAACATTAATATTGAGGTAAGATGTCCAGACCAAAAATAATATAATCACTAACTCAGTAGTCTATTTTTATCAATATTACATAATTGAATCAGACACTTTCTACACCTCGCCTCATAGTGTTACATCCCATTAGAATTTTTATTAAATTCAACTTTATCATTTCACTCATTAAAACTAAAATTCAGAGGACCATCCATGTGAAGACATATGACATTTTAATTCAAGAGAGTGTAAATAAACAATGGAAAAACTTTTTGAAGAAAAAAAACATTAATTCTAGAATGTCCATCATTAAAAAAGTCATTGCTCTCTTTCGATTATATACAGGTCATGATTGTTTGGTTGTCCATCTACATAAATTAAACACCCTTCCTATTCCAAATTGTTTAGTTTGTAGAGAAGAAAACATTGCAATGGATATGACTTTTCTCCAGAAGTGTTGATATTTAACTGCATAAAAATGTCTCATTATGTTATCAAGAAGCAAGAATTCAATTGGAAGAACTCCAATATGCTGGAGCATTAGCAACCAACCATAATAAAAGTTGAATTAGAAATATACACCTTAGTTCATAAGACAAATTTTCTCACTTGGGACTTATTTCAAGGACTATTATCCCCATTATCAACTAGATTTCAACTGTTTGGGTTGAACCTTCAATGTAAGTTGGTTTTCTTTCATCAGATGGTGGATGGATGAACTTCAAGATTAAATTATTTAAATAATTTTAAATTAAATAATTTGTCTTTCAGTGATAAATTAATAATAAAAATATTCAAGATTAAATTATATTTACTGGGAACTTCATAATTTATGACTCTATTCCTGTTCTTTTATATGTAGATTTTTTTCTGAAATGCAAAACTGTTAAAACAATTGGAAAGACCAGAGAACTAACAATTTGGGTAAAAAAAAAATCTACATGTATAGGATTAAGAACAGAGGCTTGGATTTTGAAATTCCCAAGGAATAGGTTTTGATCTCAAAGATCATGCACCAACTAACAGAGGGAAGAAAATCAATTAACATCAGACGTTCAGTCCAAATAAATAAAGTGAGTCTTTTGCATCTTACCTCATAAAAGTTGAGTGCTTTTAGTTTCAAAACTATTCTGTTTTATCATTTCATTAAGAAGAACCTCATAATTAGGGCCCGGATGTTTATGACCTTAAAATTTTCTTAAAATGGCCTTGAACTAAAAAATTACCTAATGAAAATTATAAATTTCATAGTAATTAACTAATTAATAATTATTAATTTACTAATTCAAAATGGTCCAAGACTAATAATGATTTATGGTGAAATTAAATGTTTCTTACCTCTCCTCATATAAATCTTCTAAGTAGATCGCGATTTCGAGACCATTAACGGTCTCATTTTCAGTACTTCTTTGGCGACTGATGTTATGTCGATCGGAAGAAACTCGACATAACATCAGTCGCCAAAGAAGTACTGAAGATGAGACCGTTATGGTCTCGAAATCGTGATCTACTTAGAAGATTTATATGAGGAGAGGTAAGAAACATTTAATTTCACCATAAATTAAACCTCATAGTGATTAATTCCTATAAAAGTTAAACAAATAATGATTACTGAATGGGGTAACTATTCTAAAACAATTCATGTTCTTAACAGTAATATAAAATAATTAAAAATTAATAATTGTCACTAGGTCAATCACATTTCTACTAAATTAATATGAAAAGCTATTAACTAAACATACCTTATTTGACATTGCAATACACCATCTTAGTGATCCATAAGTTATCAAAAGTGAAGGATCGGCAGTTGTCAGCTAACACTGTTTTATACAGGCTGTTTGACGCATTGTCTAACCCTTATTTTTATCTAACACAAATTTCAGTTTCTGTCTAACTGCTTCCCCAAATTCTCCATTTACATTGTTTATACAATTTTCAGCACTATTGACTAATTCATTGACTTTTCCAATGACATACCACATTTTTGGAGTTATGGTTTCTGGCAAAAATGTAAAATTTGATTTAATGCAAGCAAATTTACCTTCGATTTCATAATCAGAAAACAGGTCCTGTGCACTCCCAATTGCCTTAGCATTTGCCCTATCAAAGCTATTTACTGCCTCTCTCACTATCTAAAAATTGTCACAATGGTATATGCATGCTGTCAATCACGTGCCCCAACATGTCAAAATTGGTTCTGGGGATAAGCTACAACAGGGGCCTTGTCTTTAAAACATTTAGTTTGGGATGGAGCTTTAACAAAGACTTTCTGTATTGTAGAAATTAGTCTGCTTCTGAAAATTTTGATCTGATCTCCTCTGCAACTCAATGAAAGGCATGGGCCAGACAGGTAACATGCACTAGTTTGCTGTAAAATTATTTGATGGACTTTACTGCCTTTACCATGTAAGGCACTGGAAGATGAGCATGCTCTCATGATGTATTCCATTAGACATGGATTTATCAAACAGTTTGCATATCTGAGTGTGGTTATCTGCCTCTAAAACTTCTGAGGTTGGAAGAAAAATATTTCCATGGCTATTTGTTTCTAAGGTCCCTTCACTATATTAGCTACAAAACGTCCCTCTGAATCGGTAGTCTCGTCAGTTGATACATAAATATTCTTTCCATTCACACATTCACGTATATGGTGTAATGTGTCTTCATAACATTTTATTAAATAGTTTATACACAATGTTGATTCGTCTGGAACAGTATGACCTGTATGGTGTTCAAGGAAATCACGTAGTTTTCAGAATTGTTTAGTTTTCCTAGTGGAATATTTGCACTGGCAAACACTTCACACATTTCTTTAAAAAATAAAGATCACTTGCTATTTGATGTGGAAGCAGTTTGTTCTAACAGAAATTGAGACACTTTTCTTTTATTCACATTTTTAAGAGCCCACACATGTTTCTCACGCCCGATATGTTGTTGTACTGTGAAATGTTTATCAGCAGTGACTTTAATTTCACACACCTTGCAAAATATTACACTCCCCATCAGTAGAAAATATTTGTTAACCAAATTCTGTTACATACTATCTTAAACGGATAGCACTAGACACTTTTTGTTTTGTCATTTTGCACTGCACGAAAATCAACACAACCATGCAGAAACCATACTCTCATGTGACAAACGGAAAGTTTACAAATTGAAGGATTTCCACATTGAATGGGAAGTTCCGAATCAATCCATGTGGAGGCAGAGCACAGTGGTTTCACATTATATTGAGACAATGCACTGTGGCTTCTTACTGACTTGACTGAGCATAAAAAACAAGACACAAAAAAGAACATAGAAATGAGCATTTAACTAGGCCTATAGATTATTTAAAAAGTATCAAATAAAAGTGCAAAAAGTAAATAAAATGACCTAAAATTACAAATAAAATTTGTAAAATGACTTTATCAAAAAAAAAGTTGAAAAAATACATTTTAATGACCTATAAAAGCCTCATATCTAACATATTTATTGCACAATGCACTTAATTATTAATCTGTATCGTCTCTGACAACTCATAAAAAAGATGACATTTCATCAAAATCCAGGCCCTAGTCATAATGTTACTTCCTATTGTAATTCAATAATTCAATCCAAATGTCCAGAATTTATTTGAGATTGGAGATGTTAGTCTACAGAACTTATCTTATGAGTTTTAGGTGTATATTTCTGATTCATCTTTAATTAAACAATGCAAAATGATGGGTGCGGACAAAAAACTTGACAACCCACAAAATGTTGTTACTTATGAGGGAATTGTCAACCAATGCATGCCAAAACCTAACTTGAAATTTCTTCCACAGAAGCATTGTGATGTACTAAGGCTATGTCCAAAAAGAAATCTGCTGTTTTTAACTGCAAGGCACTAAAATATAGCACAAAATCTCTCATTTAAACTATAGGGAAATAATACAACCTATTGTTCGTGCCGTGTCCTGTCTCTTACTCAAGCAGAGACATCCATTTGATCCATATAGTGGGTTGCCATTGCTGGATTCTGGCTTTGATTTCTGTCCTTGCAATTAATAGCAGCAGACAATTTTTTGGACATAGCCTTGGTACGTCACAACACTTCTCTGGGAGAAATTTAAAGGTAGGTTTCGACATGCAATGGTTAACAGTTCCCTTCTGAGATAATTGAGGTACAAATTTAATTTATCATTCAGTGAGACATGTTAAATTTATAATAAAAACTTCTGGCTTTCTAAAGTAATGTTAAATTCCCATTAAAAGACTTCTTAAATAAGATGCTGTCAGATGGCTTATCGAACAATGGTTCATAGCCTTTGGTGCTCTCAGGAATTGTATAAATAAGAGAAACATTTGTGTTTAGATTGGAGGCCTAGGTAGCTCAGTTGGAAAGAGCATTAGTGTATAGAACTAGAGACCTTGGGTTCGAACCCCAGTCTAGGCATAACTTTTTCTCTTAAAACATAATTTGATATGTGTGTTGTAAATATGTTTCAAATTTTTTTCTTTGGTATTATTACTTATACACTTCACATTATATATGTGAAATATAGTATTGGCACCATCTCTCAACGTCGCTCCTATTTTCACGGTCACTGCTGAATAAATTTGCCACAATTTCTCGTTCACTTAACGGTGTCCAACGTGAGACTGGTGGGGTCTTGCTTCCGGTCCCCTTTTATAGATGCAAGGAAACTTCTAGAAATAGCTTTGAGATATTTCGAAGCTTAGAACTCTTTCCCAAAAGGGGAGGGAGACACCGGTAAAAACCGTTTGGTAGACACTCCAGACACTTTGGCTGGTTTGTGCGGGCCCTCTACCTTGCGATTCTTGTCCAGCCCATGCAATTCAAACATTTATTAACATTTATTAATATTTTATTTTTATTTAATTAATAAATATGGATTTTCATCAAGTAAACACCAACTCAATTGATAATTCAAACATTGCTATGCGATATGTAACACTGCTCCCTCCATAGAGCTGATTGTCCTGATCAGCTCCCTTGTATGCTGCATGTCGATCTAGATGTACCACCATTATTTTTCCTCTGGGCTGACACTGAATTTGGCAGATCACATCATTGATTCTCATCACTACCTTGTAAGGTCCATCCCAGGAGCGCTGTAGCTTTGGCGATTTTCCCCTTGTTCGTGTAGGGCGGTACAGCCATACCAAGTCACCTTCATTGAACCCAGTGGAGTTAGCGAGATGGTCATAATGTACCTACAACCTGTCACTAGCTTGTTTGAGGTGTTCTCTAGCATGCTGATGAGTATCTCTAAGTCTTATTTGAAGAGAAAAATTATACGCTCAGACCGGGACTTGAACCCGGGACCCTTGGTTTTCTAGTCCAAGTGCTCTACCATTTGAGCTACCTGAGCAAGTACCGATCTAAACGCAATTTTTTCTCTATATACGTTGTAATTCCCGCGCACCAAATGCTTTGAAGCCTTTGCTTCTATCTTTGCAAATGGCGGCTTCTTTATTAAGAAGACATATTTGGGAATTATACATTACATTATAAATGCCAGTACGGCTTTTTTCGATGTTTTTATTATTAATTTCATACATCTCAATGATGGATAAATCATATTTGAAGAGAAAAATTATACGCTCAGACCGGGACTTGAACCCGGGACCCTTGGTTTTCTAGTCCAAGTGCTCTACCATTTGAGCTACCTGAGCAAGTACCGATCTAAACGCAAATTTTTCTCTATATACGTTGTAATTCCCGCCCACCAAATGCTTTGAAGCCTTTGCTTCTATCTTTGCAAATGGCGGCTTCTTTATTAAGAAGACATATTTGGGAATTATACATTACATTATAAATGCCAGTACAGTTTTTTTCGATGTGTTTATTATTAATTTCATACATCTCAATGACGGATAAATATGATTTATATCCCATCAGATTGTGGATGAAGAGGGGTAGTCCTGGTCTTATGTACCCCCAGGCATTGCAGCAGCTCCTTCATTAACTGGGACTCGGAAGTTGCATCCCTGGTCACTATGCAGCTCCATTGGTACCCCGTAGAGACACACAAAGTTATTCACTAGTGCATCAGCTACGGTTGAGGCTTCTTGGTTAGGGATGGCGTAGACTCTGGCCATTTAGTAAAATAGTCCATGGCCAACAACAAGTACCTATTTCTGGAAAGGGACCAGCTACATCAATGGCAATTCTCTCTAATGATGCTCCCACATTGCAGTGCTGCATGGTGTCCCTGCTGCATGTTCGAGAACCTCGGCTGGCTGCACAGATGTCACACTGTTGGCACAATCTCTCGACTTCACTCCTATTTTTACAGTCACTGCTGAAAAAGTTTGCACAATTTCTTGTTCACTTAACATTGTCCAATGTGAGACTGACTGGGGTCTTGCCTCTGGTCCCCTTTTATAGGCGTGAGGAAACTTCTAGAAATAGCTTTGACATGTTTCAAAGTCTAGAATCCTCTGGCCAAGGATCTTTCCTGAAAGAGGAGGGAGACACCGGTAGAACTGTCTGGTAAGACATTCCAGACACTTGGGCCGGTTTGTGCAGGTCGTCTAACTCGCAGTTCTGGTCCAGCCCGCGCAAATCAAATGTCGCTATGCGACACGTAACAGTATTAAATTTTGATACAATAAATTTTTTATTAATTTTTATGTAGTTTATCAACTGTAGTGAAATGGAAAAAATCTTGAATGTGTGGCTTGTCAGTTTTTTCCATGACCCCAAAGGAAATTGTGGAATTACAACATTAGGGAATAACTCTGGAATCTATTGGTTTTTAACAATACTTGTTTGATCCAGAGATAAACAACTTCAACAAGAGGTCAATAATGCAGAAAACAGATTTTTAAAAAAAATGTGGGTTGTCAAAGTTTTTTTGCCCATGCCCCTAAATTTTTCTCTTCAAATATTAATATATCCTTCAGTATGAGTGTAAAGTTTAAAATAAAAATATTGAATATATAAGCTTTACTTTAATAATTGTGCAAAAATCCCATTAAAAGTCTTCTTGAATAAGAAGCTGCTAGATGGCATTGGGGACGAATATTCTCTGCCTTGTGGTGATTGGGGATTATATAAGAAAGATAAAGATTTCTAAGAATTAAATTAAACCTCATAGTGTCTTTTTTTCCCCTGTGAAAGTTAAATAAATTAAGATTACTGTTTGAATTGAGAGCCTGGATAGCTCAAAGACAAAGCGCTGATGCATAAAACCAGAAGTCTTGGATTCAAATCCCAGTTCAGGCAAAAAAAAATTATTTTGAACTTTTAAATTGTCCTTCAGTGTGAGTGATAAATTTAAATAAAAACATTGACAGAATTACACTGTTTGCATTAAGAACAATATTTAAAAATTACGATTCAATAAATTATGAGTCATTTTGAAAAGGGATCATCTACGATTTTTTCTGAAATTCACTTTTTCCGTTATTCCGTTCTTCCATCATTTCCACATGATAATTGACCAACTACACTATTCCTTTACCACTTTCTGACTTTGTCTTTCAGGAAGTCATTTCGAAAAAGGATCAAGCTCACCAAGTTGATCCCTTTTCGAAAGGACTGACGCACGAATGTGACCTTGACGTCGGCTGCAAACCTATCCTGAACATTCTTTGCACTCTTTCTATGTTATCCAAAGTAAACAATGTTAAAATCTTGCTATAATCGGATCAATTGAGAACTGAACATTACAGACAGAAGTCGTTTATTGAAAAGATGCTATTGTGAGGCCTTCGGCCATGTAATAATGAGTGATAATGTTAATTAACCTGTTCTGGAATCTTCGGAATATGACCAAAGCGGTTGTGTGACTAAGTGAAAGAAAGGAATCAGAAACTAGAAAATACATGCACAACATAATCAAGAAAGTTAAAGAGAAACTGCTGAGTCATTTCAGCCATGCCAAAATACAAATCCCAGCTCAAAAATCAGGAAAGGATTGTTGGTAAGCAATATTAAGTCAACTTGAACATAACATTGAAAACGCTGTATCTACACACATTTATTTCAATATTGAGCTTAAATTTCAATTTTTATTCTATTTTAGTTGTC
Source organism: Diploptera punctata (assembly GCA_030220185.1). Classification (NCBI taxonomy): domain Eukaryota; kingdom Metazoa; phylum Arthropoda; class Insecta; order Blattodea; family Blaberidae; genus Diploptera; species Diploptera punctata. The sequence continues at coordinate 23,171 of JASPKZ010005680.1, read as the reverse complement.
GACGCCGTTGCTTTCAGTCAGTGTCAGAAGATAAAAAATGTGAACATCACATCGGAGTTCACCAGCTTCAGAAGCAAAAACGAGCAAAATGTCTATTTACAAGGTTTGATAGAAGTTGATTTGCCTGCTGATTTTCTAGACGACTTACCGACCATACGCTTGTGTTGAGTAGCTCCAACCATCACAAATTTAAAACTTGTATATATCGTTACTTTGTTGAAAAAGACTTGTGTGGACCCAGAATTTAAACTTGTAAATGAAGGTTCGTAATCTTCATGGCATTTCTAACAAGAATATGGCTATTTGCTTCTCTGAAATCCCAATATATTACCCCAACAGATTTGAGGAGAAAACCTCAAAAGCCTTGGATAAACTCCATTCTGGGAGATGTATGTGCTAAAATACATGAATTCGTTCAATCCTTGCCTTACAATGAAGTTCATTTTAGTAACAACATTTCCAAAAAACGTATCTTTCTGCTGATTTCAGGGTGAAACTAATTCACCAAATGTTCTTAAATTCCAATTTTTATTCTATTTTAGATGTCGACGCCGTTGCTTTCAGTCAGTGTCAGAAGACAAAAAAGGTGAACATCACATCGGAGTTCAACAGCTTCAGAAGCAAAAACGAGCAAAACATCTGCTTACAAGGTTTGATAGAAGTTGATTTACCTTCTGATTTTTGTAGACGACTTACTGACCATAAGCTGGTGTTGAGTAGCTCCAATCATCACAAATTTAGAAGTTGTATATATCGTTACTTTGTCGATAAAGACTTGTGTGGACCCAGAATTTAAACTTGTAAATGAGGGTTCGTAATCTTCACGGCATTTCTAACAAGAGTATGGCGATTAGCTTCTCTGAAATCCCGATATATTACCCCAACAAATTTGAGGGGAAAACCTCAAAGGTATTGGGTAAACTCTATTCTGGGAGATGTATGTGCTAAAATATATGAATTCATTCAATCTTTGACTTACAATGAAGTTCATTTTAGTAACATTTCCAAAAAAAAAATATCTTTCTTCTGATTTCAGGGTAAAACTAATTCACCAAATGTTTTTAAATTCCAATTTTTATTCTATTTTAGATGTCGATGCCGTTGCTTTCAGTCAGTGTCGGAAGACAAAAAAGGTGAACATGAAATCGGAGTTCAACAACTTCAGAAGCAAAAACGAGCAAAAGATCTGCTTACAAGGTTTGATAGAAGTTGATTTACCTTCTGATTTTTGTAGACGACTCACTGACCATATGCTTGTGTTGAGTAGCTCCAATCATCAAAAATTTGAAACTCGTATATATCGTTACTTTGTTGAAAAAGACTTGTGTGGACCTAGAATTCAAACTTGTAAATGAGGGTTCTTAATCTTCACGGCATTTCTAACAAGAGTATGGTGATTTGCTTCTCTGAAATCCCAATATATTACCCCAACAGATTTGAGGGGAAAACCTCGAAAGTCTTGGGTAAACTCTATTCTGGGAGATGTATGTGCTAAAATACATGAATTCATTCAATCTTTGCCTTACAATGAAGTTCATTTCAGTAACAATATTTCCAAAAAAAGTATCTTTCTGCTGATTTCAGGATAAAACTAATTCACCAAATGTTCTTAAATTCCAATTTTTATTCTATTTTAGATGTCGACGCCGTTGCTTTCAGTCAGTGTCAGAAGACAAAAAAGGTGAACATCTCATCGGAGTTTAACAGTTTCAGAAGCAAAAACGAGCAAAACATCTGCTTACAAGGTTTGATAGAAGTTGATTTACCTTCTGATTTTTGTAGACGACTTACTGACCATAAGCTTGTGTTGAGTAGCTCCAATCATCACAAATTTAGAAGTTGTATATATCGTTACTTTGTCGATAAAGACTTGTGTGGACCCAGAATTTAAACTTGTAAATGAGGGTTCGTAATCTTCACGGCATTTCTAACAAGAGTATGGCGATTAGCTTCTCTGAAATCCCGATATATTACCCCAACAAATTTGAGGGGAAAACCTCAAAGGTATTGGGTAAACTCTATTCTGGGAGACGTATGTGCTAAAATATATGAATTCATTCAATCTTTGACTTACAATGAAGTTCATTTTAGTAACATTTCCAAAAAAAAAATATCTTTCTTCTGATTTCAGGGTAAAACTAATTCACCAAATGTTTTTAAATTCCAATTTTTATTCTATTTTAGATGTCGACGCCGTTGCTTTCAGTCAGTGTCGGAAGACAAAAAAGGTGAACATGAAATCGGAGTTCAACAGCTTCAGAAGCAAAAACGAGCAAAACATCTGCTTACAAGGTTTGATAGAAGTTGATTTACCTTCTGATTTTTGTAGACGACTCACTGACCATATGCTTGTGTTGAGTAGCTCCAATCATCACAAATTTAAAACTTGTATATATCGTTACTTTGTTGAAAAAGACTTGTGTGGACCTAGAATTCAAACTTGTAAATGAGGGTTCGTAATCTTCACGGCATTTCTAACAAGAGTATGGCGATTAGCTTCTCTGAAATCCTGATATATTACCTACCCCAACAGATTTGAGGGGAAAACCTCAAAGGTATTGGATAAACTCCATTCTTGGAGATGTATGTGCTAAAATACATGAATTCATTCAATCTTTGCCTTACAATGAAGTTCATTTTAGTAACAACATTTCCAAAAAAAGTATCTTTCTGCTGATTTCAGGATAAAACTTATTCACCAAATGTTCTTAAATTCCAATTTTTATTCTATTTTAGATGTCGATGCCGTTGCTTTCAGTCAGTGTCAGAAGACAAAAAAGGTGAACATCACATCGGAGTTCAACAGCTTCAGAAGCAAAAACGAGCAAAACGTCTGCTTACAAGGTTTGATAGAAGTTGTTTTGCCTTCTGATTTTTCTATACGACTTACTGACCATAAGTTTGTGTTGAGTAGCTCCAATCATCACAAATTTAGAAGTTGTATATATCGTTACTTTGTCGATAAAGACTTGTGTGGACCCAGAATTTAAACTTGTAAATGAGGGTTCGTAATCTTCACGGCATTTCTAACAAGAGTATGGCGATTAGCTTCTCTGAAATCCCGATATATTACCCCAACAGATTTGAGGGGAAAACCTCAAATGCCTTGGATAAACTCCATTCTGGGAGATGTATGTGCTAAAATACATGAATTCGTTCAGTCTTTGCTTTTCAATGAAGTTCATTTTAGTAACAACATTTCCAAAAAAAGTATCTTTCTGCTGATTTCAGGGTAAAACTAAATCGCCAAATGTTTTTAAATTCCAATTTTTATTTTATTTTAGATGTCGACGCCGTTGCTTTCAGTCAGTGTCAGAAGACAAAAAAGGTGAACATGAAATCGGAGTTCAACAGCATCAGAAGCAAAAACGAGCAAAACGTCTGCTTACAAGGTTTGATAGAAGTTGATTTACCTTCTGATTTTTCTAGACGACTTACTGACCATACACTTGTGTTGAGCAGCTCCAATCATCACAAATTGTATATATCATTACTTTGTTGATAAAGACTTGTGTGGACCCAGAATTTAAACTTGTAAATGAGGGTTTGTAATCTTCACGGCATTTCTAACAAGAGTATGGCGATTAGCTTCTCTGAAATCCCGATATATTACCCCAACAGATTTGAGGGGAAAACCTCAAAGGCCTTGGATAAACTCCATTCTGGGAGATGTATGTGCTAAAATACATGAATTCATTCAGTCTTTGCTTTTCAACGAAGTTCATTTTAGTAACAACATTTCCAAAAAAAGTATCTTTCTGCTGATTTCAGGGTAAAACTAAATCACCAAATGTTTTTAAATTCCAATTTTTATTTTATTTTAGATGTCGACGCCGTTGCTTTCAGTCAGTGTCAGAAGACAAAAAAGGTGAACATGAAATCGGAGTTCAACAGCTTCAGAAGCAAAAACGAGCAAAACGTCTGCTTACAAGGTTTGATAGAAGTTGATTTGCCTTCTGATTTTTCTAGACGACTTACTGACCATACGCTTGTGTTGAGCAGCTCGAACCGTCTCATATTTAAAACTTGTATATATCGTTACTTTGTTGAAAAAGACTTGTGTGGACCTAGAATTTAAAGTTGTAAATGAGGGTTCGTAATCTTCACGGCATTTCTAATAAGAGTATGACGATTTGTTTCTCTGAAATCCCGATATATTACCCCAACAGATTTGAGGGGATAACCTCAAAGGTCTTGGTTAAACTCCATTCTGGGAGATGTATGTGTTAAAATACATGAATTTGTTCAATCTTTGCTTTTCAACGAAGTTCATTTTAGTAACAACATTTCCAAAAAAAGTATCTTTCTGCTGATTTCAGGGTAAAACTAAATCACCAAATGTTTTTAAATTCCAATTTTTATTTTATTTTAGATGTCGACGCCGTTGCTTTCAGTCAGTGTCAGAAGACAAAAAAGGTGAACATGAAATCGGAGTTCAACAGCTTCAGAAGCAAAAACGAGCAAAACGTCTGCTTACAAGGTTTGATAGAAGTTGATTTGCCTTCTGATTTTTCTAGACGACTTACTGACCATACGCTTGTGTTGAGCAGCTTGAAGCGTCTCATATTTAAAACTTGTATATATCGTTACTTTGTTGAAAAAGACTTGTGTGGACCTAGAATTTAAAGTTGTAAATGAGGGTTCGTAATCTTCACGGCATTTCTAACAAGAGTATGACGATTTGTTTCTCTGAAATCCCGATATATTACCCCAACAGATTTGAGGGGATAACCTCAAAGGTCTTGGTTAAACTCCATTCTGGGAGATGTATGTGCTAAAATACATGAATTCGTTCAATCTTTGCCTTACAATGAAGTTCATTTTAGTAACAACATTTCCAAAAAAACGTATCTTTCTGCTGATTTCAGGATAAAACTAATTCACCAAATGTTCTTAAAAATATCCAAAAATTGAGGAACGAAAGAAAGATAGAAAGAATGCGAAGTATAAGTTCTTCCTCAAGTATTTCAATGAAAATTTAGATATCTCATTTGGTCAGCCTCAAATCGATGTTTGCTCGCTAGGTGAAGAACTGGTTACAAAACTGAAAGGTCCTCATCTTAATGACACTGCGAAGTGGGTTTCTGCTGCTGATATGATGATCCATAAAACGCGAGCCAAAATGTTTTATTCTAAAATACAAAAGGACGAAGAAAAATGTAAACAGTACCCTTCAGTTTTGGGTATATGCTTCGATTATATACAAAGTTTACCTCTACCAACGTTACCTGTTCAAGAGGTATTCTACTACCGGCAATTGTGGATAAATTAATTTTACTTACCTACTTACTGGCACTATCAAACCCGTAAGTTCATGGCCATGCGGACATAAGCTCTCTATACATCCCTATCCTGTGTTAATGCTTTCCAATCATTCCCTGTATAATCTACTTCCCTCAAATCATAGTTAATGTTATTCTCCCACCTCATTCTTGGTCTACCAACTGGGCGTTTTCCTACAAGAAGCTTCCAGGCACGTCTTTCATTTCCCATTCATGCCACATGCCTGCACATCGCAGTCTACGAGACTTAACTGTTCTTATTATAGCTGGCTTCCTATAAAGACCATGTAGTTCATTGTTATATAGTCTTCTCCATTCACCTATCTGTTCATCTCTCTTTGGTCCAAAAATTTTCCTAAGATCTTTATTCTCAAATACTCGTAATCTCCTTCCCTCCTATAAAGTAAGAGTCCATGTTTTGCATCCATATAATATAACTAGTAGAATAATAGTTATATATATTTTCAGTTTAATGTTTTTTGAAAAGATTTGGGACATCAAGAATCCCCTTAATACATAATAGTATGCATTTACAGAATTGAGCCTATGTTTAATTTCTCTGTGCATCTCATTTCTATTTGTGATTATTGTTCCTGGGTATTTGAATTCAGCCACTTCCTCAAAATTTCCCTCATTTTTCATTAGCTGTCCATTTCCATTATATAATGTGTTTAATACACAAGTCATCTTCTTGGTGATAAAATATACAGTCAATATGTCCAATTCACCAATTAATGATTAAAATGGTCAACATATTTCTACAGCTAATTGGTGAATTCGGCATATTAACTGTATATTTTACTTTTTATTATATAATGTATTTCTATGTGTAACCATATATTTAGTTTTATTGATATTTACTTCCAGTTCCAATTTCTTAGTGTTACTCAATAGTGTGTGCGTGTTGGCCTTTAGTATCTCTACGCTATCGCCCAATGGTACTACATCTTCAGCATAAACTAACAGCTTATTGATACCATTGAGTTGTAGGCCTTCTTCATCCTCTGAAGATTTGATGGCATGTTCTAGTACAAAATTAAATAGTAGAGGAGGTAGTGCATCTCCTTGCTTCAACCCATTGTGGATTTCAAAAGTATCCGAAAACTGTTTGCCTACGCGCACCCTATTGCCATTTAGACACATTTGTATAATCATATTTAAAGAGAAAAATTATACGCTCAGACCGGGACTTGAACCCGGGACCCTTGGTTTTCTAGTCCAAGTGCTCTACCATTTGAGCTACCTGAGCAAGTACCGATCTAAACGCAAATCTTTCTCTATATACGTTGAAATTCCCGCCCCAAATGCTTTTGTATAAGTCTAACTAACTTTTTAGGAATTCTGAACTCCAGCAGGATACTATATAACTTCTCCCTCTTAATTGAATCATATGCCTTTTTGAAGTCTATGTATAGTTGATGTACAGTACCATTATATTCCCATTTTTTTTTTCTAAAATCTGTCTTATACAAAAAATCTGACCTGTTATAGACCTTAAAATTCATCGGAGAACATACTGTTTAAACAACTCACCTCATAGGATTCATGCTTCCATGATATCGCGATTTCAAACATAGTCATGTTCATCGTCAGCCATAACTCCGACTGACGAAATTCTTCGGCCGTCAACTATTCTATTGTCGCCATCTTCAGTGCTGCCATCTATGGTTGAATTTATGAACTTCGAAATCAATGTAATTTCGTTAGGGATATCAAAATTCATTGATCTATTTTTGTTTTTCTGAATGTATATTTTTTCCCAAACTGTCAATTCCAAAGGTTTCTCTACTTGTTTAAAAGTTTAGCTTCTCTTTCAATTTTATGATGTTCTAATAAACTATGTGCAGCAATTGCAGATTTTTCAATTTCACAATTTTTAATATTTCTGAAATGTTCTTTTGTCCGAATTTCCAAATTCCTTTTTGTTTTCCTATATAAACTTTATTGCAATCTTCACAATTTATTTGATAAATTCCAGATTTCTTACTGTCTGGAACATTGACTTTTTTATTGGTACTTAGAAGATTACCCAGACTAAATTTATTTATTGGTGCCAAAGAAATGTTGTATTTGTCAAAAAATTTTTGAAATTTCCTATGCATTTCAGGATGGTAAGTAATTTTCTTGTATTTTTTCTTTTCTTTGCAATTTTGTAGAGTAGTATATTCATTAAGTCTTTTTTTGTGTTTGAATTTCTTCAATATATACTTTCGTCAGTCGGAGTTATGGCTGATGATGAACATGACTATGTTTGAAATCGCGATATCATGGAAGCATGAATCCTATGAGGTGAGTTGTTTAAACAGTATGTTCTCCGATGAATTTTAATGATTATACCTCATAATGTTTACTTCCCAACATTAATTAAATATGTTATAGACCTGTTTCTTCTAAATCCACATTGATGATCTAGAATGTCATCAATATAAGGAGAAGTCTGTTTACTTATATATTTGTTAGAATTTTGTACGAAGTTGAGACTAATGAGATGCCCCTGTAGTTGTTGCAATCAGTTTTATCTCCTTTCTTATTAACAAGGCAATAATTGTTTCTTTCCATTCATCTGGAAGAGCTTCTTTTACATACTTACTTACTTACTTACTTACTTACTCACTGGCACTATCGAACCTGTAGGTTCATGGCCGCACGGACATAAGCTCTCCATACATCCCTATCCTGAGCTAATGCTTTCCAATCATTCCCTGTATAATCCACTTCCCTCAAATCATAGTTAATGTTATTCTCCCACCTCATTCTTGGTCTACCAACTGGGCATTTTCCCTCTGGCTTTCCTGCAAGAAGCTTCCATGCAAGTCTTTCATTCCCCATACGTGCAACATGTCCTGCCCATCGCAGTCTACGAGACTTAACTGTTCTTATTATATCTGGCTTCCTATAAAGACCATGTAGTTCATTGTTATGTAGTCTTCTCCATTCACCTGTCTGTTCATCTCTCGTTGGTCCAAAAATTTTCCTTAGTACTTTATTCTTAAATACTTGTAATCTCCTTTCCTGTCTTAAAGTAAGAGTCCATGTTTCGCACCCATATAATATAACTGGTAGAATAATAGTTTTATATATTTTCAGTTTAACGTTTTTTGAAAGGAGTTGGGACATCAAAAGTCTCTGCAATGCATAATGGCATGCATTTCCAGAATTGAGCCCTAACATTCCATGTTCCTAGGAACATGTCCCTGTGTTTGAGCCTTTGGCATGGGTTCCCTGAAGTAGTCCCCGCCCGGAGAACCGAATGGGGGACTATTTGACCTCCGGAAAATTTTACCTCAGTTGAACCCATGTCCGCATTTCTTGACGGTTCTATTTTTATGGTGAAAGATCGTCACTCTTTCGACCAAGGTACTTTTTTCATCTGGCTTATCACCTTCGACCAGTCCGGCATGGGTAACCCTATCAGCAGCAATGCTACCGCCGGCATAGCTCTCACGATCATTTAAGCACACAAGCCACTCCACCACGACAAGGTAAAGATACCATGGAGGCAGGATTTCAAAACATGTAAAGCAGTCCAACTTCTATAGGAATAAATCACTATGATAAATTAAAATGTTTTATACCAAACTAACTAACTCACTGGCACTATCGAACCCGTAGGTTCATGGCTGTACGGACATAAGCTCTCCATACATCCTTATCGATAGCCAACGTTTTCCGATCATTCCCTGTATAATCTACTTCCCTCAAATCATAGTTAATGTTATTCTCCCACCTCGTTCTTGGTCTACCAACTGGGCGTTTTCCCTCTGGCCTTCCTACAAGAAGTTTCCATGCACGTCTTTCGTTCCCCATTCGTGCCACATTTCCTGCCCATTGCAGTCTATGAGACTTAACTGTTCTTATTATATTCTGGCTTCCTATTAAGACCATGTAGTTCATTGTTATGTAGTTTTCTCCATTCACCTGTCTGTTCATCTCTCTGTTTGGTCCAAAAATTTTCCTAAGAACTTTATTCTCAAATACTCATAATCTCCTTTCCTCCCTTAAAGTAAGAGACCAGGTCTTTCTGCACTCCCGTAGTATAATGCAAAGCTTCCTGATTCCTGACTACCCTCTCCTGTCCATATAACTTCCTGTAAAGCAACTATATCCAAGGGTGATTTATCTACCTTCCCGCATTAATACCTTTAGCGCCCCGCTATTGTAAAAAGCCCTAACATTCCATGTTTCTTGGAACATGTCCCTATGTTTGAGCCTTTGGCATGGGTTCCCTGAAGTAGTCCCCGCGCAGAGAACTGAATGGGGGACTATTTGACCTCCGGAAAATTTTACCCCAGTAGAACCCATGTCCGCATTTCTTGACAGTTGTAATTTTTACGTTGAAAGTTCGTCACTCTTTCGACCAAGGTACTTTTTTCGTCTGGCTTATCACCTTCGACCAGTCCGGCATGGTAAACCTATCGGTAGTAATGCTACTGCCGGCATAGCTCTCGGGATCATTTAAGCACGCAAGCCACTCTACCACGACAAGGTAATGATACCATGGAGGGAAATGTTTTATACCTCTCCTCATAATTGATCTTGTAAGTAGATCGTGATTTTGGGTTCATGGCAAACCCATTTTCAGTACTATTTTTCCGACTGATGTTATGTCGATCGGAAGAACCACTTCTTCTTCCCTCTATTGGTGGACCTATGAACCTCCGGATCAGGTCAGAATTTGCGGGAATTTTGAAGTTCATAAGTTTTTCTTTGTTTTTCTGAATGTGGATTTTTTCCCAAACCGTGAGTTCCTTTTGTTTATCTATTTGTTTAATTAGACTAGCTTTTGATTCAATTAGATGTTTTTCAGACCAAGCATGAGCAGGTACTGCTGACTTTTCCACTTCTCCATTTTTGGCATTCCTAAGATGTTCTTTCACCCTTGTTTCCTAATTTATTTTTGTTTTTCCTATATAAATTTTGTCACAATCCCTGCATTTGATCAGATCAAAATTGAAAACAAGTGTGAAAGAACATCTTCGGAAGGTCAAAAAAAGGAGAAGTGGAAGAGTCAGCAGTTGCTGCTCGTGCTTGGTCCGAAAAACATCTAATTGAATCAAAAGCTAGTCTAATTAAACAAATAGATAAACAAAAGGAACTCACTCACAGTTTGGGAAAAAATTCACGTTCAGAAAAACTTGTGAACTTCGAAATTCCCATGAATTCTGACCTGATCCAGAGGTTCATAGGTCCACCAATAGAGGGAAGAAGAAGTGGTTCTTCTGATTGACGTAACATCAGTCGAAAAAATAGTACTGAAGATGGGTTTGCCATGAACCCGATATCGCAATCTATCTAGAAGATCAGTAATTATGAGGAGAGGTATGAAACATTTTAATTTATCTTTTATAAGCAGTATTCCACTTATACCATGAAAGTAAAGCTTGCAAAGGCCCTGATTAATTTATGTTGAATTGTTTTGACTCACCTCATACTTCTTAACTCCCTTGCAGGCCCAGGTTTAATCACATTCACAACTGACGTCCAACGGCCTCCTCTCCTGCATACTGACCTCCACGCCATCTGATGGCTGACCGACGAACTTCCAAATCAATCCCCTCTCCTTATCACCGGGTATTTCAAAATTCATAGTTATGTTTTTATTCTTGCATATGTAAATTTTTTCCCAAATTGTGAGTTCCTTCGGTTTTTCCAATTGTTTAAGTAATTTTGTTTTGGTTTCTATTCTGTGTTTTTCTGACCAGGCATGTGCAGCTATTGCAGATTTTTCTGTTTCCTTTAATCTTGTATTTAAATTCATTTTTGTTTTTCCTATGTATATCCTTTCACAATCTTTACAATTAATGTGATAAAAAAAATTTGAAAAAAAAATTCAATTAAAACCAGAATTAAATAGAGTGAAGAGCAATAAAAATACAAGAAATAAAACCACTAATTTAGGGGGGGGGATAAAGAAACTGAGAAGAATGTAATTAACCTGTCATCGGAAAACTTACAAAAGAGGAAATATCTATTTTGGACAAGGGATTGAAAACATGCATTAGTTACTCCAACAATTTAGAAGATTGCATAGCGGATGTTGAAATTGCTATCGATGACATGAATTATGAAGAACAAACAATAATCAGAAAAGAATGTGGGGAAGTTATTGAAAAAATTAAAAACTCAAATATAGCAAACCAATGCAAAACAAACGTGAAGAAAGTCAAAAACATTAACAATAAAAGTGTTTTTTTTTTTCAAAATCAGACAAAGGGAATAATTTAGTCATTTTGGATAAAGAAAATTACAATGATATGATGGAGAATTTATTAAGGAGAGAAGAATATGAAGAAATAAAAAACAAATCCGCTTGCAAAAACAATTAAGGAAGTTGAAACCAGTCTGAAATCAATTAAAAAAATTATGACACAAAAGGAGAAGTTTAAATTGAACATTTTGAATCCCAGAAACCACAACATTCATGGTCTTCCTAAAATCCATAAAGACGGAAAGAAAATGAGACCAATCAGCAACAATATCAACTCACCGACATATATCCAAATGGTTATGCAATAAATTCAAAGGTATGGAAAAATTTGAGAATTTAGCAGTAGAAAATTCTTACCAACTAGTGGAAAAATTAGAAAATGTAGAAATAGAACAGTCAGAAAGATTGGTCACATTTGACGTCGCTTCAATATTCACAAATGTCCTGACAGACAAAACTTTGAAAATTTTAGAAAAATGGCTGAAAGAAAACAAAGTAGATGAAGATGTCATTAAAGAATACATAAAATTAACAAAATTATGCTTAAATCAAATGTTTTTCACTTTTAGAGGAAAGTACTTTAGACAAAGATCAGGACTTGCAATGGGAAATCCATTATCACCATTCTTGGCAAATATGTTTATGGGGAAATTTGGGAATTTATCAAATTAATTGTAAAGATTGTGAAAGGATGTGCATAGGAAAAACAAGAAGAAATTTAAATACAAGATTAAAGGAATATCTCAGAAATGTTAAAAATGGAGTAATAGAAAAATCTGTAATAGCTGCACATGCCTGGTCAGAAAAACACTGAATAGAAACCAAAACAAAATCACTTAAATAATTGGAAAAACCGAAGGAACTCACAATTTGGGAAAAAATTTACATATGCAAGAATAAAAATATAACTAAGAATTTTGAAATACCTGGTGATAAGGAGAGGGGATTGATTTGGAAGTTCGTCGGTCAGCCATCAGATGGTGCGGAGGTCAGTATGCAGGAGAGGAGGCCGTTGGATGTCAGTTGTGAATGTGATATAGCATTGAGAATGTCACAAATGGAGTGTTGAAACCTGGGTCTGCAAGGGAGTTAAGAAGTATGAGGTGAGTCAAAACAACTCAACATAATATTTAATTTTAGAAAGTGATATTTTGAGTTTATTTTAATTATATTATTCTTAGTCTGATCATCTTACCTCAATATTAATGTTGATTTGTTCTTGGACATGTTTCAAAACAATTCTGTTTTATTGCCAATCTGGACCGGCTGACGATAAAACAGAATTGTTTTGAAACATGTCCAAGGACAAATCAACATTAATATTGAGGTAAGATGAGCAGACTAAAAATAATATAAACTCAACATAAATTAAATAAACTTCCTACTGTTATTTCCTACCTACATAACTTAGCCCTGATTAAGTTAGAACCTTTCTCAACCTTTTTCTTGAGGAGCATGCCTCTGAAATAAAGGAATTGCATTTATTTTGTGGTGACTGTCCTGGCCAGAATTGTAACAATACCATGATTCGATGCCTTCTTGTCCTCACGATGACAGGAAAATTCACAAAAGTTAAAATATACTTTCCCCAAAGAGGTCATTCCTTCATTGACTACAATAGAAATTTGCAGTAGTAAAACGCAAAATCTGCAGTCACGACCGTGTTTATACTCCAGAGGAATCTGAGAGCTTCTTAAGTAGTTCTTCTCAAAACAACATGTATTCTTTGAATAAAATTCAACATATGGACATTATCAATTTTAAAAAATGGTGGCCAACATTTTTAAAAAATAAAGTGTTTACACAGTATGGGTAAAGGAGTTCCACAGGAAAAAAAAACATTGTTTTCCAATAAATAGATCTTACAAATTTGAGTGTAATAGTGACAAGCCTGGAATCGTCATCGGCCAGAAATTCGTTGACACCATTCTCGGGGAACAAGAGTTCAATTTGCTCAAACCAAAGCCCCCAGAATTACTGCAAATATCAGAGGCATACATCAACAAAGTACCAATGAACTACATGAAAATGAATTATGTAAAAAAATTATATTAGTTCATTACTGATATACATCGGCATTTTTATGATGATTTATTCAAATGGCCGACAACTAAGCTTAAGTAGTGGAGAATGCCGATGATGTTGAATGATGAAATTTTTCGGGAGTACTTTTTTAAGTCACTTCCAAGTAATAAAATGTAATAAAATGAATACAATACTACCATGTATATAGTTCTTTCATAATACATTTTTTCAATGAAATGTACTTCATTTACAAAAAGTTCCTTTGTTCATTTCAAAAAAGGATCATCTCGGGAAAATTGTTATTAGTTTTCTGAGAAAACCAAAAACAAGAAAGTCACATAAAACATGAATGGGCATGAAAATTATTAAGTAACAATTTGAGATTCAATGCTTTATCCTGTACAAGTTGAATCAGTTTTTTCTCTCTTCTGTAAAATTTGATCAGCTGTAGATGATTCCTTTTCAAAATGACTCATTCAAATATAGTTGTGAGTTCTGGCCAAAGCAAGTGATTGAAAGTAAATGCAAGGAAACACGAGAAGTTGGAGTACATTTTGTTTGACTGGCTTCATCAGTTCCATAGTTTTATCATACCCAGTAGGGGGACTATTATTCAGGAAAATGTGCGCAAAATAGCACAGAAATTAATCTTTCCCATATTAATGTGTCTTATCATTTCCTATCTAACATGCAGTTTTTACATTGTCCCTTCGAAGAATTTTAATAAGATCTAACTACCTCTATGGTGTATGGAACCTATAATTTCATTGCTTAAAGGTCTCCACTGTCTCTATCCTTAACCAACAGATTCCATTTCCCTAGGATCCATCCAAGCATCTTCCCACCTATGCTAGATCTTCCTAATGATCTTTTCTCCAAGGTTTTCCAATAACATTTTGAAACCATTCATGCTTTCTCCCATTTTAATTCCATAACCTGTTCATCTCAATCTCCTAGATTCTTAATAATTTTGAAATATTAGACTTACTACAACAATCAGTGATAAAATTTGAATTTGTTAGGACAAAACATTTCATAGTATTACATTAAAATTGTAACAATGAGATGGTCATTATGTTGTTTTTTATTCCCCCAGTAGGCGGTCCACGGTTTGAACGTCCTGTCAACCAATCAAAACAAGCTTTATCACAAATGTTAAGGATGAGGCTACCTGGAAATCAATATTTGGGAGCTCAGCAGCCTCCTCCAGGTTTTCAGCAAACTATGCAGCGTCAACAGTTTTTAAGGTACTAGTTTTATTAACAATTTTAAATATGTAGATTTTAATATTTACATGGTATTAACATATGAAGGGTACAGGCAGAAAACCGGGTTAGTCACTTTTCCTTGAAACTGAGAAAAAACATTTTTAATTATACAATATCTACTTCAGTACCTGCATCCCAAATTTTTAAGGTGTGTAAACTCATGAATTAACTGTTTATTTTACTGTTTCAAACTTCTATGGTCGTACTAATAAAAATCTCTAATACAGGCTTTCATCAGTTGTTTAATTATACAATATATAAGCCTTATGTAGATCACGTATAATTTCCTTACTAATAAACGTTGTGCCGGAGCTATATAACAAAACAGCAGTTATACACAATACGTCACATATTCGTCATCATAATGACGTCAGAACAATATTACTCGCAGTTTGTAACAGAAATAAAACAACATCAACTAGTGATTAATTGTGTAAGAAAGAATATGGATAAGAATTAATAGAGATTCCCTAATTGGGGAGGTACGGAAAAAATAAGTGTGTCCCTTTACGCTATGTCAAATTTATCGTAGAATTGGTCACAGATAATGTGCTGCCATCTAACGTCAAGAATTTCGACCAATTCTTGGAAACTAATAAAAGCTTTCCCCATTACTTATGAATTATATGCAGTGTTTTAAGATGCGTTAGAAAACGTTCAAAATAGTAGGAAATGTTACCGACAACAAAATATCATTTCAAGCGAAAAACAAAAATCACTATAGTTTGACCGGGAATCGAACCTACGACCTCATGCATCGTAGTCAGAAGCTCTAACCACCAGACTACCTAGTTAACATGTACATTTTTGCAATAATAGTACCTCTATACTTAAATACATTTTTATATCGCTGTGTGCGTTATGTATTAAAGATGCAAGAAAGTTTTCTTAAAATAATATTATGAAGCATTTAAACTACATTCAGGTTAAATCTTGTCTACAGCAATTATTGTAGAACATATCCTTTTGTGATTCAATGTTCAATTTTAAAATATTGTTAGGCGTAATCGAGAATGAGTGTAACGAAAGGCATTTTATGATGCCTTTATTTTCCTACCCAGAGCTTTATTAATATTATTTATGCCCTGTGCATCCATCAAACAGTCGTTAAAGTGTTGCATTTTGGGTTAAATTTAAGGAAACTTTCATCAATATCATAAGAAAACAATGGGTTGATCTTGATGCCCGACATTTTGTCTAGTTATAGAATCCTTAAACAAGGCTGGAGGCATGTATAACGATTCCCATGTAAAGTTGTACACCTCTTCTACACTGAACAGCTAATACAGTGTTTATTAGTAAGAATTTTCAACTGAGATGTGTATAAACCTTGTATAAAAGTTATATATGGGTTATTAGTAAGAGGACTAAAAGATAAAAATGAATTAAATGAGTCGTATCTCACTTCATACTTCATGTTCTTCAAGCACACAAACTGCAATTTTCAAGAGGAATCCCTCCCATCTTCAGCGACCATTATGACTAATGAATTTCTGTCTGCATTGACCTTTTATAGGGATAAATCACTATGAGGTTTAATTTAAGATAAATTCAAATGTTTCATACCTCTCCTCATAATTAATCTTCATGGCACATCTGTTAGACCAGGTTTGGACAAAATTATACAACAAATGCATACAAACAGCCTCCATACCTGAACAATGGAGAAAATCAATTGTCAAGGTATTATATAAAGGGAAAGGAAACCCGAAAGACCCCAACAAATATAGAGGTATCGCTCTGGAAAATTGTCCCTTCAAAATTTTCACCAAATTAATAACAGGACGAATAAGGGAGGAAATAGATGAGCATCTACCAGAAAATCAATTCGGGTTTAGAAAAGGGAAGTCAACTCTAAACGCAATCGAACTCTTGTTGAAACATATTTGGGAAGCCTTAGAAGACAGAGAGAAGTTTTATACCGTCTTTATAGACTTCACGAAGGCCTTCGATCTACTAGACAGACAACTAGTGATAGAAAAGCTAAAGGAGACACTAGGAAACAACAACATATGGACGAACCTCACTGCTAAGCTGGAATGAAATATATGTCTCAGATAACATCATGTCAAAACCGATCATTCAAACAAATGGAGTACTGCAGGGCGATCCACTTAGCCCCTTACTGTTTATACTAGCAACCGAAGAAATCCTTAGAATTACCCAAAAAGATGGTATCTTCTCGTGCGCATATGCGGACGACATCGTAATCGGTTCCAGAGACATAACAACACTTCAGGAAACAATACACGAAGTGGAAAAATGG
Source organism: Diploptera punctata (assembly GCA_030220185.1). Taxonomy (NCBI): domain Eukaryota; kingdom Metazoa; phylum Arthropoda; class Insecta; order Blattodea; family Blaberidae; genus Diploptera; species Diploptera punctata. The sequence continues at coordinate 6,122 of JASPKZ010005680.1, read as the reverse complement.
TGCTCCAAGAACAAGCTGGACATTAATATATCAAAAACTGACACAATGATCTTCAGAAACGGAGGAAGAGCCGCCATAAATGAAGAGATATACATAAGGGAAACTAAACTGAAAATAGTACCAGACTTCAAATACCTAGGTATCACGCTACAAACAAGCGCAAAATGCTTCACAAAACATATCACAGAAAAGACAACCCAGGCAATAATGACAATACACGAAATAAGAAACATTAGATCTCTCACCTTAGAGATGGCAATGCTATTATTTAGAGCAAAAATTCTACCAATACTGACATACGGCATAGAAATCATATGGACACATTTAACAATGAAGGAATCTTTCCTCTGTAGAAAGGGTGAAAGCGAGATATATAAAGGCAGTATTAGGAGTGTCAAAAGTAACACATTCAAGACTCGCATACCTACTGGCGAAGGAAACTTTCCTCATCGACGACCTCAGAACAAGCGTACTCTTGCCCAGCACCAGCGCATCTGAGCAGCTGCTAGCAACATTGAACAGAAAAAGGGAAGAAATACATCCAGAATTCTACAGCACCGGGGCAATGGTGGACCGTGCGTGGACAAAAGAAAATTTCGAAATGAGACACGTCATCACTAGGTTGGCAGTCCATGGATTCCACCACCTGATATGCAGCAACACAAAATTTCATGAAGCAAATATAGACTGTAAATGTATGCTATGCGAAAAATCGTGTGACCGATATCACATTGAGCTATGCACAAAAAGAACAAAGACAATGTGTGAATATGCAAATATGTAAATTTAAAATGTATTCTATTTTAATCCTGGCTATTTGGCTGCAATAAAATTATTATTATAATTAATCTTCTAAGTACATCGCGATTTCAAAACCATTGGGGGTCCCATCCTCAGTACTCAAAATATTAATTATAAGGAGAGGTATGAAATGTTTTAATTTATCTTCTGTCTACATCTTCATCTTCAAAGTTGCCATCTGATGTTGATTTGATGAACTTTGAAAAATTCAATATCACATTGGCACCGATAAATAAATTTAGCCTGGGTAACATACCAATAACTAATAAGAACCCTCAGGGGTCCTCATCTAGGGGATATGTGGATGGCGACCACAAGGTGCCCAAGCTGAGCAAAACATTTCTTCCACTTACTTGTGTTTTGCACTCTTTTAACTTTACTATCTAACCTCTCTTGGTTAACTCTTGTTTTTTTCGACCCCGATGCTATTAGGGCTTCCGAGGGCTAGGGAGTCTTTCCTTTCTTCCATTTCTTCTTTCCTTTATTTTCTTTTCTTCTCCAGAAAAGCCTGACTAGAGGCTATCAGATGGCAGCCCCATCACTAGTCTTGCCTTCCTTTGGCCAGCAACCAATCGAAGGGACTATTATTATGCTTTCAAGTCTTATACGAGAATTTCTAGGAAGGATCAAACTAATAACTAATAAGAAATTTAATACCCCAGGTAGTAAAAAAAAATCTGGAATTTAGACACTCGCACAAAAGAACATCTTAGAAATATTAAAAATGGTGAAATTGAAAAAGAAGCTAAACTTGTAGACATTTGGAAAAATCTTAGGAATTTACAGTTTGTGAAAATATATATATTCAAAGGATCAAATTTAGATCCATGAATTTTGAAATTCTCAGCAAACAGGATTTGATCTCGAAGTTCATCAAATTAACACTAGATGACAACTTTGATGCTGAAAATGTAGACCAAAATTTGACACTTGTAATGATGGCTGAAGATTGGAGGGATTCCTCTTGAAAATTGCAGTTTCCATGCTTGAAGAACACGAAGTATAAGGTGTGATAAGACTCATTTAATTAATTTTTTTAATTGAAAACTTCATAATGTTATTTTCCATAATTAATGTATGAATTCTAAATGATAGTCCTTTTCACAGAGAATCTAATGGTATCTAAAAAAAATAGATGACTTCCTGGTTTTTTCCCTGGACCATTTATATTCCTTGTAAAGAGTATTGGTCAATCAAAATAGAGAGATTAACCCATTCATTAGCAGTTATTTAAATGACCCAGAGCTTCCTGCAAGATACCTAATGTAGATTTAAATTCAGAGTCTGGTTTAAAATTACAATTTTCTTGAAAAAAAAGGTATAACATTTTTGTTCTTTGAGATATCTTAATGAAATATGCGCTATTAAAAAGAGAAATCTTTTATATAATAAATTTTTCCTTTATATGTTTGTGATATAAATTTTATCTTCTTCTTCCTTCCAAGTATTAGGCCAAGGCCTGTTACAATCCTATAGAAAATTTTCCCTCTGGCGTTTCATAGGACGGCCCAGTGATCATCGTCCTCTTGGTATATAATTATAAACAGCTTTGGGGATCCAATTTGAACTCATTGTTTCTAGATGGTGTTTCCAATTTAGTTGGTACTACTTATTTTAGGAATTCTCACTATGAGGTATATTCATTAAGGTAAAATTTTTATCACTCACCTCATATTGTTCATTTGAACAATACTGTTTAATATATTCTAAAATGCATATAGAAAAGCTCGAAACGAAAACCCTACTTTTTGCTGATGATGTTGTAATATGGGTCTCCAAACCGAAAAACCAAAGTCAACAATTAATAACCATAGCCCAACAATCACTAATACAGTTAGAGAATTGGACAATCCCAGAACTTAATGAAGATAAATATACAGAAAACAAATTATCAACTATTTACATTAAGAAAGAAACCACTACCCATCACTCTGAAATTGGAGGGTGAATTATTAACTCAAACACATGAAGCAAAATATTTAGGAATAACTCTGGACACAAAATTAACATGGAAGAAACACATGGAGAATATATGTACAAAGATAGAAACAAGGTTACCATTATTAAAACGATTAGCAGGGAAAAAGTGGGGTTGCAACACACAAACCCTAAACACCTTCTACCAAATGTACATAAAACCTGTACTTCAATATTGTGAAGAAATCCTAGTAACTACTAAAGTGGAAAAACTTAATAAATTGCAGAACCAAATCCTCCGTCTGATAACAGGAGCCGTTAAAACAACACCAATCACTGCCATGCAACTCTTAACAAATAACCCAAACATAGCATCTGAAATTGAGAAAACAGCAGTCACACAGTATGAAAAATTTTTAAGGCTACCCCATAATAACTGGACCCAAAGAAAACCACAAGTATGTTTAAAATCTCAGCAAAGCTTCCTAAGCATTGTACAAGAAATCAAACAGAAATTGCAACTTCCACATTCAAAAGAAAATATGCAGATGAGAAACAACCCTCTAGAATTTTTGGAAATCGAATATAACCTTCATTTAACAGAAGGCATCAAGAAATCTGAAACTCCTCCATATATTTTAAAACAAATGTCACTGGAAATGATAAATCTAAGATACCCAGCTCCTGAGTGGATACATATTTTTACAGATGGCTCCAGCCTACCAAATGATGGTGGCACTGGTGCTGGTGCAGTATGTCCACTTTTTTCCTTTTATCGTAAACTAAACACAAATTCAACAAACTTTGATGGCGAAATTCTAGCAATTTTCTTAAGTTTACAAAATCTCTTATATCACATCCAAAAAATTACAAAAGTTGTAATTCTATGTGACTCCAAAGCAGCCATTCTTGCTATAACACGAGACACAACACCCAAAAGCATCAAAATTATCGAATGTCACAAAATGATAAAACATTTATCCCGTCTACATAAAAAAGTTGTACTTCAATGGATTCCGGCCCATTGTGGAGTGACAGGCAATGAAATAGCCGATTTTCTAGCCAAGAAGGGTAGCAAAATTGTTTCAAACCCAACTTCTGCTCCAGTTTCCTTTCACTCTATCAAAAGAATTATCTCAAATAAATACATCAATAAACTTAGAGAAGAATACACCACCAAAACATCTGGAAAGGAATGGGAAAATCTACAAGCTTATGACATTACTACATTACAAAGAAAATCTGCAGTAGCAACATTCAGACTGCTAACGGGACATGACTGCTTGAATAAACACCTACACAGAATTGGCATAACAGATTCACCTAAATGCCCTTTTTGCAATTTAAATGAAGATATGGAAAGAAACCATCTCCTCCGTTGTCCAGCTTTTGTAGAAGAGACCAGCCTTTCTGCTAAATATTGGAGTGCAAGAGAGCGAATGATTTCATTATCAAGTGCTCGACATTAGATACCAACCAACCAACCATATTCTAAAATTGGCGTAGTCTTCAATTCTTTTAAGATATCGGTGTTCTTTTTCTGATCCCATCTGGTGTAACCCACTATTCTGTGCATGAATCTCACTTCACAAGCCGTTATTCTGCTTTCATATTGTCTTTTTAGTGTCCATGCTTCACTACCATAGGTCAACACTGGTCTAGCCAAAGTGTTATATAAACATAATCTGGTGTTTTTTTGTACAAGGGATGGTTTCATAACTTGATTAATAATTCCCAAATTTTATTTACTTTTAAAATGCTGCAATAAGCAGAAATTAATTTTATAGCTCTTTATTCTGGAAGTATTTTTAAAATATCTAACTTTTTAAAAATGTTTGCAGAGATTATAAAAATATGCTTTCTTGCTTGTCTGTACATGTGCTGACACAAAATGTAATATAAATCAAAAAATTTTTTTATTTGTCTCTTAACCATTCAAGGAAAATTGACGTTTCGTTCATAAATGTTCCTACTCTTTCTGTCTATAAATAGAACTCAGAAAAAATAAACAGTCACTCTACATTTCTCTAAAATGAAGTGAATATTATAAGAGATCTAGTTTCACCATGTCTTCAAATAGTTTACTTGTGCCAGAATTATTGGGGAAAGAAATTGAATGTTCTAGACATTACAGTGATATGGAATTAGATTTTAGTGAATATGAGGACAAAATAATTGGGCCTGATATTGATGGACGTAAAGCTGGAACTGATAGTAAAATACAAAAAAATTATAGCAATAACACTAGTGACAGTTATGTCCCAATATTGTTAATAGGAGATTCGAGTAGGAATGTGGAAACAATAATATGATAAGAAAAAATCATAGAATCAGCCACTAACTGGCCTCAAAATTAACGGTACACCAATTAATATTTTAAAAATATTCTTTGACTCATTAGCTAATAGTTATGGAAACAAATCTTTATGATCAAAGAGTAAAAGAAAATATTATTTGTGAGAGAAAATTAAACTCCAAATATAGGATAGACAAATGGGTATACTTAAATTAATATTGGGAAGTAAACATTATGAGGTTATATCATTAATAGTGAGTGTAGAATATATTTTTAACGACTCACCTCATATGATTTCAAATTTCTTTGATACCAGCGGTTTCAGACAATATCTTGTCCCTCTTCAGTCATGGCTTCCAGTCATGAATTTCATCAGTGGAAGCCATGACTGAAGAGGGACAAGATATTGTCTGAAACTGCCGGTATCAAAGAAATTTGAAATCATATGAGGTAAGTCGTTAAAAATATATTCTACACTCACTGTAAATGGGTAGACGTTTCTGAAGATGATATATATAGATTTTTATCTCTAATTATTTTGATGACAATTATTATAAAATGAAGTTTGGAAATGTACTGGTCCAGAGATAAAATGTTATGCCAGTTATTGGAAAATTTATGTCACACAATAGATTTTTATCCATTTTGAGAATTCTCTATTTCACTAAAAATAATAATGCAACAAATGACGAACTAAATAAGATATACACTTATTACTTATTTTAGGAATTCTCACTATGAGGTATATTCATTAAGGTAGAATATACACTTATATTTAACTTTTATAGGAATTAATCACTATGAGGTTTAATTTATGGTGAAATTAAATGTTTCTTACCTCTCCTCATATAAATCTTTTAAGTAGATTGCAATTTTGAGACCATAACGGTCTCATCTTCAATACTTCTTTGGCGACTGATGTTATTTATATATTAAATTTGGGAATTTTTAACATTATGAGGTTCAATTAATGTAAAATTCAAGAAATTCACTTACCATCCTGAAGTTCATAATAAGTTTCAAAAAATTTGCAGAAATTTTAATATAACATTAGCTCCAATTAACAAATTCAGCCTGGGTAATCTGCTGTTAACTAATAATAAAATGG